>OZ005650.1:354305548-355505548 GCA_963930645.1 Salticus scenicus | reverse complement strand
ACTTAAAATTATAAACATAAAATAGTTCTTCTGTTCAAAATTTGTATATAACTGAAAGTATTGTAAAATGCATTTCTTTATAATCCTACAAATCAATAGTTAAAGGGAATTAAACCCCATTGATTAGATAACATGCTTTTGCATATTTGAGTAAAGAATCTTAAATTTGTTTTATGCGGTATAAACATGTCAAAACATAATTACAACTGCCTGTCATACGCAATATATATCCGAAGTTACACAAATCTGTTGCGGTATGTGTTCCATTATCAATGGAAACCACCAGGTGTGGCGCCCACTCGACTTTCTCTTACCTTGCATTGCAATTCTATAAAGGCAGATTGCAGATAGATAGGTAAGATAACAAATACCGTATACAAACCTACATTAAAAAGAATTCTAGGTATAGGAACAATTTTATTTGAAATACAATTCTGAGTACGGGGAGGGGAGCGGGAGTTGACGCCTCCTCTAACCCCCGTTTTAATATAACACGTACATTTTTATAGGATTCAAGCTGTTATTAAATTTAAAAGTTTATTTAAAGACACCTTTCACCCACAGAACTCCTCGAAACTTGTCAATCTTCATCAAACTATTAAAGTATCAATCTCATATGAAATTCAAAATGCAATATTTAAGTTGCCTGGAATTATTTGTTTTTAAATTACGCTTTACCAACAAATGCTAAAAAATTAACTTAAAAAAAATATTCTTTTTTGTCGTATGAGAATGAGGAATTAATTTGCCTCCCTGAGCAGTTTTCTTGGAGATGGTAAAATATAGCAAAGTGATTCCACCAAGTGCATTCAATAAAAAAGAAATACTATCGCTTAATTACTAGTAACCCCGTATGTCTTTTATGTATACCACATTGTGTATTTAAATACAGTCCTATACTAGAACTCAACGTAATATATATTTCCAGCATTATTCAAGTACAGTTGGTAACAAAAGTATCCGAACACTAGCAAAAATTCCTATATAAAAAAAGTACACTTAAAACTGTTTTGTTAAATAAATCCTTGTCGAATCATGTCCTTAGACTGACTAAGAACTTAAGGGTTAAGAAATTTAGGACTAAGAACTTTAGGGTTGGCTAAAAACTTTACTTCTTTTATGTTGTCTTGTAAACGAATGGTGAATGATTTTCGTACCATAATCTATACCAAACATGCTGTTATGCATAAAGAAAATATGTGTGCATTTCATTTTGTTTACTACAGTCTATGGATTTTAAACTCTACCTTCAATACATTTCACCTTAGACATAATGTGTTTGAATTCTTTTTGGATGTCATTCTACACGAACCATTCGTTTGATTTCAACGAAAAGCTTATGTAGCATCCCTTATGTGATGCTCATTTAGAATATGGAATTGGGACTTCCTGCTTCTTTTTGTTCTTGAGATATGCTGATAATAGACACACAAATTCTCTCTCACACACACAGAGACACAGACTAACCGCTGAAATATGTTTTTCGAATTCAGGGAACCTGAAAACGTCTAAATGTGACAAAATCTCAATTTCAAAAATTTGAGTCAAAAACAATACTTTTCCTACCATATATTATATGGGTACGAGAATGTAAAAAAAGCTATGAGCAAACTGAATAACTTATCCTATAACAGTTTGGACATCAGAATAATATTTACAGGAATGTGTGCGCGGACAGACAGATGAACCGAAATATTAGATAGCTTTAATTTTGTACACAAGTATTAAAAAGAAAGATAAAAGAAATAAAGGCAATGAATCAAATGAATTGTAATTATAATAATTATTTTGTATATTTTCTTATTTGTAAAATAAATCAATTTTGTTTTTGTTTGTTAGTATTAGAGGTTTATAGGAGTCAGGCTGCAATAAAAGCATTGTTGCTGATTAGTAGATCACTGGAAGGAAAACATTATAATAAGTTACAGGCTTTAATCTATTGGTTGATATTAGGAATTTGAGTTTCATAAGCATAGAAAGGGATCTGACAACCTAACATCAATTGATTTTTAACTGACATTGCACTCTTCTTGTGTAAAATAAAAACACAACAGAAAGTTATCAAATTCGACAATTTCGAAGAAAACCAAGGTAAATAAAGGATTTTAATGAATTAGAACTCGATCTTAATGGATGTTATTTTAGGTTTAAAAAAATAGTCTGTACGCGGTATTCGTGAGACAACTGACCTATAACAAGCGTTGCTATTTTATTTTTATTTTCTTTAGTATAACGTTGATTTTAGATAATACCCCAGCCCCAAAATTTATGCATACAATAATAATAATAATAATAATAATAATAATAAAAATCTCAACTAAAACGAAAATATAGATAACAGGGTTTACATCCGGAACAGACTTTATTATCAATAATTACGAATAATAATTTCAATTTAATTTTATTGCAGAAAGTTGTTAAAAGGAACGATTATAAAATAACACCGGTACTGAATACTGCATCCCTGCATTATAAAAAAAAAAAATTCAGATTTGACCTAAAAATATTTTTTTTTATATGACAGCAGCAATTAAGTCACAAGATACGCATCACATTTGGGAAGTACCGTTATTATTACTTGTTGAAGATTTTGGTGACGAGTAGACAGTTTTTAATAAGATAAATAACGTATTTGGTTACTTTTCCCTCTGAGGAACGCCAGTTGGTGATTCTACAAGTTTTTTCTTCGTCCCCGGTACAAACCGAGAAATTAATTCATATTCAGGTTATCTCAAAACGTCATGCAAATGTATCGAAAACTAACAAAAAAGCATTTTCATTAATCCAACACTTTCAGCTTAATTATTTAGAAGAAAATAAAGAAAGTTTAGAAAATAAGAAAAGTTTTTTATCCCTTAGAGATAGAAAAGTACATTAATCTATAATTTAAATTGTCGGAATATTCACACCTACAAAAAACCGATTTGGGTTCATATATTGCGCATATATCTTCATTCATATAAAACATTATCTCAGCCATTCAAAAACTTTGCTCATTAACATTTGCAACAAAATGACGAAAGCCATAACTGAAAATACATATTACGTTTATGAACAATTCAGCATTTCAGATGAAATAGCAAACGGATGTCGATCCCATATTTCCATCTTTGCATTTTCGTACTGAATTTTCCTGTCATTTATTGTGCTGCAGCAGGCTTTCTAGTACGGAACTAGATCATCCTGTAACTATATCACTGATTTAGCAAACAGGTTGTAGAAGCCATTAGCAAAACATTACAGCTAATCTTTCTAGCCGGATAATGTGTTCGCCTACGTTCACTGCGAAATAGTTCTTCGGAAGTAAGGAAAACAGCCATCATGTCAGTCAGGAAGTTCTTTTGGTAATAGAACTAATTTCTAATCTTTTTAGAACTAAATGATCCCAACAACTCATTTCTATGAGTGGAGACAGGCATTATAAACGTGTGCGTAAAATCTGGATTAATTTTAGAAAAAATAATTAAAGAAAAGTAATACAAAATATAAGACTAGAAATCTATTTAGCTATTTTTGGCAGATTGTCTTCTATTTATTTATTTAAAAAAAAAAAATCTTTCATTTAAAATTATTAATTTGTAGAAGAATATATATATCTGTGTAATTTAAGAAACTGTTTAAGCACATTGCTGTGCGTTCCTTACATATAATTAATACATAGCCTCTTAAACTAGATGCCTTCCGCGTGCCTCGGAAACTTGGCAACAGTTCAAGCGGTAGACAGCGCCACCTGGTACGGATTGCGCGACTTTTTTATTCAACAGCCACCAAAAATTTTTAAAAGTGGTATTTGATATATATAAAGGCGAATAGAATCGAAGAAACGTCGATTATATATATCATATAGCACTTCTTAAAATTATTGGTGAGAGTTGAATAAAAAAGTAGCGCAATCTGTACCAGGTGGCGCTTTCTACCGCTTGAACTGTTGCCAAGTTTCCGAGCTAAACGGAAGGCATCTAGTTTGGGAGGCTATGATTGATAATTGACTACGTTTCTTTTTGTCTTTAAAGTGTATTTATCTTTTTTATTTTAAAACATATTTTAAAATATTTCAGATATATTTTGACATTAAAAAAAAAAAATGTTTTAGATTTAAATTCAAACCCATTTATAAATGACAGAATCTTCTAATTTAGCAGTGATAATTTTTTAGCATTGCAGAATTAGACATTTCTAAGATACATTTCATATTTCTAACTATGGAAAAAAAAATTCCTCACCTAAATCTCTTATAAACAATCGAGTAGATCTTATTCTTTGTTATTTTAAAAAGTAGGTAAGAGAGAATTAAAAATTGAAGCTTTAGGATTTTTTTTCCAAATTAAAATAATAATGATAGTAATAAACTTTTTTCTTTTTCAGATATTTTTAAATATGTAAAATTATTATCTAACTGTACACTAAAAATATAGTGAGAGTATTAAATAATGACCTAAATTAACTTAAAAATTCAACAGTAAAAAGTATAGGTATTAGAATTTTTTTTTTTTTTTTTAACAAGGAATTATACCAAAATAATCATCGCCAAATCGTGACAAAAATTTAAAAGTCGCCAAAAGGTTGAAAAAAATACTGATTTTTAGCACAATATTTCATTAAGGGAAAAAAATGTATTAAAGATTATGTATTTTAATATGATATTGAATATGCGGGTTTCTATAACATTTTTTTTTTTTTTTGTTTTGTTTTGTTTTGTCTTGTGTTATGCACTATTAATGTTAATATTTAGTGAAAAGGAAAGAAGTGAATAGGTGGGCAGAACGCCGCAGGTGTTAAGTGAAGCAAGTCGGAAGGAGGGGAGGGAGGCGAAGCCTCCTTCGTGGGTTGGTTGGCAGAGCGAGAAGGGGACAGAACCACCTAGTAAAAAAAAAAAAAAAATGAGAGAGAGAGAGAGAGAGAGAGAGAAAGGCAGCATTTTTTTTTCTTTTAAGACACTGATGCAATAGTTTATTTTTATTTATTTATCTGATTGGTGTTCTGCCGAAAGAATTAACCCTGTTTTAAAAATGTAGGTACCTCTAAATTGTGACATACAATACTTTTTCAAGGGCTCTGATTGAATGTTGCATGCAAAACAGGTGTTATTTCTGTCATACTGTATGCAATCTGCTAAACATTTACTGTACGCAGAGCCCTATAACACCTAAAAGGACGTGTAAATAATTGCAAACTCAAGATTAAAAAAGTAAAAGTAAAATTAAAGATAGATAGATTTCTCTGTGTCCATCACATAATTCGATTCTCTACTCATTAAAACCCATCATTGAACGATATTTGTTTTAATTTATAAGATTTTCTTTTAAAATGTAAAATAAAAATGACATAAAAAAATGATAATAATAATTTAATTTTCAATCCCTTTTTATTTTTCTTATTGTTTCAGATTAGCACATAAATCTAATATTTAAAAGTTTTTGATTTATATTCGTTACATTCTATTTTTAAAATGTTCATCCACGTAACAAGACAGAAACCATTATAACTCTAAACACAAAATAAAAGGCTGAGAGCAGAACATAAAAAAACCATATGCAATATAACTAAACAAGAAAAAAAGAAACTCTTTAATTATTCAATTTTTTTTTAATTATCTTGCCTTTAAAAAACAACGTAACTATCCCTATCTTTACCTTTCCAATCACCCAAAAATGCATCGAGCTTGCATAATTACTTCTCTCTCATTGTTCAAACAAACGCCAAATGGTTCCCTTGTTACAAAATTTTATTATCAAAACAAACTGAAAATACTCTCCCGCCTTCATTTAGTGAGGAAACATAACCGCAGCGGTTGTTCCTTTAACGCACTAGACGCCAATCCTATTTACAGTCAGCGCTAAGCTTAATTTATTTTCAGAAATCCTCTACGGCTTGCAACCGGACGTCATACAAGCCTTAATGTTCTCTGAATTTAAGCAATAAGTATAATTTTGGTGCGAGGCAGCATTGACTTTTCTTCGTAGAGTGTCTATTACAAGGCAGTTATATTAAGATGCGATTGTCAAAATCATATTTTTATCAGCGGATTGTGCGAGTTGAAAGATAAAGCTGTAATAAAAGTTTCAAAAGTGTCAGATAGCATGTTCCTTTAATGTCCCACCCCCTTCTCTACTTAGGCTCGGATAAAATAGTAAAATGAGAGATGTAAAAGTCTAGAGTAAATATTATATGGCGGGGTCTGTCTTTTATTATGAGATGAATTGTGTGGACTTAAAATTTGGTATAAAAATAGAAATTAAGTAAATTTTAAGACAAGATTTTCCGTTAATTTCTGATAATGTATGTGTTTGATAAAGTAATGTTCATGAAAAATTAACAAAGAAAAAAATAAACAAACAAATAAAATAAATAAATAAAAAGACATTAAAACTATCAGTGAATGTAACCCAAATAACGATATGGCTGAGCTAAAATGGGGGATTTTATGTAATAAATGTAAATTCATGGCCAAGTACTGAAATTTTCCTCAAGTACATAAATCTTTTATCTTATAACTTTGCTAGTGGCCGAGAGTTTCAGTTCTCAAAGTTGGCAGACGGAAGGTGCTTGGTTCTAATGTAAGTCTTATTGGCCAGTCAAATTGTTTAGAGTTTTCCGTGTTTTCTCCGAAACTCGCGTGAATACGTTTACGGTTTCTTAGAAGGATCCAAAAGAGAGCTTCTTATTAAAGCCTAGGTCCTTCGAACAGACAATCTTTAGTAAACACTACACCCACACAACACATTTATCCTATAAAACAACCATTTATTTCGACCTCGGATTTAAAAATAAATAAATAAAATAAAAATAAAAATCACCCATTTTAATCAAAATTATTTTGAATAGGGGATAGTTTTATTTATGTGAATAAATATGTGATAAGTTACTATCTCAAAGCAGAAAACCATTAGCAAAGGAAGTTAAATATTTATAAAATTTACTATAGACTTAATTTGTACACCTGCCTTATCTGTAAGCAAATATTTATGTATATATATATATATATATATATATATATATATATATTTATATATAATTTTGTCAAATTGTATCATCTCGTATCTTTTAAGTCCTTCAAAAATAAATGTAAAGTGATTTCACAAATAGCTACAATAGAAGTGTATGCAATGTATAGTAACAAAACATAATGCGGTGAAAATGAATCCTGTGAACAATGAAATGCCTAAAATAAAGGAAACCATAAAATCATGAATAGAATATGAAATCTCTTTATAGCCTCTTATTCGCATAATGCTCCAACATTTCCTTTAAAATGTTATAACCTTTAAGTTAATGAGGAAATGAATTCAAAAGGGTTTAATTATTTAAGATCTTTTTTCCCTCTTCATATTTTATTATGACTACAAAAATGGCTTTCACAATTGCGGTTAGAATCAACAATTATCGATTTTAGAATAGCATTATTATTTATTTAATACAATGTTTGACAGATAAGGTTTTTATTGAATACTGTATTGATATAATATGAAAATTAATCGTATAATAAATGTAAACAACACATGCCTAATGAACATAAACAATAACGTTGAGATGTGTTTGCATTTGCTTTGTTATGCTTGGAGAATTATAGGTTATGTAGAATTTAAATTAGATTAAACTCAAAACTAGTTGAGTTGAGTGAATTTTTATATTATATATTCAAAGAGAAATTTGTTGATTAAATTTTAATTATACGTGCATAAACACTTTTTGTCCTGTTTTGAAATAGTTTTATTTATATTTATCGTGTTGAATAAATTCTTATTGCATATTGCACTGATATAACTTGAAAATTAAATAACTATGGAGTATAAACAGTTTATGCTAGATTAGCAAGAATAATAAATTGAAGCAAACATTTAAATTTAATATGTATATGCAAAATTATTTATTTGGACTAATACATATTATACAGAATGAGAACGATGTATGTCACAATATTAACAAAGGCGTTTGTGTGTGTTATTTAGATTTCGACGTGAGGTCTCAGAAGCCCACTACTGTGAAAGTAAATTCAATTTTTTATTTTTGCTGCATTTATGGAATCTCCAAAAAGTGGACTTAATTTTATGTGAGAATTACAAATCATCACTTATTTATATATTTTATTTATCTGATGTCAGATGATATTATTTATATCTTTTATTTATCTTCCGTCAGATTCCGTCAGATTCCGTCAGATGATGTGAAATAGCTGCATCTACATGCAACAACTACATAATAATATATGCGATATTTACTATTTATATTTGTTGGAATAGATACGTGCATCTTAAATGTTTAAAAACACTCAGTTAACTAATTTATTAAAATATTCTTGACACACCGCATAAAAAATACAAACTTTAAGCGCCTCCGAGACACAAAACCTATATTTACAGGTACAGGAAGATAGTCAAATTCCGGGTTTAGTAAGAGCTCTTATTAGGACGAGAGAACTATTTCTTTCACACAAAATACGAAATAGATAAAGGTAAATGATTTTTTTCACATTAGCATCAAGTTAAAGTGAACAATTTATATCTGATTACAAAAAGAATTACGCAATGCGCAATGCGCATTTAATTTTTTGAACCAGAAGATAATGACACCCAATTTGGGCAGGTATTTTTTTTTTTTTTTATATTTTACTTGTATTTAAAATAATAATAAAAGGAAAAAAAAAAGAAGAAAGAAAAAAAGAAAGATTATCAATTTAAAAAGACTGTCTTTCTGTATTTTATTTATTTATTTTATTTTATTTATTTTCTTTCTTTCTTTCTTTTTTTTTTTCTTTATTTTTTTTTCAGTTTCGAGTAAAATAAATTGAAAAAATTAGCAAGAAAAAATAAATTAATAATTTTTTAAACTAATTTTTTCATTACGAGAGAAGAATTAAATGAAATGGGTAAGAATTGCGTTGTTTAATGAAACTGTAGATAAATTTAACCATTAGATAAATATATGGAATAAATTTAGATACTTATTTGCAATGTTTTTAGGTTTTTGTCAGTTGGGTTGTGGGAATTAAGGTCAATTGACTGCATTAGTCCTAGGCATGAGGCAATTGCCCTCCGTGCGGGTCTTTCTAAGGGTTCCTAGTCCGTATTTACGCATGTTTCGAAGAAAACCGTGGAAGACTCCGAAAGGCTAGGCTGATGAGCACGACCTGGCCTTGAACCAGGCAACTCACCGTCTACTAGCTTTGAGCGCAGAACCGATCGGCCGCTGGTGGACCCAGGTTTTTTTCAGGCTTTTGAAAACACTGCGAAATGTTCTGAAAAATACAGGAGACATTTGGGATTAATTTAAAATCTGTAAAAGACAAATTATTAGGACAGTTTCTTTCAAACAGAAAAATAGTATTGTCACCGTTTTACGATTAGATCATGTTGAATTAAACAGGATGTCTGAAAACTTCCAGTTAGGAAAAGAAAAAAAAAAAAAAAAAAAAAAAAAAAAGCCTCTCATCGAAAATTAAACACTAGTTAGGACAAAGTTTTAGTTTGTTAATTACTGTATTTTTTTTTTCCTTGATTCCCTTTTTACTTCTTTATACGAAGTATAAAGAAGTATTATAATCAGGATTTGCGAAATTGATTTTGTATCTCTCATAGTTCATAAACTAATGATCGTAAAATGTTGTAAATTAATATTTGCAATTGTCATGATGTCTACTTGTACACCCCCAACTGTGCTCTCGACACAAGCTCCCGTTTTAGAGATACCTGCGATTTTACACAATTTTTCTTGACGACTGTATGTACGTGTTTGTGTGTGTGTATATATATCGCATAAATCACAAACGATTGGACGCAGGACGTTGTAAATTACTAGTATATATGTTTGTTATAACATCTAGTTATGCACCTCCCCTTTTGATGTTTCTGTGGCTTTACGTTTTGGAGATATTTAAGAAAATTATATTCATAATGACAAAAATACAAAGGTTTTGACCATTATATATGACATATCACAATAGAGACTTAAAAAGAAGATAATAATAGAGCCAGTAATGATGTTATTAGGAAAGTTCTCGACATTTTTGCATGCAGAAAGTGATTCATAAAGTAGATTCTAGTCTACGAATGCACTATTTATTTAATTAATATTCAAGAAACTGATGAATAAAAGTGTTTTTTGTACCACAAAAATTTATAATCAATGAATATTCTCGAAACAATTCAATAAAACAGTCATTCGTACTACAGAAATCAAGTAAACAGGGTTAAATACATTGCAGAGCAATAATTTCGCTATTTCGGGAGCAATGATCAATCGCACAGTTTGAAGTCTGAACAGAATTTTGAATTCATCGAGAGTCTTGGCAGTGTTTTATTGGATTTTCACGACAATTCTACGCTAGAAACCTATGAATCATTCCAGAAAATTCCAGAAGTCACCCCTTAATATGTTAGAAATTTTAAACTTTGAAAATCATGAACTACAGTTTTTTGCCACATTTGGAGGACAAATTGCCTAATTTGACACCAAATCAACACTCACCCTTGTAGAAATGAAAAAATTTCCGTTTCCATTTTTACTGTAGCACCGTATAGAAAGCACCACGTAGAAAAAAAGAAAAAAAAAAAAAAGAAAGAAACTTCTGGTCCGTCCACAACCATCATTAATGACTCTTCTATTTCTACAGTCCTCTGTCAGTCAACTTTCGAAGAAGTTAGTTCTGCGCCATAAACCAATGAATATTTATAGAAAATTACAGAACTCTGTTCTTATTGAAGTTATGGAAATTCAATAGGTCTTCGATTGTTATAGGACTTAGACAGGACTCTCTGTTTATTGTAGTTTAGGTTTTTCAAACTCTGGCAACCCTAAACAACTAATTTTTGCGAAATTTGGTCACCAAACCGATAAATTCGACGCCATATCGCCAAAATCGGTGCGAAAACAAAAATCTGCATTGGTGACAAACTTGGCTACTTGGCGCGATTTTAGACCTAATTTGGTGGAAAATATTATTTCAGGGTTGCCAGAATTAGTGAACACTTTCTCAATTTAAACGGAGTTAACTGTTTTGTTATAGTGCATCATTTCTCGCCACTGATTTTCGCCGAAGAAAACAAAAGTAAGTCATCTGCACTCGAGAGAGTCTATTAAGCTCTAAGCTGTGTATTTGCCAATGAGAGATTATGTAATAAGTTTTAGAATGCTATTCTTGAACAAGTGATATTCGTTCTCTGTGGTGTATATAATCCTATAGCCGTGACTTTTGTAGTTGAAGTAATAGAATTTTTGCTTGTTTGTAGGAATGTTCATGGACTGGAACGTGCCTGTTTATTTACGAACCAATTATTTACATTAAAATGTCAATGTTTTCATAGTAATATATATATATATATTCGAAAATATATATAAGGAAGTCATGTGGTATTCATATCAGATTATTTTTTATTTTTTTTTATTGTTTATTGATAATATCATCCTACTAAAACTTCTCGCAGTGGATTAGTTTTCCCCGTGGACACTCATTATGTAACAGATCATACTTCAGATCAGTATTATCAAAGATAATTGTCATTTAATTAAAAGATTATGCGAAAATCTGGTAAACTTTTGCTTACCAGCTACGCAAGTTATTCATTTTATTCAGTTAAATATGACTTAGTTAGACTACACAAAATATTGTTTTATTTGACAATTCGATAATAAAGTATTTTCACATTATTTTTACATTAAAAATATTTTTTTTTACTCTAAGGTTTATAGTTTGCTGCCTGAGAGCCTTTTAACAGATTTCCAGTTATTATTTATAAAATAGCAACACAAAATCGTAAACAGGTACAGTATAACCACATTTGTCGCCTAATTTTCATTTATTAATTAAACAAAAACTAGTAATTAATATAGTTTATATTATTAAAATTACTTTTTAAAACAAACTTTAATAACATTCTTTGAATCTTACATTATACGCTGGTCATTAAAATTAAAGGATAATGCGAAAAAAATATGTTAGTTTTGAAAATACGCAATTACAGTGATAGACAGTGTAATGCACTTTGGACAGACGTTAGAATTTTGATTTATAGTTTTGTTTAAAGCAAATGTGATTTTTAAGAGTGATCAATCTTCATTAATTATGGCTCAAAGACATCATTTAAGTGAAGATCAAAAATGGCAAATAATTGGTAGAATCAAGGACGGTAAAACAAATCGAGGTTCTCCCGAGATTTGAATATCCCTCAAAGTATCATATCAAAAGTTTAGAGCCACTTTTTAAGCTCTAGATCAGTTGATAGACAGCCTGGTTAAGGGCGACAAGGAGCAACAACTGCATCTGATGACCATTTTCTGCTATTGTCAACTGTTGAAGAAACTGCGGAGCTACTACAACAGATTTGGTTTTAGACTTTCAGACAGTCATAGGCGTTCGAATTAGTCCTTCTTCTGTTATACAATGGCTTAACGAGGTTATATTTTATACAAGAAAACTAATGGTTTATATATCACTTACTTCAGCTTCAAGAGGCGTCTGTTTAATTTGGTGCCGTCGTCAAGTTCATGGAGCCAAGAAGACTAAGCTCGAGTATTATTTACTGATGAGTCCAGTTATATAGTGAACACTGGCGTTTTGATCTGGAGAGAGAAAGAAACGCCTTCCCTTCCCTTGTACGTAAAATATCACGTTTCCATGACCGCGGTTTAACGATTTTTGCGGAATCATCACATAAAACCGAAACGGGCTCGTTTGGAAGCTGAAGTGAGTGGTACACATACCATTAATTTTCTCACATAAGCCTTCGTGCACCAGTAGAACAGCTTATTCAAGTTCGTGTGGTAGCATGGAGCTCTAAAGTCGCTTTGCGGTTTTTCCGAACTTCGAGCAGACAATGACAAAAAACGATCTTCGGTTACAGTTGTTCATTTTGGTCGCCCTTGACCAGGCTGTCTAACAACTGATCCAGTGTTTAAAAAGCGTCTCCAAAATCCTTGATATGACACATTAGAGATATTCCAATCTGGGGCGATTTCCATTTGTGTCTGACTTGCCCTGATTCTATACCAATTATTCGCCACTTTAAGTCTTAAATGATGTTTTTGAGTCATAACTGACGAATATTAATCAATTTCAGAAACCTAATTCACTTTAAGCAACACTACAAACCGGAATACCAACATGTGTACCTTGCTCACTACATTGTCTATCACAAAATTTGCATATTTCCTGCGGTAACATATCCGCCGAAGTGTAAGTTTTTGTTCAATTGTATTTAATTAAAATTAACAATTGCAGCATTTGGCAATGGTTACCACATAACCTACTGAGAGAATTTTTTCTCATTATCCTTTAATTTTGATGACCAGTGTATTTAAATCATTTTGACTGACTAAATATAAAATTCTTTGTTTATTTTAATTATAGTATTTAACTGTAACTTTATACAACTAAAATAACGTAACATTAAATCTTTCTAGCACAAAGAAATCACGTGAATATTTCAAAAGAAAAACTGACATTTGTAATTGGATATTCTACAAATTTAAATTATTTATTCAAAGGTATGTAAACGGATACATTTTGTTTTGAGCGAATATATATTTTAAACATTTTGACAGTTAATCAGCACAATTTAAAATCGACGTCTGTATTTTAATTACAACACATAACTAGAGAAAAATTCATAAAATTTTACTACGCGATTAAAAATAAATAAATAAACTAAGGGAAAAATGAATTTATAATAAGATGCTATTCATTTTTAATTCCGTGATGGAAAAATCAAATATTTTCTCTTCATTTTGTAAAGAAAATTTCCTTTGTAAGAAATAATATTTCATTTACTATTTTCATGCCCTTTTGAACTTGTAATTATCTTTTTAAGATTGTTATCCGAAAAAATGAAGGAATTTCGAACTTAACGCAAAGAATTATTTTCTCATGTATTGTTCTCTTTAATGTCATTATTTTTTTTAAACTAATTTTCTGTTTAAAAAATAATTTAAATCGTTCTGTTAGTTTACTGAAGATATTAGTAATTCTCTTTAGGGCATCTATTACATCTCATAAAACTTTTATTTACTTCATTCAAAACAAAGATCTTCTTTTAAAACACAGAGGTCCCAAACAAGAAATATACACTTTTTTTTCATTGAAATGCATAAAGATTTTTTAAGTAAAAAATTAAAATTTCGTAGAATTACAGGATTTTCATAAAATTGGTTTAATATAAAATGTTGCATACAAAAAAAAAAAAAAAAAAAAAAAATTAAAATATCTAATTAAAATTATACAGTTGTAAAATATATATCATAGGAATTCGAAACTAATTTTAAAAAATTCTTCGATTAGTTTTTCGATATCTCTCGAAAAAATAAATTAATATTATGTTGTTGTTTTTCCTGATACATAATAATAATTAGTAGTATACTTAAAGTAACATATATTTAGTAACTATGTAATTAAAAACATTAAGTAACACTACATACAAACAATTACTTTTTTAATCTTAATATGAATAAAAGTCATTGTTTTTATGTATGTATGTGGGTATGTATGTGGATATGTCATACATCTCCTCCCAAACCACTGAGCCGATTTGCACAATTACTGCTTGCTTAGGACCCAAGTTGAAGTGCTGTGGGAGTTTCAAATTTCTAGCACATGCGCAATGGGAAGGGGTGAGGAAAACCCCTTTTAAACCCACATTTTTGTATGATTTCTATAATATTATTGTAGCTAGAAATTTCAAATCTGATATATAGGTTACTTCTAATGTATGTATATTCTCCCAAAGTAGAAGGTTATAAAAATTCGAAATTAAAAACGGATAAAATAATTTTAAAAAAACTTTCTGAAATTACGCTTTCGTGAAAATTTTGTGCCTGCGACTAAAAACATTTCACTATAAATATGTAACGAATAATTTAGACGACGAATAATAATGACTTAGAATTTTATTATAATTAGAATAAAAACAACATGTAACATGTTAGAATCACTTCACTTTCACAAAACTCACCAAATGAAGTACTATCGTTTTTAAAAATGACGTCAATTCTTAAAAGTTATTCGATAGAAAAAATGCATTTTTGCTGAGAAAACTGCTGCAGAGAAAATTAATACTATAATTGTGTCGGGCTTTTATTTGCTAGCGATAGAATAAGCAGTAAAAAATAATCATATTAATTCCGAATTATAATACAACTAACAGTTCTACCCGTGTTTTGCACGGGGAAAAATTAAAAAAGAAAATTTGTAAACAAAGCTAATTAATTTGACCCAATGCAATGACCAGAGATTGTTTGTTTCGACTCCTGGTGAAGTCAAGATTTGTTCAAATCTGTTGAAAAATTCTATGGAAACCACTGCGATTTCCCACGTGGGAAGAACGGGTAGGAATGGTAGACGCAGACCCCCCCCCCGTCCCTTCCTCCTCTGTCTTATTAGCTTAAGTGTTCAATTTCGGACGTTCTTTAAATTTTGTCTTAATTACAAACTAAGAAGAGATATTTTCTTAAATTCCGTACGTCTACGAAAACCACTGCGGTTTTCCCCGTGCGAAGAACAGGTAGAAATGCTGGACACTCTTTCTTTCTCCTTAAGTGTTAAATTTTTTATGATTCTCATATTTTGCCTTAATTAGGGTTTAAGAGGAGATTTTTTTTTTTTTTTTTTAAGTTTAATGCTTCTACAGGAAACAACTGCGATTTTCTCCGTGCGAAGAACAGGTAGAAATGCTAGACACCCCTTTCATACCCTTAAGGTTTAAATTTCGTAAAATTCCAATCATTCACTTTAAATAGGGCCTACGAAGAAACAATTTGCTAAATTTGAAGCTTTTATTGGAAATTACTGCGATTTTTCATGTGTGAAGAACAGGTAGAACTGTTAGACACTTCCTTCTCCCTCCTTGAAGACGAACTATTAGAAATTTCTTATACTTTATCTTAATTCATGTCTAAGAGACATTTTGCAAAACTTCAAATTTCTAATGGAAACCACTGCGATTTTTCCCGTGCGAAAAAAAGATAAAAGTACTAGACACCCCCCTTAACATCCTTATGGGTTAAACTTCGTCAGATTCTAATCTTTCACTTTAATTAAGGCCAAAGAAGAAACATTTTGCTAAATTTGAAATTTTTATTACGAAAACAGTACAATTTTCCAAGTGCAAAAAATGGGTAGAAATGGTAAACATCTTTTTTCCTTACTTTAACCCCTTGAACTGAAATGACGAGTCTAGCTCGTCATGAATTTCCCGACACTAATTATGTTCTTATATGTATATATAGCAATAAACATTCATATACATGTGTGAAACAAATATTATTTTTAATAATAACAAATTATTTGAGCAACAAAACCGTAAATTTCTATATCAATCCCTCCTCTTAAAACTTAGAAAATTAAACTGTCTGCATGAGCAGTGCTGACTGAAAATAAATTGCAGGTCAAGGAGTTAAGGACTTAATTTTTGAAAATTCTTATCTTTTCCCTTAACCCTTTAACTGCCCCGGGCGTATATATACGTTTTTACTATAAGTACAATCCTTTAAGTACAATCCTTATAAGTACAATCCTTTGTACTTAACTGCTACTAGTGAAACTACTGACATGGTTTGACAGTGCAATAAAATGATCTTAACAGTTTTTTTTTTTTTTTTTTGAAAGATTTACTCATTTCAGATTTGAAAGAGAACAGTGACATTTTGAAGCGAATCTCGTAAATTTTCGTCGGTAGGTAAGAAGTTAATTAGGGTCTAAGAGAACACATTTTGCTAAACTTAAGCTTCTAATGGAAACATCTATAGACACACCGTAAAAAGATTTTAAAAATGCGACTTCCTTTCCAACCACTTAAAGGTTAAATTTCATTAAATCCGCTTATAGCGAGCGCCTACGTCATTAAAAGAACCAACCATTTTTTCATTTTTAAGATTGTTGCGATTCGAGAGTTATATTTTACAAATGAATTATGTTTGAAGTAATTAATTTGTAGCAGCCGATAACTGTTCAAGTTTCTTAGGCTTATTGATGAGTACAGGAATAAAAAGTAAGAGACTTATTATTATAAAAAGGATTTATTTAAATATAGTGACCAGCAAAGAGGGCAAAGCCAACTAGTATGTATTTAAAATAAAAATATTCATTGTTTGTGAAATAGAAATGATTACGAATTTACAATTGAAAAAGCATTTAAGGGCTAATTTATTTTCTTTAAATATTAACGAATTTAAAATTATTATTGCCTAATTTTATTAAATCTACCTTATTAAAATTAATTATAGTAATTTTCTCAGAGTTTTAAAAGCTAAATTCATAAATCAAATATATTTACAATGCTTCGACTGTCAAATGTCAAACTGTTAATTTATTTTAAAGATAACATTTACTATAACTTTATATGACTGTAGTAACGTGCCACAAATGCCTTGTAACACAATGAAATCTTGGGATTCTTTTAAATGAAAAATCGACAAATCGATATGCTTCATTTAAAAAGTAATTATTCAAATATTCACATACGTAATGGAATACATTTTATTTTGGATGAATATATTTAAAACATTTTGACGAATTTTCAGCGTAGCTAAAATTTTATTTGAATTTCGATATTTTAATTACTACACAAATCTAGAGTAAAATGAATAAAATTTTAACACGCGATTAAGGAAAATAAATGAAATAAACTAATAGGGAAACTTATTTTATAATAGGTTACTATTGATTTTTAATTCTGTGATGAAGAAATCAAATACTTTCTCTTCCTCTTCTAAAGAAAATTAACTTCGTGAAAAATAATAATTCATTTAACATTTTTACTAAACTTGTAATTACTTATTTTTTTTAGTTTGTTTTCTGAAAAATTGCTGAGACTTTGAAGTTAGTTTATCGTTGTATAACCCTCTTTTATATATTGTTGTATAGATCTCTTTAATATATTTTTTCCCCTCTAAAACAAATTCTAAATTGAAAGAAATTATTTAATTTCTCCTCTTAGGGCACTGGTTACATTAATAATTTTTAATGCACACAACAGTCACAACAGTCTAGTGATTTACTAGTATGTGATTTACCCCATTTAAATCGAAGTATTTTTAATAATCTAATCATTCACAAATAAGAATTGCATATTTTTCATTGACGTGAAAACAAAATTTTTAAGTTAAGTTCAATTGAATGATTTTTCATAAAATATATAGTTTAATACAAAATATTTCTTAAAAAAAAAAAAAAAAAGGGGGATAACAATAGGGAAAAAAAGTCTTACAATTTATCTATAAAAGGTTTAAAGATATTTCAGAAATATTTAAATTTAAATTTAATATTTTTTTAAATTATTCTTTAATAACTCATAGAAAATTATACTAATATTACATGTTACTATTCCACACACATGATAATACTTAATAAATATAACTATGAAATCCATTTAACGTAAAATATTAAATAACATTTCATCTTTCAAATTCTTTTTTACATGAATTTGAAATAAAATTACATATGTTGTTTATGAAAAGACAATGAAACAACATGTACAATTACTTTACAATAACATTTACGAAATATTTTTCTTAATTTAATTCTTATCTGATTTAAAATTATTAGTATTAAATTTTATTAAAATTATTTTTTAATCGAAACTTAATAATATTCCCGGAGACTTACATTGTTTTTAAAACACTTCAACTATGACTGTAAATCTTTGTAAGTATGAAACTTTAATTATCATATTTAACTGTAACTGTATGTAACTGAAGTATATATCGTGGTATAAAGACATTATAATACGACAAAATCATTCTAATCTGTCATTAGAAAAATCGACATTTGTAATTGGCTACACCCAACTTTGAAAGGATTTATTAGAAGATCTGCATATACACTGCTCGACATTGAAATTGCAACACCAAGAAGGAATGATAATACCGGAATGAAATTTGTTGGACACATACATTATAGTAGGTAGAACAATTGATCAAAATTTCAGGAAATTTGGAGTAATATGTACTGAGAAAACAGTGCATAAAGCAGCGACCTCTGTGAGCAATAATAGCACATATCTGCCTAGGCATTGAATCGAACAGCGATTGGATGACATGTACGGGTAGAGCACTTCATGAAGTTTTAACACGATGCCACAATTCATCGATCGAAGTTACTGGTGAGTGGTGGGGAGCCAGTCGCTTTTCAACGATTAAACAGTCATTTTCATTGGTGCGAGATCAGGAGAACGCGCTGGCCACAGCAGCTTCATTGAAGCTTCATGAAGTGCTCTACCCGTACATGTCATCCAATCGCTGTTCGATTCAACGCCTAGGCAGGTATGTGCTGTTATTGCTCACAGAGGTCGCTGCTTTATGTGCTGTTTTCTCTGTATATATTACTCCAAATTTCCTGAAATTTTTATCAATTGTTCTTCCTACTATAATGTATGTGTCCAACAAATTTCATTCCGTTATTATCATTCCTTCTTGGTGTTGCATTTTCAATGTCGAGCAGTACATAAAACCATGCTTTTTTTTTTTTTTTTATGTATTTGAAACATTTTTACAGTTATTCAGCACAGCTCAAAATTTCATTTGAACTTACTACAGTGAAATATATGAAATTTTAATGAAGAAACCAAAATATTTCGTCTTCCTTCATTTTCTGAAAAAATTCTGATTCGTAAGAAACAATCTGACATTTAGCATTTTCACTGCCTTCAGAACTTGTAATTATCTTTTCTTCCACTGCATTTATTATTATTATTAATATTATTATTAAAAATGTTTTTAAGTTCAATTCAGTTAAACATTGCGTTTTATTATTATTATTATTATCTTAAATATTATTAACTTTTCTATGAAACTAATTATTAAAAAAAAAATATTCAAGTCAATCTCTTTTTTTTTTTTTTTTTTTTTTTTTTTTGTATGGTTTTGTATAAAATGTTTGATTCGTACACAGGAAAAGAAATATATATTTAAATAGAAAATGCCTTACAATTTAACTTGCATGATATTTATATTGATTTCAAATGATATATAAATTAAATTCATACGAACCATTTTTGACAGTTTAATTCCTGATTTCTCTGTTTTTGGAATGTGTTTCAATTTTGTTTCTTATCTACTTTTTTTTTTTTTTTTTTTTTTTGCATGTAAGTTTGTTAAAAGTTTTATTGTTGTTTAAATTATTTTTTACAGTAATATATGATTAAAAACAATTTTTAATATCTTACATATCTATATAAAATATGTCCATTTTAAATCAAGTTTTACATTGTTTGTGAAATAACAATACAAAAGCTTACACTTATAGTATAAATATTTAACAGACTATTTTCCTTTTTTGAAATTTTAATAAATTTTAAAATTATTCTTAATTAATTTTATTAAAGATGCTTTGTTTAATTGATTAAAAGCTATAGAGAATTTTGACTATTACTAAGTATGTAACTCTTAGTTTATTTATCATATTTAAATGTAATATTATACAACTGAAGTAATATTATACAACTGAAGAACAGGGCACAGAAATGTTATAACACAGCGAAATCTCACAAATCTTTCAAACGAAAAATCGACATTTGTAATTGGATATACTTCATTATTCAAAGATTTACATGCGTAAACGGATACATTTTATTTTGTGTGAATACATTTAAAACATTTTGACAGTTATTCAGCAGGGCTTAAATTTTATTTCAACTTCCGTATTTTAATTGCAACGCACATAACTAGAGTAAAATGCATAAAGTTTTAATTCGCGATTTGGAGAAACTATAAAATAAAATAAGTTAAGAGGATGAAATTCATTTATAATTGGATACTATTCATTTTCAATAACGAAATGAAGAAATCGAATATTTTCTCCTCTTTTTTTCTGAAGAAAATTTGCTTTGTACAAAATAATCTTTCATTAAGCATTTTCACGGCATTTTGTCATTGTAATTATTTTGACTTAGATTACCTTCTGAAAAATTGAAGAAACTTTGAACTTAATTCATAACAATACTGTGTAATTATCTTTAATATTATTATTATTTCTCTCTAAAACTACTGTTAAATTGAAAGAAATTATTTAATTTTTTCTATTAAGGCATAGATTATATTTGTAAATTTTTGCTGCCTACTACAGTCTATAAATGTGTGTTTAACATCAAAATATTTTTAATTAGGCATTCACAAATAAAAATTATACAGTTTTCAATGATATTAATACAAATTTTATCAGCAAAATTTTAAGCTTATACTAAGTTGCATTATTTTCATAATATATAATGATTGTGTATGAAATATTGTGTTTACAGAAAGAATAAAAAATAGAAAAAATTTTACAATTAAAGCTGTATAACGTAAACGTATATTTGATAGATATATGATAATAAATTTACAATATCTTTCAATTACTTTTTCGATATTTTTCGGAAGTTTACATTAATATTATGTTATTGTCTCTTGCATATGATAATAGCTATTAAATCTATATTATTTAGGACATAAAATAACATTCCATGCAAATAGTTATTTTTTATTAATTGCATTCATATAAAAGTAAGTAATGTTTATGAAATAACAGCATAAAAGAATTTATATTTACAAAAATACCCAGCTAAAAATAATCTGCAGAAAAATCTATAGATAATCTGAAAGTATTTGGAACAAAAATCGTAAAATCTGCAGAATAACTGCAGTTTAAAAGCAAAAAAACTGAAGTCTGGCAGCTAATGATTCTTTTTTCCCCCTTAATCTTTTTATTGTTCGAATTACCTTCAGATTTCAATTCAGAAATTTAATTCATCAACCTGGAAATTAATTTTTGATAGAATGGAGTAGAAGGCTGATTTTTACCAACTATGTGAAAAATACCAAAGCCGGGAATCGAACCCCGGGCTTTCCGCTTAACGCGCGGATGCTCTAACCACTGAGCTACCCTGGCTGATAACCAGCTCGGCACTTCTCACAAAATGTACGTTGGCAAGGTCACCGAGTCTGCATTAAAGCAGCTATATCAAGTGACAAATTTGAATATGGCATAACTCCAAACGGCCACGAAATTTCAATTCAGAAATTTAATTCATCAACCTGGAAATTAATTTTTGATATAATGGAGTAGGGAAGGCCCGGGGTTCAATTCCCGGCTCTGGTATTTTTCACATAGTTGGTAAAAATCAGCCTTCTACTCCATTCTATCAAAAATTACCTTCAGATTATCTGAAGATTTGTGCTTTTTTTTTTTTTTTTTTTTTTTTTTTTTTGCTGGGTAGTGACATTTACGGACTATCTGCTTTTATTTAAGTTTTAATCAATTTAAAATTATTAATAATTACTTAAATTAAAGTTACTTTTTTTTCAATAATTTTCTCAGGTTTTAATAGCATATATGTAGAATATTCTTTTAACCGCCACTAAGTATAAAACTTATTAATGATATTTAACTTAACCTCATACGATTGAAGTAATGTGGCATAAAAATTTCGTAACACAAAAAAATCTCCTAAATCTTTCAAAAGAAATATCAAAAATTGTTACTGAATGCAATTCCTTCTAAATGATTTATATGTAAACAGATACATTTTATTTTGAGCGAATGTATTTAAACATTTTCACAGTTATTCAGAGCAGATTAAAATGCATTTCAACTTTTGAATTTTAATTAGAACACATGAATAAATAAAATGTATGAACATTTAATACGTGATTAAGAAAAAAAAAAAAATGTAACAAATAGAAATACCTTTAAAATTGGATAGATTAAATTTTAATTTCATAACAAGGAAATCAAAATATTTTCTCTTTTATTATTTATTTTTTATTTACTTCGTAAGAAATTATGTTTAATTTAGCATTTTCACGGCCTTTCGAACTTGAAATTTTTGTTGTAGATTTTTTAAATGAAAACTGAAGATATTTTGAGGTTAGTTTAAAAATATCTTTTACAATACATTTTAGCACTATTAATTTTAAGAAGCAATTTTGAAATTGTAATAAATAATTTAAATATTTCTTTTAATGCGCTGATGATATAATTATTTTTCTTTTTACTGTACTTTCACAATATTATTAGTACGAGAAACTGTATTTTTGCTAAAAAATGCTTTACATTTGACAAACAATTTCAACCTTTTTCTGTGCTCTATATTTTTCTGCTCATTACTGGAGTGATAAAAAGGGCATAATTTTTTCATTTTTATGAAATAAGATAAAAGCATGTTATAGATATAAAATGTTTATTAATTATATAAAAAACGACATTGTTACGTATTAAAAATTATATGTATACGATGACTTTTAATTTTTAGCCTCTTTTAGGAAATAATACAAAACAAAAATATGAACCTATTTCTTTCTTTCTTTTATTTATTTATTTATTTATTTATTTTTTTAGAGAAGGGGAGTGAGAGAGAAAGAGAACTCGAGGCATGTTTCTTTTTCTTTTTTTTTTTTTTCGTTATTACGTATTAAGAGTTTTAAAGTAATAAGAAAAATCTCTACTTTAGGCAACTTTTTTTTTCACATCACACCATTTAGGATGTGTTAGCGGGCAAAATATATTAATCGATTGAAAAATTATTTTAGTAGAGTATTATTTAATATTAAAAATAATTTTTCTTGCCATTACTTATAAAAATTATAAAAGTAATAAGAAAAATATCAATTTCCAGCTATTTATTTACTTATTTATTTTTTCATTTTACACCATTACTACACTCTCAAATTCGAGAGGACTCGGGGCAGTGCCCTAATATCACATATGATATGATCCTGAACCAATATTTTCTTTACAATATTAACTCACGTGTGATTATTTGATATTACGTACCTACTTGCTAAATAATTGAAAAAACGCATATTGTTTTTGTGCGTGTGTGTGTGAGTACATTCACTTTTTATTTTATACCTATCCATGATTCAACGTTTCTACTTGAAGCTTAGAAATATAATTTTTAAGTGGAACTACACTTATAACTAGTTTTTTTTTTTTTTTTTTTTTTAACATTAATCCTTTCGTCACCCCCCCCCCCCAACGTCTTATTTGATTTGCTAATATTTTAATAATGTACCATGTAACTTTTTTCCAATTGTAACATCCAAAAACATTTTAATGCCCTTACATGTAATTGATATTGCGTAAGACAAATAATGAGAGATCATAAATCACAGTTGTATCTCATTGCACAATCCATTTTCTTCAATCCATCAATGTCTCAACATAAGGCAATCCAATAAGAAAATATATGCGACAAATAATGGAAAACTAAGATACAAGAGCAGGAAAAGTGCAATATTGAGAAACAAAACAACATTCGCCTTATATTAATCTAAATAGATGCCTCACATTTAATTTAATGGGATGATGTTCAATAGATAGGAAGAATTTCAAATATTTTTTTAACATATTTAAATTTTGATATAAAATTAATGTACATGAAATTGACATTCGTTTGAAATAGGGCTTAATCTCTGCCTGCACCATTTAAAGCATTCTTGAAAAGTAATCAGTGGATCGAAAATACTAAGACTAAACTTTTGTGCTTTACGAAATAGGAAATTCTTATTCGGTTATTTAAAAGAAAGGTGAGAAAAGTATAATTTTAATCCGTCTACACATAAAGTAAGTGACATAATCATAAAGGAAAGAAACGTCAATATTTATGTATGTCTGAAAAAAAAATTATAAAGTTTCCTAAAGGTTTTATGGTAAATTTAGTTTTTTTTTTTTTTTTTTCCCTTTTTTCTTTTTTTTTTTTTTTTTTTTTTTTTTGTAATAATGAAATATTAAAACAATGTAAGTAAGAAAAAAATAACCTTTTTTTTTTTTTTTTTTTTTTTTGCGGAATTTTTTGTTTCTTATCTTTTTTATACTTTCTACAAATTTTGGTGCCATTCTTTCAATTAGAACGTATTAGAACTGTAACCACTGTCACTTTAAGTATGGCCATCATTCATATGCACAGAATATTTCAGAGGACTCTTCAGATTTCAAATTATGTAACTTTTATCCAATGATAAACAGAAAGATCAAATAAGTTCTGTGTTACAAAGGTAGGTATGTCTGGAATTTTAAATATATTGCCTTCTAATTTTTTTAAAAAGATTTGCCAACAGAGGGCGCTGAAAACACAGTGGACTTTAAATAATTCTTAGAATTATAGAATTCTCAATCATTTATTTTCTGTATTACTGAAACGCGAAGCGAGAAGGAATTTAGCATAGAAAAAATTAAATTAAATGAAATTTTATAAATGATACCGAGAAGTAGTATTGTAAGCTTAAGTCTTTACAAATCCCAAAGAGATCAGCTTTTGGACAAGCCCTTCATTGAAACAAAACAGGAATGTGATTATGCAAAAGGATATTTTTGGGGGGGCATTTTAAAGAACATTGTTTGCTATAAAAATTCTCAAATTTTGTAACAACTTGAAAATTTCATCTGTAAAACATCCATTTCATATATTGCATAAAAATGGCCTCAGATATCACCTTTCATTTGCCTTATGTTATTGTTCACGTTACCCATTTTGAATTTTTTGAAATCTGTGTATTTAAAATTCGAGACCTCCTTATCTAACATACCATGTTCCACTTTTCTATTTATCATCGTTCCGAAATTATGTCATTTGAATGTTAGGGTGTTCCCCTGAAACACCTTGTACTTTTATTTATCGCTTGAATATATATTTAAATTATTTTAAGAATTAAACATTCCGAAGCTATGTTTTTTTAAATAAGTATATGAGAATAAAATAATTAAATTTACATAAATAAGTTTAAAACAAAACATGTATTCTAAAATAAACAAATTTTTATTTCTGTGTTTTGAATTACAACATCGTCACAACATTATAACACTTAAGTAAGCACTGTCACTTTAAATATGGGCATCCTTTATATATACACACAGGATGCTTCATAAAGGACTTCCCAAATTTCAAATTTATATTTTTTATTGCAGTGATAGGCAGAAAAATGAAACAAGTTCTCTGTTGCATAGGTATGTCTGCATTAGCTGTGGAACACAGATCAGACACAGAAACATCAGATACGCAACACATATCACAAATGTGCAACACAGGAATTTTCTATCTTAAAAGCAAATGTGTGTTGTATATTCAAAGAAAAAAAAATAATAACATGTATTTGACTATCTGCGCTTTCCTTCTAATTTTTACTTTCCGAACATACGTATGTAAGGAAAGTATCTTAATCATGTCAAAAATCCGACTTTGAATCTTTGGTGTTTCTATATGTTTTAAAATCACCTGAGTTCATTTTTACTATTTTTACGATGATCTATGTAAGTGTGTGTGTATGTGTGTGAGTGAACAGGATAGCGTTTAAATGCTTTGTTCGAGGGAGCTGAAAGTTGGTATGTAAGTTATAGGTCCCCATACCACAAACCCTATTGGTTTTGGCGAATCTAGTTTTTTTACAATGACACAAAGAAAAATCATTAATCATTATGACCTATCCAAATTTTTTAAAGTGCGATAGTGTCTAAACGCCTTATTCGAGTGACCTGAAAATTTAAACACAAAATAAAGGTCACAGTCGTACGACTGCATAGATTTTGGTGAATCTAGCACTTATAGATTTTTACAGGGACACAACGAAATTTTTTTTATTATTATGATCTATGGGCTCAAATTACTTCAAGTACAATAGCGTTAAATTAAATAACATACTATATGGAGAAAAATACTGAAACATCCTGTTATAATTTTCATTGTGTTTGTTTAGTAACTTCTCTTACTTTGCTTTATCTATACAACCGTTAATTACTTAATGTTCGGAAAGTCAAGTGGAGTCACACCAGATTTTTATGACTGCTGCTGTAAAATAAATGGTTTTACAATTGTATATTCATTTATTATAACACCTTATCTTACTTGAAAGTATTCCATAATTAATGTTGGTACATTTTATTCCTTACGTGCTTAAAATGTCATTTGATTAAAATAATAAGATGAAAACACTAAGATCATATATCACAGTTCACTGTATACAAATTGCTTTCTTCAATCCATCAATGTCACACACAAGAACCGGACAAAAATATTATATATGCGACAGGAATAGGGAAAATGGGGGGGGGGGGGTTGCAATAATAGAGAAAAATTGTAGCAGGCGCACCACGAGAATTATAATTATAAATAACGTTTTTTTTTTAAATTATCTAATACATTCTGATTTATTATCAGCGAATTGTTATCCAGTTATTCAGATGTTAAATTAAAAGAAGCTAAATAACTTACATCATAAAACTATTATTTAAATAGATGTCGATATGATTTTACATGCATCTTGCATACTTAAATCGGTCATCTATCTTCCACCACAAGACAATTACAAGTTTGCGTGATATATTTTAAACAAACTTTTCTTTATTCACATTAAGGCACTTTTAAGTTTAAGATTTTAAAAAAAGCACATTTTTTTCCCTTTAACTCAATCTTTATTAATAATTAGAAATATACCGCCATAAAGTACACTTACACAAAAATGAGAGGGTGCTAAATGATAAAAATAAATAAATAAGTGTAAACAAACACCATAAATTGTAAAAATATTCAATATTTGTTTCGAATATAAATAATTAAGCACGACGTTTCATTAAGCAAGAAAATGTTAGCACGAATGCAGCATAAAAAGGATAGAGCTCCAGTTGTGAAAAGGGTTATTGTTTTGTAGAAATTTATTAGTAGAACTGACGACGCAAAAAGTTGGATTGGTGATGTGTGGATTAAGACTGATTGCCTATACGAAAGGCCTACACTTTATTGAAATGCCACCCGTGCGGCTCTTTC
Organism: Salticus scenicus; assembly: GCA_963930645.1. Classification (NCBI taxonomy): domain Eukaryota; kingdom Metazoa; phylum Arthropoda; class Arachnida; order Araneae; family Salticidae; genus Salticus; species Salticus scenicus. The sequence continues at coordinate 355,477,832 of OZ005650.1, read as the reverse complement.
TAAGAGGTTCTAACTCGTATCCGATCGAGTTTCGGAGAAAAATACAGAAAACTCTCAACAGCTATGCCAATTAGTTCCACCTTGGTTCAAAACCAACATCCCATAAAACAGCATTGTGAATAAGCACTTGGGCAAGAGTGTGGCCTACTAAAATAAATGAAACACTTACATTCATATTTATACTTAATCTTCAACTCCAATCTCTATACTTAACAAAACTTTAAAACCTCTTCAGATTCACTCACACTCCGCAACTTACTTTCTTCGTTGCAGCGCTATGCTGACGCAAAACTATTCCAATCTAAAATTTCGCCGACTACTGGTGCCGAAGCATTTTTAGCTTTCCCCCGCTTATTACGTCGCTGAATCCAGCATATGAATAGTAATTCATATGCTTTTGAACAGTAATTTCAAAACAATCTGTGGTGACCTACCACAGTCTCAACCTTACACACTATTGAAACATATTGTTAAGAAAAGGACGCAACAAATAGAATCACTAATAGAATCATAAAAAATTAGAGAAACAAGAAGACGGAAAAATTCGAATTAAGAAGAGAATTTTTTATTCAAATAATTATATGTTTGGACTGTTTCTTGCTCTCAAACTGCACTTATGCCTAATTTTTTCAGTAAGATGAAAATTCCAATCTTAAATATTTCTACGTGCAAAAATTTTTACTTTTTTTTTTGGTAATACTTACTTATAAACTTATTATTCCTCTTTTTTGAGAAGAACTGAAATGTTATCCATTCTATCTCTTATAAATTTTTTAAATTTACATAAAATTTGTTTGGGGAAGCTCCTTACATTTTGCTATTAAAATATGCAATTGAAAATTTTTTTAAAGATTGTGCATGCGTAGTTAAAAATTATTTAGTAAAAATTCTCATATTTCCGAAGATATTTAACAGTTTTCCATTCTGACTGCAGTATGCTCTGTTTAATATATTATCCGAAGTTTGCTAAAACTACCTTTGCACAAGGTCGATTACCCTACGTGTTATAATTTAAAAAGTGGCATTTTTTTTTTCATTTTTTTTAAAGAAATCGTTATATTTCCATGAATATATATGGTAGCCTCATAAGAATTTATTCAAATAATCCGATGAATCCTTATAATCATATTCTACAGCCAAAATGCATTTCATGCATTACTTTTTACAGGATAATCCAAAACCTTTTGATTTTTTTAATGTTTTGCTGGTCCCCTTTTTCTGTTCGGGACAAAACGTTTGCTGAAATATGAAACATGTTCTTTATAATCCCAAAGTTTCAAAGTATTTCCTAAAGAATTTTTCTAGTATTTGACAAAACGTCTAAATTCAAAAGTGTAGAAATATTTATTAGTATAATATTGTGCATTATATTGATTGATATTCTTCGACCACATTTGATGAAATCATGGAAGCATCTGCGCAAGTGCTAACTCAACGAGTCCAATGCTGAAATAGGGGTGACAGTCATCTGACTCAGGGAAAATGAGCAATAAGAGAGCGCGGGATTACTGGATGTTTTCCAAATTTCAAACTGTCGGACAAGCTGGCATCCCTCCAACATTTTGGGCGTGTGTTCACTGCTAGTTTTCGGATATGTGGCTGAACTGTAAGTTAATTTTAAAAAAATATTTTTACGTTTAGATGTAAAAGAATAACATGAAATTTCATCATTCAAACGTAAAAAATATGTTATTAAGACACAACTTCCTATATAAAAAATAATCCTACACTTTCTTCGTATCTATTCAGGAAATTCTAATTAAAAATCTAATTAAAATGAAGTCATAAAATACTTGCAAGCATGTTAAATTTCATACATATTTAATTCTTATTAAAATGTTAATATTATTATATTTTTAATATGTAAAACAGTAGTCGGTTCTAATAGTATGTTTCATTTTTATACAAAAAATATTCATGGAAGTGAAATAAACAGGAATAGTTTTATAAGATGCTTTTTTCTAAATAAATTAAAATCCCGACGCGATAGTGTTCGTTTCTTTACATATTCTGCCACAACGCATTGATAATTTTGTCCTTCGATAACGGTGTTATATTAGATTTGTATAGTAGTAACATTTTCACGTCCAAGAAAAAAAAAAGAAAAGAAAGGAACGAAAGAACAAAAAAAAAAAATAAATAAACATTAACATTATTACCTTTTTAGAAGTGTCACAAAATAGTTCAATTCAATCTGCCTTAAAAGTAATTTTCTGTTTTCTCCAATGGGAATGGACAGCATCCAAACGTGGAATTTATTTTTGAGCCCGACTCTAAAACTTAACTCACTCTATAAATGGACGGATTTATTTTCAATTCAAGGATGCATTTCAAGGCAACTAATAGGTATTAGATGTAGGCTTTTTCTTTCTAAACTGAAAACTAAAAATTGCAATTAGCATAATTTGTACAGCGTACCAATATTCAAAAACTTATTAGTTTTTTTTACTTTCTCTTACCCATATATGGTACAGAAAGCATTGTTTTGGGGTTAAATTTTTGAACTTGAGTTTTTGTCTTCTTTACGCGTTTTGAGGTCCATTGAATCAGAAAATCATGTTTTTAGCGGTTGATTTCTATGTGTGTTTGATGTCTGTTTTCAGCATATATCAAGAACAAACAGTAGCAGGAAATTCAAATTCGGTATTTTAAGTCTGTATCATATAGGAATGCTACGCTAAACTTTTCGTTAAAGTCAAGCAAATGGTTCGTGTACAGGGACACTCAAAAGTATACAAATACATTACGTCTTCAAACGGTGTGTGAGTGTGCGGTAGATCCTTTACTACAGAATTATTTGTTAAATAAAATTGTTCTGAAATCTATTTTAAATCCTTTTTAACGTAAATTCATATAACAGTACTCGTCATCTTACCCTTTAATCTCAAATTTTATCTATAATATTGAACTTCGGGGTAAAAGAATGACATGTGAGTGCCACACCAGATTATTTTAACAAGAAGACGCATTAAATGTATGTGTACATTTTTTTTAGTTAAACATTCTTGATGCTTATGTAAAGTATTGTGCTTTTGCACACCGGAATTCAAAAACAATATATACATGTTTTTTAATTAGATAAAAACCGCAAATATATTTTATGTTAAAAAATAGGTACAGGCATAACTCTGAAAATATACAATAATATTTTATCTACCCCAAATTTTCTACCACAATTATGAAGCTATGTTTAAGCTTTCTTCTTATCATATTTTGTTTTTTCTTCTATAATATAACATTTTTTCTCCATTTTTATCATATTGTATTTTATTATTTCTTTTTATTGTATGTGTTTCCCCTAAAATACATTTACATCTTAATATGCTTCTCCATTACTACTACAACTTGCTATGAAGGGAAGATGCGTGGAATTTCCACTGGCGTTTCCAACTCACTCACTTCTCAAAGGAAACATTATAATTAGTAGGGGAGACCCGTGTACCTAGGGCCGCTTTTTTTCAATGCCCAAAAACAGAGCCCTTGACCTATTTAAAATTATCAAACTGACATGTGCATACCTTTAGGACTAATTACTTCCAACTGCGACTAATATAAATACCTAAAATAAGAAATTCCGACAAATAGAAAGTTTTTAAAAAAACTTCACTCGTGGCCCTAGGTACAACACCCTCATTGTACCTAGGGCCAGACCTCATTGTATCTAGGGCCATTCTCTCAAATTTATATTTCACTTTATAATGAATAGAAAATAAGCATATAAACATATATTGTATAAAAGAAACAATATCAAGTAGTATATTTATTTATCATATAATAATTATAATGTTGTTGCCTTAATTTGAAACACGAATTTGTTTCTTTTTTTTTTTTTTTTCTTTGGGATATTCTAACAGAACGTTTTTTTTTTTCTTCAATTTTTTTTTTATTTCTGGAGTGTCTCTTGGATTTCTAGATCTTTCTGGTTTTCGGTCACATCTTTTCTTTGATGTGGGACGTTTTCCTTTAGGTAAAGGTTTTGCTTAGGTTCGTACCTGTTAAAGCATGACACACGAAAAGATGTTAGATGTGTGAAGGTTTCGAAATTTCAACAGAACACTAAACAGAGACATCCAGTTCTATCATTGTTGGTTCACTTTCTTCCTGGAAAACCTTTTTATTATTATTATTATTATTATTATTTATTTATTTATTTATTTATGGAGGGGTTTTGTCTTTCAGTCACATTTGAACTTAAATATTCATCCTCAGTGAATGTGTTTTGATTCATTGGCCATATGCCGGATACACGAAAGCCTGATAGAATGCTTACAGGCAGATAGGACTTGCCAACATTTTCAGCAACGTCATATATAGTGATTGGTTTACCCGAGTTTTCCATCATCCAATTACTATAGGCAATACTGTGTTTCTTTTGCGACCGCTGACGTAGTTTCACGTCATTTGAAAATATGAAACTCCACCAGTAGGCGTTTCTTTTGCAATTTGTATATTATTTGTTTCTAAAAAATATACACAAAATTCATATTTGTACAATCAGTATACTATGGATGCAAATACTTTGATTAGAGAGAGTATGATTATAATGCATATCCATTTGTAATATAAATGTGAATACGGAAAATTTTGTTTTGAAAAATTGTAACTGATGAGAAAAACGCCCACAGGCATACCTTACTGTCAAAAAGACAAAAACATGCGGTCGCGAAAGTGTTAAATGGTCCAAACACACTGCCCCTAGGTACAAGGCATTTATGTGGCCCTAGGTACAAGTTTTGGTAACTTCATTCAAAATGCCTTCCACTAAAAAATCCACATGCAGAGAGGACTAATTAAATATCTCATTTATTACTCGATATAACAAGCAACATTATGCACTAAAAATGAAAGAAAAATATTTGACTTGCCTTTGTAAAATAGAAAAAGAGATGAACTGGAAAATTTTACTTCAAACCATGTAAATTCGTTTTCTACATGTAACTTGTCAAAACTTTCTCCTCAAATGTTCCAAAGTAGTTGTTAAAGTAGCAAATTGTGTTGTTACTCGCCCAACTGAGTATTAAAACTTAAATTTAAATATTATTCAAATAAAGTGGGGTGGCCCTAGGTACATGATGGCCCTAGGTACACGGGTCTCCCCTATATCTAAATAATATTATATCCAAATAAAGATTATGTAGATATACTGTAGTAAGAGACATGTATCATATATGCATACTTGCCAACATCCTAATTAATATTCCGTAGTGTGGTTAGTCCCGTCCTTTTTTCACACGGGTAAATTTTTAGAGTAATATTCTCCAAATGCAATTATGATTAAATAAGAATAAAAATACTCTAAAAAGATACTGGTGTCAAAAAGAAGGCGGGGCTAACAATACTACGGATTATTAATTAGTATATTGGCAAGTATATGGAGTATTCTAAAATGGAGTATATTAGTATATGGAGTATATTAGTATATGGAGTATATTAGTATATGGAGATTTCTAATAGCTTTAGTCTTAACTAGACGATCTGCAAAAAATATTTAAATTTTAGAAAGGAAACTCTCATTTTCCAGCTTTCAAAAAAGCCACGCATTTTTTTTTTTTAAATAATTATTCCAATATAATTTCCATTAGACTGAAAAAACTTTTATTAGATAAACAGTGAGAAATAATTTATCGTTAGTAGCAAACCCTCTTCTTGCTAACAGTTTATATGTAGCTGTGAGAAAATTTTAGGTAAGGATTTTTGTTGTAATTAGTTAAGGCAGTTTTACTATAAAACAGAAATGGTATTACAATGAGTTAAAAAATGATATGATAATAAAATTTAATTACTCTGTAGATTTTAAAGAAAGAGCAGATATAAAAATATAAATTATTTATCAAATCGCAAACGGAAAGTCAGGGAACACATCAGTATAACCGAATGCAGTCGCAAATTAAAAACAAATTCGTAGAAGTGAGTAAATATGAATTGTACCAGAAATTTTAGGCTTTTTAAAAAATAAAAAATTGAATCATGTTAAATTGAATTCCATGAAGCTTAAAAATAACATTTTACCTTCGTAATATATAATGCGAGAATTTACTAATATCACGTTTAGCAATCCGGTGTGACTATAATTAAATTTCCGCATTAAAAAGTTCCCTGCAACTAAAGAGGGCCAGTGTATTGCCACCAAATTTATAATGCGGACGATTTATGAGATGCACTCAATCAATGAGAAAAAGAAAAAGAGATTTTACAAATGTCCACAAGTTGGTATTTTGTATAAAAAAATTGGCAAAATTAGGGCATGAAATGGCTTATATTAGATCGACGACTAATCAATAATATTATAGCATTGTTGCATTTCAAATTGTAGCAGTTTATATGAGTCATTTCCTTTGTTATTTTCTTCATTTTTCATGTTTAGCCTTTATTTTTTATTTATTTTTAATATCTTTCACGCATCTCATGAATCATCTATATACCAAATTTGGTGCCAATGCAGTCTTCCGTTTTTAGTTGCTGGATGCAATTTACAAGTTTAATTATAATTAACATGTATGAAGGTGAATGTTGTATCTTTAATATTGTGTTTAATATTATGATCTAATTATGATTGTATGTTTCTGAAACAAATTCTCTTAAAACTCTGCTAAAATTCTCTGATAATCTATATGTGTCTCAGACAGAGCAACCCTTTAAAATATTTACACAGTCTTCTCATAATGCAAAGTTTCATAGCCTTGATTGTATTTATTTATTTACTTATATTCCATAATTAAACAAAAAGTATTATGAAGAGATATTTTACATAAATATTAAATACATATGTTTTGCAATTGAATTTAAATGTATATGCATTTAAATTTTCGAATAAAGTATTTTTCCTGTTATTTATTTTGTATATCAGTAAAATCACACCAGAAAATCTACTGTGATGGATTATAAATTCTTACGATTTGAAAAAGAAAGAGAAAATAATAAAAGATCTAACTCTCAGAAATTGTTGAAGACGCGATGAACATAATAAAGCTTTTTTGTAAATTACAGTCTTAAGGTGATAAGGTAATCATTAATATTTTTTTTTAATTTGAAGTTTCGGCTGCATTATATTGTAATATTACTTAAAGAAAGAAAAAATTAAAAAGATATCATTGATCTTCATTTCTAATTAAAATTTAAATTTAAAAAAGACATTAAAAAAAAAATCTTATTGCTTTTTTAATTTTGAATATTTATGCTTAAATATATATATATATATTCCTCGAAATATATTACATAAATATATGCATGGATTTTTAGTTGATTCTGCTTTTATTCTTTTTCTGTCATATATAGTGAAAAATAAGAAACTCAATTCTAAGTATAAATATTAAAAAAAAAAAAAAAAAAAAAAAAAAAATCTACAAATCCTTATGGTAATTCCATGCACAAATGTATCAAACAAATGGCTAAAATCATATACAAAAGTAAATAAATAAAAATAAAAGTAAAAATAAAACCTGTATTTTAATTTTATAAAAAGCCCTAGAATGAACTTGTAAAAATAACATTCTTGAAAATAACAATCTAAGAGAATATCTATGCTGCACATTCAATCAGATTTAAAATATAAATAAAAGTATTATTTTTAATTTTTTATGCATCATACTCCAACACAAATAGTACTATTCATTTTAAAATGTCGCATTTTCATTATCAGATGCGGGGGTTATCAGGTTATCAGTGACAGAATAACAATATTTTGGTTTTTCACAATAGGAAAACTTTAATAGCCTCTTTAATAATGAAGATAGAGCTTTGAAATTTTGTCAGTATATTTAGAAACGATATACGCATAATTCGAGCCAATAAAAATTATATCGTTGTTTTTACGATATTTAGGGTACTGTATTCCTTTAAAATTACAACTTGTTCTTCAAATCTATTTACTTAAAAATAATCGAAATTTTAATCGTTTGGAACATTTTTTAAAATGCTCCAGCCTAGCTAACTTTTGGGCCCTCCGTGGCCGAGTGGTTGTGTCACCACACTACTAATCGCCTTAGAGCGTATTAGAGCGGGTTCGATTCCCGCGCTGGTCCTGGGTGTTTTTCTAATTCTTTGTATTGTAATTCTGTCATGTCCTTACCTGACGAAGATTTACAAGCGCACTTCAAGTGAAGCCTGCAAGTCTGATGTATGTATATGCGTTATCAATAAGCAAGCTAACTTTTAGCTTTTGCTCTGAATTTCACAGTAAATGTTCAAATAAACGTTCAGAACATATTTGTGGATTTCATTGTTGATCCACTGACAAGTTGATTTATAAAAAATGTTTTTATGCTTCGAAATTTCCTGCGAACTTCAGATTTTTTAAATTTCTAAATTGCATTTTAAAAGCTTTAATCATGGTTAAATCTAGAGTGAATGTTTATTTATGTGAATGTCTATTAGGAGCCTTCGTTATCACAAAATATCGATTTTTATGCGATTTAGTCTAAAATGATGTAGCAGGAATGATTTTAAGTCCCGAAGTTCTCTTTAAAATATCGTTCTGAGTAATAGCTGTGTAAAAAGAATTTTATCAATGTCTGTAAATCTTACTCGGATTTCTAGGGTGAGAGAGTACTTAGTCTGGAAGTACTATTCTATATAATATCTTCTATATACTACCAGTTTTTTATACTCTGAAAATTCTGTTCTATAAATATTCATTTTATTTAATTCAGTATAATTTAAAGATAATTTCTTCAAATATTAATACAATGTATTTGTTGATATTTTTGTAATTTTAAAATTCACTATATCCTTAACAAACAAACAAATAATAATAATCATAACTTTAAAGTGTATCCGTACTTTATTATTATTATTTTTATTTAAAAATTTGTACGACTGGAACTTCAATATCCTTATATAGCTTTAAACGAAACTTTAAAGAAATATGATTTATAACATAGTAATAAAATAACAACAGTAATAATATCAATGTCGCGATATTAAAATAACATTATAGAAGAAACTAGGTGATCATATATTATAGATACATCTCATTTTATAAACTATTTTCTTTAATCCATCAATGTCATACACAAATTATGCACCCTTATGCACAAATACATACGACATTTTTAATATCCAACAGAAAATAATGGTAGAAAAATGTAATCATAAATCACGTTCGTTTTTATTTATATTACCAGAGTATTTAGCTCGATAGTTGTAAAACTGTATTTGTAAAACATTCAGCTGTAACAAATATAACAAATTATGATTCATTTCTTATGAATATTACTTAAACTGCGGAGTCAATATTGCAACTTACACAGCTTGCATACTTGAGTAGATCATCAGTCTTCTACCATCAGAATAAATTCTTGTTTGTCAAAGGTTGAAAAAATTTGTTATAAAAATTTACTTTTATGTAAAAAATGTAATGGAAAAAGTTACTTTTAATTACAAAATGTTCTTTTTTTACTTTTTCTTACCCATGTGTAATAGAGTAAGTGTTGTTTCAGAATTGAATTTTTGAAACTAAGTTTTTGTTATAGTTGTACGTTTTCAGATCTGCTAAATAAATAATTTAAAAAAAATCTTATGTTTAGGTGTGTGTTTATGTGTGAGTAATCAATTTAAATAAAAATCAGTTATTAGTAGAAAGTCTAAATTCGATATATGAATCTGTATTACATACTGATATCATTACATGAAATTATTTTACTGAGATCTCACAAATGGATCAAGTACAGAGACATACGGAAAAGTTAGCGCTAGTACATTTTTAACACTGAACATAATGAAATTAGCATTTATTTTTATATGCTTAAAAAAAAATTATTCCTACAGAACATGGTATTAACAAAATTCTTTATTTGTTTACAGTACTGCACAAAAGAATTCAAATATATTAGAACCTGTGGTAAAAATGGCATGAAATGAATTTCAAGTAGTCATATGGTTTTTCTGAACTTTTTTACTGTGATAAAAAATGAAGACTATAAAATTTATTTAGAATATAAAAGGTTACCCAAAATGAATCGAATACATTTGTCTACCAGAGATGTCATTGTTATTGAAAGTGTCCTACCGAATTATTCCATATCCAGAAAAACTATCTGTACAAAAGTTCTATTAATTTTACGTGGTTTTAAACACGAATTTAAAAAATATTTTATTCTATATTTACACAGCGATCCGTATTGTTCTCATGCGTTGCGTTCTTCCACTGCGCTAAGTACTTATTTTGTTATGTCAATTATATATATATATATAACTCTTTTTGTCACTCGTGCTTTTATGTTTTAAAAACACATATATATTTTTTGATATGGAAATATTTTCTGATTTATTTACTCCTGAACGAAAGAAGTAGTGTATTATAAATTTAAAGCCTTTGTGTCTCTGTGTGTCATTTGTAAGGGCTGTTCAATAGCATCCCCTTGATTTTCTCCCATTTCACTTAGTGTAAATGTCTAAAGTAAAGTCAATAATAACAAGTTGTATGGAAAAACTAACTATTTCATTAGAGCTTCAAAAGAAAGGGAAGGGAGACTTCTGAACGTAATTATACTTTTTGCTTAAATATAAAATAGAAAACTGCTTAGTATTAATGGGTGTAAAGGTGAAAATTAATTAACTCACCAATAAGTTCTTAAGCTTGATAATTAGCCAGACCGCAAACTGATCTACTTATACAGGATGCCTAACAATTTTACTGGACTAATCAACTAACATATAGAAAAGGGCATCTAATAGGGTATTTATATAACAACTCTGAAGAAAACCTTTAGGCCCGTTTTTGAAACACGGACATACCGTCCTATATTCGGTTCCCAATATACCACTTTCAGTTTTCCAATTTTCACCAAAAACTGGAAAAATCATGTGTATATGAGACCTGTCTCCAATCAGAAGCTTCACTGCTCTATCTTAATTAGTTTCGGAGATGATAAGACGGAAGATTCTCCACACACATACACTACATACATACACACGCACTGACCAATTGCCGAAAATCCTTTTTTTTTTTTTTTTTTTTTTTTTGGACTCTGCAGACCTTAACACTTTCAGTCGCAGTGTTCCCGCTGATGGAACACCTAATTTTAATTCTCAAGTGTAAAAACTCATCCCGGAATTTTTTTGCAAAAATTTACATTTATAACATAGCAGAAAAGGCCCTTTTTTTAACGTGAAAATTTAAAATTTCTTATATTTTAATTATGTTCGAAAATTCCGGTGGCAGTGTGATTTAAGTGATCCGAATTACCTTGCACCGCAAAGGGTTAAAATACTCCGTAATAAATTGAAATGTTTGGATCTATGCAACTTTTACGAGTTTTTGTTGTGGATAATGTTTACGTATAAAGTGATTTATTTATTAAATTAAATATTATTTGAATTTAATAAGGTTTACTTACAGATGTTTCAAACCGAAAACTTCTCGAAAAGGAACAATGCTAATTTTTTATTTTTTAAATATTTATTATCAGCCAGGTGTCTAAAAGCCATTTTTAAAATTAGTTTAGTAATTTTTAAAATAAATTAAGTAGTGAACGTTAAAGGGTTAAAACATGTCAATCACGTGAAAACTCGATATCGATTTTTTTGACCGAATACAATACTCTCATTACCTAAAGTAGTTTAGTAATAAAATAAAATAAAATAACACGTCAGTTATTGAGTCATTAGCGAATTATTTATTTGATAAACGTTTAATAATTTTAAAGCTAGTATAATATTTTAATTAATTTAAAAAATCTAATTAAAATTTTGAAAATCGGGCTTTGAGGTGCATCAGAAGAGGTCAAAACGAACCTCCATGCAAAATTCCATAGCTCTGCGGTCAGCCTTTTCCTACAAAGCGACCAATACATACACACTCAGATATATATATGTATATATACAGGGTGTTTATAAAGTCCCGCACCCATTTTGATGTTCAATAACTCATAAAATAATAAAGATAGATTAAAATTAATAACATAAATGGCTAGATAGACTCAAAAAGTTTCATGACCCTTGTGAAGGAACTTCCACGTGTGCCCCCTTCGTCGCACGGAGAATATCAAGTCGATAGTCAATTTCATACCAGGTAGTGGCAAGCATGTCGGCATCCACAAAGGCTATTGCGGTTGTAATTCTGACTTTTGGGTAATTATTCGACTGCCGCTCGAATAAAACATCACATACAAAAGTACTACATAGAACAAATACATCAAAAGTAAACATAACATTGCAATAGTTGCCAAAAACAAAAATGAGAAAAATGCAATTAATAAGCAGACGATATTTAGAAAAGTACAGATATTTAGACTGGAAAATGAAATTATCTGAAATTAACCACACGCGCAGACGATATTTACAAAAGTAAATATATTCAAACCTGAAAAGAAAATATATTGAGTTATTCCATGAATAAATGCCATAAGTTTGTTTATATCGTCATTATTTTATGAGTTATTAAACATCAAAATGGGTCCGGGACTTTATAAACACCCTGTATATCAGGGTGGAAATTTTCCGCAGAACTCATACCGGTATTTATGAAACAAAATTTTCTTCATTTTAAATCAACGATTTTATAAGTAGACAAAATTTTTAAATAAAAACCTCTATGAGTTCTGTGCCAAATTTCTACTCCTGATAATATATATATATATATATATATATACATATACATACGCGCATATATGTACTCTGAAAGCTGTATTTTTTTCTTTTTTTTTTTTTTTTTTTTTTTCATTTTCAAAATGGAAGTTTTCAAAATTTATCTGCAAGATAAATGATTTAAAATAACGAGAAAAAATATTCTGCCCAACACCTATATTTCACAAGTTAGTTTTTCGTAATATATCATGGAACATACACAAATGTATTATTCATAAAAATTTTAATATCGTTATCTTACAATTATAGCAAAACGGAGGGATCATATATCATAGTTACGTCTCATTGTACAAACGATTTTTTCCCATCCATCAACGTCATAAAAAGGGAATAAAAGGAATTATGCACACCCAAAACACAAACACATGCGTCACTTTTAATGGAGTAAAAAAGAATCAGCAAAATAAATTCATATTTTTTTTTTCTTTAATTTCCTAAAATATTCAGTATGGGGGTAGTGAGAGTCTGCAGGTACTCATTATTCAGTTCCTAAAGTATAACGTGTCGTCTTCATACAAATAATGCTTAACACTGAAGTCGATATTACAAATCTTGCAACTTGCATACGAGAAAAGGTGATTTGTCTTTTAATGCCACAATACATTCTCGAATTGCGTGATAAATTTTAATTTTGCCCCCTCCCAAAATATGCCAGTATATATATATATATATTTCTTTCTTTCTTTTTCTTTTTCTTTTTTTTTCTTTTCTTTTTTTTTTAACTTTCCGGACATACATTTGTAAGGAATTATTGTAATGCCAATTTGCGGGTTGGATTTTACATTTTGCAAAGCTCAAAACGGATGGTCATAGAATGTTGATAATTTACATTTGTGATTGTCATGACGTCTAGTTTTACAATTCCAACTTTGATCTTGAGATGAGCTGCCCTTTCAGAAATATATTCGATTTTACACAATTTTTCGTGATTATGTATGTGTGTGAGTGAATACGATTGCGTCAAAACGATTTATTCGAATGAGTTGAGAGTTGATAAGTATATTATAGGTCACTTTACCATTTTCGTGAATCAAGCACTTATACTTTTTCTACAGGGACACAAATAATTTATCATTGGTGTCTAAGGGCTGAAATCATTTAAAGCGAAATAGCGTCTAAATACCTTATTCGATTGAGCTGAAAATTTATACACATATTATAGGTACTATCACACGAACTGTATGGATTTTTATGAGTCTAGAATTGATAGTTCTTTATACGGGGACACAAAGAAAAATTCTTTACCATTTCGGTTTATGGGTTGATGTTATTTAAAGTGCGATAGTGTCTAAATACCTTATCTAATTGACCCGAAAATTATATGTAAGTTATGGGTCACGGTCGCACGAACTGTATAGATTTTGATGAATCTAGCACTTATAGATTTTTACGGAGACACGACGAGATATTCTTTATTTTTATTACCTGAGGGTTCAAATTATTTCAATCGAATAGCCTTAAACTCTTTATTCAAATGAAGTGATAGGTTTCAAACTTCTCTTATTTTAACTTGTTTAAACAACTGTTCATTATTTAATGTTCGCAAAGTCAACTGCAGTTACTTTAAATTTTTATTTTTAAATAAAGAAAAAAAAAAATCACATTTTTATAAAAACTGATTTAGTTTGAATTTTTTATGCAAAAACAGAAAAGAAAAATTAAACATTTCGCGTGGTTTATGAAACACTTTCCAGTTGTAGTAACCTGTTTTATCTTCAATTTTTCCAATTTCTTGAAAACGTATAACACTATTAAAAGGAATAAGGGATGTTAGAAATCTTTTTTATAAATTACTTTTATATGAAATTCTGCATACATATATTTCAAAATTTGAATATTTTTGAAAATCTAAAATATTTTTCTTGTTAATTACTTTTTTTAATTTCCCCCGTCGATTTTACGATATAATATTTTAACAATAGATTCTAAATAGATTTACGTATTACTTTAAAGAATCATTCATAAGTTTTTTTTTTTTTTTTTTTTTTTTTATGTTTGAAAGGTAAAAGTTTGCATTAAATTACAGCGTAAACACAAAATTGTTTATATTGTTGATTAATGAAATATTGTTAAAAAAGACAGATATTATTACATTTCTTTCTTTATTGATAATATTATTTGACGAGATAAATATAATTAAAGAAATCCCCGGTGGATATCACAATAAACTCAATATATGGAAATATACACTTTTCACATATCGAATATTAGAGAGTATGAAAAAAAAACTAGATAAATAAAAGCCAAGATTGCTTTCAGTCAATCTACAATAAAAGTGCCATCTTCTATTTTCTGAAAAAATTTAAATTTAGAGGGTTGACAATTCAAAAATAAAAATAAAAATAAAATGGCAGACGATAATTTTAATTATGAATTTATCAGAAAATATTTCAGTGTACGATGACTTTTGTGGGTTAAAGCTTTTGTTACTTTTTGTTTATTTGTTTCTTAAAAATAAAGTTTTACTATGCTTTCAAACTATTTCATTTAGTTTTGTTAAGAATAGTTTATAGATCTTATTATGAAGTACACGTTCTGAAACATTCATTTTAATTAATGAATAGACCCCTATTTCATTGAAGATCGTAAGTTTACGAACACTTTTGGGAGCCACTGTAGCATAAAATATAACGTATTTATCTAAACGACACTTTTAAATTTAAAGTGTTTGACTACTAATAAGTTTCTCTTCTAAAACAATCTTCCAATACCAATTTTTTGTGCATATAATTGCATTTTAAAGATCATTGTTCGTTCTCTTTCTAAGTAATATAAGGAATCTATATACACTCCTTCTCATATTTATAAGGACACTTTATATTTTGAAATAACAATGTAAAAATGATTGTGAACAAGATTATACTAAGTGCACTTAATATATCTAGTGTTCTAAAAACCAAAACTGCTATAATTCTTTTTAATATGAAACAAAATTAATAAAAAATTATGCAAAAAAATTTTTTTTCAACATTTTTAGGTGTTCATAATTATAGAGACAATCAAGATTTTTTCGTTTTATGTAACTTAAAAGCGGATAAATTAGAGTTCACATGCAAATTCGTTAACTACTGGGCTAGATTAATTCATATATAAGCCTTCAATTTTTCTTGGACGGACATCACTGATAATTCCTCGAAAAAAAGAGCGTCCATGTAGTGAAGTATGATAAATGTGTTTTTTATGTGGAAGAATAATTTCAATCCACAAAATTTCTAATGAAATTCGAAGATCTAAAATTGCTGAACGAAATGTGATCAAACGTTGAACTGCTGGTTCGATAGGAGAGAGATCTGATGCAAAACCATAGTTGTTTTACAGAGATCGAAGACTCATAATTCCTCTTAATGTTCTACTCATAATGACTGCTGCTGAATTTGATCGTAATTTTTAACGAAAGTTTGGGGTCCACATTTGTGCATGTTTAAAATAATTAATAATATGTTAAAAGGAATAAAAAACCTGTAATAATCAATAAGCATTTAATGGGGAAAAGAACGTCTTTGTTAAAGTTGAATAAAGACAACATTAAATGGTAAAATGTTGCATTTTCGGATGAAAAACATTTTATTCTTGATTAATCAAAAGGTTTTAACAGTTACTGGGACGATCTGAAGATAGCGAAAGGCAGAGCAGATTTTTTATGATGAATCGGGCATCGATGAATCGGACAGCTATGGCAGCTATGAATCGGGCATTTTAAAGGTGGATCTATGGTGCTCTGTGGAGCTGTTTCTACTGAAGGCAGAATGAATTTAGTAATTTTTTCTATTATTATATGAACATCAAGAGAATATCCGCAAATTTTAAACTTGGAATTATCAGATTTTTGTTAGATTTTGTGTGGTAATAATATTTTTTTCAACAAGACTTACATTTTTGCTCTACTTCTAGAGCAATAGGAAATAGTTTGAAGAAAGAAACTTCTTTGTTGTTGCCTTTCCCGTGGCCTAAATGTTGAAAAAAACCTTAACTTATCATATTAGAAAAGTGCATGCAAGCGTAAAGCAATTTTAAATAGTTTAAATGTATTCAGAATATGATCTATTTTATATGAAATGGCATTGAAATTGAATATTAAAGAAAATATATATGTATATACCAGAGAGAATGTCTGACTGTTTCACCCTAAAAAGAGACCCCAAAAAATATTAATTTAAAGAATAATTGAAAAAAAAAATACTAAGATTCGAGCTGTCATTATAATTGAGAACACATGAAAAGTCCTTTTTTTGACCGTATTTAAAGTTTTTTAACATAGAAAAACGATAAAACTTTTTAAATATCGTCTATTAATGAAATTCAAGTTAATAAAAAGTATATTTGTTTAAATAATAGTGTTCAGTGTTTAGTTAATATAGAAAAACGGGTGTCCTTATAATTATGAGAAGGAGTGTAAGTAACTAATAAAACGTTTCTAAAGCGTAAAATGATATTTGATACAAAAACAGTATTTACATGGCATAATTTCGTGGCAGTATATAGCTAGAGAATTTTCGTGATAACAATAAATTCATACTTTCAAAAAATTGGCTTCATGTCATTATTTTACCGATTAATCAAAATGAACCATCAAAGATTATTAATAAATTGTGACATAAAATGTAATATAATGTACTTACACGAATGATAAATTTAACTTTACTTTCGAGTTATAGGATCGGGAAAAAAAAAAATCTATTTCTTTACTGATTGATTAGATGTTGCCTAGATATAGGAAAAATTAATCAAAATTATTGTATACAAAATATAAAACAAAGTAAAAGACGTTGATGAAAGAAGGTATAATGTATTTTGTTTTCTAATATATTTGATATAAAAATGTAACTACTGATAAGATTAAATGCGAAACGCATCCATTCAACTATTTGATTTTATTAATGTTATCAATATCGAGAATGTTCCATATAGAAATAGTTTTTATGCCTCAGTAGCAATTATTATTTGTTAGAAAATCATTCACACAGTTTAACTTGTATATTCTATAGTTAATTACATTTTCAAGAAAAGCATAAGGTATAAAATTTGTTTTATATTAATCCTTCTAAGCATTTTCTTAAAATAAATGTACTTTTTTTCGATTCTCGGTGAAGGGTCGGACTTTTTGATTTCGACGTAAAACCAGTGTTACTTGCATTTGATATTTATGGTGTCTGACTACAACGTTACATTTCTGCAACTTTTAGTACCGATTTTTAGGTGCATTTAGCTGCAATTTAAAGAGTATCGTTGCTTTTGCATAAGAAATATAACGAATCTAATGTGTAATATAAGTAACCACCTAAACTTTTTCAAAGGATAAAATGATACATGATATAAACACAGTTGTTACATTTCATATTTTCATGGAAGAATTTTTCAGGAATTATTCGTAGAACTTTCTTCGTAGTTATATATAAATAATTCTAGATTATAATTATACATATTAGCTTTGCGCAGAATGTGTATTATAAGTAACCACCTAAGCGTCTTTAAAGGATAAAATGATACATGATATAAACACTGTAGTTACATTTCATATTTTCATGGACGAATGTTCGTGAATTATTCGTAGAACTTTCTTCGTAGCAACATATAAATAATTCTACATCATAATTATGCATATTAGCTTTGCGCAGAATATGCATTAAAGGTAACCACCTAAGCGTCTTTAAAGGATAAAATGATACATGATATAAACACAGTAGTTACATTTCATATTTTCATGAAAGAATTTTTCATGAATTATTCGTAGAACTTTCTTCATAACAATATATAAATAATCCTAGATTATAATTATACATATTAGCTTTGCGCGGAATGTATATTATAAAG
Source organism: Salticus scenicus (assembly GCA_963930645.1). NCBI lineage: Eukaryota > Metazoa > Arthropoda > Arachnida > Araneae > Salticidae > Salticus > Salticus scenicus. The sequence goes on along the minus strand of OZ005650.1, from coordinate 355,459,436 downwards.
GATAAAATAATACATGATATAAACACAGTAGTTATATTTCATATTTTCATGGAAGAATTTTCATGAATTATTCGTAGAACTTTCTTCGTAGCAATATATAAATAATTCTAGATTATAATTATACATATTAGCTTTGCGCAGAATGTGCATTATAAGTAACCACCTAAACTTTTTTAAAGGATAAAGTTATACATAATATAAAGACAGTAGTCACATTTCATAAACATGAAATGTGACTACTGTCTTTATATTATGTATCATTTTTTTTTTCATGGAAGAATTTTCATGAATTATTCGTAGAACATTCTTCGTAGAAATATGTTAATAATTCTAAATTTTAATTATATATATTATGAAAGGAAAATTTAATTTTACTTTCGATTTATAAAATACAAAGAAAAACTACCTCATTACAGTTAAAATAGAAAGGCGCCTGGAGAGAGAAAAAATTAATCAAAATGATTGTACCGAAAACAAGAAACAAAAGAAATGACGTTCATGAAAGGAGATATGATGGATCCCGTTCTCGGATCATATGATATAGAAAAATGACCACTGGTAAGATTGGAAAAGAAACACATCCATTCAACTACTTGATTTTATTAATATTATCAATCTCTGGAATTTTCTATATAAGAGTAATTTTTATGTGTCAGTAAGAGTTATTATTTCTGAGAAAATTAATCACACAGTTTACGTTAAAATCTGTATTTCATAACGTTTCTGAAGAACAAATCAGAAACTGAATTTCTCACAAACTAATTGTTTCAAGCATCTTTATTTCAATAATTCATTTTTTTTTAATACGCTAATTTTATTTTCTCCTAGTGATGGGTAGTTCCTTATAAGTTCAACTTAAAGTTATCGTTGCATGTTTTTCAATTTATCATGTTTAAATACAAAGTTATGATTCCACAACTTTCATCAACAGTTTTTCAGTGCATTTAACTATATAATAAATATTATTGTAGATTTTACATAGCTAATCTACTTTTAGGTTAGCTAATCTATTGTCTAATATTAGTCGATAGCAGCTAGCTAAAGTTTTTAATAGTACTTGGTACAAAAACAATAATTTCATGGAACCTTCTTAATAATAATAAATTCATTCCAGAAAATTAGTTTTGTGTCAATGTTTTTATCGATTAATTAAAATGAATCATCAAGGATTCTAAATAAATGGGCTCTTCGTACCTGAAGTCAGAGGTCACATACTAGAGGAAAAACAAATAGCAGACGAAGTCTTGTTTATCTATAGCGAATGCTCAAATAAAATATTTTCTATTCTTATTTTTGATCAATCGTATTTAATCTGCGTTATTTTTTTATACATCATCATTTTTAATCCATTTTATATCATTATTCATCATCTTTTGTTTGCGGTATACATTTCCAATCATCACTTAGTTTATATTTGTTATTGATGTTCATGAAGAACATGTTAAATACTCTGATTTTTGGTACTTAAATCAGTGACAGTGCAATATCGTACTGCGTAAATCCATTTAGATCAGTAACTAAGTTAATTAACTTGTTGTAACACCTTTATGCAATTAAATTAAATGAAAACATTTTAAAATTTCAAATTATAATCCATAAATATTCCACAATGACAAGCTATTATTTATTGCTAGATCAGTTAATGTAACAGATACACTAGAACATACAAATATCGATTCTTACAGTTGAAAATAAATAAACACATGAAGTGTTTTTAAAAAATTATTAAATTTACAAATATAACTATTCTACTGTTTACAAATGCCCAATATTACTTTTATTTTATTTTATATTAAATATTAACACTTTTGTTCTTAAGAACAATATTTAATTGAATTCGATTTTCAAAATTCGATTATTCGTTTCCCTCTATCACATGATTGAGCAGACGAAACTGGGAAGAGTCCATTATGACATGAGATGTAAATGACTTATTTACGTGAATAATGAATTTAATTTTGCTTTCGATTTATAAGCTTGAACAAAAACCACCGTTCAAATAGGAAGACATCTATACATAGGGAAAATTAATCAAAATGATTGTATCGAAAATATGAAACAAAGGAAATGCCGTTTACGAAAAGACAGTAGATTGATTCCCTTCTCTAATATCTATGATACAGAAAAGTGACCTCTGATAAGATTAGAAACAGAAAATCATTCAGATGTTCATATGCTTAATTTTATTAATATATCAATCTGTAATATACGCTGCATAAGGGTAGTCTCTATGTACCTGTAACAATTATTATTTCTTAGAAAATTAATAACATAGCGCACTTATATTATGTATTTTATGTTTATTAATAGTAATGAAAACATAATTTACATGCTGTTAGCATTAGCATTTCAACGTTATAACTTGGAAAAAAATATTTCAAAGCTGTAATCCATATTGTAGATGAGTTAGGTAATCTTCACGAGCAGCCTTATTTTAGTAGTTTCATACGTATTTTGTCAGTTATTATTATTTTACTAGTGTATAACCCTGTCAAAAATGACGGAAGGTGAAATCAATTAAGACAGTGAATCAATGAAGGCTTTGCCTGCTTCGCCTGTCACTATAAATAAGGGAAACTCTTTTTTTTATATATCGCTTTATAAACAAAAAAAAAAAAAAAAAAAAAAATCATGAAATTGCTCAAAAGCCCGTTTCTTATCCCCGCTGGCTTCGGCAGCGACCCACTCATTTGCAGACTCTCGTGAGCCTGTTCCTATTGCCCGTGACAATAGCTTACCACTGGGCTTTTATTCGGGTACTTGACAGTTTCGATACTGGCAAGAACCCTATTTATTTGCAACATTCGAATTAAAAAATTTCGTAAATTATTAGAAATTTACGATTTTCTTAACATGGGGGAATAGGACAAAAATTCAGTTAAACATGCATTAAATGGAAACTTTTTACTGTAAAAATGTCAGACCAGTATTAAAATATCAGTGTTGATGCCGGAATAAACATCAGTAACTATAAATATGCTACTTTAAAAATTTCGCAAGTTATTGGAAATTTACGAATTTCTTAACAGGGCATAGTATAGGGCAAAATTTCACATAAACATCAATTTTGAGAGGTATTTTCATCAGACTACTTTTGAAATATTATTTAGAACACTGGCATGAATATTAATAACTGTGAATTTTCCAATATATAAATTTCGTAAGTTATTGAAAACTTACGAACTTCTTAACATGGAAGAATAGAGCAAAATTTCACATTAACGTCAATCTTGAGGGATATTTTCATCGTAAAGATGTCAAACCACTTTTTAAATATTGTTTTGTATACTGGCATGAATATCATAGACTATGATTTTTCCAATTTAAAAAATTCGTAAGTTATTTGGAATTTACCATTTACATAACATGTCAGAATAAGCAAAATTGAGCATAAACTTCCATTTTGAGGATCCTAAATACATAAGACAACTTCAAAATTACATTTATGATATTTGTTTGAACATGATTGACTACAAATATTCTAATAGGAAAATTTCGTAAGTTATTCGAAATTTAAGATTTTATCAACATAGCAAAATGGGGCGATATTTCATATAAATATGCATTTTTGAGATTGTTGCATTGGAAATAATACCATGAAAATAAACTACTCAATTGATCCCAATAAAATAAATTAATAGATTAGAATAAGCTAAATATATCGAACTGAATGGTGGGTAGCCTATTAGGCGAGGATTTCGTTCTTCACTGTGTCAAGCGTTTGGTCAAATTCATTTCTCTTAACATGAATAATAATATGTCCTGTACAAGAAATTTATGAGAACATACATATGATGGGGAACTAAGCAGAGTCCACCTATGCCAACTAATTTTTTTTTTTTTTTTTTTTTTTTTGTGTGTGTGTGTGGTTTTGTCCCCTAGAAGAGTTATTCACTATAGAAATGAGTAAAAATTTTACTTTTGACCTAAAAATATGCTCTTAAAATTTAATGTTTTAGATATTGCTGTCATATAAAAACATTTATTTTTATATTTTACTCATATTGAAGTGATTTTTAAATCTTAGTTTCTCAATCTACAAGTAATTTTTACCCTTCCTTTCTTAAAAAAACTGGAGTGATTCCACTCGACCTTCCGAACATTAAGTAATTAAAGGTTATTCAAATAAATTAAAGTAAGAGAACTCGTTAAATAAACAAAAGAGAAAGTTATAGTAGGATATTTGAGCATTTTCCCCAAATAGTATGTTGCTTAATTTAACGCTATTGCATTTCAAATATTTTTTCTCATACATCATAATGATAGCGAATTTTGAGTTGTGTCCCTATAAAAAAAAAAAATAATAATAATAATAATAATAATAATAATAATAATAATAATGCTCGATTCACTAAAATCTTTACAGTTCGTCTGACGGTGACTTATAATGCATATATAATTTTTCAGTTCAATCGAATAACGAATTTAGAAACAAACTGTAAGTGCTAGATTCACCAAATTCCATACAGTTTGTGTGACAATGACCTATAATGTGCTCGATTCACTAAAATTTTTACAGTTCGTGCGACGGTGACTTATAATACATATATAAATTTTCAGTTCAATCGAATAAAGCATTTAGACGCTATCGCACTGTAGATAATAATTTTTAATATTATCTACAGTGTTATATTATCTTATATCTCATACTACAGTGTTATATTATCTTAGTTTAATATTATCTATCATTTTAATATTATCTACAGTTTAATGATAAAGATTTTTTTTTTTTTTTTTTTTTTTTTGGTGTGTGTGTGTCCCTGAAAAACATTATAACTGCTAGGTTCACCAAAATCCACAAAATTTGTGCGATGGTGACCTATAACATGTGTATAAATTTTCAGCTCAAATGAATAAGACGTTTAAACGCTATCGCACTTTGCAGAATTTTGGCCCATAGGCCATAAGGATAAAGAATTTTTCTTTGTGTCCCTGTAAGATAACTATAAGTGTTAGATTCACCAAAATCAATAGGGTTCGTGCTACAGTGACCTATAACACACGTACCAACTTTCAACTCATTTCAAAAAAGCGTTTAGACGCTACCATGTTCACCCACATACATACACACATATACGTACATCGTGGTAAAAATAGCAAAAATGATCTCGGAGGACCTCAAAACATGTAGAAAAATCAAAATCTGAAAGTCGTATTTTTTAAATGATTACAATACTTTTCTTAGATATGTATGTTCGGCAAGTAAAAAGAATGTGTTTATATTCTAATAACGGATATATATCAATAACATTGTATAACTAAAATATTATAATTGTATTATTAAGTACATTTTTTTACGCGAATTACCGTGTTTACGAATATACAGCTAACAAGGATATCTTATAAATAAATTAAGTTAATGACCAAAAATTCAGACAAAGTTAGGTCGCGAGAACTTAGGATGGTCTTCAATTAACAGGGGCTTGGTTTTGTGTACCGGTTGAATCATAGATATTTATAGGATTTTGAATTCCATTTTCTGCAGACATTTCTAGTCTAATTAGCCAATGTGTGCTAAAAAATAGCCGGAGAGTGATAAACCAAAAAAAAAAAAAATCTTGACTATTCTGTATTACTGATTTCTTAATTTATTTAAAGTGTAACAGCTATGTATACTGATAGAGTACATTGAATTTGATTTTTACAAAGAAATGCAAGAAAATATCACAGATTCTAATATCCCAAAATATACCTTTAAAAAACATCTATTATATAACCAACACATGAAAGAACCAATATTTAACAGAATAAATCCGTTCTCTCTCTACTCGTAGCACAAAAGACGTCGATCAATATGCAACATTGTTCAAAATTTTAATTTCAAATTTGACCGAAAAAGTATAGAATGTCTAAACAGCTAAGATGCGCCATTTTAAAATTTCTAGATACGCATATAATAATGCATTAAATCGATAGCAGTATGAAAATTTCTGGTGTTTTAAAAATTCTTTCTAAAATACTATAAATATTTAAAAATGTATTTCTCTTCATTTAAAAATTAACAAGGCTTCATTTCAAAGGATAAAATGCGCTAAAATTTTACAAATTTATATAGTTTTAAAAATCGTAATGAATGTGTAAAGACGCTTTATTGTTGTCTTTTATTTTAGTTTCTTACAATTCATCATTCATCTTAAGTTATTTTTTCCAATTTGCCAACATAGATGCTTTGACTTAGTATTACATCAAAGTCTTAATTAGTGAAAGAATATAGATTTTTACTTTGTTTTTAAAAATTCGTTGATATTTGTAAAATATGATAACTCCTACTGAAAAATTTAACAAGATTTGGAAATATTTTGTTGTAGTTGTTTTAATTTATAAATTGCCTAATTGATTAAATGTTCTTAAATTGTAGTTATGTACAGGAAAGAATTTTCAACGTGTTTTTCAGTAAGGATTTGCTTGCAACAATATTTGGGGCAGCACAACAACAAATTGAGAAAAAACTCTAATATTTGCAGTCATCTTGTATGAGTAAAAGAGTGAAATGTTCTTAAACTATAGCACATTTAGATTTTTTTATGCAGATTTTTTTTAAATATATTTCATACATATCGAAATGTCTTGAAAGTTATAAATTTATATTAATTAAAAATACGATTTCAAAACGCTAGCTATAATTTTTAAACTACCCATGCGATCGATTTGATATTTTACCAGAGCAGTCGTGAGGCAATGAAATTTTGTTTGGGGGAGGAAAAAAGTAGTTTCAACATGTTCCTATAGATGGCGCTGTCAGGGTAATGTCAGTAGGGACCCTATATAGAGAGAGACTGGACATTGGCGCGCCGGCTTTTTGACGAAATTCTCCATTTTAGTGCCAGTTGCTCCATTGCTTATCATTGCGCTGAGAAGAAATTTCGATTATTTTACGTCATAATCGAAAAAGAACTTATTTATTACATTTTTACTTTGTTGGAAGCTAAATTGCTTTAATTTTAGAATACTTTTAAAAGATAAAAATGCATAATTATTTATTTTACATCATGCTTTAAATACTTTGAATTCTCTTATTGTATGCTGTTTTACGTATTTATTTCCTAAATATGAGATTAATTACATTATTTATTTTCTAGCTATTAGTTTTTAAGTTCTGTTGTGCAATATATTTAATATGTTAGATCTCAATGTATTTTTCTGATATATTTTAAAATACATATTTAAAATAACTATATAAAAAGATATTTTTTAATTATTTGCTAGTACACAAAATGTATCAGATTTCTTAAAATAAATTGATAAAAATAAAGAAAATAAGGTGTATATTATTTGTTAGCACATGAAATATAAATTTCTTTTAAATAATAATTGCCATAATAAATTTTATAAATAATATTTAAATAAGTTATTATTTTTATTTACATAATATTTAAAAATAAAAATAAAAATAAAAATAAATCAATGAAATAAGCAAATGTAAATAAAATAAATAAAAACATTTTTTTAATTTCTAAAGACATTAGTTAATATTTTTACAAATTATTATTAATTAAATTTTTATTTTTAATATTTAATTAATTCATTATTATTAATAATGCGTAATTGAAATAAATAAAATATGTATTTTTAGCTTGCAATTTCTTGATTATTTGCTAGTACGCAAAATGTATCAGATTTCTTAAATAAATTGTTAAAAAAACAGAAAATAACGTTTATATTATTTGCTAGCATATGAAATATAAATTTCTTTTAAATAATAATTGCCATAATAAATTTTATAAATAATATTTAAATAAGTTATTATTTTTATTTACATAATATTTAAAAAAAAAAACTAAAAAAATTTAAAAATTAAAAAATCAATGAAATAAGCAAATGTAAATAAAATAATTAAAAACATTTTTTAATTTCTAAAGATATTAGTTAATATTTTTACAAATTATTATTAATTAAATTTTTATTTTTAATATTTAATTAAGTCATTATTATTAATAATGCGTAATTGAAATAAATAAAATATGTATTTTTAGCTTGTAAAAATATTACGTAAATATATAAAATAATAAAAAATAATTTCTGTTCTAATTTCTAGTTTTACATTTACTTATGAATTACTTGACAAAAACTAAGATTACCATATATTTGTTAAAAAAATTTCTAACTTTTTATATATAGAATGTATGTCCTCAGAAAAAATAAGGTAGAATTACTTTCACAATCTACGTATTTTGCTTAATATAGAAATATACAACAAAAATTCCTCTGTTTTCCGATCGGAGTTGAAAAAGTAATCATGTCGAAGGTTAAAACAAAATTCGTTTTTCTTAAAATTCTTTTTTTCTAAGACGAAAAAAATTACATATTTATATTCTGCATTACTTTCTGCACAAATTTAGTACAGTTTTCTTTCATTTATGTTGTATAGTAAAGCGTCAATCGCGAAGAAAAAAGCATTACGTTCTACGGGGATCGCTCCGAATTGGCACTAAGATGGCCGACTTTCGGTCAATGTCCAGTCTCTCTCTATATAGGGTCCCTAAATGTCAGGGGAAACGCCTGCATGGACTCATTGAACTCGGGAATGTTGTTAGCAATACAATGGAATAGCAAGAAACAATAGACTTCAAGGATTTACTACAATTTTTTTTAGCAAAAAGACAAGAATACGTGTTTACAGCGGAAACAGTCATAGTGGAAAGGAAAAAAGAGGAGCTTCATGAAACAAATACTTTACGGATAATTAACGACACATTTTGGATCTATTTTTTTTTTCTTTTTCTTTTGTCAAACAAAATTCCATTGCCTCACGATTGCTCTGGTAAAATATCAAATCTCTCTGATGGGTGTTTTAAATTTATAGCATTTTGAAATTGTAACTTTAATTGTAATCACCCTTTACATATGCATTGTAAAATAACAATATTAAATGCATTAAAATTTCTCAAAAAGTATTTAATTAAAAAAATAAATTTGAATTAATTTGATAACCTAAATTAATGGGGTCTCCATTTGAAAACTTAACATCACGATAACTTTTGAAATACTGAATTATTTCGTATCATAGTTGAACAGTGGATTTATTTTACAAATATCTTCGATATCCAACATTATCAGCCATTTTCTTTCTAAATGGCGACCATTTTAAAGTTTGTCTGTCACTGTAATTTTCGAAATACTCAATTAATTTGAACCAAATTTGTATAGTAGACTTTATTATTATTATTAATATTTTAATATATTTTATATGTTCGTTGGCCAACATGATCCACAAAATTATTTGTCTCATCGCGGAGTGGGCCTACCGTACTGCATTTAACATAGCCGTGACTGATTTAGATAGAATCATTTTGCATAAAATATATAGATTTTGATGATTATGAATCTTATGGTTTATTTACTAGGATACTAATTTTTCTATCTTTTTTACATTGCGGTATATGGTTCAAATAAATTTAAATTTGTTTTAGTAATATTAAGAAGTTACAAGGGTTTCAAAAACTAAACGTCTGCATACTTTTTTTTACATATATATATATATAACAACGAATATTTTTTATTCAAAATTTGAGTGTATAAAAGAGCAACGTTTAAAAAATATTTTATAAAATTTTCATCAAAAAATTTGGAAAATGCATCCGTTTGGTGCAAGTTTCCGGAGACCCTTCAGAAAAGAGGCGGACACGATTTCTCAAAAACTAAAGCACAGAAATTATTGACATTTTGCACACGTCCTCAAAATATAATTGACTGATGCTTGAACGAAAAATGTTTTTTATACTTGAAAATTGCTAGAAGTGTATTTCCTTTTGTGTTATGTTTTTTTTCATATAAAACTGAATTTGAGTGCACAATGTGATATGCATACCGTTTATATACAATATACAGGGCTATCCAAAATTAAGCTAAATGTTCTTTCTTATTGAATGCACTTGATGGAAGTATCTTATTATATTTGAAAATGTCCGGCAAATCTGCTCAGAAAAAAAAAAAAAAAAAAAAAACTAATTTCTCATACCAAAATAGTAAATAAAGTTTTTTTTTTTTTTTTTTAAGCTAAATTTTCAGCACTTGTTTTCTGTATAATTACGCATTTTTAGGTGCCCTGAATACGAAAGTCCAAATTTTAGAGGTTGGTCTGTATGCGTATTTGTTATCAGCATAACTGAAAAACAATTAACTCCAGGAAATTCAAATTTGGTATTTTTAAGTTCGCATTAATTTGTCAGTTGAAAATTTTGATTAAAATTCGCAAATATGAAAGAACTTAATGACAGCCTTTATTTATTTATTATAATGTTTTAAATAAATATAGGCAGTATAATTGAACGGGGAGTTGAGTAGGGCGGTAGCCCCCTCAACACAGAATTACACGTCAAGTAAAACTGTTCCTTAACCTATTTTAGATTATTTTTAAAATAGATTGAACTTTAATTATCTTACTTTATTGATCTTACGACTTAATCTATAATCAATTTTTTTTATATTGAAATGCAGAGTAAGAGAAAGTCGTATCAGTGACATGCCAGGTTATTTTTACAAAAAAAAAAAAAAAAAAAAAAAAAAATTAGCCATAATCAAACCATTTTTGGGGCATTGATGGCAGATTACAAAGGGCCAGTGGAGACTGTCAGCAATAGATAATTTTGCTAACTTTTAGGGAAAATTTGAAAACTGGAAGTGGGACATTGGAAACCGGAAGTATGATAGTAAATCCGCATTTCAAAAACGGTGTTAAAGGTTTTTTTCAAAGTTGCTATATAAACTCTCTTTCACATGCACTTTGAAATGTATCAGTTAGTTTTGCTATGTGAAAATAGTTTGGTGTCTAATTAGATCCATTTTATACCTGACAAATGTTTTGTTTTGTTTTTTTTCTTTTTTTTCTTTACAGATTTTTTTTTTTCCAAGCTCGGCATATTAACTCAATTTTAGGTATCATTTTGCATGTAATTGTTGTTTTACCGATAAAAAAATGATTTTGCAAAGTTTTGAAGAAAATCGGAAGCAGACTGGGAGTCGGTTTCAGAAAAACAGGCGAATGTTACTTTTAGATTTCAGAAATGGCGTTTCAAAAAACGGTTCTACCATTGTTTTTTAAACTACCTTTTATATAACTTTAAGACATATCGCATGTACTAATTTGCTCTTACAGAAAATTGTTAGGTGTCTGATGTGTTAGTGTGGTCAGAAGATCTAAAATTGTCCTATTCCCTAAAACAGATTACAATATGTGTATTAGTGAGTAATGGAAGTCGTGTTGTTGTTACACACCAGATTACTTTACTTGTGTTAATTTTCTTGCCAGGGTGTGATATGTTAAAAGTATTTCTGTTAGCTTGCTTTCGCACTGCTGAGGCAAATTCCGGCTTCTTTCTTTTTTAATCTTCCATAGAGTTGGTGTTAGCATTTGTCTTATTCGTCGAAGATAGACACTCATTCCAAGATCCGGTTTAATTATTTTGACATCGGTCTGGGATAAATTTTTATTTGTCTAGCAATTATTTTCTGTTTTCTCACTGGATTCGTTCTCATGGAATTTTCCAGTGCTTTGATTCCATTTTAGTGTTCTAATTGTTTTAAGTCTTCAATGTTGTCTCCTATGTTGATTGATGATTCCTGTACCTATGAACAGTTCCATAATTAAGTCTCCTGCTTATTTTTAAGGGTTGTATAAAATAAAATGGATTCTGCCTTTCTTTTTCCATGACTGTAAGCTTTACTTCGTTTCTTTTATAGCCCCACTCCAATATTAATCTTTAAATGTTACAGAAATTTGTAATAGAAAATAAAAACACGTATATTATTAATAATGTTGTTTGCCAAAATTAATATTACATTTCCCCCAAAAAATTCAATAATATTTGAATTTTGTGACAGTATTTATGGTAGACCTGGTTATAAATATCATAGTGATAATGATAGATATTGATCTCGTATATCGCTATTTCGGAAACAACTCTCATTTTTTCTGTTATATGTAATATTTAACTGACATGTTGTTAGTTTTAATTTTAAATATGGAGAATAAATCTTTTCCATCTTGTATTTTGTTTATTAGGATAATAATTTATTATTATTGTTATTATTATATAATCATCCTTTGGTTTTGTTGTCATCTCTATGTCATTTATGGTCTTTGCCTCTAAAATGAGCTATCTGAGCCCATTTTCTTTAAATAACTCTTCTTTTCTTTAAAGGAATTTATTGTATTTGTATAGCCTTTTAAAGCAATAAAATATGGTCAGCAAAATATATTTTTAATGAAAAGATCTTACAAATTGAATTTTAAATTTCTGGTAGGCAGGGGAAATGCAACGAGAGACAAAGGAAAAATAATAATCAAGGACGAAAAAATGTGCTCATTTAGAGAAAAACAACCCATATGGTACATCTTGCAATGTCGTAATACTACACAAATAAGGAAGGAAAATAATTCTTATTGATCAATACATACCAAGAATTTTTTCTTCGTATGTATAGTCAAAATGTTGATACACTCATTTATTATTACGCAGTGATTGCTTAAAAAAGCATAAGTTAAAATTTATTCACAATAAAAGGAACAGAAGAAAGGAAAACATTTAATATTAGCTGACAAAACAACACCTCGTGAATAATAATAGATAGTATTCTCGCAGACGTTTATCGAACGACAAATAATACATTGGTTCAAAATTACATAATTTTTGTTATGTAAAGAAAGCATTTTCATCCTACAAGATTGACATTGTTGAAAAAGTCTTCAAAAGTTTCAACACCAAAAAACATGTCGAGACAGGAATGTTTAACGTGTTTTTATACATGGATAGAATTTAATGTCTTCAAAGCATGTCGTGAAAAAGTTTTTCTTTTCTAAAATATTACAACCCTTGTACAAATCGATTTGCTTAAACACAGAAAAACATTATTGATAATCGATTAATATTCTGTACTACGCTGTTCCGTAGTTCTAGAAAAGAAAGATTATGTATATTTAAAACATTTTTCTTTAGCGTCACTTCTTTTGTGTTGCAGATCTGTGGGTTACAATAATTCTTCCAGAATTTGTTAATAAAAAGACATTTAAAAAACTAAAAAAAGATGAAAAATAATCAAAGAGCCAAATAATCAGTTTTTTATTTAAATAATTACGTTGTGTAATTTCTATTTAACGTATGTTAAAGAGATCTGTTAACAACTGTTGTAAAAAGGGATACTGAAACAATTATTTTGTAAATATTTTACAAATATTTATATAGCATCTATTTTTCTTTTATTATTGACCTTATTCAGATTAATGCAGTATTCAATATGGTGTCTCCTGGTAGTCACACTCTAAATAGTTCACAATAGGGCAGTTCCTTGTTTGTAAACAAACATCTCAACTTTTATGAGTGGTTGGCAAAAAGGCTTGGGAAAAGCATAGCGATGGCGATTACTTGATTACTACCAACGGAAAATCAATGGTGGGCGGGGCGCGGGAAAGTCGAGCGCGCTTTTTTGCCAACCACATGACGTCACGAGGAAATGCTCTATAATTAAAGAATTAACATTAGGAACATGCACTAAGTTATTGTCAATGTTCTGAAAGTCAACCCGATACCTAATTGTATTTGTTGTTATTCATTGCAACCATAGATATAGTAATAAGACATAGATTGATCACTGAGAGGGGAAAAGTGATACCTTTTTTAATCGGGAAAAGACGGCCATTTTACTTTCTCGTGAATATATTTCCCCGAGTGAATATACACGGGAATACACATAGGTAATTTAGCAAATAAAAATTATGCACTAAAAGAGAATGAAAAACTCCAGATACCCCTTTTTCTTTCTTTCTTTCTTTTCGTTTTCCTTTCCTTTTATTTTTACTATTCTCTAGTATACGCATGTCTGCACAAAATTGTCTTTCTTTTCGTATTTATTATTATTATACTTCTTTGAGATAAAAATCGCCTGCATTCATCATGAAAAATAATTTTAATAAATTATAATTTAATAAATTATTTGTATTGCGTAAATTTGTATAGGATTATATATGGAAGAAAGTCTTGTAGTGCCCACAACATACTAGTTATATATTAAAACTTTCGCGGCTGGTAGCTGCATTTAAAAGAATTTTGAGAATTCCATATTACTTACTAATGTAAAATATTAAAATTAAAAAAAGTATTCCATTAAATATGAAAACAGTAATTATCTCATAATAATAACAAAGCAACTGATTAACGAAATTATATTTTTCATAAATTTCTCGAATATAACTTATTTATGGAACCTACTCCATTTCTTTTCATATATTTATTAGAACACTTAAAAGCTGCGCAATATTTCGGCATTTTCAAAATTCATTACAATTCTATTCTATTACTGTTTTCGAATTTTAACTCTCTAATGGCTGATGCCAAAAAACGTTTTCGGCATCAAAAATGTTTGCTGGTTAACATGGGGATGATAGATCTATATAAATTACTATATCCATGATTGCAACACTAAAATTTTATATAAATAGGGTTTACGTCATCAACCAAACAGACTTAGGTTCAAGGAAAGTTGTAATTTAGTAGTTCAAAAATATAAAAAGATAGACAAATACAAACAAGTGCACACATTTTAAATATATTTTACTGTGTGTATCAATGTTTATAGACAGCAAAATACTTTTTTTTTTTAACAGCAAAAATTTTTTTGAGGCTATATCTAAAAAAAAAAAAAAAAAAAAAAAAAAAAAAAAAGTTTACGTAACAAATTGTTTTCTAGTTTTGACAAACAGTTTTGATAAAAGAACAAAAATTTTGTTAATCAACCAAATTTCTTTGTTATATAGCTTCCATAAAAGTTTTGTTGAAACAGCAAATCATTCTTTTTTCTGAGATCCGGAAACAACACAAAAGCCTTGTATTTTAAATGTTCTAAACACAAAATATACATGTGTTCTAGTAATTAATTTAAACACACAATTTATTTATGTTAGGTTTTTAGCAACTTGCGATAAAATGCAATGAAAATCTGGCTTTGAAAGATCGAGAAATTTAGCAAACATTATAAATCGCGCAATCACACAACAATTAATCGAAATTGAAATATTTAAATAATTAAATCTGAGCCTTCATCAGACGAAAAAAAAAAGGAATGAAAGCAAAATGGAAATGACAACCCAATGAAGCAGACACAATGTAGCACAGAAATAGAAACCTGAACACAACTACTAAACTGCGAATGATATTATAATATCGAAAGTTGAAGCAGACACATTGAAGCGGTTTGTAAAAGTTTTTTTTACCAAGATTTTATAAATATCAAAATATATTTGTTTTATTGTTTATATATATATATACGGAGAGAGAGAAATAAGAAAAAAAATTACAAAAGTATTTTAGGTAACAAATTTGTCGTCCATGTGCGTGATTTTGAGTTCATCGGATGTTTATTTGGCGATAATCGTCGCTACGTCACTATACTATCGTGAACCAAATATATAAATAACTAATATTCATTAATAATAGTGTTAGTCATTCCTGCAAGAATAGTCGAGAGACATGCTGTCACTCAATGAGTTCATCGGATGTTTATTTCGCGATAATCGTTGCTACCTCACTATACTATCGTGAACCAAATATATAACTAATATTCATTAATAATGCTATTTGTCATTCCTGCACGGATAGTCGAGAGGCATGCTACCACGTGATTCACTGCTTATGGTATAGTTTACCTGTTTTAATAGCTCAATGATCTTTGTGTAAAGTCAATTACTTGACGGTGCAGCGCATATTTACAAGAATTAGTCACTGTCACACCCTCAGACCTTTCACAGACTCGTCGAGAGAGAGACATCAGTTCTGATTCTCTCGAGTGATCTTTCACTCGCTCAGGTATCCTCTCAAATTCAGACCGTGGTCAATGATGTGGTGGTGTAATGATGGCAGCTGCGAAGTAGCCAATCAAAATTGCACTTTCAGCAAATTTTGTTAAATTTGATTTTATTGAAATATTTAAGTTGAAGGATGATTATTTACAGATAAAGGAAACTACAGCAATAATAAAATGTAATTGGATGTTTACAGAAATTCACTAGTTAAATGTTATGAAACTTTTTTTTTTTTCTTTATGAAAATTTTCCTAATCGTGAACAATATTTTGATACCGATATCTCCCGAAGGAAGAATCACATCTCTTGCTGAATATAAACACGTTCTTCCATGTGATCCGAGTAAGGTGTCTCGCTTTCGCAGTTGCCAAAAAACGTAAGATCACATTAATGGACGGTGTCATTTTTAAACTGAACTTCTCTTTCAATCCTCCTTTTTCCATCTCTGCAGGTTAGGAGGGAATCGAAAAAAACACCCCCTTTACTCTGAGTGAAGAAAAAAAAATCCTGTGATGAGACTTTATTTGTTTAGTTATTGATTTAATAAGACACGGAAGTCGAAAAGTCAGCTTTACCCTCTTTTGAGAACAGGGAAAAAGAAGTATTTAGAGATCCAACGACTGGTTAAAACATTGTAAATAGGATAATTCCGTTCCTTATAGTTGTTACAGTTATGCGTAGATCAAGCCCGATTGTTTACAGGGCATGTTACATATCATGTCCGTGGCTAATTCCTTGTCAGAAATAAACCATGCCCTACCAGTGGACATTTAGAATCTCGCGAACCCCGCCTTCGGAAAAGTACTCTCAAACTTCAGGGATTAGCGTTAGAAGACTGTTCACACGATGAACCTCAGCTTCACCGGAATAACCCACGTGGGTACCCAGCTCGTATTTATGCAAGTTTCGGTGAAAACCATGAAAACCTTTGAGCGGCTAGGCCGACTAGAGTAATTTGAGTTTGTACGCGCCATAGTATACCAACTTTGAGAACAGAGTACTGGTGGTACCCGCAATCAGTGTTATTTGGTTTTTTGTATGTTAATGAAGAATGAGCCTAACCTATTGCGCTGCGGAACTTTATTACTCTGTAATTAATACGATAATTTTATGTGACTGTTTTAGTTAGCTATAAAAGCTCCGAAACTGGCGTAGAAATCTCAGACCGAGAAAAAATTCATGACTCCTAATGCTTTAAACGAACATCGTATCATCTTTTGCGGATTCTACTAGAGATATTATCGATGCAATATTAATATTTAATAAATACTTACACAATGTAAACAATGTAAAAATTAAGAGTAAACATTAAAAGGAATTATTGATCTAGAGCATTTTAAAATTCTTCAAAAATTTTAGAAATACTGATTTTGATTATTTTAAATTTATATAGGTTTCGAGAATTATTAATATGACTAATCTTGTTAAATTTTAGTGCGTACATAATCAAATTTACTTAATTCTAAGACATGTTATTGAAACAAGATTTAAATATTCACCATCCTCTTAAACAGAAGAAATAATATACTTCTGATTAGTTATAGGAGCTCTAAATTTCTTTTAAAAAGTGAACGGGATAAATACTCCCAGGAATCTTTCTTTAAAATGACAAAATCTTTGCTCTGCTTATACAGTCATAGGTAACCTCCGAGTCCCCATTTACCATCAATCTGCTCCTCAAAAATAGTTCTAAAAGAAAGAATAAAAAACATCCTCTCGTTATATTAAATTTTTACGTTTTTAGCCTTTATAAACAAGCGAGTAGAATCAAATCTAAAGTTAGTTTCCCTCAGCAATCATTCCCCTTTTCAGCCAAAGATATGCAAATGTGGAGCTCATTTGTGAAGCCACAGGATAGACTTGGAATAAATTTTCTATTTACCGTCCTGCAAGGAGATGTGTATATATAAAAAGTTACTAGTCTTAGCTTGGTTGCCGAACCGATACATGATTATGGTAAACAACGTAGATTTTTTTTCTTTCTTTCATTCTTTCTTCTTTTTTTTTTTTTTAAAAATAAAATTTTCTTTTGTTATATACAACACTCGAACAAGCTTAACAGAACATATTTTTGAATTCTTTAGAAATATCTTATTTTATAAGTTTGAAAATGCTTAAAAGGAAGTCTTGAAATTAAACTAATACATATTAATATCTCTAGAAAACTTCTGTGCTGATTAACGTTTTCTTATATTTTTTTTAGATCTATAAAGGATCATTATTATTATTATTATTAATACTTAAGAATAGGAGAATATCTTGTTGATTTTTTTTTTCTAAAATTTCCATAAAATCACAATGCATCTCTCTCTAAATTTTCTCCTTTCTCTATCTATATGTGTGTGTGTGTGTGCGTGTATGTGTGTGTGAACCTTTTTTACTCATATACAGTAATGAAAATAATGTATTTTAGGAATGTAGTGGATAAAGAAAATAATGCTTTCGATTGTTGAAACAGTGTCTTTGATACATGGGCATAATTTGAATTCCTCTGTATCAAAGAATTGAAATTTTAGCGTTTCGTCTGTATGTATGTGTGTGTCTATTACGAGAATAATTCATGAGCAAATATAAATAGGAAGACTAAATTCGGTATTCTAAATCTGTGTCACATGGTGTTTTATTTGAAACATTTTATTCCGATCATACAAATGTCGATCTGCTTCTCATAATATATCACGTACCTCAATAATTTTGTGTAGTATACTAAACCAAACAGTAATGCTAATCGTATCATATTCTCAAACAAATAGAACACATTAACTGACAAACATATATCAGATTTAAAACAGAAATATTTCCAAAATTGAAAGCGTGCATATGACTAACCGAAATTTTAACTACATAAAAACTTTGTTGAAAATTAAAAAAAAAAAAAAAAATGAGTGTGTCATTAAATCATTGAAAGAAAGTTTTGAGTGGGGTAGACCGGTGTTAGTTAACATAAGAGGCTAATTAGCACTCAGCTTCTATTTACTACCACAGTTAAGGTATATCGCCCTCATTTTATTAGTAGGGAAATGTATAGGTGAACCATCCATTGTGAATTCAACCTGCTTGGAGGCGATTTGAAGGAAAAATCTCAGTTTCATCAAACCCTTATGTGGCCTATATTTACATCAAAATTCAAGCAAATCCGGCCTAAAATACGTTTTTCATAAAGTGGCTTTGAAATTTTCAAGTGGCCTCTACTTGAAAACAAAAAGGCGGAGCAACATGGTTAACGAACTCATCCAAGATATTTATAGGATAAGTTTGCTGTTCAAATTTGGTTCGATTTAGAGTCATTATTTCGAGAGTTATCGTGATGACAAAATGTTTGTTATATACATGTATATAGATAGATATAAATATACAGAGAGAGAGAGAGAGAGAGATAAACGAAGTGGTTGTAATTGGTCGATTTCTAAATAATTCAACCTAAAGCACCAAATAATTATTTTTAAATTTGGTAAAGAAAATAATCATAACACAACTTGAAATGCATCTGGGGCATTTTCAACCATACCTCAATAATTTCATTTCAATATAGCTTTTTTTTTTTTTTTCTGTGGCTCTATAAACAACGGGCAATCGCTTTTTATACGTGTGCCGCGAGAAAGATTCCTTTATCTTTTAAAAACAAGTTAATTTCATTATGTTAAGATGTAGTCTAAAGATGTTTGAAAAAATGCACAAACGCGAAACTTCTCCCATCGATGTCATGTATTCGAATTCCTTTGAATATCCCTGTATATGTACTATTTCTTCGATTTCAATGAATAGTTTCACGTAACATCCTAATACGATACAGATTTAGCATACTGAATTTCGGCCAAAGCTCTTAAAAGATAAGCATTAACACATCTGCGAATGACTGGTAGATATTTCGCAACATACCATAATTCCTTGCAGTTCAAGACATTTCTCGTCATTATTTGCAAGCATCGTATTTCAATTTAAATATTAACTTCTGAATTTATATTTTCTGATTTATGCTAATTTATTAATTTTCCTTGCGTTGCGACCGCTACAAATTTATGGCTTATTATTTTTTTTTTTCTGTAACCAGTATTGACACGTTGAGCACCACTCAAATTCTTAAAGATTTCCCCGTCAGGCCACGCGCGTTGCTTAGAAATGCGTTATGTTTACCATGTTTCAATAAAATCCATTAAAATGCATTAATGATATAATCCTGTAAAAAATAAAAATTAAGTAAATTTTAAATAATTTTTCAGTAATTACTTTTTTTTAGTTTTATGTCATATTTTAAACTGTCAGCAGAGCCCGATTAACAAAATTTTGTGCCCATTTTGTGCACCCCCATCCCAAATTAAAAAAAAAAAAAAGCTCCTATTATTATACTACGACTTATAGTGGGCGAGGCAGACTGACTGGAAAAAATATTTGAGCAAAAAAAAATATATTTGTTTCTGTTTTTTGCTTTAATAAAATTACTTCATTCAGCCAAATATAGGAGCTACCGGATTTTCGATGCTTTCACTGTACGTTAATTGTACAATTTCAAGTATTTCAAATGATCTGATGTGCAGTATCAATCAAGATTTTATTTTAAAATTTTATTCATAAAATAAAACACAGTTGAGTTAGAAAATGAAAAAAAAAAAAAAAAGAAAAGAAAAAAAACTCGTGTGCCCGTGCGATAATCAGGCCCTCCACAATGGTTGACGCGGCTTTATATCATATTGTACACTGTCAGCCACAGATGGCTGATATGGCACTCAACGTGTTAACGTTGAGCGACGGAACTTTCTTACTCACATGCTTTGGTCTGAATTTCATGCTGCTATTTGTTTTTGAATTACGTTGATAAGATATGTACAAAAACACACACAAAGATTTTCGTAGAGAGAGAGAGAGAGAATGAAAAGAATCTTGACACATTAACCAAATTATGAAAACTTCATCTTTGGATTCAGAGGAGCTCAAAACTTTATTTCATAGCAAAAACTCAGTAGAAAAATTCGACAAAAAACAATATTTTCATAGCATACATGGGTAAGAGAAAATAACTTAATGAAAAGATAAACGGAATGGAAATTATCAGTAAGTAAAAATAAAATAAGAAACTTTTCATAGCAATTCTATTCCGGATTTTCAAGTGGCAGAAAATTACAAATCACATTCAAATTTCAAGACACCCACATAACATTCTTTCTAGTATTCGATACGAATCGTAGATAAATGTTTACCTCCATGATTACGGAGGATGCCCGAAGATAACCGAATGAATTTCCATCTGAGCTGCTTTTTCAACCATGCTTGATTTTGTCACGCTTTACGAATATTTAAAAATAGATATCTGAATATTTAAAATAGAAGCTGGGTTAAATTTGAAACAAAAGAATTTAACAAGCAATACTACCAACAATAAAATGAATTTTCGTAGTATATATATTACTGAAAAAAGAGGAAAATTAAAAATTTTTTAATTTTATTTTAAACTGGTATGTTGTGACAAACATAAAACTTTCTTTTACAGGGTGTTTTCATAAGTCTGGATACACCAAAATATATCGAAAGGGCAAATTCGCTGAACACATTGATTTAAAAGTATCATGGATTTAAATTATCTATTACATGAGGTATCTTAAGTGGGTACTTAGGGACACCACGTGACACGAAATCAATTTTTTCAAACATAAAAAATACTTTTTCTTCGCAGAATTGTGTTAAGCAGAAATAATCTGTTTTAAATCATGTTATTTATTTATTTATTTATTTTTGCAGAATAGGGAGTCCCTATTCTTATGTTGTAATAAAAAATCTCAAAATATCTCAATAAAAAATAATTCCGCTGGACACATAGACTTCAAAAATTTCGTAAATTGAAATCATCTATCGAATGAAGCATCTTGAATGTGCCCCCAGAGGTCCCATGTGACACAAACTAAATATTTTCAAAGGGAAACTATACTTTTTCTCCACAAAATCATGTTAAGCGGAAAAATCTGTATTAAATCATGTAATGCTTTTCTTTTCTTTTTACGAGAAGGGAGCCCCGGGGCCCGGAATCTTATGTTGCAATAAAAAATTTGGGAATTCCAAAAATAAATTTCGCTGAGCACAACAGTTACAAAAGTGTTATGCATTTAAACAGAGAGGTATCAGATGATGTATCATAGGTGAGGCCTCGTGTGTGTGTGTGTGTGTCCCCCCCCCAGGGAACCCACGTGACAAATTGATTTTTTTTTTTTTTTTTTTTTTTTTTTTAAGAGTAGGGGCCCCAATTTTTTTTTTTTTTTTTTTTTTTTTTTTTGTAAGAAGAAAATTGAAAATCCGAAAGTATCTTAATGAAAATGCAACTTTGCTAAACCTTATGATTACAAAAGTGTCATCCATTCAAATGATCTATTAGATAAAGCAATGTATGTGGGTCCCCAAGGAACCGAGGATCCCACTTGACACAAAATCCATTTTTTCCAAGTAGAAAATATGCTTTTCCTTCACAGTATCGTATTAAGAAAAAGTATGATTTCAAGAAAATTTACGGTTTATTGTAAAAAAAGGTATGGTTCCCATTTGAAAAAATGGAGTTTTTGTCCCGAAGTGTCCCTGAGGGACAATCTATGACGCCTCATCTGATAGATCATTTGGACGCAAGGCACTTGTGTAATCATTGGTTTTGATCGAAATTACTTTTTTTTTTTTTTTTTTTTTTTTGAGATTTTGGTATAAATATTTTGAAATATTTTGAGATATTGTGTTACGTGCCCCCCTCCTTCCCCGCAGGTGCCCCGGGAGTTCACTTATGATACCTCATGTGATAAATCATTTAAATCCACAAAACTTTTGAAATCAATGTGTTCAGCGAATTTCGAGATATTTTGGTGTATGCAGTCTTATAAAAAACACCCTGTATATTTTCCTATACGAACTCACGCAGTACAAATTATTTATATGAATTATTAAAATTTTCCATAATGAATAACCATAAGTAATAATCATAATCCTTAGAGAAATATAACACTAAATTTTAAAATAAAATAATAATAAAATAAAATAAAATAACAAATAAATTTTGTACCTTACAGACAAAAACTATATTTTATTTCTTTATTATTTTCTTATTTTTATTTATTCATTTACTTCTTTATTTTTGGTTAAAATTTTAAAAATAAGTTTTTTCAAGTTACCATTGATATATGTTTGAGCCATTCGTTTTAAAGTTGCTGAAGAATACTCATACTAAATATTTAAACACACCGGAGGATAAATGTTAGTCCAGACATCCGTTTGTTTTTAATTGTGTTAGTTGTTAAAGTTGATTAAATCTTTTCTGACTGCAGCCTTTTTCAGCTAAACAGTCGAGCAGATTTCACCCAAATCAAGTATGAGAACGATTTGATAAGAAATAATTGAAAAAATATCCACCATGCGATGCTTTGCATAAAAATTTACTAAAAGAAATTATTTACACGGGATCAAAAACTGATCAGTAAATATTCGAATTGTTTGTAAATTCCTTATGAATCATTTCCATTGTTGTAATTTCAATTTTTCGAAACAAAACGCTTTTGAACTATTTTTTTTTTCTTTTTAAATTTTTTGAACATATTTCCTAAAAATTGTAGATATAAAATTTGGTGACAATTCCCCTGGTTTTTCTCCGAAACAAGCGTAAATGCAGACTAGGACTAAGACCCCAGTAGAAAGCATTCCACCTAGGTTTAGGTCTGTCGTGTAGTCAACTGGCATAAACCCAGAACATCACCAACACCTTATACTGTGAATGTTTAATTATAATTACCGTGTAATATTTAACTACATTTCTTGCGACCATGAAAGCCTCTGCGCAAGTGCGGATTCAACGAGTCCACTAGTAAAATAGGGGAGACCAGCTTTTCGTTGAGAGAAAATAAGCGATAAGGGAATATCGAATGACTGGATGTTTACTAAATTCAAACCTGTTGGTCAACTTGGAAACCCTCCAAGATTTTCGACTCGTCTTCACTGCTAGGCGTAGGAAACATGGTTACACTATACGTACATCACGGAGATGAAGTAAATTCGTGGGTAAACTATATTACTTTAAGTGCAGGTGGAAACGGTTTTATAATTTATGCGCGATGCATTAATTTTATTTCTTGTTGAAGTTTTGATTAGCTATCTTAAGACTGAATTAAAATAAAGTTTTTAAAGGATATTAAACGATCGCCATTCGATGAATGTGATCTTTTACAAAGGTCTAAATACTAACACTAAGCAATATTTTTATTCACTTATTCTAAGCTGCCTGATTTTGCTTTATAATTCAACCAAAAAGAAAAAAATCAATCATTTTTTTCACTTTCAAAATTGAGTTTCTTTTCTTTTCTATTCAGTTTATAAACAAAAAGTAATACATGTTTAAGCGATCAATGTCACCCTGAATAAATTTTTAAAAGTATGAAAAATTTTTCTGCCTTTATCGATTACAAGCTTTTATTAAATGCATAACAGAAAATCTAAAACATGGCGTGTATTTTTTTTTTTTTTCTCTTTTATTTTTATTGTTCTTTAGTTGTTTGACATGAGAAAATCGATATTTTTAACGCGAAATTTAAAATTAGAATTTTGAACAATGTTGTATATCGATCGGTGTAGTAAAACATAGTTGAAAAAAAAAATGTTGGTGGGGGGAGGGGGGAAGGAAATATCGAAAAAAATAAAAGAATTATTTATCCGGCTTATTATTCGTTCTTCTAAGCCTATACATTTTAAAAAGACTTGTTTTGTGTAATCGATTACATTAAGAGTAAAGTACAAATGTACTTCGTAAGAGAAAAGAAATTTAATCGATATTTCGTAATCGATGTAAAGATATAAAAAAAGTACAAAGAGAAATCCAGAATTATCTATAGGGTGTCTTGAAAAATATATTTTATGTATTTGTAATAGATTTCTTTTAATTAAACTTTTAAAAATATTTTAATCATAAGAAAAAGATAAACATGAATCAAATATGGGGAATCAGAGAGAGGATCAAACTTATCTATAGGGTATCTGGCAATACTTTTTTAGAAGTATGTCTTTTATATTAGATTTCTTTTCATTCCTTATTTAGTTCATTATGAAATATGTAAAATATGTATTGTGTATTTCCTATTTGAAATACTTAATTAACTAAAACAAAATATATGTGTTTTTTTTTTTTTTTTTTAGTTAATTAAAAGAAGTGTTTGAAGATGCACGATAAAAATAGGTTTCACAGTGTAAAATACTTAATTAAATAAAAAAGTATTTCAAACTTTTTTTTATTTAATTAAGAGAAGTGTTTAGAGACATAACCAATAAAATATAAATCTTATCAATTCATCTCAATAATTAATTAAGAGATATAAGTAGAGTCCTGCAACCCGACCCGAACCTGACAGGTGAATTTTAAATCAACCCGAAACCCGAACTAGATTCGCAAAAAATTAATTAATTAATTAATCGACCGAAACCAGATTCTAAATGAAAATTAATAATTCATCTGAAGATCATGTAAAACATTTCTAAGTTATAAAATAAAATAAATTTCCCTTCTCACACAGTTAGTAAATCATTTACAAAAAAAAGAATTAAAAATGTAATTACTAATACACAAAGCTAGAAATGTATAAATCTGAAAAATGGATTAATAATAATTTTTAACTATTTATATGTGTTATGTACTCCAAGTGTATAAAAATGGGCTTGAAGTGTAGCGTTTGTAGTTTATTGTTTACTGCATATCACAGACAAAATAGTAAAATGTTACAGTGTTACAGACGCTGGCTAACCGTCCGTTCTGGTCTAAATTTACATTTCAATAACTTCTTTAAAATATCTGCAAGAGAAAAAATATTAATTATCAGTTTAAATTCAGAAGGATATGACTAATAAAAATAAATGAATCACACATCTGATTATTGTCCAACAGGGAGCCTGTTTTAAACAGCTTATATTCTAAAGAATAATAATAATAATAGTAATTTCATGTTTTTCTGTTTTTGTCGGATATGAATGTTTATTTTACTATTATAATTTGGGTAAGCGTATATTGATTATGGGTACATATAGCAAACAAATTTCTGATTATTATGGTAAAAGTTTTTGGAAAGATGTTCTCTTGAAAACTAAACCCGACCCGCACACACACACAAAAAAAAAAAAAAAAAATCAGTCAACCCGACGTGCGAGAGAAATTATTTGTCTACTTGATCCCAGTCCGAACTGCGAACCTGATCGTGTTTAGGCAAAATCGGGTAACCCGTCCCAATGCAGAGCTTTAGTGTACCATTAGCACATAGAGGTTCAAAAAAGATTGTGACCTGATAAAAAATATAAAAAAGTATTTATTTATTATTACCTTTTTTTTTTTTTTTTTTTTTCCACTCTTTTCAATAGAAGAAAATTTCGACTTATGCCTTTTGAAGGGTTTCCAGGACTTGAAATTTTTTTTTAGAAAGCATCTATCTGTGTGCGTGTGTGAGACAAACATTTTCTGGCATCTGTAGCTCAAGCGCTAATACACAGAAATGTATACAAATTTATATGTAATTGAATCTTAATCTAAATTAATACCTATTATTTTTTAAAGTAAATCATCCTGCAAGTGGCGTTGTCATTCCGCTTTTTTCCTAATTTTAATATGTCAGAACAAAATTTTTTATGTGTATACAACGAAAATTGTTTTTATTTAATCGTTGTAAAACTGAATAGAATTATTTATGATAGTAATAGTCAACTGAGTGAGAAACTGTGTATATGCAGAATCATCGTTTCTCCTTGGGAAGAGGTACTTTTTTCTTTTCCAAAAAATCGTAGAAAAGAGGGGAGAGAAATCGTTTTCTCAGACGTCGTATGTAAGGCACAAAACTGACTTTCTTTTTCAGATTTAATGATATACTTGTCTGAGATAAAAATCATCTGAATTCATCATGGAAAGTAATTTTAGTAAAACATAATCTGAACAAAAAATTTGTACTGTGTGAATTTGCTTAGAAAATTATGGTAGAAAGTTTTGCGATGGCCAAAACATACTAGTTTTACTAATATTGATGCTGGATTTTTTAGCTAATATATAAACTGATTATAACATTTGAGAAAATTATGAGAAATATCATGCTATACAATCCTCTCTTGATTAAAAACGACTTCAAGTAGACTCTAATGCCACGTAGTGAGATTAAAGTGAACTTCAATCCATGTTAGCACCTTTAAAGCTCGTATTCTTTGTAATCTAGTGGTACTTTGTACTGCCTTCGGTAAATAAAAAGTTAATTAGACATTTTATTGTACTATTAAACGGCCAATGACAACTTTTTTACCATTGAGGAAACTGAATTTAAACGATAATTCATAATCGATATAATTTCATATGAAAGGGGTAAAGGGAAGTTCAAAGTTTTCTACAGAGTATCTAAGTGAGTTGGTGATGTACGCATTTATTCGAAGTCAGTGGTTGTATTGTAATGCGGTTTACTAAGCTAAGTATAGGGTTATTCAAAAGTTTTAATATTGGGTTGGGAAAAAGTTCTTGCCTGTGTTTTGTCATTTTACAATCAAATTTTTCTTTCATTGCAAATAAGGTCTTTTTTTTTTTTTTTTTTTTTTTTTTTTTTTTTTTAATATATGCAATAATTATTGATGACGTTATGCCATATTTTGGGAAAAACATTATTCAATCACTGTAGAACTTCTGTAGTTTATCTTGAAAAAATTTGTCCAAGTGATTTTCAAAGGCCTCTTTTGCACCCAGTTTTACATGATTAAGGGGAGATCGAAACAAATGATTATCCGAGTTTGCAAGATTCGCGGCTATACTGTGGATGCATTAAAACTTTTCATCCAAGATTTCTGTTTTTCCGGATCATCCACAATGTGTGTGGTCTCGCATTATCATGATGGAACACAACACCCTTCATATTGATAAATTCTAGACGTCTTTTGGGAATTTATAGCTGTAATCTGGTTTATTGTTGACAGTAGATATCAGAATCAATCATTTGGCCTGATGGTATCAGCTCATAATGAAAGACTTCTTTCTAACCCTACCATATAATGAGCATTCCCTTGGTGTCAAAGTCGGCATTGCAACGTTTTGCGATGACTCATCTTACTTCGACCATGACCTTTTTCTCGCATTATTGTCCTATGTGGTCCATTTCTCGTCCCCCGTAATCGCTTCAAAAACGGATCGATTTCATTGCATTTCAGTACCGATTCACATATGGAAACTCAATCAATCAAATATTTTTGAGATAAATCATGCGGCATCCAAACATCGAAATTTTTTTATTATTTATTTATTTTATTATTATTTTTTTTTTTTTTTTTTTTTTCTTTGTATCGAGCCCTACTCAGATGGTTTAAAACAGTTTGGTGGTGAATGTTGAGTTCCTCAGCAATGTCACGGTTCCTTATATGCCAATCTTGCTCAGCTTTTTGCTTGATTTTTCGGCTTCTTCAACCGTGGGCCGCCCAAAGTGCATCTTTGATATCGAAAATTCCAGAACAAAATCAAGTGACTCACTGGAGGGCTGTTCTTTCTGACACAACCCCACTATAAACTGTACAAATTTTCTTGTCCGCTTGCGTTGCATTCTTCCTTTTTAGGAAATAGTATTTTAAAATGTATCGAATTTCTTCCTTATTTACATTAATAATTTAAGCAGTATAACTTTTGTCAGGAATGGCGGAATCACGATATTTTCTTTACAAAAATGTACTTTGAATTGGTTTCTTTCGAATGCGCATAATTGTGCACCAATTAGATCAGTTTTTCAGTATATATGCCGCCTAATGCCATCCAGTGCAGAAAATTGGCAAGATTTTTTCTCCAGTCCAACATATAATATAGTGTGAACGACAATTGTAGCTGAAGCTAGATTTTATCTCACTTTTTACTTCCAAATAATTACTTATAAGTTTGAAAAAATAAACTATAAATGTTTTCTTTAAATTTGTGATAAATGCAAATAATAAATTATTTTTATTTTATTTTGATCGCTGAATAACTGAATTTAAAAACGAACTGCAAAACATATTATCATTATTTTAAATATATTTATTTGTTATGCTTTACGTTCGCTGAATTGTACCTTTTATAACCTGTGATATAAATTATCATATATTACAAAATTTGTGTTTTCTCTCAAAATGGTAAGCAAATATTCTAAATAAATAAATTTATAAATTAAATTATGCAATTTTAAAATGTCATTGAAATGTCTATTTTAAACTATTAATAATAACTTAAATTCATTTACATACAATGTACTTTTTTTTTTTTTTATCTTCAATTTCTTTTCCAATGGATCTATTTTTAACGCTACAGAATCGAAATCCTTGATAACTTCTCTTATTTCTTTAACCTAACGCAAATTTTTATGAGTTAAAAAAATATGTTTCGTCTTAGTATTTTTCTTTTATTTTGTGAATATAGATGGTATTAATTCTTTTTTTTTTTTTTTTTTTTTTTTTTTTCCAACTTGCATGGAAATATAACTTTGATGCCATGTAGTGGTGATCTTCGTATTTAAGGAATTAATTTAGAATCTGCTTATTTTTCTAAGTTACATGAACTAAACTTGACAAAAATAAGTCAATTTTCAAATAACAGTTTCCTGCGAATTTCTGCTGTCCTTTTGAAAAAACACACATGCATATTCATATCAGGAACAGCAAGCATATTTTCCCTAAAACTTTAAACTTGGCGAGTGTAACAAGCGGACTTCGGGGATAAATATTTTTTTTTTTTTTAATCCTCTTCTCTCACTTGATTTCGAGATTTAATGCTAATAAGAATTCTGGTATTTTATCTCAACGACTCCATTCCGTGATAATTTGAATTTAATTAAATTTTAATATAATATATGGTCATAGCTTGATTTGATATACCTTTAGAAGATTTAATTAATCTATATATTAGAAACCTAACTTAATGCATGCCTATTGGATGCTAATCTGAAAATCTTGCATTTTTAATTAACTTTAATTTATTTTATACTTACCAAATTTGCACCAAAATAAACTGTGTTAGAACAAAAATTATCTTTGTGATATAAACGATATTTCATTCAGTGGAACACGAATTATTACAGTCTGAGTAAAAACTATAAAGCCAGTAAAAATTTTTCATTAAATGAAAAAATGAAATAAAATTGATTTAAATATTATTGTATTATTAATAATTTAAGTTCATAGCTTAGAAATTACTCAACAAACAGGATTTGTAAATATATAGTTATCAGACAAAAAGTGGTACATACAAAGTTAACGTTCCAGCCTGAGTAAAAACTTTAAGGACACCAGTAATTTTTAAAAAATAAATTTACTTGTACTAGTTTAATGATTACTGCAATCACTAGAGTTCCTCTGGTGCTCTCCAAAACTTGCGTGAATACGTATTGAGATTTTTAAAACGATCGTTACCGTGAGCATCACTCGAGATATGTGTCCCTCATTGCAACTCATTGTAGGATACACTGAGAGGGAAAATGTATCGTCTTCGTCTAGAACGAATAAGTAGTCATTTTCTGAATCCCTAAACTAGAAATATAAATTTCTCAATCATGTGTATAAAGGAAACAAATAAAATTATTAGACAAAATGATCGAGAATTTCTAGTCTATATTTTTCTGGATGGGGAAACATTATTTTGAATTTTATGATTCCTATTGATTATGATATATTATTATGATTCCTATGATTCCTTATGATATTACGAGAAATTTTGGCTTGATTTCATAGAAATGTGTCATAAACCAAAATTATAGTTGCTGAAACGCGGTTCTTGGGTTCAGTTCTCTTGGTTCTTTTCGAGAAATTCATGCTTGATTTTTCAGAAATGAATTATAAACCAAAATTTTAGTTACTGAAACTCGGTTCTTGGGTTCATTTGTTTGCAGATTTTTTTAAATGAATCTGACCATGATAATATTGGAAAACGCTCTAGAATTCTAGGAGTTTAGGTTTTTCTAGAATTCGCTTGCAATAGAAACTAGAATTTATAAAGTTGACATGGAATTATTTTTGCTAGAATCACAAAATTATAGTTACTGAAACGCGGTTCTTGGGTTCAGCTCTCTTGGTTCTCTTCGAGAAATTCACGCTTGATTTTTCAGAAATGAATTATAAACCAAAATTTTAGTTACTGAAACTCGGTTCTTCGGTTCATTTGTTTGCAGATTTTTTAAATGAGTCTGACCATGATAATATTGGAAAACGCTCTAGAATTCTAGGAGTTTAGGTGTTTCTAGAATTCGATTGCAATAGAAACTAGAATTTATAAGGTTGACATGAAATTATTTTTGCTAGAACACCAAAATTATAGTTACTGAAATGCGGTTCTTGGGTTCAGTTCTCTTGGCTCTCTTCGAGAAATTCACGCTTGATTTTTCAGAAATGAATTATAAACCAAAATTTTAGCTACTCAAACTCGGTTCTTGGGTTCATTTGTTTGCAGATTTTTTTAAATGAGTTTGACCATGATAATATTAGAAAACGCTTTAGAATTCTAGTAGTTTAGGTGTTTCTAGAATTCGCTTGCAATAGAAACTAGAATTTATAAAGTTGACATGGAATTATTTTTGCTAGAACCACAAAATTATAGTTACTGAAACGCGGTTCTTGGGTTCAATTCTCTTGGTTCTCTTAGAGAAATTCACGTTTGATTTTTCAGAAATGAATTATAAACCAAACTTTTAGTTACTGAAACTCGGTTCTTGGGTTCATTTGTTTGCAGATTTTTTTAAATGAGTCTGACCATGATAATATTGGAAAACGCTCTAGAATTCTAGGAGTTTAGGTGTTTCTAGAATTCGCTTGCAATAGAAACAAGAATTTGTAAGGTTGACATGGAATTATTTTTGCTAGAACCACAATTTTCTTTCTGGATGTCAGTTTTCACATTTTTTTTTCGGTGTATAGTCAGGACCAGAGCGTGTCGGACGGCAGGAGTTGTTGAAAATTTGGGCAGCTCCTAACTTATTCCTTTATCTTTAATTTTTCCCTTTATCCTCAAAGATTTATCAAGATTGTTGAGTATATTTCTAGTTTTGACATTTTTCTCCATGTAGTTTATTTTGTATCTTAATAAATTTATTTGTGTACATAATAACTTTGATTTTATTTCTTTTATATTTTTTGTTAATCATTCTTTGCTAATCGTAGCATTTCTTTAATCGTAAGTATTATCGTTTTGTCTATTTTCATACCTTTTTGATATGATTTGATATTGAAAGCAGAGAACGCAGACGATAGTCTATGACTGAATGTTCTATTTACACATTTACAGAATATGTACCAAACATAGAAAATATATACATAGATGTACAACTTACAGCGCCGTCTGATGGATACTACAATCTCCGACACTAAATTTGTTGACCTATAAAATTGAAAGATGTAAACTGTAAAGAAAAGAATATACATATATTGATAATAAAAGTTTTTGTAAAAGGCATGTTACGTAGTCCGAAAGATATTGTGGAGGGCGTCTTGTACTCCCTGATCTTCGATACACAGTATGGGTGTTTGGAGTTGAGTTATTACAAGGTGTTATGTTGCTGAGTGATCTCTGGATGTTGAAGATTTGCTCACGAGTCCTTTATCATTTCTCTGGATACGCAACTCTGTTAGCATATCATCACCCCTTGAAGTTGGGGAATTATCACACATTTGTGTACTTGTAGTGAAGGTGACGTGTTTTGATGATTTGGAACTATTTGTTTCCTTTGATTGGTATTTTTCTGCCAGAGGCACTCGAGTTGAAACTAATTGATTTATGTGTCGTTTCAGGGTACGCCCTAAATCCAGCTTCACTAAGCAATGACGAGTCCGCAGTTTACGAATAACAACACCAAACTGCCATATTCCCAAATTGTCTTGGTACACACGGGCCTGAATTCTCTCTCCCTTGGATAAAGCTCGTACTGTCTCACTGATAAAATTTGACTGACGAGTTGATTTTGGCAGAAGTGCATCCAATTCTATACGAATTTTACGATGAAGATAGCGTTCTGCTGGAGATTTACCGCAGCTTAGAGGAGTAGCATGATAACGGGGTAATATTTTCTGAACTTTTTCTTTTAGGGTACCAGCTTCATTTGTCATTGACTTCAGACGTCTTTTAAAGGTTTGCACATTTCGTTCTGCCAAGCCATTTGTGGCAGGATGCCCTGGGGCTATAAACATTTGGACTATTCCACAAATGGTGCAGTACGTTCGAAATTTTTCGCTTGTGAATATGGACGCATTATCTGATAATCTTTAACCCGTTAGTAGTCGCTAGTTGGTCGATTTGCCGCCCATCCTTTAGTGTTGCCAGGTTTTTTTTATTCGATAGCCACCAAAAATTTTTAGAAGTGGCATTTGACATACATAAAACGCGAATAAACTCGAAGAAACGTCGATCACATCACTTTTTAAAATTATTGGTGACAGTTAAATAAAAAGTGCGCAATCTGTAATAGGTGGCGCTGCCTATAGCGACTACTAACGGGTTAACCACGTTTCTTGCGACCATGGAAGCCTCTGCGCATGTGCTGACTGAACGAGTCCACTGTTAAAATGGGGGAGAGAATTTTTTCGTTGAGAGAAAATAAGCGATAAGGGAACACCGAACCGAATGATTGGATGTTTACTAAATTCCAACCTGTTGGTCAACTTGTCACCCATCAAAGATTTTGGACTCGTCCTCACTGTTAGGCGTTGGAAACGTGGTTGCACTATACAAGTATTGAAAGAAATCCGTTAGTTAAGAAAATGTTTTTTTTTTAAATTGATTGTTGAGCTGGTATTTGGAGCTGATTTTGACATGCGTATTTCTACCCACTTTGACTTTGCATCGACACATATAAAAAAAATAGTGATTTTGGAAGGGACCAGAATAATCTATGTGTATTCGTTCCCAATTATCTTTAGGGTTATCCCATCCTCGTTGCCACTATCATATCTTTCTGATATGGTTTGATATTGAACATAGAGAACGCAGACGATAATCTATGACTGAATGTTCTATTTACGCATTTACAGAATATGTACCAAACATAGAAAATATATACATAGATGTACAACTTACAGCGCCGTCTGATGGATACTACATCTATGCTCCTGTAAAAAAAATTAATTGATTAAATTAAGGAGTAATTATTTATGAATAGAAATAAGATTCTGCTTTAAGTCTATCATATTACAATCGCGTTAAATCATATGTTCTGTTTTAATTAAATAGTTATTACATGAATAATTGATTAATTTAATTTAATAGTATATACTTTTATTAATTAATGATATAATCAAAAATATAATTTGAAACTTTTCAACCAATCTTACTATTCTCTGGACATCCCTCTTATTCCAGTGTAACTATGGTCCTGGATTTAGTAATTCATATATATGTAGTATAATATTTCACATAATTCAGATTTACTTCTTTCATTAAAACATGTATAAACACCCAGTCGTAACTTAAACCAATATCGGTTGATTTCACCTTTCTTTCTTTACTTTTTACAAAACACCCGCTTTATACTTTTTGCACTGAGCTGCAAACTTTATTTCGGTAGAAATATATTTCTCTTTTTCATTGTTATTACAAACAATAAGTGAATCCCTATAATAACATATACTTTAGTGCTTGAAATAATATCACTACAGAAATATTTTAAACAACTTCAACATCCCATATTTCAATGCACTGCGAAGTATATTCAGGCTGAAGGTAAATAAGGTAATGCTATTACTTGGAGCGTGAAATACGTTATTCGAGAAAATATATTTTATAATATTACTTTGCATGTAAAACTCTGAGATCATGTACGGGAAAAACATGTTTTATAAAGCAAATTTTCCCTCAGACAAAATATCAATGCGTCTTAATAATAAATATATTTTGTTATCGCCAAATAAAGAAAAATATATACCTTCGAGTAAATAAGAAAAGAAATACGTGATAAGAGTATACAAGAATAGATTCAAGAGCTGAATTCATTGTGTTCTCCTAATTAATGTATCGTATATAAATAAAGTAATTCAATAGTTTTGATTTTCGTTCACTCATCAAACAAACTGCAAGTATGAGTAACAATTTTCATAAGTAGAAATGATAATAAGAATCATGTTGGTTGCTTTTTCACTTGTATGAGATACAATGTCAAGAAGGATAAAGTAATTTGGTAGTCAGGGAAAAAAAAAAAAAACTCGTAACTTATGTAAATCAGATTTTCTAATATCACAGTAACACTATTTGCATAAATTTCACTGACAATTTTCAAAAGGTTTGTGTTTTGTATGACACTAAATGAATCAGTGAGTGCATAAAAGGCTTCAGTCCATTTTTCCCCTTTATTTTCAAAACTGAGTAGCGGTTTCAGTGTTTTTGATGGTGCACATGTATGTAGAAAAGACGACAGTTTAATTATTTAAGGTGAGGCAGAAGTGACATTTTTCTTGCTGAGAGCCAATAGGGCTTGAGCCTTGTACTGAAGCCCTTACAGCTGACTATAGACTCTACCATCTACTAGATGGCAATACTGTAGAATAGCTTTTAAAAAAACACACTCTATAACCCCCCCCCCCCCCAAAAAAAAAAAAAAAAAAAAAAAAGACTCACCAAGAAGGAATTATCCGAATGGGACAAAACTTAGTAAATGCGATGTACATGTAGAGAAAAATAATTGATTACAGCTTCAGAAAATTTGAATGATTTAATGAAGATAAAGGGCCTCACAAAGTAAACAAGTCAATAACGCGTTGGTCCACTTTTGGCCCTTATGTACGCAGTTATTCGGCTTGGTATTAATTGATAGAGTTTGCGGAAGTTCTCCTGTCAAATATCGTGCCAAATTCTGTCCAGTTGGTGCGTTAGATTGGCAAAATTCCGAGCTGGTTGTAGGACCTTTTTCATGATGCTCCACACGTCCTCAGTGGGAGAGAGATCCGGGAACTGAGCTCAACCCCATTTCACTGAGCCTCCTATTAAGGGTCTTTGAAGTCACTGAAGTACCAGTTGCACGTAGGATCGACGATAAAGATGAATTGGAGCTCTGAGTACCGCTTTGCGATTGACTGGTTCTCACTTTCTGTCCTCTCTTTAGGCTGACCGCTTCCTCCCTAACGCTGTGTTCGGCAATGGCTCACCCATTCCTGAAAATATCATCTAATAGTGGTACCACTCCCATTCAATTGTCAAAAAATTCGCAGATTAGACCAACCGGCTTCTTTGAGCCAAACTACACACCACACTCAAATGCTGACATCTTGTTGTTTCATCGCATGTTGTTTGCGCACCTGTATGCGAGGCATAGTTACTGTCTTTCTGAGTAGACGGAATAAAATTCTCGAAGAATTTATGACATGAAATCAAAATTTCTCATTCTTAATATTCTGCCAATTGTGTAATTAAGATGAGCTGCAACGTCGCATGCTCATTCAATAGCAGCCACACTTTAAAATTTTGCATTTTCCATCGAAACCTGTAAGTGTGTCAATTTATGTCCAGTTTGCATTACTCCTTCTTGGTGCGTCTTTTTGTTGTTGTTGTTGTTATAGAGAATATATCTAACTTACTTTCTTGCATTCCTGAAACTTATCAAAAATTTTACAAGCAAATACTTGAAAATTTGATGACTTGTAGTGAAAATATTGATTACTAGCAGGCTTTGCCCGCTTCGCTGGACATTAAACTTAAATGAGTTGTCAAAATCCCATATCTTTATTAATAACCTAAGATCTCGCTGTGATTGGTAGAGGTTTTCTCGCTCGCAAAGTGAGGAGTCTGGGTCTCCGCTGTCTTCGGCACAACTTACCCACTCTTTACTTCCCCTTCCTCATCGGGTGAGTTCGAAGTTTTGCAAAATCACACTAATGTACATAATGCGTACACTTAATTAACATCCGCACACCAAAAATCGCCATTTTAAGATAATTCAAAGCGAATTCAAACGGAAAAACATGTTTTTACACATGTTTATTGGGAACAACTTCAGTATAACCCCGCAAATATATTTGGCGATTTTCTTGTTGGCGATTATGGCTAAAGAATAAATCTAAAAATCATAAATAATATATGATAAATGATAAAATCATAATAAAAATCATAAAACATAAAATCATAAATCCAAAATAAACAACATATTAGGCTGCCATATTATATCACAAACAGCCCAGAACGACATTGTTATCCTTCAAAACGGCGCCAAAGAAAAATCGCAAATTCAGCTGTTGGGTAATACAGAAGATATACCGTTTATTGCCCTCCGACCCCGAGAAGGGGGGGTGGGGATTTCGAATTTCGTGAAATCCAGTTACAGTAAGTGGATTCCAGTACCGGATGCAAACAAACAATTTACGCACCAAATTTCGTGACCACAGAAGTCTTTAATAGAAAATATTACAAATAAATAAATACAAAAAGCACAGCTTTAGTATGGGACCCCTTTGGAGAATTTAAATATTTTAAGCCATTTTTGCGATGAACTGAATTGGCTATATCAGTTGTGCAATTAAAGATCTTGGCGAGAAACGTCCGAGCTACGTCGGTTCCGAATTTCAAATTTTGCCAAAGGGATCCAATACTAAAGCTGTTCCATACACAAAATAAATAAATAAATAAAATAAAATAAAATAAAAAATCTGACCCATTCTTGCCGTCAGGAGGCGGGCTGTTCTTCCACTGGAGATCGTCTGCCTTTTTTATGATTATTGATTGGCAACATGTTTTTTTCTGATGATGAAAAGTTTTGTTTTTCTGTTGGATAAAGAAGGAATGTGAATCCGCAAGGATATGGAAGAGCGTTCTTCTGACGCTCGACAGCTAATATTAAATGCTTGGCAGCTAATATTAAATATTGTGATAGCTGCAGATATTAATGAAACAATTATGTACATAAAATGTAAATAGTGCGTCTAATTAAACGTTTGTGTCGTGAAACTTGAGCTGTGTTCATTTCAACTACTTTGTGATTACTTAGAATAAGCCGGCGAAAAAGAACAAGACCTGTCGGGTAAGAAATATTTTATCCTCTTTCTTATGAAATTTATAAAACCTGACGGGACATTTAATGGCGCCCGTTCACAGGGACGCCGGTAGAAAAATTTGTTCTAAGTAATAAATTCTAATTTGTTCTAATGAATAAAGTATAGAAATAGAATATAATTTATTCTAATTGAAATATGATCTCATTTTTATGAGAAGATAACATTAAAAATTTGAAATACTTTTTGTAAGTATTATTGAGAATAATTTTGAAAACATAAAATGTATGTTTATTTTTGAACTGCTCATTTGATATTTGGAACAATATGAAGAATTTGTTTATGTTGAAGAAAATGTTAATACATATTCTATGAATGCATATTTTGATTTACATTGATTTTGCATATTTTGATTTAATAAAGAAGATTATTATTTTATATGAAAATTGTTATTTTGAATCAAAGTGTTTCGAAAATTGAATGTTTTTGTTCTCAAAACATTATTTAGAATTCTAAAATTTCTTCCCAGAATTACTTTCGATTTCGGAATATTTTTTGTTCTCGTTTTATGAAGCTTTGATTTGAAGTGTTTGTTTATTATTTTATCAGTCTTTATTTGAATTATGGAAGCCGCAACTAAATTACGCGGTTCTTATCGAGGTACCTTTACAAAATTTACTGAAAAGGTAAAAAACCTTTTAGAAACTGAAACTTGTGACATCGATTCTTGTGCTGGGTTCTTAGCACAGTTACAAGAAAAATATTCCAGAGTTGAAACGCTTGATAAAGAAATTCTTCAAATTTTTCAAGTTGATGAAAAATGTACTCAGACCATGTTGGATAGCGAAATCGAAAGTTCTGATAATTATAGTAGTACTTATATTGATTTAAAAACAAAACTTGAACGTAGAATAAATTTACCTTCGGATTTAAATTCAAGTGTACTTGAAAACGAAAGTAATTCTAAAAGAAGTTTTAAGTTACCAAAAATTGAATTACAAAAGTTTGATGGTAATTTAAAGGACTGGTTATCATTTTGGGGATTATTTAAGAAAATTCATGAAGATCCAAATATTTCGGAGGTAGATAAATTTCAGTATCTACTTCAATCTACTCAAAAGGGGTCTAGAGCCAGAGAAGTCGTAGAATCTTTTCCCGTAACAGCTGAGAACTATTCACAAGCGGTTGATTGTTTACATACAAGATTTGGCAGGGAAGATGTATTAATTGAAGTTTATGTTAGGGAATTATTAAGCCTTGTGCTAAGTAATACTGTAAATCAGGAACATAAATTACCAATTGTGAAGCTTTATGATAAATTAGAAACACAGTTACGATCTTTAAAAATGCTTGGTGTAACAAGCGATAAATATGCCTCAATGTTATACCCATTAGTTGAATCTTGTTTACCAATAGATCTTTTGCGTATTTGGGAAAGACACTTCAATTCTGTTTCTCTTAGTTCGGAAGATAAATCTTTTAATAAATTAGAAACTTTAATGCAGTTTTTACGTAATGAAATTCAAGGTGAAGAAAAAATTAATTTAGCGACAAGTGGATTTGGTTTTGAAAACAAACCCAAGAAATTTAACATAATGAAATCTAAAAATTTTCTAACACACAATAAAATTATTCCAACAGGTATGGAACTTTTAACCTCGTCCCAAAGTAAACAAAACCGAGAGCAAGAGTGCGTGTTCTGCGATAAGCCACATCTAAGTGCGGAATGTAGAAAAGTAGCAAACTTGACTTATGATCAAAGAAAACAAAATGTTATGAAACGGGGAGGCTGCTTTAAATGTTTAAAATTGAACCACATTTCTAGTTCGTGTAGAAGTAGATGTAACTGTGCGATTTGTGGGAAACCTCACCATACTCTTCTCTGTAAGAATGATCCGAAATCAGCTGCGCACGCACAAAGGGTTAAAAATGACAAGAATACTTCCGATCAAGATACAACATTATCAAATGTTTCATCAACTCCCAGTGTTTTGCTACAGACACTCGTGATTAATTTAAGAGGTGAAAACAGAATTTTAAAAATTCGGGCGATTATTGATTCCGCTTCCCAAAGGTCTTACATCTTAGAAAACACTGCAAAAAAGATTGGATACAAGCCAATAAGAAAAGAAAAACTGAAGCATTCCTTATTTGGTGGTTCGAACACGAATACTTTGACACACAATGTTTACAAAGCTTACCTTTCTGATGTCAGCGAAACTTATCGTTGCAATTTTGAAGTTTTGAGTCAGCCTACAATTTGTTTTACTATGCCACCGGTCACTCAAGAACTGTGTGAAGATGATTTATCAGGTACGGGGATATATTTAGAAGATTGCTTTAACCCCATAGAGCTCCTTATAGGTGCAGATGTAGCTGGCAAATTAATGACAGGAAAGCTGAAGAATCTGAAATCCGGCCTGACCGCTATTGAAACAAGGCTAGGTTGGACTGTTATGGGACGCACTAAGAAGTTTACTGAAGATACTGAAAACCTTGTAGTCACTTCGATGTTAGCTAGAGAAGTAAAAATTTCTGATCTGTGGGAACTAGATGTCCTAGGAATTAAGGATCCTGCAGAGAAACAGTCAAAGGAAGAACTTGAAGAAGCATCCAAAAATCATTTTGAGAAAACTCTAAGTAGAGATGATGACGGACGCTATGTTGTAAAATTACCATGGATAGAAGGACACCAAGAACTCCCAGATAACAAAACAATTGCTGAACGAAGGCTAAAATCAACTGTGAGGACTCTGAAGAATAAGGGTCTTATTGAAGATTATGAAGAAGTTTTTTGTCAGTGGCTTGGTGAAGAAATAATTGAAGAAGTAAATACTGATGAATTCGAGAAGATAGATTGCCATTATCTGCCTCATACAGCAGTTATAAAAGAGCATTCAACGACAACAATTCGTCCTGTTTTCGATGCTTCTGCAAAAGAAAAGAACAGTTACTCTTTGAACGATTGCCTAGCTAAAGGTCCAAACTACTTGGAGTTGATTCCTAACATTTTGAATAAATTTCGTTTGAACAAGTATGGGGTAGTATCAGACATTCGCAAGGCATTTCTACTAATAAGAATAAATGAAGAAGATTGTGATTTTCTAAGATTTCTGTGGTGGGAGGGCGGTGATCCTAATAAAGTGAAGATTTACAGACATCGTCGAGTAGTATTTGGGGTAAACTGCAGCCCATTTCTTTTAGGAGCTACTCTAAATTTCCACCTAAGTAATGTTCCAGATTATTTGCAAGAGACTGCTTCTAAACTTAAAAGCTCTATGTATGTCGACAACTGTGTTACAAGTTGCAGTTCCGAAGAAGAAGTAGTTAATTTTATGGCACAATCTAAAGAAATCATGTCAGCGGGATGTTTTGATCTTAGAGGATGGATAGGTAATGGTCTACCACCAAGTGTGTACGGAATTCCTGACGAAGATTTTCCAGAGACTGTCTCAGTTTTGGGCTTAAATTGGAATATTCTGGAAGATACTCTATACTCTAGTTTAAGGTTTGAAGAGTGCGAAAATGCAAATCTAAGTAAGCGATTTACCCTGTCCTTAGCAAGTAAGATTTTTGACCCCATTGGGTTTCTCTGTCCTGTCACTTTAATTACAAAGATCATAATGCAAGAATGTTGGCGGAGGAAACTGCCCTGGGATGCCAATCTACCAGATGACATCGAGAAAAAATTTCTGAAATGGGAAAATGCATTAAAATGCTTGGAAGGCATTAGAATCCCTAGAAGGATATTCGAAAATCATGCTCTAAATACAAATGTGTCATTCCATGTGTTTTGTGATGCATCAAGCCACGCTTATGCAACTTGTATATATATCAGAGAAGAAAATAATTTTCATGTGAGATGTCAATTGGTTCAAGCTCGTGCTCGAGTAGCACCCTTGAAATCAGTCTCCATACCGAGACTAGAATTATTAGCATGTTGTTTAGGTGTTAGATTAATGAATTCTATAAAAGGAGACTTCTGTGACAGCCAAGTTCAAACTTTCTATTGGTCTGACTCCATGAACGCATTGTTCTGGATAAAAAATCAAGAACCATGGGGAGTATTTGTGCTGAATCGTACCAGAGAAATAAGATCTTTGAGTCATCCCAACGACTGGAGATACGTCCCGGGTAACTTAAATCCAGCTGACCTTCCATCAAGAGGTTGCAATGCTGATGCTTTACTCAAATCCCTTTGGTGGGAGGGTCCGGAATTTTTGAAGACACCAACGAGTCAATGGCCGAGACAAGAAATCTCACCCGAAATACAGATTGTCAATTCAGAGAAAAAAAGGTCGATCATTTCTGCTCTAAGTACTGAAACTACTGAGAAGTTTTATGAGAGATACTCGTCTTACGTGAAATTATTAAGAGTTACGGCATGGATATACAGATTCATCTCGAATCTTCGAAATCATTCTAAACGAAATTCTGGGGATCTTACAAATAAAGAACTTAAACATGCTGAATTAATCCTGTTAAAGATGGTTCAAAGGGAAGACTTTCCTAAAGGAATAGATGATCGTTTGCGAAAACTTCATCCCACCGTTGACAAAGATGGCCTTCTAAGGGTAAAGTCTCTTATACTTAGAAGTAAACATAATACAGACTTTCGTTTGCCTATCATTTTACCTGGAAATCATTACATCGTGCAGAAATTGATAGAATGGAAACATAACGAATTAAACCACGCAGGAGTACAAATATTAATGAACCATCTCCGAGAAAAATATTGGATTCTCTGGTGCAGAAAGTCCATACGGCAAGTTACCTTACGTTGTATAAGATGCAAACGCTTCACCGTAAATTCTGTTCAGCCTGAAATCACCGCCTTGCCGGAAGACAGGATCAGAGATGCTGCTATCTTTGAAATTACCGGGGTTGATTTAGCCGGACCTTTGTACTTGAAAAATGGTAAAAAATGTTGGATTGTGCTGTACACCTGCGCTGTTTACAGAGCGGTACATCTTGAATTATTAACATCATTATCCTCTGAAGCATTTTTGCAAACCCTGCGAAGATTTGTTGCGAGAAGGGGTCGACCTTCTGTAATATACAGCGATCGAGGCACAAATTTTTCAGGAGCTTCGAAGCTATTTACTGATCCTATACTTGCAAAAATACGGAAGGAAGCCCTAGTACAGAACATAATATGGAAGTTTATCCCCCCAGCTTCACCATGGTGGGGTGGCTGGTGGGAACGCTTAATAGGCTGTACAAAGCAAATTTTGAGAAGAGTATTAGGACGAGCAGCTCTAGATTTTGAAGAACTTTACACAATTATATGTGATATCGAATGTTTGATGAATTCCAGACCATTAACTACTATTTCTGAGGATCCCGATGATTTAATTCCATTGACTCCGAGCATGTTTTTGCAAGGAATTAAAGAAACTGGTCTTCCTGACCTAGATAACTTCGAAAATGTGAATTTAAAAGGAAGACTTCGATATTTGCTAAAATTGAAGAAAGATTTACGGAAAAGATTCAGAATTGAATATCTAGGACAATTAAAAAATTCAAAGGGTATCGCTAAGACTGACAAAAAAATTGCTGTAGGAGACATAGTTCTCGTCGGTCATGATAATCAAAAAAGAATCAACTGGCCATTAGCCAGAGTTGTGGAAACTTATCCTGGTAAAGACGGAATAGTTCGAGTGGCAAAAATCAAGACAGGAAATGGGTTTTTGATACGCCCAGTTCAAAGACTTTATCCGTTAGAGATCTCTTCTGATGAATCTAGTGATTTTCGTGCAAAGTATGCTGCAAATGGAACTTTGATACCTACTCGTTCTACACCGAAAAGATGCCCTGATCCCTCTGAACTGTCTAGAACTGTTTCAAAGAATGTCAAGAAATCTGTTGAGATACCTGACGAAAAACCACGATTTACCAGGAGGGGTAGATCCATTAGAGCTCCAGATAGACTGAATTTATAATTGACTGATAGAACTTTATTTACCTTTTTTTTTTTTTTTCCTTTTCTCTCTGTTCCTTTTCATTTTTGCTTGATGTAATGTTTATTAATATGTCTTTTTTCTCTTTTTTAGTTTGATTTTGTACAAGATTGCCAAAATCAAAGGTGGGAGGATGACCCATTCTTGCCGTCAGGAGGCGGGCTGTTCTTCCACTGGAGATCGTCTGCCTTTTTTATGATTATTGATTGGCAACATGTTTTTTTCTGATGATGAAAAGTTTTGTTTTTCTGTTGGAAAAAAAAGGAATGTGAATCCGCAAGGATATGGAAGAGCGTTCTTCTGACGCTCGACAGCTAATATTAAATGCTTCGCAGCTAATATTAAATATTGTGATAGCTGCAGATATTAATGAAACAATTATGTACATAAAATGTAAATAGTGCGTCTAATTAAACGTTTGTGTCGTGAAACTTGAGCTGTGTTCATTTCAACTACTTTGTGATTACTTAGAATAAGCCGGCGAAAAAGAACAAGACCTGTCGGGTAAGAAATATTTTATCCTCTTTCTCATGAAATTTATAAAACCTGACGGGACAAAATCTTTTCTGATATTTTCAAAAAAAAAATCTTAATAGAATCCAAATTATAATCATTTACAATTAATTGGAGAACATAAAAAAGCCCTCATAAGGTACATAATAACAACAAAAAATTTTGTTTTACTGCAGGAAAGAAAAGTACTGCTTAATTAAATGAAAATATTAAACTAATGCCAAATATCTGTATGAAAATATTTATCTACGTGCAAATTCCTCATAAAAAAAAAAAAAAAAATCACCAACTTTTGTAGGTATTTTTCTCTCTAATTTTTATTATTGTTCACGTGAAATTAAAAATACTTCATTTTATTTCTCGAAAATAAAAATATATATAAATGCATATTTATAAATATAAAACCTTTTACGAATCCGCGTTGAAAACGGAAAAAGGGTAAAATAAATTCGAAATATCAGACCTATATTTATAAATTTGATACCAATGAAAGGGGTGATTTTTCTGAATCCAGGGGTGCAAACAGTTTTTCGATGCGACAATTAGATTTTTTTTAAATAACTAAAGTATGAAATTTAAGTGGCAACGGAAAAACGGAAAAGAAGAAAATAAATTAGAAGTTTCAGACCTATCGTTACAAACTGAGTACCAAATGAAAGAGGTGATTTTTCTGAATCCTGGGGGGTAAACAGTTTTTCGATACGACAATTAGATGTTTTATAATTAACTAAAATATGAAACT
Organism: Salticus scenicus; assembly: GCA_963930645.1. Taxonomy (NCBI): domain Eukaryota; kingdom Metazoa; phylum Arthropoda; class Arachnida; order Araneae; family Salticidae; genus Salticus; species Salticus scenicus. The sequence continues at coordinate 355,414,498 of OZ005650.1, read as the reverse complement.
CAGGTGGCAAAACTTCATTTTAATCTTTTCATAATTTGTAGTGCGAATCACGCGAATATAAAAAGTCTGTATCTTAAAAATTTATTTTTGCATTTCATTTTTCCATTCAAAGCGTTTTAGTGAAAAAATACTTATGGCGCATGCGCAGGCGTTTTTTACACACAATTTAAACACTAATCAAAATTTTGAAAATTTCTATAAATATAATTTTAATTTGGGTGAAGACCTAAGTTTCTGCCAAGCGCCGTTGAATTCCGTCCAGCCGTTCTCCAGTGATGCCCGGACAAACGTGTTTTAGTCTTTTACTCCCCAGGGGGGAACGGGGGGGGGGAATTTCTGAAAAGTTGATAGATATAATTTTAAGTTGGGTGAAGACCTAAATCCCTGCCAAGCGCCGTTGAATTCCGTCCTGCCGTTCCCAAGTGATGCCCGGACAAAAAAGCGAGATACGGACACGATGACACACACACACACACACACAGGCAAAATTTTCTGAAGTCATTTTCGGCTTTCATTGGGTGTGAAACGTGAAGATATCGCAAAATTTTTCGATTCCGACAAATTTACAGACAAAAGTCTGATTTTATTAATATAGATTAACAAGATATTTTAAATATTAATTGAAAAGTATGTGTACAAACTTTTTTCTTCTCCTTAGTTACAATTGAATATGTTAAGGGGATACTTCACCTTATTTAACCGACAGTCGAACCTCAAGTTACTCTATGGAGAAATTTGTTTTATAGATTACTCATTATGATTTTTTTTTTTTTTTTTTCACATTTAAAAAATTTAAAACTGTTAAAATGCTTCTCGTTTTTCAAAAATTATACTTTTTAATTTTTAATATTTCATTTTAAAGCTGTAAAGTGCGAAAAATTATCTAAGAGCATTTGTTGTCTTTATAGCTTCAAAATGAAATGTTAAAAAATTAAAAAATTACTTTTAGAAAACAAGTAACATTTTAACAATTCTGAATTTTCAAAATGTGAAAACGAAATTTAATAATTATAAGATAAAAAAATCCCTTTTCGGCAAGTTTAAAGGAAAATGTAGTTTCCTTTACGTTAATGTTACAAAAGTAAAAAAAAAAAAAAAAAAAAAAAAAATACATATGCATTAAGATTAACACATACTTAGCCAATGGCTTTGTTCCCACACATTGAATTATTTACGTCGCTATTCTGTTTTTAAGAAAGTTAATTATCAACTACTACTATTCATTCTACTTAAAATTTTAGGCTAGATTTATCGGTCAGTAAATGATTCAATTTTTTAAAATCCAAGTTCATAATCATTCAAGAAATAGAAGCCATAAAGGTGTACAATTTGGTGACAAAACTTGCGACTTAGCATTGAAATTTGTGATTTGGCGGCAAAATTTGATAGTTCACGACGAAATTTTTCACTTGGCGACGAAATTCGTTATATGATGACAAAATTTGGCGAGCTTGGCGATGAAAAATGACAGCTTTCACGTCATTATATTTTCTTCCCACGCATAAACCTCATATCTCTTCACAGAATAGACAAATATCTTGTTTCCCAAGATAAAAAATCAAAGGAAGCTGTAACGTATTACTGTCAATTTCAATCGTAAATTTTAAATTCTTCCGCAAACCGGCGTTCTAAACTATTCACCACAAATGATATTTTTACCAAGACTAACGTATTATTTTAATTTTATATTTTTAAATGATTAATTAAAGCTGTTACCATGGTTTTTATATTTTCAGTGATCTTTTTTATTATCGTTTGCACGTGACGTAATCATCAGATTATAAATTTAAGCAAATTAAAGCTATAGAAAAAGTCGGCTTCATCACAATTGACGAAAAATCACTTTTTAACTTGTAACTTTTAAGCAATTGAAGTTATCGAAAAAGTTTAAATACAAAAGTTGTTCTTTAGGATAAAACGGTCATTCGCCTGATTTGAAGTATTTTCCTATTTTCAATATTAAAGAAATTATGGACAAATGAAAATTTCCACCCCCAACATTTCCACCCCCTTTGAGCTGGATGCCTCATCTACGAACTCGACCGAGATTTTTACTGTCCTGACAACATATCCCGAGATGGTTAAATTTAAATAAAAATTACTCCAGTTATCGTGTTCACAACTTAACATGGGAAAAAGCGTTATACATATATATGTATACCTATATATATATAAACTTTTGAACGGAGGGTGGTTTTGGGTTTTAGGGGTCATGATCGGTGAAGATATGAAGAAATTTTCCAGAAGTCGTGTCATGTGAACCATTGCAATCCGCGTTTGTAATGATCGATAGATGGCGCTCTCTGAACACTGCAGTTGTTAGTAAATATAACAGCCACGTGTAATTATTATTCTTTCTCCGCCATTTCATCATGGAAAGTCGATTGCATAATATGAGGATATGCAGTGGTGTGATAATTTCACCTTAGCCCACCAGAGGGCGAGCATTTCATTACAATCGCGGATAGGTAGATCTCCTATAAGGAATCTACCTAAAAAACTTTTTATATACCATGTTTTTAAATTTTCTGTTGAACCGTTGAATCATAGCTATAGAGTTGTAACAGATGACGTCACGAGCATGTTTGCTAAGGGACAGTTGACCTCACTGACCCATTTTATCAATGCGGAATAGTGTTACAAATTTATTGTAACACAGTGTTGTAAATGTATTTGCAATAGCATAAAAATATTCGACTACTACGCTTCCAAAGGCATGGAAAAATTAGTGTTGTCCTTCAACAAAGTACGGTTGCTAAGAAGAAAGTCACGTGGTTGTTAGAACTCTATACGCAAGCGAAGTGTGACGTCACTAACTGTCAGTGAGGCAAAAAAAAAAAAAGATTTCCTATGTTAATTATCCATTGGATTTTTTGTAAAAATTATTAAAAATTAAGAAATATTATTTCCTGATTTGAATCCCCATATTTGGATATAGTTATATATAAGTTATTGTCTACATGTGTTACACTCATTTACTTTTGCTGTAAAGTTGAAAAGCTTTTAATTTTAAATTTCAAAATTGTGTCGTCCTTGACGATTTTTGTATTTGGCAATCAAAAACGTAGTACGAAAATATACATACCGGATGTATATTTTCATAATACGCATTGTACGATAGATTGTTTCATATTATTAATTGCTCACTTAATATACGTTGTTGAAATAACCATGATTTTTGAAAGGAACTAAATATGTTCGCCAAATAATTTGGCGATTTTTTTTTTTTTTTCTGCGGAAGACGATTGATATCAAATATTCCGCTGCAATATATTAATATATTATATCGGACACTTTATTTAGACATTTGAAAACAAATTTGACTTCAAATTATGTTAGAATATTTATTATTTTCCTTTTAATTAGTATATTAGTTCGATATTTATTGTGTAAATATAACCCTTTGAAATGGAATGTTTATGTTTACATTCGAAAATGGATGTTACAGATTTTTTTTTTTTTTTTTCCACAGTTTTGAAATTTAAAATTAAAATTTTATCAATATACGCAAGCGAAGTGTGACGTCACTGACCGTCCGTGGATGCAAAAAAAATGATTTCCTATGTTAATCGCCCATTGGATTTTTTGTAAAAAATTATTAAAAATCGAGGAAAATTATTTCCCGATTTTAATCCCCGTATTTGATATAGATATGTATTAATTATCGTGTGCATGTGTTAGATTGAGTTATTTTGCTGTCAAATTGACAAAATTTTAATTTTAAATTTCAAAACTCTGTCGTACTTGGCGTTTTTTTTATTTGTACATGCCAGATACATGTTTGTACATGACAAATATACATGCCAGATGTATATTTTCGTAATATGTATTGTACGAAATATTGATTCATATTATCCATTACTCTTTTAATATAAGTTATTAAAATAACCATGATTTCCGAAAGGAATTAAATATATTCGCCAGATAAGTTGGCGATGATTTTTTTTTTTTTTTTTTTTTTTTTTTTTTGCCGCCAAGGATGACAGATATGAAATCTATTCCGCTGTAACATATTAGTATGTTATATCAGATATTTTAAAACGTTTTTTAGACATTTGAAAACAAACTTGCCTTCAAATTATGAAAGAATATTAATCATTTTCCTTTTAGTTCGTATATTAGTTAGATATTTATTGTGTAAATATCATCCTCTGAAATGAAATGCTTATGTTGTCAATCGAATATGGAAGTTTGCCATTTTTTTTCTATAGTTTTGAAATTTAAAATTCAAATTTTATCAATTTTTCAGCGAAAACAACTTAATCTAACGCATGCACACGATAACTAATATATGTCTATACCCAAATATGGGGATTAAAAACGGGAAATAATTTTCCTCGTTTTTTAATCATTTTTTACAAAAAATCCAATGGGCGATTAACATAGGAAATCATTTACTTGTATCCACGAACGGTCAGTGACGTCATCACTTCGCTTGTGTATGACAGCAAATGAAATTTTTAAAGTGATAATAACGTCAATTTCTGTAAGATGCATAATTTAACTTTTTACAATTTTTTAACATTCACGTTTAATTAAATGTATTTATTTTTAAGTGGAAAGAAAATGAACTCGTATTTTATTTATTTATTTTTTTATTATTATTATTTTTTTTTTTTTGGGGGGGGGGGGGGCAACAGTTAAATTATAGCTAATATTTTAATGGCTATTTATATGCTATTAGGAGGTTATTATTTTTATATTTTAATTAATTAAAAGAAAACTAATCAAAAATTCGAAAATCTGATTTCGAAGTATTGTATTGTCGCAGGGTTCAGAGCAACTGTGAAAGTTTCAAATGTCTAGCTAGAAGGGAAGTTAGTTAAAAATAGATTGCAAGATTTGTACAAGACAAACAAACAAACAAACAAGAATCGAAGTTAATAAAAACATGGCAATAATAATCATAAGATAAAAATATTTTTATAAACCATGTTTTTAAATTTTTTGTTGAATCATAGCTATAGAACTAACTACATTAGCACTTTATCGATGCGTATGAAATCTTTAAACCGATAGCGGCGACAATTTTTGTGAGATACATAATTTAACTTTTTACAATTTCTTAACACTCACGTTTGATAAAATTATTTATTTTATGTCGAAAGAAGATGAACTCGTTTTTTTTTTTTTTTTTTTTTTTTGGCAACAATTAAATAATAGTTAGTATTTTAATGGCTATTTATAAGGTATTAGGAGGTTATTATTTCATATTTTAATTAATTATAAGAAAACTATTCGAAAATCGGACTTCGAAGTATTGTGTTGTCATCGGATTGTGAGCTATTGTGAAAGTTTCAAATGTCTAGCTACACTGTTAAAAAAATGCAGAAAAAATACAGAAATTCTCTGTAATTTCAGAAAAAAAGTCGTAAATTACGGAAAAATTACGTAGACAAAACGTATTTTACGACTTTTTTTCTGAAATTACAGAGAATTTCTGTATTTTTTCTGCATTTTTTTAACAGTGTAGTAGGGAAGTTAGTTAAAATTCGATTGTAAGATTTGTACCGGACAAACAAACAAACATACATACATACATACAAACAAACAAGAATAGAAGTTAATAAAAACATGGTAAAAAATACATTATATAATGCGTAATTTTTAAAACAAATGTCTCAACAGAATAACATGGAGTTAGGCTGCTGGTCCAATAGGGGAAGTGTTTCATTCCTTGAAAACATCACCCACACACAAAAAAAGATGAATATCTAAGATTATTTCTTACAGGTTGATAGAAAAGCGTAAGAAATGCACATATTTTTTACATGCATGCGAAAGTGATCAGTCTTAGTTCAGGATCTTTTATTTTATTTATTTTATTTAATTTTTTTCTTTTGTGGCCTAAATAAATTAAAGAAATGTTTCAGTCTTTGAAATACATCATCTGTGCACAAATGAAGTGAAATATTTAAAACTAGCATACCCTTGCGAAATTTTCGCAGTTTCTTTCTTTTTTTTTTTTTTTTACTTATATTTCAAATTTAAAACTTGTAAATCTTATACCAATTTCACCACACAATATAAGTTTTATTTCCTCAAAGGCCAAATTATTATTATTATTATTATTTTTTATTATTATTATTTGGGGGAGGGGGAAGGGGATGAAACGCTAGTGATAGGTAACCCAAAATCATTCAAAGAAAATATCAAAATAAAATTCATGTTTGACGATCCAGTTTTTATACTTCCCCAGGTAAGTCAGCTTTAATATAGAGCCCCTATGAAATAATTAAAAAATATTTAAAAAAGAAAAAAAGTAGAAAAATGCCTTTTTTGGGGGGATTGTTGCTATTTTGTAAAAACATTTATTATTATTATTGTTATTATTTTCTGGGATAGAAGCTATAACGACTTTCTTACTAATTAAGAATTTTCTTTATTTAAATTTTGTTTCAGATGACAAGAAGAGCTGCAATAGTGTTAACCAGAACTCATTTTATTTAACCCCTCCCTCCCCCCTAAAGCATACACACACTCACCACCACTTTACTAGCTTATAACTGTACAATTTAATCTTTAAAATGTATACTTTTAAAATATCAACAAATATCTTGTAAAAAAATGAATAGCAAAATATGTATATATTGGTACCAAACTCGACAAGACGTGCAAAAAATTTACGCCTCGAGACCAGAATACGGCCTTAAGTACATTGTTTGTTTCGCATGTAAGTAATTTGTACATAATATACAGAGTTACACAGGATTTGTCGAATAAATTTCAAAGAGTAATGTAGTTAACAATTATCTGAAAATTTTAAATCAATTAATATATATATATATATTTAATTTATATTTTAGAGTAGTGTAAATTATATAAAAATAATATTATGTACGAATATAGCTTAAAAAAGGGCAACAATGGTAATATAAGATAGGCATAGGCATTCAATTTTATTTGGATCAAACTTAATTTCTTTCTTTCAATATCTCAAGAGTATTTTGAAAACAGAAGAATAATTTTTCCTGTAGTATACTCACTGCCATCTATCGGTGGTAATGTAAGCTAAATATCTGAAATATTTTGTATACAGAAAATTTCTACTGTTGTAGGAGAATTTTCAGTTTTAAATGTAAACAGTATTTTTTGGAGCAGCAAAAGACTAAAAAAGGCTTTATAATTGTAGGATATTTTAAACAGTAATTTATTACATATGAATGAGTGAGAAAAATTGTGCATATTAAATAAAATATTGTCCAAGTATATCTTTCAGAAATACTACTAGTTTTTTGAAATATTTTAAAAAATATTTATAAATATTTAAATACAAGAAATCTAAAACTGAAAATGACTAAAAACTTAAAACAATTTAATTTATAAGAGGATTTAGTGTGTAATAGTACACATTTACTAAAAATTTGCAACTGTATGTAAATTGTAGTATCAAATTAATATATATATATATATATATATATATATATATATGTTTGTCTTTTAACAAAATTATTTTTTTCCAGCACTATAATATACAATATAAAAATATAAATAAAAAGTATGTTTTATCGCCATCTCTTTTTTCCAACACTTAAAAATATTTATTAAATTTAATCTTTTTTCTAAGTTACATGCTTTACATAAAGAAACAAAATCTTGGACATTTCAGCACAAAATAATTGTACTGCATTCAAATAAACAATAATTTAAAGAATTTCTTGCAAAATCTTATTTTAAAACATTTTTTCTGAAAAAAAAAAAAAAAAAAAAAAAAAAAAAAAAAAAAATATTTTACAATTTATTAAATGCGAATTATTATTATTATTATTATTTCAAACAAACGATATTACGCATTTCAACAGAGAAAAACGTCAATTGCTGTCACATGCTAATTTCGAATATATTAAAATATAATTAAATTATATGCATAATTATTTAAATATATTATAAATATAAATACAAGAAAGAAAAATCATGCAGTACGCATTGATTAGTAACACTTTCCAACTGTACGTAATTGTTGTATCGAATAACTTTCAATATTCTTTGCGTAAGTTATCACACAACAGACAGAAGGACTGAAAAATATACAGATAGATTAATTGATTCTAAAATTACTCTTAGGCATTTTGGAAAGTGTTAAAAAGGCCTAACGCAAAATAAAATGTAGCCATTAGATTACAATTACAGTTTTTGTTCTCTCTGAATATTTTAGTGTAGCCCTGTAAATGAGAAAGTTAAAACATTATTTTAGAGTATTAACAATAAATTTCAATATTTTTATGATTTTTACAGTAGAAAGACTTTTAAATATAATTTTCAAAAAAAATTGTCCTAAAACGTAATGCATTGGCATTTTTTTAATTTTGTTGTTGTTGTTGTTGTTGTTGTCCCTGTAAACAAACTAGTTGTACAGGACCTATTAATGTCATTTTAAATGGGTAAAATTCTATAGGGATAATGTTTATAAAAATAACACTCATAGAACACAATGCTTTCGAATGCTTTTGGGTGTCCCTGTACACAAACCAGAAGAGATATTCACTCCATTTTCAATATGGAACATCCGATAGTAAACTTCAATAAAATATATCAGTTTCGAGAAATTCCATAAATAATAACAGGAGTTAAAGCGCGGGGTTACAGACAGACAGACAGATGGACAGATACATAAACTGAAATCATATTCACACTTAAAAATGTTAGAAAGTGTAAAAACGCTTAACGTAAACGAAAGTACAATTCTAGCATTTTGTTATTAATAACTCTTAATAAAAATGGATATTTTTGGGTCACCCTGTAAATCTAATGCTAATCATGCTAGGTTCTATGCAAAGAATTTTTTTGTGCATTTAAATAACATATTTCAGTTTCCTAAAACTTCGTGGAAAGTAAAGTTATTAAAATTTGATTTATAGAAATATCTCTCATAGAACGCAATGCTTTGGAATACTTTTGAGTGTCCCTGTATATAAATCGGTGGTGGTATTTCCTCCATTTTATACAGGGCACATCCAATAGGGAATTTGAATAACGTGTTTCAATATCATTAAGATATGTCTACAGTAAAGATATAAAAATATGGTTTATAGAAATAAATCTCATAGAACACAATGCTTTTTAAATACTTTCGGGTGTCCCTGTACACAAACCTGTAGAGGTATAAACTCCATTTTCAATAGGGAACATCCGATAGTGAACTTGAATAACATATATCAGTTTCAGGAAATTACATAAGTATTTACGGGAGTTAGAGATCGGACAGACAGACAGGCAGACAGACAGACGGACGGACAGGCAGATACACAAAACTGAAATCATATTCACACTTAAAAAATGCTAGAAAGTGTTAAAAACGCTTAACGTAAACGAAAGTACAATTCTAGCAATTTTTTATTAATACCTATTAATATAACTGGATATGTTTGTGCCACCCTGTAAATCTAATGATAATCATGCTATATTCTATGCAAAGCATTCTTTTGTGCATGAAAATAACATATTTCAATTTCCAAAAACTTCGTGGAAAGTAAAGTTATTAAAATTTGATTTATAGAAATATCTCTCCTAGAACGCAATGCTTTGGAATACTTTTGAGTGTCCCTGTATATAAACCGATGGTGGTATTTCCTCTATTTGATACAGGAAACATCCAATAGTGAGCTTGAATAACATATTTCAATTTCATTAAGATATGTCTACAGTAAAGATATGAAAATATGGTTTATAGAAAGACCACTCATAGAACACAATGCTTTGAAATACTTTCGGGTGTCCCTGTACACAAACCAGTAGAGGTATAAACTCCATTTTCAATAGGGAACGTCCGATAGTGAACTTGAATAACATATTTCAATTTCATTAAGATATGTCTACAGTAAAGGTATGAAAATATGGTTTATAGAAATACCTCTCATAGAAGCAATGCTTTAAAATACTTTGGGTGTCCCTGTACACAAACCTGAGTAGAGTTATAAACTCCATTTTGAATAGAGAACGTCCAATAGGGAACTTGAATAAGATATTTCAATTTAATTAAGATATGTCTACAGTAAAGGTATAAAAATATGGTTTATAGAAATACCTCTCATAGAACACAATGCTTTGAAATACTTTCGGGTGTCCCTGTACACAAACCAGTAGAGGTATAATATACATTTTCAATAGGGAACGTCCGATAGTGAACTTGAATAACATATTTCAATTTCATTAAGATATGTCTTGAGTAAAGGTATGGAAATATGGTTTATAGAAATACCTCTCATAGAACACAATGCTTTGAAATACTTTTGGGTGTCCTAATACACAAACCAGTAGAGGTATAATCTCCATTTTCAATAGGGAACGATTAATAGTGAACTTGAATGACATATTTTAATTTCATGAAGGTATGTCTACAGTAAAGGTATAAAATTATGATTTATAGAAATACCTCTCATAGAACACAATGCTTTAAAATACTTTCGGGTGTCCCTGTACACAAAACAGTAGAGGTATAAACACCATTTTCAATAGGGAACGTCCGATAGTGAACTAAAATAACATATATCAGTTTCAAGAAATTCCATAAATATTTACGGGAGTTAGAGCGCGGACAGACAGACAGACAGACAGACAGACGGACGGACAGACAGACAGACAGACGGACAGACAGACAGACAGACAGACAAACCGAAGTCATAAACACTTTTCAACCTTTCACTTTTTGTTGGAAAGTGTTAATAACTGTTTTATTATAAATCTATATATATAAAAATGAATGTTTGTCTGTATGTTATTTATAAAATCGTAAACGGCTTGACCGATTTCGATCATTCTTTTTTTGTTTTTTTCCTTATAGGTCAGGGATGGTTTAGGAAAAAAAAATTAAAAAAATCTTTAAAATTAATTAAAATATGAAAATAATAAACTTATTGACTTAATATAAGCCATTTAAATTTTTAATTGTTGCCAAAAAAAGTTTACGAGATATATTTATTTATTGTTTTCAGCATAAAATGAAATATGCTTTCATGCGAAAAATAAGAAATTACTAAATGTTAAATTGGTTGATGAGAAAATGACACATTATAATTTTAAAATAAAATAGTAATATTACAAATCTAACATATTTCTTCTGAATTTTATTTCACAGCATTTTTTTTATATACCTCAACTTCAGATTTTTTTTTTTTTTTTAGTATGGCGGATGAAACACGCTTGGCATAAAAGTTAATTCAGCATTATGGTAAAGGTATTTTCTTATTGATAATTCTTGACAATTTTTTATAATTTTGATGCTGAAGTAGATCGGACATTTTTCGCCAAGGAAAAGATAGAAAGAAATACGCAAGCGAAGTGATGACGTCACTGGCCGTTCGTGGATGCAAGAAAAATATTTCCTATGTTAAACGCCATTTGGATTTTTTGTAAAAAATTATTAAAAATCGAGGAAAAATATTTCCCGATTTTAATCCGCATATTTAGGTATAGATATGTATTAGTTATCATGTCCATGCATTAAATTAAGTTATTTTTGTTGTAAAATTGACAAAATTTGAATTTTTAATTTCAAAACTCTAGAAAAAAAAAATGGCAAGCTTCCATATTCGATTGAAAACACAAACATTTAATTTCAAAGGATGATATTAACACAATAAATATCCAACTAATATACTGATTAAAAGGGAAATGATAAATATTCTATGAAGTAGATCGGACATTTTTCGCCAAGGAAAAGATAGAAAGAAATACGCAAGCGAAGTGATGACGTCACTGGCCGTTCGTGGATGCAAGAAAAATATTTCCTATGTTAAACGCCAATTGGATTTTTTGTAAAAAATTATTAAAAATCGAGGAAAAATATTTCCCGATTTTAATCCGCATATTTAGGTATAGATATGTATTAGTTATCATGTCAGATTAAGTTATTTTTGTTGTAAAATTGACAAAATTTGAATTTTTAATTTCAAAACTCTAGAAAAAAAATGGCAAACTTCCATATTCGATTGAAAACACAAACATTTAATTTCAAAGGATGATATTAACACAATAAATATCCAACTAATACACTGATTAAAAGGGAAATGATAAATATTCTATCTTAATTTGAAGTCAAATTTGTTTTCAAATGTCTAAATAAAGTATCTGATATAAGATACTAATATGTTGTAGCGGAATAGATTTGATATCGGTCATCATTGGTAGAAAAATAAAATATCGCCAAATTATTTGGCGAACATAATTTAATTCCTTTCAAAAATCATGGTTATTTTAACAACATATTTTAAGACAGTAATGAATAATATGAAACAATATTTCGTACAATGCATATTACGAAAATATACATCTGGCATGTATATTTTCGTATTACGTTTTTGATCACCAAATACAATAAGCGCCAAGAACGACAGAGTTTTGAAATTTAAAATTAAAATTTTGTCAACTTGACAGCAAAATAACTCAATCTAACACATGCACATGATAACTAATACATATGTGTACCCAAATATGGGGATTAAAATCGGGAAATAATTTTCTTCGATTTGTAATCATTTTTTACAAAAAATCCAATGGGCGATTGACATAGGAAATCATTTTCTTGCATCCACGGACGGTCAGTGACGTCACACTTCGCTTGCGTATAGGAACAATAATCGCATAAATTATATTTTGGTCTAAAACGGCAACAAAAATTTAAAAGTCGCCAAGGGCATTAAGGCTGTACCATGATCAAGTTTACATTCTAATATATTTATTTTTCTATATACCAACTACTATTAACTAAGCATGAAGTATATATAACCACAAAATAATAATTGTCTCATGCGATAGAAGTTGCCGATCATAGCATATTGTAATATTATATGTGGCTTGAAATTGCTGTCATTCTATGGTTGATTGATTAAATCAAATAAATATAGGAAATAACTTGAGAGCAAATATTATGTACATCACATATAATGTTGTTCATATGTAACTGGGATTCAGATATAAAAGAGCTACTTCCAATTTTTCGATACTGTCCATATCGAAACTGTTATGTATGATAAGCAACCAAATGGAAGCCCACGGGTAAGCCATTGTCGCAGGCAATAGGGACAGGCACCGGAGATTGCAAGGACGAACAAGGCGCTGCCTGAGGCAGCGGCAACCCAAAGCAAGCTTTTGACCGATTTCAGTTTTCTAGTGCTAGAGGCCTATTTCAGTCGGTATAGTTGTCGAATTTTTATAATACACTCTTAATTAGTGCTAAGGGCCTATTTCAGTCGGCTTATTGAATGGGGATTTATTGAATGAAGTCCCCCCCAAGGCACAACTTTGACATGAGCCCCCCCCCGGCCGAACTTTGACATGAGTCCCCCCCAAGGTACAACTTTGACATGAGTCCCCCCCAAGGCCCAGCGTTGTCGAATTTTTATACGTCACTCTTAATTAGTGCTAAGGGCCTATTTCAGTCGGTTTATTGAATGGGGATTTTTTGAATGAAGTCCCCCCCAGGCCCAACTTTGACATGAGTCCCCAAGGTACCCCTATTTTAGTCGGTACAGCGTTGTCGAATTTTTATAATACACTCTTAATAGTGCTAAGGGCCTATTTCAGTCGGTATATTGAATGGGGATTTATTGAATGAAGTTCCCCCAAGTCACAACTTTGACATGAGTCCCCCCCCCAGGCCCAACTTTGACATGAGTCCCCCCCAAGGTACCCCTATTTCAGTCGGTACAGCGTTGTCGAATTTTTATAATACACTCTTAATAGTGCCAAGGGCCTATTTCAGTCGGTTTATTGAATGGGGATTTTTTGAATGAAGTCCCCCCCAAGGCACAACTTTGACATGAGTCCCCCTCAGGCCCAGCTTTGACATGAGTCCCCCCCAAGGTACCCCTATTTCAGTCGGAACAGCGTTGTCGAATTTTTATAATACACTCTTAATAGTGCTAAGGGCCTATTTCAGTCGGTATATTGAATGGGGATTTATTAAATGAAGTCCCCCCAAGGCACAACTTTGACATGAGTCTCCCCCCAGGCCCAACTTTGACATGAGTCCCCCCCAGGTCCAACTTTGACATGAGTCCCCCCAAGGCCCAACTTTGACATGAGTCCCCCCCCAGGCCCAACTTTGACATGAGTCCCCCCAAGGCCCAACTTTGACATGAGTCCCCCCCAAGGTACAACTTTGACATGAGTCCCCCCCAAGCCAAACCTTTGACATGAGTCCCCCCCCCCAAGTCACACCTCCCCCTCATTGGGAAAAAGAGAAAAAACGTTGTTTTGCGGCTATAAGACAGTTTGGACTTCCAACGTTATTTGTTACAATATCTGCAGCTGAAACACATTGGTTTGATTTAATGAAAACTTTATCATGGAATTTAGATCGTCACGAATTAACTAAAGAAGAATTTGTCGATATTAACAAGTTTAGCAGTAGGCCTCTGGCACTAAATTAAAATCTGTCAATGTCAGATTTTCATGTTTTAAATAATGAAATAATGTCGTGTCTATATAATTTTTTTTTTTTTTTTTCATAAAGCATATAGAAAAGAGTTTGCCAGCGAAGCGGGCAAAGCCGTCCAAAATTGTTTAAGAACTAAAATATTATTCAACAATTCGCCGGGAAATGAAAAAAAAAATCATTTATTTGTAAAAAAAAAAAAAAAAAAAAATTAAAAATTTGAAACTCATAAATATTATATGAATTTCACCACATAGTTAAAATTTTACTTAACCAGTCACCAAATTATTATTAGAACCAGATTAATATTGTGCAATAGTGAACTAAAATCATACAAAGAAAGATTTCGAAATAAAATTCATAATTGACGACCCAGTTTTTATACTTCCACAACGCAGTACTGTTTTAGTACAGAATCCCTATGGACGAATTTTAAATTTTTATCGCCATGTTGGCGATAACTTTTTATTTATTTATTTTGGCATTTTATTTTGGCTTTCAATGAGATACAAATTTTTTTTAGTGTACTTTATCAGACTCTGTTTTGCACAGCACCACAATGATAAGGTTTCATTTCATTACATATTATGATCAAACCGTCAGTTCCCACACATACACATCAAAATTTCCACGTGAACGAAGTCGCGGGTAACAGCTAGTACAAATATAATTATAAGTATGGTTAAATATATTTAAATACCTATATAATCTTTATGCAACGCAGTAAAACTAAATATTGTAGCATCCCTGTACACAAACCAGTAGTGCTGAATATGTATCTCAATAGAGACCATGGTATTGTGAACCTGAAAAGGTATATAAGTTTCAAGGTATTAAAATGTTATTTATGAAAATGGAATTACATGCAGATAAATAATGAAATTCGTAAAAGTAATTTGGCGATCTTCTTCTTCTTCTTTTTCTTTTCTTTTCTTTTTTTAACAGAGAAACGAAGTTTTGTACAATGTAGCTCATAGTTATTATATTACAGTCAATTACAAATTATTATTTAGAGAATTTGTCCTAAAATCTTGGTTTATACCTTTATTTCTCGAAAAAAAAAAATCTTTTAGAATTTATTAAATATGCATTACTCTTTTTAGAAACAAATGTTATGATATATTTCAACTTAAAAAATATAAAAAATATCAGCTGTAGTAACAAGCAAATTTCGAATATATTGAAATATAATTAAATTGTATGCATAAATATTTTCAATATATTATAAATATAAATATAACTGTTTTATAATAAATAAATATAATTATAAATATATTTAAATATGTATATACTCTTCATGCAACGCAATAAAACTAAATATTGTAGCATCCCTGTACACAAACCAGTAGTGCTGAATATATATCTCAATACAGACCATGGTATTGTGAACCTGAAAAGGTATATAAGTTTCAAGGTATTAAAATATTATTAATGAAAATGAAATTACATGAAGATAAATAATAAAATTCGTAAAAGTCATTAAGCGATCTTCTTCTTCTTCTTCTTCTTTTTTTTTTTTTTTTTTTTTTTTTTTTTTTGTACAGAGAAACAAAGTTTTGTACATTTTAGCTCATAGTAATTATATTACAGTCAAATATAAATTATTATTTTGAGAATTTGTCGTAAAATCTTAGTTTATGCCTGTATTTCCGGAAAAAAATTTAATTCTTTTAGAATTTATTAAATACGCATTACTCTTTTTAGAAACAAATGATATGATACATTTTAACATAGAAAAATATCAGCTGTAGTAACATGCTAATTTCGAATATATTGAAATATAATTAAATTGTATGCATACTTATTTTAAATATATTCTAAATATAAATATAACTGTTTTATTATAGTAAATACAAATATAATTATTTTAAATATAGTTACGTATATTTAAATATATATATACTTTTCATGCAACGCAATAAAACAAAATATTGTAGGCCTCCCTGTAAGCAAACCACTAATGCTGGATACATTTTTCGATAGAGACCATGTTATTGTGAACCTGAAAACTTATACAAGTTCCAATGCATTCAAAAATTATTTGTGAAAATGAAATTGCATGCAGATAAATTATTAAATTCGTAAAGGTCATTTGACGATCTTCTGCAACTTCTTCTTCATCTTCTTCTTCTTCTTTTTTTTTTTTTTTTTCTTTTTTACAAATCAATTTTGCTCATTACAACTAATAGTAATTGTATTACAGTCAAATATAAATAATTATTGAGACAATTTGTTGTAAAATCTTAGTTTATGTCTTTTTTCCGGAAGAAAAAAAAAGTTTAATTCTTTTATAATTTATTAAATATGCATTACTGTTTCTAGAAACAAATGACGTGATGCATTTCAACATTGAAAAATACCAATTGTAGTAACATGCAAATTTCGAATATATTAAAATATAATTAAATTATATGCATAATTATTTTAAATATATTCTAAATATAAATATAACTGTTTTATGATAAATACAAATATAATTATAAATATAATTATTATTATTATTATATATATATATATATATACACTTTTCATGTAGCGCAATAAAAGTAAATATTGTAGGTATTCCTGAAACCACCAGTAGTGCTGCATAAAATCAGTAGTGCTGGATACATTTTTCAATAGAGACATGGTATTATGAACCTGAAAAGTTATACAAATCTCAAGACATTCAAAAATTATTTATGAAAATGAAATTGCATGCAGAAAAATATTAAAATTTATAATGATCATTTAACGATTTCTTTTATATTATTATTATTGTGTGCACTGTAAAAAATTACCGTAAAGTAATGATTTATTTACGGTTATTTAACTGGAGTGATGTCAATTAACCATAATTTTACTTCTAGTTTTACTGTTTGCAAATGTCGGCATTTTAAATTTCTTTTGTGGTGCATTATATTCAGCATTCCTGTAAAAGAAAACGTGAATGTATACAAGGACTGTACTTGTAAGGTAAGTAGTAATATTCTTATATCATGTGTTGGATTCAATGAAGATTTTTTTTTTTTTTTTTTTTTTTTTTTTAAGGACTGAGGGCCTATTAGTCTCAATCTGGGATTTTTGCGTTGTCGATTTCGATAGTTGGACATTTGTCGAAAATATAATTGAATAATTTGAAAAAAGAAAAAAAAAAAAAAAAACTAATAGTCCTTCGTCCTAAACTAAATTCTGCTTTTGCCAGAATTTCATCAAAATCTTTTATTATTATTATTATTATTATTATTATTATTATTATTGAAAGAAAAAGAAAAGAAGATTAATAATAATCAGTATCGTTACAAGCGATATCGAAAAAGTTTTTTTTTAATAATTTTGAATAAGGAAATAAAAAGTGCGCGTGAAATAATATGAAATAAAAATAAGTAAAAAAAGGAATTTAATGATTTAATGTTTTTGTTTTTCGGGGGCTGCTCATGCATATAAAAAATGCGTATTAAAACGAGTCGAAGAAGGAAGCGAAATAAGTATTGAGTTATATTACGATAAATACGATATATAATATATGATACGATATATTAGACCTATCGTCCAGGGTTAGTAGGCATTTTCGTTGAAAGAAATAGTTTGTTCGTTCGGTGCAACTTGCACATTAGTCCCGTGAGGTACAACTTTCACATTAGTCCCTTGAGGAACAACTTTCACTTTAGTCCCGTCAGGTACAACTGGCACATTAGTCCCCTTTAAATATTTTGTTTTCTTTACTTTTAAAAAAATCTATTTTTGAAAATTCTTTCATTACTTTTTCTTTTTTTTTTACGGTCTTTTAACCATAAAATCAAAATTTAGTTAAATAACCATTATCTACCTCACCATAACAACCCTGTCTACCTCACATTACTAAAAAGAGAGCGAGCGAGAGAAAATAAATTCATGTTGTTGCATAGGAAGACAATCTAAATACATATGAATCACCTTTTAAAAGGAAAAAAATAACTAAATATGTTCAATTTATTCAGTTTAGAGAGTAATTAAAAGATAAAAAGAACTTTTCATATCATGTTTTTAAACTTTCTGTTGAATCATAGCTTTAGATTGATATTAGCAATTTATCAATGTGTGTAAAATTTAAAGTGATGATGACGTCAATTTTTGTGAGATGCATAATTTAATTTTTCACAATTTTTTATTGTTCACGTTTAAGTAAATGTATTGTTGCGTACTTGGGGGTTCGTGAGTTGTCCGAGAATGAAAGGCCAAACGTACAAAAATGCAGTAATTTATTCACAGAAAGTTCCAGAAAAATACAGGTCTATAAACCAAGTATCAGCTTCAATTCGACCAGTAAACACAGCTTAAACAACAGCTGTCAATAGCAAATCCACAGTACAAACTGTATAGCAATGACACTTAAAGCAAGTCTCTTTCGAAGAGGCTCAATGCAAGCTGACCGACTCTGATCACAGACTGAACTGAACTGCCTTGGCGAGAAAGAGCTTCTTATATACTGTTCCATGGAACCCAGCTTTTTCGAGAAAACTCTAGAAAGTGGTCAACAAATCAACTTGAAGCTTCCATATTTGGTAAATCCCTCATAAGGATTTTCTCGCCAAGGTCGCCAAAAAATCTCCAAGGTGGGAAAAACTCGCCAAATTTGGCGCCAAATCCATTACCTGCCTTATTGGGGCTTTTTAATGCGTTTTTAAGGGAAATTAAGGCTATTTCAACGCTAACACGACTAGAAATGCACAAAATTAGCACTTTATCAACTTACTAAGCCTCTTTGAAAGAATTAATACAAAAATAAACACAATTATTTACAATTTTGTAACACTGCCCCCCTCCCAAGGACTGCACGTCCCGGGCAGTGCAACCCTTGGTCAAGAGGCGAAACTAAACAAATTTACACAATCTAAAATACAAAAACTAAGTTGCACATAAAGATAACATAGAAATATAAATTAAGTGAGAAATATTTACAAAATTCACAAATATGTACAAATATTCATATACAAATATTTACAGTGCGCATGCGCAAATTTTTACCAGTATTTACATTTTAAATTTTAATATTACCGATTATTGTGGTACTTGGCTAGCCTGTTATAGTGCACCACCTTCGGTTTTGATGAAGGGGTTTTAGTGATACGCACCACTACATCATTCAGCCTTTTTAAGACTGTGTATGGTCCGTCCCAGTTGCACTGTAACTTGGGAGAGAGTCTATTGCGGCGAACAGGATTCCACTGCCAGACCTTGTCTCCTTCCTGGAACTCATGTTGTGTAGCCTTTAGATCGTACCTTGTCTTCATTTTCTCCGTAGCAATGTGAATCCGCTCCCGAGCAAAATTGTGTACGTCCTCAAATCGTGCCTGGAGATCTTGGATGTACTCCTCGGGCGATGAAGGCGCATCGGGTGGACAACCAAACAGGAGATCACAAGGGAGACGAAGTTCACGTCCAAACAGCATCTGGGCTGGCGTATAGCCGTTGGTTTCATGGACAGCACTTCGATAAGCTAGCAGGAACAATGGCAACTTCAAGTCCCAATCTTGCTGGTTCCTTGATACTAGAAGAGAGAGGTTATTCGGGATGGTACGATTGGACCTCTCGACCATACCGTCCGACTGGGGATGTAAGGGTGTTGTCCGGGTTTTGTCTATGCCGAGTAGTTGACACAGTCCTTTGAAAACATCTGCGGTAAAGTTCCTACCTTGGTCGGTATGAAGTTGTAGGGGCGTGCCACACCTTGACACCCATTGCTGCACTAGGACCTCTGCGACTGTGCATGCCTCTTGATTGGGAATGGGTATTCCTCAGACCACTTGGTGAAAAAGTCCATCACGACGAGGATGTATTTATTTCCACTGGAGGTCCGTGGCAAAGGACCCAAGATGTCGATTGCAATCCGTTCAAATGGTGCTCCCACGTTATACCGCTGCAGTCTTCCTCCACTTCGTTTCTGCGGGCCTTTACGTGCCGCACAAGCATCACAGGATTTACACCATTTCTCCACATCCTCCTTTGCCTTGCACCAGTAGAAGCGTTCCCGAACTTTCTGCAGAGTCTTCATTACCCCAAAATGGCCTCCGGTAGAGCTACTATGCAGTTGTTCTAAAACAGCTGGAATTTTTTATCTTGGTATTACAATCTGCCATCCGAAGCTTTTCCCATCATCAGATTCCCACTTTCTGTATAATACGCCGTTTCTGATATGAAGAGAGTCCCAAAGTGCCCAATAATTTTTCGTAATGGGACTAAATCTGGAAATGTCCTTCCAGGTAGGTCTGTTGCTGGTCGTCTCCTTCAGTTGTAATATTGGCTTTATGTCAGGATCTTCCAACTGGGCTTGTCTAAGTTCTTCGTCACTCCATGGATCGGGATCTTGTTTGGATGGTGTTGAGACAGTAACTTGGCAGGCAACCGGATTTATCGGTAGGTATTTCTGTTCGGCTCTAGTGCAGTACTTGCAGCTTTCCGAGCAGGGCTTACGTGACAAGGCATCTGCATTACCATGTAGAGTCCCTTTACGATGACGTATCTCGAAGTCATATTCCTGGAGGCGTTGTATCCACCTGGCAATCTGTGCTTCCGGTTTCTTGAACTGGAGCAACCACGTTAAAGAGGCATGGTCAGTCCGGAGCAGGAATCTTCTGCCATAGAGGTAATGATGGAAATGTTCTATTGCTTTTACGATGGCGAGTAGCTCTTTCCTGGTGGTACTGTAATTTCTCTCTGGTTTAGTCAGGCATTTAATCCAATAGGCAATGACATGTTCTTGACCATAAATTTCCTGCGACAGAACAGCACCGACACTCTCATGGCTGGCATCTGTATCAAGTATGAACTGTCTGTCGGGCTGTGGATACGTCAAGATAGGCGATGATGTTAAGGCCTCTTTAAGTCGCTTGAACGCATTTTCACATTCATCTGTCCACAGGAACTTCTGTTTGGCTTCCGTCAGCTTGTGGAGTGGTCTAGCAATATTTGAGAAACCCTTGACAAACTTCCTGTAATAAGTGCATAACCCCAGGAAACTTCGTAGTTGGTGTACATTTTCAGGGCGACTCCAGTTCTCGACTGCCGAGATCTTCTCAGGTTCAGTTCTCACACCTTCGGCAGAGATGATATGGTCGAGGTAGCTCACTTCACGACGAAACAAGTTACACTTTCCTGGATTCAATTTGAGGTTAGCTATTCTGAGTTTCTCTAGCACCTTTCGGATGTTTCGTAGATGGTCTTCAAAGGTGCGCCCCACAATGATAATATCATCCAAATACACCAGACAAGCCTCATAGGAAAGCCCTTTTAGCACTGTTTCCATCAGGCGTTCGAAGGTGGCAGGTGCATTACATAATCCGAATGGCATAACTTTAAATTGCCACAGTCCTTGTCCCGGGGTGAATGCAGTCTTCACACGATCATCAGAATGTAATTCTACTTGCCATTAACGTTCTTCAGATCCAACGTCGAGAACCATTCATTGCCAGCAAGTGTGTCTAAGGTGTCGTCAATTCTGGGAAGAGGGTAACTGTCTTTCTTTGTGACGTCATTCAAACGACGATAATCCACGCAAAATCTTGTTGAACCATCCTTTTTCCGCACCAGTACTATGGGAGAGGCCCAAGGACTCGTTGATAGCTCGATGACGTCATTGTGTTGCATTTCATTTAGATGTTCAGTGACCTCTTCTTGTTTAGCAAATGGAAGTCTTCTTGGATGTTGTTTGATTGGAGGATGATTTCCTGTATCAATTCTGTGCTGCGTGATGTTCGTTCTTCCGACGTCTTCAGGTGTTCGAGAAAAAAGGTCTTTAAATTCTTGGAGTAGCTTCTCCGCAGCACATCTCTGTTCCTTTCCTAACTCTGCATTCTTGAGTAATTCCGTTATTAATTGTTCAGAAGACTTGGATTCGGTTGATTGCGTGGGGCGGTTGATGCATGTAACAGGAGTTCAGGTTGCTAACAACTCATCCTTCTTCACTGTCCGGACCTTATCGCTGATGTTTGCGACTCTCACAGGAATAGTACTCTTTGAGAGATCAACTAGAGATGAAGCTACCAGAACTCCTCTTGCGCTATTGTCGGTATTCGGGTATTCAATCAGTCCATAGCGGTAGTATTGCTTTGTAGGTGGTGTTCCTGAAACTATTGTCTCTGTGTGTGTGGGGGGGGGGGGGATGGAAATTTCAGACTTGGCTGTTATCTGGCAAATTTGCTGAATGTCCTGACTTTCAGTATTGAACACAGCTATGTCTTCCGAACTCGAATGCAGTTCATTATTCTTGAAGTCCAATTTGAAGTTAAATTTTCTTAGGAAATCAACTCCAATGATTAAAGGATCTCTTATATCAGCCACATATGCCATATGATTGTAACTGGCATTCCCAAAAGTGATAGTCAAGTTCATTTTTCCATATATTTTGATTTCGTCTCCGGTCACAGTCTGGAGTTTAACGCAGGGCGGAGTCCAGATTATCTTCTCTTTTAGTTCTTGAACCAAATCCGTTCTAATGATGGTCACGTTGGCTCCCGTGTCCAGAATCATCCGGCAGGTGGTGTTGTTAACTTGGCCATAGACGTGAAGTCCATTATTGCCGCCACTCATTGATGAAACATGAAATACTGTAAATTGGGGCTCTTTAATTTCAGGCAACCTCCGCCCCGCGAGATGGCCTCCTCATAGTTTCCCTGCAGTGATGGTGAAGCCGGGTGATTTCCTATAGTTGGTCGTACATGGCAGTTCCTCTTCACATGACCATCCCCTCCACAGCCCCAACACTTTATCTGCCGATCCTTTATTTCCTTATTATTCTCCAGGCTGCGCAATCTCTTTAAGATCTCTGCGATACTTCTCCTCATTTCATTTTCATAAGCAGGCGTATCATTTAATGAGACTGCTCTTATCGTATGGCGGTCTTTGCGGGAGGCTTGTTGGGCTGCCTCTATCCTAAGTGCATAGCCTAAAGCTGATTCTACGTCTTTGATGTTGGAGAGTCTCAGCGCTTTTTGAATTTCTGGATCCCGAACAGCATCGATAAAGTACTGAAGGGCTAAGTCGTTTCGAGTGTCAGCATGACAGTCTGAGAATGCTAGGTGTGACAATCTCTGAATGTCCGCTGCCAGATCTTGCAAACTTTCGCCCGTTTTCTGGTAACGGGATTTTAGCTGGAAGTGACTATTAGTCCTTAGAACACTTCTCTCCGAACCGTAGCTCCAGTGCTCTAGTCAGGGCATCGAAGTCGTTCCTTTCTTCTTTAGAAACATTTCGCAGTATCTCGGCTGCATCTCCCCGTAATGCTGCTGCTAAGTGGACCGACTTGGCGGTAGAGTCCCAGCCGTTGGCTTCAGCTACGATGGAAAACTGCGTCTTATATACATGCCAGGAGGAACTGCCGTCGTAGGTAGATAGCTTAATAAATTCGTGATTCTGGCTTCTTCTCTCTTTCTTTTCAGTTTCCTGGGGCATGAATTCTAACTTTTCTTCCACTTTTCTCTCCAGATCTTCATCTATTCTCTTCAATTTACCTTCTATCTCTGAAAACCTTCCTTTCAGTTCCTGATCAAAATTTTCTTTAACTTTCTCCCCGAAACTCCGTTCTATCCTCGTAACACTTTCTTCAACCTTCATAACATTTTCTTCTATCTTCATAGCTTTCTCTTCAAAACTTTCTTCTATTTTCAAAACTTTCTCTTCAAAATTTTCTTCTATCTTTATAATTTTCTCTTCTGTTCCATCCATTCTATTTTCCATCACCGTTAACTTACCCTCGATTGATTCTTTCACCGTTGAAAGCTCTCTCTTCATCTCATCTTGATTAGATTTAATTTCTTCCTGAACTTCACCCATAGTATCTTTCATTTCCTTCATTTCTTCAGTCAAGCCGTCTTTCATTTCTCTTTGCGATGTTTCCATTTTCTCTTGTGCTGCCTTCATTTCTTTCATCTCCTGACTCAGGCTATCTAAACAACAGCTGTCAATAGCAAATCCACAGTACAAACTGTATAGCAATGACACTTAAAGCAAGTCTCTTTCGAAGAGGCTCAATGCAAGCTGACCGACTCTGATCACAGACTGAACTGAACTGCCTTGGCGAGAAAGCGCTTCTTATATACTGTTCCGTGGAACCCAGATTTTTCGAGAAAACTTTAGAAAGTGGTCAACCAATCAACTTACAGCTTCCATATTTGGTAAATCCCTCATAAGGATTTTCTCGCCAAGGTCGCCAAAAAATCGCCAAGGTGGGAAAAACTCGCCAAATTTGGCGCCAAATCCATTACCTGCCTTATTGGGGCTTTTTAATGCGTTTTTAAGGGAAATTAAGGCTATTTCAACGCTAACACGACTAGAAATGCACAAAATTAGCACTTTATCAACTTACTAAGCCTCTTTGAAAGAATTTATACAAAAATAAACACAATTATTTACAATTTTGTAACAGTATTTATTTTCCTGTCGAAGAAAAAATGAACTTGTAAAATTTTTGACAATTAAATTATAAATAAAACTTAAATGGCTAATTTTAAAGCTACTATGAGGTTTTTATTCTCATATTTTAATTATTAATTTAAAGAAAACATTTATTAAAAATTAAATAAAATTATTAAAAGAATGCATTGTCCTCGTGTTCTGACTATTCTAAATGTTTCAAATGTCTAGCTAGTCGGGAAGTTATATTAATACTTTTAGATCAACACATAATAGTATCATGAACTACATTAGTACATCAATGTGTAGAAATTTTTTAAAGTTACAATAACGTCAATTTTTCAGACATGCCTCAATTAACTTTTTATAAAGTTTTAATTTTCGCGTTTAATTAAATGTATTTATTTTTATGTGGAAAGAAAATAAACTCGTAAATTTTTTGGCAACAATTAAATTATAGCTAATATTTAAATGGCTAATTTTAAAGCTGCTATGAGATTATTATTTTCATATTTTAATTAATTAAAAGAAAACTAATCAAAAATTCGAAAATCGGGCTTCGAGGTATTGCGTTGTCATCATGTTCTGAGCTATTCCAAAAGTCTAGCTAGTCGGGAAGTTATTTAAAAATCGATTGCGTGATTTGTACTGGACAAACAATCAGGAAAGAAAGTAAATAAAAACATGGTAAAATCACCATTAATTAGACAAAAATTTAATTTATTTCATTTTTTATGAAAAAACAAATTTTAGTATTTCTTCAATTTTTTAATTTGTAGCTCCTATATGATAGTCTTTAATAATTAAAACTTCCACAAATTTATTATTAAACAATATAAATATTATAACAATGTTATAAAAGTTTAATTTTACAGTCGGTAACAATCCGCGTTTGTGATGGTCGATAGGTGGTGCTTTTTCAGCTTTTGTTGTTAGTAAATATAATAGCCTCGTCTATTTATTATTGTTCTTTTTTGTGTTACTACTTAATATTCGTGCTATAATTTCTTCGCCATTACATCATGGAAAATTGATTGCTTTAGGAAAAAATATTTCAGTTTATTCAAAGTTCGATCGGAAGTAGATATTTAACTCACGCTGAACAAATATTAGTTTTAAATCATCTGATTAATTCTTTACTTCCATTATCCGAACCAACTGAAATTTTAAATTTGTCATTTGGAAATAAATGGAAGCTTAATTCTGGATTTCTTGATTTTTTGGAGTTACACTGTGGCATACAACAGTAAGTGTTATCTTTTTTTACCGGATTTATTCATTTTTATTCAATAAATATATGTGAATTTAAACATCGGCAAGCAATGGTGCCTCAACGAAAAAAGGTTAATTGTAATTTCACCTTAGCCCACCAGAGGGCGAGCATTTCATTACAATCGCGGATAGTAACCGAACACTAGCAAAAATTCCTATGTGAAAAAAATTCGCTTAATACAGTTTTGCTAAATAAATCCTTGACGAATCCTGTTCCTAGACTGACTAAGAACAGGATTCGACAAGGGTTTATTTAACAAAACTGTATTAAGTGTACTTTTTATATATAGGAATTTTTGCTAGTGTTCGGACACTTTTGTTACCAACTGTACATTCTGAACTTCGCATTTTAGAATATATGTTTGTGGTAAAGGACGCACAGGGAAACGGCCTTTAAGCAAAACGCAAATTCTAAATAACCGCTATTTATAAAAAGTATCTTAAAGGGGGCATTTGTTTTCAATCTTCTTGCATTTGATTCATTTTATGCACTTATTTTTTTCTGTTATTTTTTAGGACAAAGAATCGTCGCTTAGATAAAATGACCCATAAATATTTTTCAACTTTGTAGAAAAGTGTTAAGGGAGCAAGGGACGTTGAAATTAAATATTTTCATTGTATATTTTATCCCTTCTCAAATCAAGTACTGTCCTGAACTGCATCTTTTTTACGCATATAGTGTGTTTTAAATGATAAAACGTAATGTTTGAGATGGAAAGGCCTGTCTTATGTGAAAAATAATACAAAATAAAGCCGAATTTAAAAGTGCTTCATGCGAATTCTAATTTATTTTACTGAGTGAATTTGTGTAGGAAAATACAGTACAAAGTCTTGTGGTGTCCACAACATACTATTGGGTTATAATAATAAATATTCAAAGAAATACAGTTTTATTCTCTATAAATAACATCTACAAAAATGCGTTTTCATAATGAGTATCTCATATATCAAGTTTCATACAATTATATGTCATAGAAATTAAGATATAACCTTCCATTTACTGAGAAATATTGCAGTATAGAAGCGCCTCCTGTTTGTCTATATGCATACAAATTCAATCAGCATAATATTTCATTAATGGTCTTTACACAAATCAAGTTTTGTTTGATTACACAGCAGCGCTATCTTTTGAGCAATGGGCACCAAAAGTTTATAGTTACTAATTTGAGTTAATGTACAGTCGGTAACAAAAGTCTCCGAACACTAGCAAAATTTCCTATATAAAAAAAGTACTCTTAACACAGTTTTGTTAAATAAATCCTTGTCGAATCCTGTTTTTAGACTGACTAAGAACAGGATTCGACAAGGATTTATTTAACAAAACTGTATTAAGTGTACATTTTTTATATAGGAATTTTTGCTAGTGTTCGGAGACTTTTGTTACCGACTGCACATCTACATATTTGTATGAAACTCTGTATAGTAATTCCTGAGATATATCCTTCCCTTAAACTGTTGAGATGGCTCTATAGCAGCACCACCAGTTGAGAGATTGACACTAAAAGTTGGTAGGCAGTAATTTAAGTGAAGGTACATCTACATATGCAATTCTGTTCAGTACGTCCTATGGGATAAACCCACCACAAATTTTTGCCACACACACACACACACACGCACACAGACAGACATTTTCTAAAATTGGTCAAATTCTGGAACTCTAAACGTGTAAATCCACCGAAAACCGGAAGTCGATTTTTTTAGAATCGAATACTTTCTTTTAGTGAATATAAAAGAAAGTAAAAAGTTTAAAGTTTGAAATCTTCATGAATTTTTATCCTGTGTCAGAGAATTCGTAATAAAAGTAGCAACTTCTTTGGTTGCAAAATGAATGCCCAGTTTTGTGACCAATATACTAGTTAACTTTCAGACACATTTTTTAAAGGTCTGGATAAAAACAATTTCGCAATGAACATTATAAGTAACTAGTTATTTCCAAACTTTAAAACACAAGAAAAATAAATTTAAAGTTCAAAATTTTGTAAAAACTTTTAAAAATATTTGAATAACTGTAGAATGATCTTTTTTATATTTTATAGTTTTGTACACTTTATGATAATAACTAATATTTTTTATTGCACTGATTTTTATAAGTTTTGTCATCTCTTGTCTATTTAAGATGATTAATTAAATATACATTATAATATATATAAAATTTTATAATTTAACAATGATGTTTATATATTTAGAGATATAGGCATTCATTCTAAATTCAAGTACATTAAATAAATATTAAAAATGGACAGCTAAAATTTGCTAATATATTTCAAAATATTTAATCTTAAATTTTTACACTTCTCACTACAGATATTAAAGCGAAAAAAGAATGACTGTCTTGTGAAAGAGAACGCTGCTAACAAGCGCCACGATAAAATATTTATGTATATTTAATAAAGTTTCCCTTGATATCATTAAGCAAAGAGGGAGATATAGCAACTTGATTATAAAGATTGCCTTATAACTCCGTTGCCGCATAAACGATGGATGTAATAAATATTATAAATGGGCGTCGTCTGTTATAATGGCCTATAAGGCTTTGTTGCTAGATGAATCCATCACCTGGGATAATTTCATATATTTATTTTCCCCCTTTTTTTCTGCAACTATGAAAATAAAATAACTTTCGAAAATTGACAAAATACGAATATTTTTATCGATAATTTTCAGAGATTTAGGGGGGAAAAGAATTAATTTAAAAATTTATGATTTTGAATACCATTTTGGGTTTCATTTAAAAAGCCTGTTATCAAATACATTTTATATATGTTAACTTTGAAAAGATAGGAATATGGAAAATACTAGTCAGAATAAATGGTATTTAATATTAAATAAATAAATAATAATATTAAGTTATATCATTAATTTTGTTTAATATTAGATGGTGGAGGATCATTTACACTCATTAATTTTATAGATTGGAATAAGATTTTATCATCAAATTTGAACAAAAAATAGGTTAAAAAAACAAAAAAAAAAAAAAGAAAGAAAGAAAGAAAGAAAAGAAAAAAAAATCAACCTTAAACTGCATTCCACCAGAGATTTCATCGGTAAATATATTTAAAACACAAAATTGTCCAAAATTGTTGAAAAAACAGTTACATTTTGAACTTAGCTCTGAATTCTATGATATTATAACTTAAGTCAGAATAAGTTAAAATTAAGTTGACTTTGTCCTACTGATGGAAATATTTTTTTATTCCCTTAAAGCTGTGTCGTAAAAGAAACGGAACACAAGTTCTCAGAGACAAAAGTGATTCTATTGATTTCATTCCAAGAGAGAGGTTGAGGTGTATGGATTAAAAACAGTTGTCTATACGAGATCCGTAGGCCTAGGAGAGTGTCCTCTGTGGGACGGGTGTTTCTAAGAGTGGAAAAAAAACAAGAAAACTTTGAAGGGATAGGTCAGCGAGCACAGCTTAGATTCGAACCTGGTACCTATCATCTATTAGGTTTGAGGGCAGAACTTTTTGCCCACTGGTAAGGGCTCCAATCAAAGTAATAAGACAAACATACGTAATAAGACAAAAATAAATATATACACATATACCAGGCAGTACCTAATTCTGAGATATTTTATATTAAATACATTTAGATCGATCCCTTTCAGCATCCAATTCTTGTGTTTTCAGCACGACAGAATCCAGAGATTTGGACGACCAGGTGTTGAGGGTACACTCCATATTGATTGCTGTGCATATGTGAGGTTTTAGAGCCATGACAAAATGTAAAATTAGACTTCTAGTAGTAATTCTCTCCCTATGTTAGTGAAACGATGCCCTACCTGCACATTTGATTGAAACAAGCTTGATTTTGTAGTTTAAGGATATTTGCAATCAGATTCAACCTTAAGAAATTACATTTGGCAAACCAAACATATTACAAGCTTGAAAATTCCTTGGTGTCAAATTCGAAGTATGAAAGATACAAGCGCAATTCTTAATCAGATCTCGATCAAAGAGCAATCAACTTTGCAAACGTAGAATAAAAGAATTTGTGTATAAAAACATTAAAAATAGTTGTTTATTCAAAAAAACAATTTTACAGGTACTTGATTCATGTAACATGTAAGAAGCATACTGCACGGATGATACGTATTGATTCAGGTTTAAATTATCAAGATTATAGCAAGCTAGACAAGGGCCAACTTGAATGCTTGATGTAACTTGCAGGCTTAAAAATAACAATTTTGAAGCAAACATGTTGTGCTGTCTAGGTTCTATGCATGTTCAAGAACCTTTCCAGCAATGGTCAAATTTCAAACTTACGATTTTCGAATGATTTGACTTCAGATAAAGTCATTCAAAAGATGTATCTTTATAATGTTCTTATCATATGGTAACAGCAGCTAAACGTAGTTAAAACTACTCTACAATGAGCAATAAATTTTACCTAATGACTGAATGTAATTACCCGTGTATTTTATAGTTTTTGTCGCAAATATTTTCATATACCAGAACTTGCATTCTGGTTCAGCTTTGGCACAACTATTTACCAATAATAATTTTATCTTAAATTATTTGCAGAAAATTATTATAAAAAATTGCTTAATGAAAATAGTGGTGGAAAAGTGACGCCGCAGTTCAATTTCTGATACTTTCTACTGTACTAATCCCTAATCTATCTACTGACAGATCTGACAACCCGTTCTGTTATCTTCTTACATTTTTATGTATATTTCCTTACCCCGTCTTTAATTTTTGTACACCATTGCGTAGAAGAACTTACATGAACCTTTTGCAGACTTGCTTTTGGAAATCAAAATCTTAAATAAAGAAAATTAAGACACATACAATTTTATCAAATTTATTTTAAAAAATTAATAAATAAATAAAATTCAAAATTTAATTAAAGAATAAAGTATTTAAAATGTCCTAAAAGTTTTCTAAATTACTGTTTCAGTTTTAAAATCTTTTGAAAAAGTATTTGTCGCTTTCAGTCACAAAATATGAAATATTAACTAGATATTATTCAAGCATTTTCTTACTTAAAACGCAATTAAAGAAGTTCATAAAATATTGACTAAATAACTTTAGGCAATTAGCAAAGCTATTAAATTATGTATATTAAAAAAAAAGAAATTTCAGGATTTTAATAATTCCAAACGTTTATCATTCCAAGTTTCGGGCGAATTATCTCAAAAACATCTTTTACGTCCTTTGATCTCAATTCAGTCTTGCTGCAAAACTTTAACAGCAATCATTAGCATCTTCCAATTCATCACATTCTTGCATCTACTTGATATCACTAAAATCGGGGGTAAATCAACGAACATTACGTCGTTCACGTGACCCTTAATTAATTAATCGTCCAATCCGAGAGTTTCAAATGGCTAATCAGTTTGTGCATTCATTACAGCAAGGAATCAAAATGCAGTTACAGTTAGCAAGTTAATGAGGCCTCCCAAATCGGCTTAGTATGTCACGGATGTTCGGTTTATAACGAATTTTCAAGTCACGGGATTAAACGGGGGACATATTCAATTTCAAATAAGTTTTAATTTGCTTTGAAGTGCCTCAAATTAGAACAAGAATCTAATCAGTTTAAATTTTCTTACGAAATTTCCAATAATGGTTTATATGTCATTTCGATTTTATGGAATTATGAAATAGAACTATATTAAGAAGATTTTAATCTCGTAAAAGAATGTACTAGTTAGCTTAATTTAGTTTTTTTGTTTTAATATATTCATATCTTTTATCTTCATTTGTATGAAGTTACTTAAAAGAAAGGGCATTTAAAGAAACGTTGAAAGGTTTGTATTATTATATTAAAGGTTTTTTTTTTTTTTTTTTTTTTTGTTAGAATTAACATTATCCTTGAATTAAAAATATAGATATTTTATAATTTTCGTTTAAATTAAGAATGAAAAAAATGATAACGATATGTAAAATGAAAATTTTATTATATTAAAATCTCTTAATGTGCTATTATCGACTTCAAATATTGGGTATATTGAAAATGTACTAGATATTTCCATACCAAAAATTTCCAACTTATTTCTTTCACTTACCCGTAAACAATGGATAAAGTATTGCTTTGGTTCACAGTTTTGAAGTTGAAATTT
Organism: Salticus scenicus; assembly: GCA_963930645.1. NCBI lineage: Eukaryota > Metazoa > Arthropoda > Arachnida > Araneae > Salticidae > Salticus > Salticus scenicus. The sequence continues at coordinate 355,382,423 of OZ005650.1, read as the reverse complement.
TGCTATAATTACATGTTTTCTGGTCCACTAAATCCAAATATATGGTTTTTTAGCTGTTGTGGTCTGTGTTTCTGTCTCTCTTTCTTTCTCTGTGTGTAACAGACTATTTCCAACTAGATCAAATTTGGTATACTAAATCTTTTCATAAGGAAAACTACTTGCAATTTATTATTGAAATTGAAATAATGGTTCGTGTATAGGGATATACAAAAATATTTAAATATATTGTGTATACGAAAAAAATTCTGGTTAGTACATTTTAACAGATTTAGACTGTATTAAAGATAATTGAATAAACATATATTTTTATATGTAAAGAAACATGTTTCATGCAGAATATGAAGTGAAAAGAATTCCTTATTTGTTTACAGGGCGCATACAAAAGAATTCGTATGTATATATAAGCTAAAAGTGGAAATCGCGTCAAGTATATTCCAAGGTGAGTTATGTATTTTTTAAACACTATGTGGTGCATATGCGATTTACACAGCGATTTAAAAAATTAGTCAAATGATTTAAAGGAGAGGTTTGGGCGAGATTCTCTAAACAATCTTCATGTCAACAAAAGGCATTAATGTATGTGGGTTTGTCTTACATCTTATCCCAAACTACTAAACCGATTTCAATCAAACTTGAGGCATTTATTGCTTATTACAAAATTGAAACAATGTGGGAGTCTTACATCTCTAGCACGCGGGGTGAGAAAAAAGCCTCTCAAAAATCACATTTTAATGTGATCTCTTTAGCAATAATGAAGATAGAAACATCAAATTTGATATGTAGCCTAATTTTAATGTATGCATTCTCGCCAAGTAGAAGTTTTAAAAAATTCGAAATTAAAAAAGTGGTGGAATGGTTAAAAAACTTTCTAAAATTACGCTTTGTTCAAAATTCATGCATACCATTTAAACGTTTTACTGTAAGTACGTTAAAATGATGTAGTATCTTAAAATAATCAAAATCAAATTTTTTTTCATAACGTGTTAGAATGATGTCACTTTCAGAAAATCTCCCAAATGAACTACAATCGTCTTTGAAAGTGATGTAGTTTTTTCAAAGGTTTTTTGATGGGAAATTTGTATTTTCATACAGAAAATTGCTGTCCTTTAATATGCTTGTACGGAGCTTTTATTTACTAATGATAGACCAAGTATTAAGAAATAGTAATCTGAACTCTAAATTATAATATATTGTCAGAAGGTGGTTTTCGCATGTAACAGATAAATATTTTATTCTTCTGATAACATGTCTAATACGCTCTTTTCATAGAACAGCAATTTTTCTTTTTTAAGAATGTTGCTTTGGTTAATAAATGGATTAGTCAAAAAATAATTCATACATAAAATCGTTTGTCCTAAGTCAGTGAGTGAGTGATTCATCATTACCCAGCAAAAACCCGTAGACCTAAAAGCATGGACTTTTGTGATTATGTTACTTCTATTACGTAGGCATCCACTAAAAAGTGATTTTACAAAATTCGCCCCCCCCCCCTCAAGATGGTGAGGGATGACAAAATGTGATTTTATAAAACAATTCATATCTCAAACATAAAAATAGATATCCGTATATTTTTTTCCTTTAAAATATAGCTAACACAAATATCTAAAAACCAATTTCTGTAATTTTAGAAATTCGGTCCCAAAGGGGGAGGGGGGGGGAGGGGGGTTCAAAACGTAAATAATCTGCTGTGTGTGACTGCATTTGCATGCTGTCGGGCAGAAATATTTGATTAATTCAAATTAATATTTAAATAACTAAATAAAAATAAAAATACGTTTAATGGTAAATATAAAGCATAGAAATATTAGTTGCCTTAAATACGGTAAAAATAGTGCTGAGGGTATATACTGTTACAAGGGATTAAGTCTCTTTCCTGTATCAATTGTAGTGTTGCAATGAAAGTAGTAGGCAAAGTGAAAAGAAAAGGACAGTCCATTCGCTTCCAGTGGGGTCAGCCTTGGCGACAAACTTGGCAAGTGGACGACCAAATTTGATGAAAAATGGTAATTTTGGGTTCCCGAAGTTTCGAAGCTCTCCGATACACGGGAACATAGATCTCGAGCTTTCCACGGGATTCTCGAGGGAATCATCGCCAAGCTCCATCGCTAAAAGTTATAAATAGGAGTGAGTTGATTTCTTTGAAAGAGTATGTAGTCACTGCGATTCAGAAATATTCAGAAACCTATTCTGAGTGATTTCACTTTAGGGATTGAGCTCTAAGCAACTGGGCATTTTTCGTGAGCTAGCGAAAATTTTTGCTCAGGAGTATTTGATGTTATTTGCTTTACATCCTGTGGAACAAGTGCCTATTTTTTGGACTGTTCCAGAACATTCACCGAATAGTGACTTTTACTGCATGAGTAACAGCTTCAACTCTTTCCAGAATATTCGAAGAATTAAGACTACTATTGGACTGTTTTCGAGAATATTCGTTTTAATAATAGTTTTGTTGTACAGATTCGAGAAGTTCAAAAAATGTTTCATATTACCAAGGAGGTCTCATACTAAAACTGTGACGAAAATAGTTGCAATCGAAATATATTTATTTAAACGTTTGAATTATTCATTTACTAAGAAATCCTTTAAATACAGTGCCCAGCGAAGCGGCCAAAGCCTGCTATCACAAACAAAACCTTTATATTCCCCCCCACCCCCAAAAAAGACATATGTGAGATTTTTTCTCTAAAATATAGCTTACACAAATATCCAAAAAACAATTTCTAGAATTTTAGAAATTCGTCCCAGGTAGGGCGTGAAGAGGAGGGGGGCTATGGGGAAAAAAAAAACCGTTAGACCGTTTAAAATTGGTAGAGATAGGTTTTAGAGGCCTGAAAGTCGAATGAGGATATTTTCGAAAGTGTAAAATTATTAGGAGTGGCCGGAAGGGGGCGGCGGAGGGACAAAAAAAAAAAAAAAAAAAAAAAAAATAGAGTTAGCTCGTTCAAAATTGGTACAGAGAGGGTTTTTGATACCGACAAATCGATCGCGGATATTTTCGAATTTGTAAAATTTTTAGGAGAGCCGGGAAGGGTGGTGGCGAAGGGGCAAAACAATAGAAATAGGCGGTTCAAAATTGGCAGGTATAGGTTTTTGCAACCTAGAAAACGAATGCAAATATTTTCAAAAAGGAAAAATTATTAGGATAGACGAAAAGGGAAGAGATGAAGGGGCAAGAATATAGAAATAAGAGTTAGAGCGTTGAAAATTAGTATTATTAGGTTTTAAGTCCCGATAAATCAATTGCGGATATTTTCGAAAGTGCAGAATTAATACAAAGGGCGGGCCCAGGGGCAAAAAAAAAAAAAAAAAAGAAAGAAAGAAAGAAAGAAAGAAATTCAGATAGAACGTTGGAAATTAGTATTATCAGGTTTAAAAGCCCGAGAAAAGGATTGCAGATATTTTTGAAAGTGTAAAATAATTAGAGGGAGCTGGAACGGTGGGTGAATGAATACGCGCGCCGTGCGTGCTTTTATACGCTGCCGCAGGCAGAGGGAACCCGGACTGATTATTCCACTGATGAAAAAAGAATACTTTTGTATTTTACATTTATGTTTTTCTCTTAGGATAATACAGTAATTCATTAAGAGTGTCAAACATAAATGCGCGCGCGCAACGAAGATAGCGTTTTTTCCGATAAGATTTTTTTTTTTTTTTTTTAATATGATAAAATTTATTTCAATTTTGAGAATTCATTAATAATAGTGATTTATTTAAAAATAGTAATCAGCGAAGCGGACGTAGCTTGCTAATTAATAAATCTGGGATTTGAAAATTTGAGACTTACAATTACACTGTAAAAAAATTACTATTACCAGCTGCAAGAAACTCTCTATGATTGGAGAAAATAATTATTTTCTCCAATCACAGAGAGTTTCTTGCAGCTGGTAATAGATATTCTTTTACAGTGTATAAAAAAAAATTCATTTAAATATAGTGACCAGCAAAGCGGTCAAAACCACCTAGTGTTTATTTATTTATTTATTTATTTTTTAAGAATTTTAGAGGTTTTATGATTTAGCTATTCAAATAATGGTTTGAAAGAAGACGGTAGCATTTTTCGCATAGTAATTTTATCAAATAAGTCTAAAATAAGGTTGTTCCTTAAACAGTTTTCGATTAATTTACTCATACGTTAAAAATGTTCAAATACAGTACTTATTATTTCATTTTTACCTTAAATTGTAACAATCTGTTTTTTAACGAAATTAGGTCAAGTGAAATTAATGTGAGTAGCCTACCAGATTATAAATTTTAATAGATTACTTCTATCTATGTATTAACTTTTGTTTATAACTTTTACTTATTTTTGGTTTATTTTTTTTTTTTCAATTTCTAACATGTAGATTTCTCTAATAATCACGCTTATTATTATTATTATTATTATTATTATTATTATTATTTATTAAACAAAAAAAAACACATATAAACTTTAAAAGAGCACAAATCTTTTATTAACAAAGGTAAGAAAATTTATAATATTTTTATTCAGAATTAACTTTTTAGTGTTCATTGTTAATGTTTACCCTGTGATTTTATCTACTTTTAATGCACTATTAAACTTAATTCTAAAGTATATAAATCTCTCTTTTCTAAGTGAATTTCAACTAAAGGTAAGATTCGAAATTCTAGGTCTCCTTTCTCTCTCCTAATGAAGATAGCAAGGCTGAAATGGGATGTTCCAGACCACCCTTTTGATGTCCCAATTAACGTTACCACCTTCTTTAAAAAGGAGCGCCTTCTAAGTCATGTCACAACAAAAGGTGACATAACATGGTGACATGGGAATGCTTATATTTTCTGTTAAGGAAATTTGGTAAGATTATTGTAAGAACTGTTGTATCTGATTTCAAAAATATCCGATGTCAAAGAGAGAGAGAGAGAGAGAACATCATGCTGTAAAAGATAATGTAAGAAAAAAAAATTAAAAAGGTTTGACATACATTTGAAGAAATTCACGCATCTGATGTCAGTTAAAATCTGCTAAAATATTAGGACAGGACCTTTATTGAAAGATCTTAATTCTTATGATAGTTCGATAATTAGTTCATTAAATTTAATTATTTCATTCGAAAATCACCGTTTAAATGTGCACAACTATGAAAGTAAATGATCTGCAATTTATGTTTCAGAAGTATTTTTAACCATTTGGAACTGAATGTTCCAATATAACGGCTTCTAATATTTTCTTTTCCTTGCGTTGGAACAAACATTTCTTTAAATTTCAATAGTGCCAAAGGCAACATTAAAAAATCTAATTAAAAAAATCAAATAAGTTTTTTTTAACGAATATTTATGTTAATCTACAAAAAAAAAAAAAAAAAAAAAAAAAAAAGAAGAAGAAGAAGAAGAAAGAAAAAAAAAAAAGAAAGAAGAAATCTACGAGACGATTAAAATGATCCGTGAAATGTCAGAGCATTTATAAATTATAAAAATAAATAAATAAATTCAGAAAAATCAAGACTGTATTGAAGTGCCCCAAAGATTTGTTATTATTTTTTTATTTTTTATTCGAAAAAGAAAATCGTTATGATCTGTACCATTATTTTACGCAATAATCGCGATTTTTTTCTACTACGTTTACCATCTTCTAGGAAAATACACGACGCCATCTTCGCAAAACTTCACCTACTTATGTGGAAAAAAAAAAATTTTTTTTCAAGGTAAATTTTGCAGGAATTTTTTCCCATTTAATTTTTCTAATGACCTAAACAAATGAAAACCAAATTGTGCGTTAATAAGGTAATATGTAGATGTATGATCGCTTTGTAAGGAAGCTGTATCAAGTTTTCTTTAATGTTAGACGTTCGTTACTTAATTCTGGATGTTTTTCATCAAGATTAAGCATTCAGTTTAAGTAACTGGAAAATTACTTGTTGCAACAAATAATTTAGCTTTCTGTAAAGAGCTTGTAATTTAATACTTCATCTATTCCTTGCCACTGTAAAGAACCACATCACTATTTTCGAACATCCTTTCAGCATTGATACAATTTGTAGTGTTTCATCTTCCCCATTATCATTCCCTTTCAGCATTAATGTACACATGAGTGCACCTTTCATTTCGCATGCGGAGAGATGATTGAAAATGTTTCTTTCTCTAACACATGTGGAAACCAAATATTAAATCGGTTAACATAGGCTAGCTTTTGTAAATGATTTCCAACACATCATTTTGATATCTTGGGTATCATGAATATCTCATTAGTGTAATGTCAAACCTAATCGAGAATCAATAAAGCTTTCTACCTGCAATAGAAGATCATTTTACTAAGTATATAAGACACGGTTTGCCACCGTAGCTGAAGCTAAGGGGTGAACCCTACTGCTAAGACAGTTCATTTAGCAGCAGCATTATGGGGCGATTCAGATGATGTACTGGAAAACTTTTCGAAGGAACAGCTGTATGATTTCAAGGTTCTGACAAGGACACTAAAGCTGCGTTTCAGAAAAAAATGTTCGAAAGACACCAACACAGTTTTCTTCAGTTAAAATCCAGTTATCAGAAAGCGGGTGAAAGTTTACGAGAGCTGGCATCAGATATTCAGAGACTGTCACACTTAGCTTTCTCAGATTGCCACCCTGAAACTTTTGATAATTTGGCCCTCCAATATTTCATTGAAGTCGTGCAAGATCATGAGACTCAAAAAGCCCTTAGACTCGCAGATGTCGGATCAGTTTTCGCGTATAAACTGAAAATTGAGACAGCCCAACAAGCCTCCCATAAAGACCGTCTCAGCATCAAAGCAATCCTTTTGGATCATTCACACTCTTTGAGAAATAAAGAAAAATCAGGCAGACGTCACAATCACAATATACAACAGACATCACAAAATACGCAGTCCTGAAAATATTGAAGAAGATAAGAGTCTTAAAACTATGTGCTGGAATGGGGAAGAGATTGACATATCAAAAAGAGATGCCCAGTGCGACAAACTAAGCAAAACAGCCAGAAGTACAAATTTGCAGTGTTTCATGTTTATTCAATGAGTGGCGGCGATAAGGGAATTTATGTTTATGGACAGGTTAATAATATTTCCTGAAGCATGATTCTGGACACTGGAGCCAATGTGGACCATCGTTAGAACAGATGTTGCACAAGAACTTAAAGGGAAGGTTATCTGCACGCCGCCTGCGTTTAACTCCGTACTGTGACTGACAACGAAACCAAAATTCATGGAAAATGAACTTGACTATCACATTTGGAAATGCCAACTACCAACATGTGGCCTATGAAGCGGATATAAGTGATCCCTTAATTCTTGAACTTGATTTTTGAGGAAATATAATTTTAAATTGGATTATCTGAGAAATGAAATGCATTCAATTTCAAAAGATATAGACACTGAAAATCCAGCTATTAAATCGATATATAAGATAACAGTGAAATCCGAAATTTCCATTCCTCCACATACTGAGACAATAGTTTTCAGGACACTATCTAAATAACAATACTTCCGCTATGGACTCATTGAATAACCAAATTCAGACAACAGCCTGAAGGGAGTTCTCGTAGCTTCATCTCTGTTTGACATTTCAAAGATTTTTAATCCTGTGAGAATCGCCAACGTAAGCGGTAAAGTAAAGATCGAGAAGAAATGTGAGTGTTAGCAAACTGCGCTGAAGTTTCGTGTATTAATCTTCAAACCCAATCAACTGAGGCTAAATCTCCTGAGCTTCTAACAACTGATCTGCTCAAGAATGCAAAATTAGAAGTTGAAATGAGACGTGCTGCAGAAAAGCTAATTCTTGAATTTAGAGACCCGTTTTCTCGAGCACTTGAAGACATCCGGATAACGAATATTACCCAGCATAGAATCGATACAGGAAATCCTCCTCCCATCAAATAACATCCAAGAAGCTTACCATTTGCTAAACAAGAAGAGGTGGCTGATTATACACACTGTGTACACAGACTAACAACACAGACTAGCAGACAGTGTGTTTTGTAAGGCAAATATCTTCACAAACGATTCTCGCAAAGGCGCATTTAAGGCACACAGCGATACTGATGAACAGCGACAAGATAATTTTTTGTGTTCTCATAGGAAAATCACACCTAAGAAAACATATCGTCTACGGAAAAAGGAACCAAAACTAAGACAGATAAGTATAAAGTACTTTATTCCTAATGACGATACAGATGTTCCCGTGTGTGCTATCATATTTCGATCCATTTTCTTTATGGGAGCAAAAATATTTGGAAATATTGCAAATTATTTCTTCAAGAATAAAACTGAGAGACCGGAACATAGAGGTGGGAAACGCATCAAATTTCGTGTTGAAGACAAGAATAAATTGATAAGTGAGCAATACTAAGTGTCGTTCTAGTCATTATGAGAGAAAAAAGACGTTTCACAGAAAATACCTTCCTGCGTCGCTTAACGTTAGAAAAATGTGAAAAATGTTCATAGAAAAATATAGAAAGAAGTGTACTTATAACCTTTATTATAATGTGGTTGTAAACAATTTTAATCTAGGTTTTGGAATCTCTAAAAAAGAAATTTTTACCTTCTGTATTAGGAAAAAATACAAATGAATTCAGAAAAATGTACAGAAAAAAAGACCTTGTTAACCGAACTTTTAATTCATAACCACTGAAGCAGAAAAATTTATTCACTTTTAAGGAAAAAGCTTATAGAAGAAGATGAAATTACAGTATGTTTCGATCTGATGCAAAATCAAGAATTACCACGCAAATAAAATTTATACCATGTTAGGTATGTTTTCAGCAGTGGCTGCTCAAAAGAACCTTCACAAACTACTTCCCAGTGCGTGGTCACTCATACTTACCAGCAAATAGAACATTCGGCCGAGTGGAGACTAGCTTAAAGAAAGTGGATACAATTTTATTCCCTAATGAATATTTTGAACACTGTAAAGAATTTTGTGTAAGAATACACAACAGTGTTGAGGGTTGTGGCGCGTAAGCTGTCTCAATATTGAGGCAGCTTACTTGCCACAACCATGTAGAAAAATGTTGCCAGATGTAATTGCGTAACGTTCCACTATATCCCTCTGTTACACAGCTATAGCTGATAACATTTCTCAACGTGGTTGAGGAAAATATGTTCCCTCAATAATGTTGTGTATTCTTACACAAAATTTTTTACAGTGAACATTTCTCAAAGGTTGGAAATCTTTTCAAATATAAGAAGCAGTGGAATATTTTAGATCGGAAAATTTTTTCCCATAGTCGTCTGAAAAAAAAAAAAAAAAAAAAAAAAAAAAAAACGAGGTTTCTGGATTTCAGCGGCAAAAGTACTGGAAATTACGAAGCGAGACATGGAAATCAAGACAACGTACTGTGTTTCGTTTTGCCGTCAAAATATCCTGAAACGTGGGAAAAAAAATTCTTTCGTGCACTCCTTCTGAAATAAAACCAAAAAACAATATAAAACAAGCAAAAAATCAGATATTTTGAAGCATTGAGAATTAACAAATTGCACAAATATGTTTTTATTTTTATGAAAAATCTTGCAACGATACACCTAACTCTGGCATAAGTTAAAATAATGATAGCGATGAAGAAATAGAATTTGTAAATGAAGATTTGTGGTAATTAACTACTTTCCAAAATTATGTATCTAAAATTTATGCTGTATTTACATGAAAAAAAAAATACTTGGATTGCTTTCAAATGGAAGTAAGTTCGTTATTTGTTTGTACCAAAAAGGCGTAAGTCATAGTTTTGTTCCAAAAGGGGTTGTCATTTTTTTTCTGTTTTTATTTCTAAATAACTACACTGTCAGTTTTTTTTTTTTTTAACCATATATAATATAATGTTATTACCATCCATAGATTACTGGAAAAAATTATCGTTTCCTTAAATTCAATAATAAATCTTACATAACAAAATCGCGTTTTTTCTAGAATGGAAAAAAATTACTTAACGCCATTTGGAAACAAGCTCTTCAAATGAGGTCGTTGTTAGAATTACTAAAACACCTTCATCAAAACTGAAGGTAGTATATTATGATAGGCTAGCATTATATCATATTTAACGGTATTTGTATTTCTAAATTTGTATATTTGTAATGTAAATATTTGTAAATTATATTTTGTGTTCTAATATTTTATTTCTTGTATTCTAATTGTATAGTTTTTAGGCCCAAAGTCTACAGTCCTTAGGAGCGGAATATTACAAATTTGTAAACAACAGTTGTTTTTTTATGTAATTTAATTTTAAAAGGTGTAGTTAGGTTATAAATTATCACTTTTCTTCATTTTTACTTTGTTTTGACATTAAAATAGCTTATTTTTCTTTAAAAACACTTTAAATGCTTCTCCAAGAAAGAATTGGCCTTGGCGTTTAATTTGGCTCCATGTTGACGAATTTATCGTCCCTTGACGACCTTTTTGGAGGATTTTGGTGAGTAAAATCTTATTATCGATAAGTCGATTATCTAAGCTCTAAATCGAAAATTTCGCGAAATATCCGGATCATTCGGGAAATATTTAGAAAGTTATAAATAGGTTGCATCCCGGCCATCGAGTTTCAGTTGAAGTCAAGTCTTTGGAGGTGTTATGAGCTCTGCGCTTGACTGAGACTCCTATTGAATGCAGCTTGCGTTGTTCATGGTGTGATTATGGTGCATTTTATACTGTGATTTTTGTGTTATCAGCTACAGGGTGTCCAGAGAAGGACTTACTGATTACAAAATTAAATATCTCGAAAACAAAGGACAATAGAAGAATGAGACAAACTGTATATTTATTACGAAAGCTGTAAAAATTTTATATAGGAATTTTGAAAATAGTAACAAAAGTTGCCAGCAGATGGCGCTGTACACTTTCCAGGGTTATGGAAAATAAAATAAAAGCAGTTCTTCCTCAAGTAGTCCATAGAATCAATACAAAATCTCTTCAAAATGTTCACCGCTAGCCATGCAAAGGGGCCGTAAACGAACAACAAAATTTGCCATCACCCCCGTAGTGTGTCAACGGAAATCACACTCACATGCGGCACATATTGCCTCTTCAAGCTCGTCCAGTGTCTTGGGATTGTTTGCAGCACCATCTGTTGGCAACTTTTGTTACTATTTTCAAAATTCCTGTATCCAATTTTTACAGCTTTCGTAATAAATATGGGAGAGTTTGATAAAACGGGATAGTCTGACAAAACGGGATACGTCGCCTAGGGACCTGTCTAGTACTGCTATCGAGCGAACTACGACAGAAACTTGTTCTCGGCCGTTATTACACCATTCTCAGTTCGTCCCGCCTCGAGATCACTAGTTGGTAGAAAGTTGTAGCTTTTAGAACATTTTTACTCTGATTTCTTGGCACTTTCTACATTTATATGCGTTGTTTTCTAGAGTATACTGCCTACATATATGGGAATACAATTCCGGTGAGTTTTACATTTGATTAAGCATTTATTAACGAACATTCTCATGTGTAGTCTATCTAATTTTCCTTTCACGTTTAGGCATCAGCCATGTTTGTTTTGAAAAGTGTCGGAGTTGGACAAAACGGGACACTTATGAATTGGATAAAACGGGATACAGTGTTTTTATGCCGTATATTCGTCCCTCCTATGTTTCTATTTCCTCGAGTGAAGGAAAACACACGACTCATGGATGATGCTTTCCCAGTATCATTTGCAGTGTATCACAAGACCGGCTGGATCACGAAGGAGACCTTCATTGTTTGGTTTAAAAAATTCGTAAAATTTTCCAACCCTGCCCATGAGAAGCCAGTGCTGTTGCTACTTGATGGACACAACAGTCACACCAAATGTTTGGAACTTGTAAATTTGGCAAGAGAAAATAATGTAACCAACCTAACCTTCCCCCCACATACAACTCATCGCCTTCAGCCCCTGGATATCAGTTTCATTGCTCCACTGAGCACGTATTATGAACAAGAAGTTCAAAAGTGGCTGTTCAACCATCCAGGTAAGTGCGTCACAATTTACGAAGTTACAAAACTGTTCAACGCAGCCTATTCACAGGCAGCTGTTGCAGTAACTGCCGTTAAAGGGTTTAGAAAAACTGGCATAAGTCCTTACAATCCTGACGTCTTCCCAGATCACTTGTTTGCACCCTCTGTCACCACAGACCACCCTACGTCATACCTGCAGCAAGAACCTCCAGGCGTTGGGCACCAGACTGATATGAGCAAAGACCAAGAGCAACCTTTAACTTCTTCAAGGCTAGGAGTAGACCAACCAACAAACTTTTCAGGAGACAGCCTATGTCCAGACCAACCTTCAACATCCTCAGGGGAAAAAAGATTAGAACTCTCTTGTTATCGACCTCAGCTACCATTTTCCATCTTCTCAAAGTTTGTTCTGCCTGTACCTCAAGTAAAAGGGCCTCGCCCAGAAAAAAGGGCTGATAAGAGAAAGAAGAAAACTGTAGTAATAACATCATCTCCATATAGGAGTGAGTTAGAAATGAATAAAAGAGAAAGAACGAGTAAACTACAAGAAAGAACCAAGAAAATTGAAGAAAATGCTGCTAAGAAATCCCTCTTAAAAATTCCAAAAAAGAAGTTTGTAAGAAAAGGAAATGGAAAAGAGGATGAAAAAGAGCTACCAGGTCCAGCCAAACCTAAAAGTAGGCCTACAAAAGAATCCAAAAGAAAGCCTAATCCTGATGTTAAAAGCCAAAACATAGAAAAGTTTAATAAACCTTCAGCAAGCAGCCAAGAATGCATGTCGTCATCAGCTGAAAATGAAACAGAAGGAGGAGTAGCCTGTATATTTTGTAATGCACTGTACGTCGACTCTAAGGCTGGTGAAGGTTGGATCCAATGTTCTGGATGCCAAGAATGGGCTGACGGAGCATATTCTAATGCCGATAAAGAGGACGACACCTTTATATACGACTTTTGTTCTGCTATAGACCTAAATAAAAGGTCTTCTTTCCCATTTTGTAAATAATAACATAAAAAACTCTTATTTTAAGTCTCTGATTACTGAACGCATTGTTCTTTCAAGCAGAAATTTTGCTTTACAGGTTTTTGTCCGTTATTAGGCTTTTCAGTTAGTTTTACACAAAAAATTAAACATTGTAATCCCTATCCCGTTTCGTCCAACCCAGGATGCTAAAACGGGATGTGTAAGAGTTTGGTATTTTTTTTTTTACTATTTCACAGTCATTAAAATTAGTTAAAACTATGTTTTCTGTGTGCTTCAATAAATGTTGTACTTACCAAAAAAATAATGTGTGGTTTCCTTCAACACATTTTTCGTAGTAAAAAAAAAAAGAATGATATCCCGTTTTGTCCAACTTTCCCCTATATAGTTTGTCTCATGCCTCTATTGTACTTTGTTTTCGAAAATTTAATTTTGAAATCAGTATGTCCTTTTCTGGACACCCTGTATTAGTTAAATTGTAGTTTCTGGTGAAACTGAAGTTGATACTTGGTTGACAGAGTGTAATCTTCTGGAATATTCTGTAAATAAACTTTTAAGTCTCTGCAAGGAACGTTGGAGAACATGGAATAGTCCGTTAAAATGGAATACTTTTATATCTTACCTGTACTGTGCTGCAACCTATTAGAAATATGTCAAACATCTTCATTTGACTTCAAATATGAACGATAGCTCTACTTGTGTCAGTGAGAAGCGCAGTTTTTGTGTCATACAAAGTCTTTGAATTATGAAGACTGAGTCTCTTTTTGAAGGTAAGTATTACGAATTTTGCAGTCATCAAGGATTATGTCTGAGTTTCCGAGAAATGATCTTAACTCTCAATAACGACCGAGTCAAGTGGTATTATACTACATAAGTTAAAACATTTTATTTTCCTGTTTGGATCTTCTTTACTAAAAACTGCTGCTTTTAATTTCAAGACTTTCATCCTAGTGTAATTATAACTGCCATACACTTATTTATTTATTTATTGGTCTTCCCTCCCCCCATCCTCCTTTTTAATACCCAAATTTCAGGGATCTTTACTGTTTGCTAATAGAAACAAGCACTTTTAATCAGCGGACTTTAATCATTTTCCTGAAAACCAAAGATTAAGAAACTAGGATTAGAAATTGTTCTGACTGATCACAGATCTCCAAGAAAATTAGTGTCCACTGGTAAAGCTATTTTTGTTGTAAGAGATATATATTGCATAAATTAAACATTCTTTACCGCCGTTTTCCATATTAAGAATAAAAAATAACTGAAATTATGAAGAATATTTTATATTTAAAATGAAAACTAAGTCTAAAAATAAAAAAATCGTCTGAATTAGATGAATAAAAGAGAAAGTTGGGATATTTGTTTTACTAAATGAGTATAACTAATTTAAGTTTGAATCTGTTAACAAGACATTTCGATTATGTTTTTTAGTTCCCCAACATATTATAGGAATAGGGAACTACGGTAATCGTAAAAGTTTTCGACTTCAGTTTTTAAGTTTTTACACGTTTTGAGAGGTAAAGAATCCAAAAATTCCCAAAATCGGTATGGTGTCCGTCGGCAGAATGTCTGTTAGTACGTTAGTTTGTTAGCGTATTAGTTTGTTATTCTATGTACACGATATCTCAAGAATAAATGATAGCAATGAGATCAGACTAGTTTTAAAATACCATTAATGACACTGACAAGAACTCCATTGATTTACAACATTCTAGTATAATTATTCGAAAATTACAATTTTCTAAATATGGGAAAAAAGGACAAAATTTTGCTTAAACATGCATTAAAAGACATATATTTACTGCAAAGATGTCAAACCAATTTTAAAATTTCATGCTTGCATGAACATAATTAACTATAAAAATTCAATTTTGAAACTATTGTAAGTTATTTGAAATTTACGAATTCCTCAACATGGCAGAATGCGTCAAAATTTCATATAAAAATTCATTTTGAGGAATAATACTATCGTAAAGATGTCAGACACACTACAACTATGATTTAAGATACTGCCATGTACGTCATCGACAATAAATTTTCTAGTTGAGAGAATTCATAAATTATTCGAAATTTACGTTATTTTTAATATGGCAAATTGAGGCGATGTTTCTCTTAAACGTCCACTTTGAGGCATATTACTATCGTAAAAAATTTCAAACCACATCTAAATTATCCTTTATGGTTTTGGTTTGAACATCATTGACTATGCACATTCTAATTTGAAAATTTCTTAAGTTATTCAAAATTTAGTATTTCCTTAACATAACAGAATACAGTAATATTTGCTATAAACTTGCATTATGGGTATCATTGCAATAGAAATAGTATGGAATTATATGTAAAACAAACTCCAATAGAATTAATTAACAAATTAGGATAAGCTAAATGTATCGAACTGGATAGCCTATTAGGTGGGATATTTTAAGTCTGACACCGTATCAAGCGATCGGTCAAATTCATTTTCCAAGCATGAATATAATATGCTCTGTAGTAGAAATGTATGAGAACAAATATGTGATGGGGACTGGGCAGAGTTCACCCATGTCAAAGTTTACTTACACTTACGAGAGTAGCGGATTTTTCTGATTAAAAAATGAATAAATGTGATATACATAAAATAATTCTAATACTTTCAACAGGATAAGTTTTCTTTTTTTAAATGAAATGTTTTCTTTTTTAAAAGAAATATTGAAAGAAATAATTTATACCTTATTTCCTCATATAGTTACATTAACAATGCATTTACTATTCAGATTGCACGTTAATCATACATAATAAGTGGTTCACAAAATTCAATTATTCAATGACAATAATATAAAATTATACAGAAAGCGACGAAGGGGGGGGGTGAGTTTGGTACAAATACTTATGTATAGACGACAAGTCCATCAATAGATGTTTTGAGAACATGCGGTTAAATGAGGCATGCTTCTCTATTTCAGGCATTCTAATAATCCGCTATCAATTTCACCAAAGGAATAGATTTCTAACCTGTATTCTGTTCTCTGAGATTCTCAGAACCTCACTTAGAAGTACATGGCAAACCTCTCATTGAAATGTCGGAGACTAAACAGAGCTATCTATATAATTAGAGGTGCACCTTTAGGGGGAGTAAGAGAGATGAATTAAATAGAAGGGTTTTAGTTAGCATTTATTATAATATTATGAGTTACGAATGGAAAAAGTATTATTTTTCTCACGTGATATTTCCTTTTCTCTAAACTCGATACAGAACCCTTTTGAAAAGGTTTCTCTTATGAATCTGTACATTTCATGGGTTCTGAATTCCAATGCATTAACGTCTATGAAAAATATTTTTTCAAAGCATATTTTAATAACACTATACTGCACTTAACTCAACGAAATTAACATACTTCATTTAGATGCATAAAATCGTGTTTTCTACAGAATAAGCATCAAAGAAGCTTTACAAGGTCAATCAAAAATATTTTGTTATACTGTGGGTTATGAATGGAAATTGCTCGAAGTGTATTTTCTGCTGTGTTACGTAATTTTTTTAAAGCTTTCAGATAAACAAAAACAAAAAAAAAAAAAAAGTTAAAAAGTGTTTAGACACCGGTTTGTTTATCCATATTCGTTGTTTTCCCTGTCCGTCGGTCTTTTACCGTTTTCGTTCCGGTAAATAATTTTAAACTCCTTGAAACTGATATGTGTTGATACACTGTCAATTAAAAATCGTAGACATAGAAAAACTGGTTTCTATACAGATACTCACAGATTAAATGAGGTACATTAAGGCTTAAGAGAGGTATTTCTTTTCAGATATTTCAATATTTTTATTCATGCGTTAAGCATAGCATAATTAATGTGCATTTTACAAATATGATAAAATACGTTCACATGGAAATGGTAAGATTAAAATTCATGATTTTTCTATACAACAGCAGAAAAACAACCCGGTTAACAAAGAAAAATTTTTGATTGTGCATTTTGCAGTTGTCTTACGAGTTTTTAACACTTTCCTAAAAAGCTCTTTTCGCATACTCCCCCATTTTCGTTAATAATTTTAGAATTTTTTGAAATTCGTATAATACAATTGATATATATATATATATATATATATCCCACTTGTTGCTGAGTACAGAGTTAAACCTTTAATGGAACGACCTCAGGAATGTCATTCATCATCTCGCCAAACCTGAATATTATAGATTCAACACTACTATAAACCATTTTCGATTAATTTTGCATGTTCACCTTTTTCCAGCATCCTAAAAATGGTAGGAAACTGAATTTTTATATAGACAGCATAAGTATCATTAATTTTCTCAGAGATCTCAAAATTATGGAATATACGTTATGCGCCATTTTCTATTATTTACAAATATTCTCTCTTTCTATGACGTTTCGATTTAAAAGAAGATATGTCACGTTTCAAAATAGACAGTTCAAAAATCTCCTGTTACAGCATAAAAAAAAGCTTCGCTCGTGCCCCAGGTATAGCAAAAGAGGGAACAGAAATAAACATAAATTAATACTATCGGATTAAACCACATTTAGATTTCTCATCCTATAAAAATTGACTAGTTCCCTATACACACTGTAGAGAATGCAATCTATTGCTTAGAAAATACGGAATTTTAAACTATCTAGACATTTACACAGTGCAGTCGAGCTTCTATTTTTCAAATCTCTTCATTTAAAAAACTTTTCTGTCAAAGTAGAAATATTCTTAATAATAAAGACCCAAATTTCCCGGGGATAACGTTAAAAAGTCATAGCTGCATAAATATATTGAAATGAAGAAAGTAAATGTTTACCTTTCGTTTGGAGGAATGCATAAAATGGTGGAAGGAAGATTATTTAACAGAAAAAACAAATGACGTCATAACTACAACAATGTAATGAGCAAAAATAACTTTTTTCCCTGATTTGAAAAAAGTAAAATAGGAATAAAAGATTATTAAAAAAAAAAAAAAAAAAAGATGTAATTCTATGTAAGGACCTCCAATAGGGGATTTGGCAGATTTTCTATTTGGCAAACATTTTTTTCTTTTCTTTTACTGGAATTGCCGAATAATCAAAAGAGAAGCCTGATTGTGTTGTTTTAAGCATACCCGAATACCTATAAACGATTACAATTAATTCAGCACGCATTATTCAATTTATATAAATGCATCCTTCCTATAGAACATGGTAGAATTCCCGTTAATAGCTCGTTTAGACGGCAACAGAGAAATATACAATAACGTATATAACGTATAAACTGAAATTGCGCGAAGTGCATTTTCAGCTGTGTTATGAGGGAGAATCTTCGCTATACTGATTTTTTAGCACACTGTATGGTGCCAAAGCAGTCATCATTATACAAGACTTCAAAAAATAATCTAACAGAAACTTCTTTAAAAATAAACCTAA
Source organism: Salticus scenicus (assembly GCA_963930645.1). Taxonomy (NCBI): domain Eukaryota; kingdom Metazoa; phylum Arthropoda; class Arachnida; order Araneae; family Salticidae; genus Salticus; species Salticus scenicus. Next base: position 355,364,183 of record OZ005650.1, on the reverse strand, counting down.
AATGATAGTCAGATTTCTTTCTCCAAACAACTAACTTTTACGAATTTTAAGTTTTAAGAAATAATTAATTTCCTGTTTTATAAAATTATATTCTTTAAAACTTATAAATTTTAAGTTTTCATTTTTAATTTTTCAATTTATTAAAAAAATCTCAATTATTTTTAAACAGTCAAATAAAACTATAAGATTTAAAAATATAAATCTAATCATTATTTTTAGTATTCAAGATTTGGGAAGTAGATGGTGCCACTGTAATTTGCAGTACTGCAAGATAATTTGGAATTTTAAAGCTAATAATCCTAATTACAGCATAATTTAGTTTTTTTTTTTTTCTTTGCAATTTAATGCGCAGTAACATGCCATCCCAGTTTTCGCCCTCCGCGAAGAAAATTGCTCTGCTGCTTCAGTAATCCCCCAAAGGAATTATTTTTTATTTAATGTAATGCAAAAGGCCATATTTAAACGCAAAGGAAACAGACTGGGACAGACACGCATTAAATTTACTACTATATATATGAAAAAGTCATATTTTTTCCAAAGTAAAAAACATACTATTAAGTAAGCACAGAAGAAAAACATCGACATAATTGATGATGAAGATGCTTTCTTAATGTACCAAGCGACATGTTGCTGCATTTATACCAAATTTTTCGTATGCAAAACATAAAAGAAAATTTACTCACCAGATAAAAGCTGCGTCAACATTTACAGATTTTATCTGTTTTCAGAAAAAATGTGTCTTTTGACTATTGAGATATAATTTTATAATAAATTTCTGTAGTTTTTGAAAACAGAAACTATTTGTTTTTCAACGAAATTTGTTTTAGAGTGAACATCTTCAAGCACATTAGTATACAGAACTCCTGTATACTCAGTGCAGAACTCTTGTACGCAATAGAACACTCTCGTATACTCATTGGCAACCAAATTGCGACTACAGTGACCCTACAGGCAGCAGCTGTAAGATTCTCGAGCTCTTCATCTTACGTAATCGCTCGTTTTATTTTTACTGTATCGATGTTTTCTTTTGGCGACTTACTACACTTTATTACTAGAATTACACTTTGCAATTTTTATTTGTACTTGAATATGAATGTGTTTGGCAAAGTATTTTTATTTATAAAATTATATCATATAAAAATTTATATGATATATATTTATAAAAATATACATCATAAAAATTTATTTTAATTCTTAGAAGAATAGTTTTAAATATTTTAAGTGTAATTTTGTAAATTCAAAAATAATAATAAGTGCGGAAAAAGAAAAGTTTAACATCCTAACCAGCTACTAACTACTCGTGAAACAGAAAAAAACACTTTTGATCAAAGATGTCATTCATGTAGACCTACACTGTTAAAAAAAATGCAACTTTCCTGCCAGAAATTCTTTGTAATTTCAGAAAAAGTCGTAAATTACCAAAAAATCGCGTTGTCAAAATGTATTTTTCTGTTATTACAGAGAATTTCTGGCAGCAAAGTTGCATTTTTCTTAACAGTGCAACCTATGTGGAAGTTTTCTGTTTCCCTCAGTTTTCCCTAGTGGTTCTAATATTGCTCCGGTTCACTGTTACAAATTTCAGCTCAGGGTTGCACCAAATTTTGGTGCTACCGTAGTTGTAATATGCTAGGTTGAACAAAAACTTAGTATTACAGTAGCATCAACTATACGATGGTGAAATCTTTGACCATAATTTAATACTTCTTGTTGAAAAAAAGCACCAAATTATGTGAAAAAATATTCCATCTTATGGTTACAACAACTATAGTACTAAGCTTTCGTCGAACCAAGTACCAAATCTTGGAAAAGGTTTCACCATCTCATGGCTGCAGCTACTGTGCACCATGTTTTCGTTCAACCTAGGAAAAAAAATTTAATAGTATTCGTGTTTTAGCTTCACTGTCCTATCTGTATGATAATCTGTGGTCTGAATACTCTGGATTTTACTTACGAAACTTTTAATCTTTTTTTTTTTTTAAGAAAAAGGCCAAGTAATGTTTGATTAACCCACGAACTATAAATTATACATGAACTTTCGAAATCATAAATTTTGGTTAAAATACACTGTTAAACATTTCAGATCAAACTTGAACCACTATACGGAGTAAAGTTATAAGCAATACCTTAAAATGGTTCAACCGCACTTTTTAGTTTTCTACTTCTTGCGATTGAACTTCAGTTGCACCAGAATTGGAGCAACCATACTTCCACTCACAAGGGAAGTGTTTCAGCGTACATGCAGTTGTAATTCCCTTTGTATTCAGGAGATGGCGCCACTAGCGCGCTGAAAATCACTGTCTATAAACCGGAGAGTAAAAATAAAATTTGTGAAGTAAGATCGCGTGCGATTATGTTATTCAAAACCAACATTAATTACCAGAAAAAATAGTTCTTTATCGAATTGATTACTAACTAGATGTTACTATAGAAAAGTTTATTGGAGTATATCCTTTTAAGAAGAGAAAGAAATCTATAATACAGTCCAAGAAATAGTAATCAGTATTTATTTATTTTATTTTCATTTATTTATTTAATGAAACAAAACCAAGCTTAAATTAAAGAGTGTGGACAAAAATATAGAGTAAAGTGCAAATTTTGTGCAACAACTCACCCGTGGATCAATATAAGACCCTAGAAAATTTAAGCCCTTATATCAAATTCAACGAAACGCACAGAATTAGCGGGCAAGATAGCGTAGCACAGTGTCGGTAGTGTTAGACTTGAGACAAATCGGAGTTCGATTCAATCCCGTCATCGGTCAAATATATACGTATATATATTTTTTTAAACAACATAATACCAATACTTGGTTCAACCAAATCATGGTAAGAGGTAAAACCATCAAGTGGTGGCAGCTACTTCAGTACCAAATTTTGATTCAAACTAACATCAAATTTTTAACAGTGTAAATTGAAATTAAAATTAAATTACAGGTTTTAAATTATGTATGATTTACACATCATACGCAATTCATGTTCTTATTCTGCATAATTCTGGTAATCGCAACATTTAAAATATTCCACGCGTTTAATTAATCTAATAGAATTCCCCTTTAAACAATTGCCCGATACCCGTCTCTCACTTTGATTAGATCTTTGCCAATTTCAATTTACATAGTAACCTTTTTATCTCTTTAACCTGTTCCTTTTTTTTTTATTATTATTATTTTCTCCTTTCACGTAAGCAGTAATCCACTTAGTCGAGGTAAAAACGGCGGGAATATTTTCGTGGTTCTCGCTTGACAGTTGGCGCCAATTCATGTGAATACCAATGCTTCGCATCCCATCTCATTTGCATGTGATACGAATTTCCGACGTTCCCGTCGGTCGCAGTGAGTGATGAGACTTGGGTAGTTTCCATGGCGACGGGATGTGCCAGGCCGTAGACGCTTTTGTTGGCATTAATATTATATTCAGCTTTCCGTCATGTTTGTGGCATAGAGAGATTAAAATGTTTAAATAGTTTTATTATACGTTTTTGCTTGCGTATTTATATCAAGGGATTTTGTGTGAAGCGAAATGTAAATCAGTTTTTGTTCAATTTTTACCGTAAACTGCCAGCATTCTTTTTTTCTTTTTTCTTTTTTTTCTTTTTTTTTTTTTTTTTTTAATATGATCATTAATGTAATTTTTATTTATTTATTTATTTTTTTAAGGATGTAGGATTTGAGAGAAGGTAAGCCATAAAAACAAGCAATATAAAGGTTGTTCAAAAAAACGTTACCTCGGCAGCAATTTCTTAAATATTGGTCCTAGACAAACATAATAAATTACAAATAAGCGAAGCTATGGGTATTCAAAATTTTATTTTTAAAATAATAATATGCTTAATAATGCATGCCAATTACAAAAGACTAAAAATAAGGAATCTGCGTTGACCGATAGTGCCAAATTAACGGCATCAAGCTGTATAAGAATGTATTATCGAAATAGTTATATAAATAAACTAGTATGATGTGGCCATCACATGGCTTTTTTTCTATATAATTTTACACAAAATTCATTCAATACAAATTATTTATTAAATTATTTTCTATTATAAATGCACACGATTTTTATCTGACAGAATTATATCTATCACTAAATGCCGAAAGAAACTCAATTTTTTGCAATTATCAGAAGAAATACGATTTTTTTTTTTTTTTTTTTCGTTAAAAGATAAAAAAAAAAAAATAGATAACTTTGTTTTAAATTATTACAGATCTATGGTTCAACCATTCATTTTAAAGGTATTGAGGAGATTTTTCGAAAAATACCCGTATTGAAATTTTACCCCCATCCCCCGGGGAGGGGGGGGGGGTACTTCCTCCCCAGAGGGGGAAGCGATGCCCCCACATGCACAATTTTTTTTTTCCTAGTTAACTACTACTATTATAAATAATTCATATTAATTTTACAATCACACGATTAAAATAACTCTCATTATGTACATTTATACAAAATTTTGTCCAATACTGCCATGTTAAAAATTTAGAAAAATTGTGATCACAGAGCCACCTGTTGAGCCATTGTTCCACAAATCTAATCAGCACCAGTTTATATCAGGGTCCAACTAAATACCAAGTTTGGTTAAATTTCGTTCATTGTTTCGTGAGATACAACGTCCACAAAATTTGTGATACACACACACACAGACTTTTTCAAAAAACAGCTAAATCGGCTTTAGGACATCCCAAAACGTGTAAATCCATCGAAAACTGGAGTTCGAAAATTTTCAAGAATACAATGCTTTCTCTGTATATACATATAGAAGAAAGTAAAAATATAAATTATGTTTTTTAATAGTACTAAAAATATAATAAATGACTTATACAATACTACTAAAGATATAACTTATATTTGTAATACTTTTGTATGTTTGAATACTATTCTTATCTGCGATTAAACATGGCAAATATTTTTTCTTCGTACTGGTAGGAAATGTAATTTTCGTTAAAAGTAATTTAGCCCCACATTTCTAACCCATTTTTAAAAATTACTAAAAATATGATACAACGATTTTGCTTTCTTTCCGTTTATCATGGCTGTATCGCATCATCTTTTGGATGCAAACGCACCGAACATAACAGATTAATAGATTATATATTTATCTTTATAAACTCTGTTCGTTCAAACTTGATGTATACGGCATGTGTAAATATATATTAACGTGGAAGACACTGAATCGAATTAAACTTGTTACAAATATATTTTAATGCCGATCAATTTTAGCTTAGAACACTTAAATGCAATGCGACTATTATATACTTAGTAAAAAGAATTTATAACAAAATATTCCATATATAGAATATTTTAATATGATTTAAATTAATATTCAATTTTTATATAATATTAGCATAAAACATTATTATTACTAAAAATTAAGTGACTTTTTTTAAAAAAAATAGTTAAAAAATATATATTAAAATAATATGGTAAAATGCTTTGTAATGCACGCATCATAATATTTTATATTGATATTATTGGAAAGAATTTCCCCTTCAATATGGAATTAAATTCTTATTCTGTCTTACATAATGATAAAATATTGTTATACATGAGATAATACCGTTTGTGTAAATAATAGGTGAATCCCTTTACTTATTCATAAGCTATGTCTCATAATACTAAATCTCTAAGCTTAATGTAATCTCCTATACATAATTTGTATATCTGTACAAAGCTAAACAGGGTAAATAACAAATGATGAAAAGTTAACCAATTAAAAAAAGCTGAAATCTAAAACATAATATAGTAAGTTAATTAAAAAATTAAAATAATTTGATAACTAGAATTTTTATGTTTACAAGAAATCCTAAAATTATTTATCAAATATTAGGCCATCTTCAAAAAATATCAAGTCTTTTCGAATATTAATATTCAATTTATAATATAAATTGTAATATAATGTTACTATCATTGTGATAAAATTTTTTGTAAGATTAACAAACGGATGTTTTCTTCCTCCCCCCCCCCTTTTTTTTTTTTTCTCTCCAGTTTATAAATTGCTTACCTGATGAAATATTTTTTAAATCTGGTGATACAAAATATAGGGCTGGCCTTGTGTTTTTCATCGAAATTTTGGTTATTAAATAATTGAAGGACCGGCGAAACACTGAATAATAAAAACTGACTTTTGCGATTACCCTATATCATTAGATGAAGTTTAGCATCAAATTTTTTAATTTGTCAAAAAATTAAATATACATATATGTATTGGCTTAAAAAAATCTCTATACTATTTTAGACAATTTGTTATAAATAGACCTATACTCTGACGACTGGGAATGGCTGAAAATAATTTCCAAACTTTGTGCGACAGTTCTTTTTTTTTTTTTTTTTGAGGTTTTGAGGTTTTGAGGTTATTTTGCTTTAAACTATTAAGCCACTTCGGCTGATTTCTTTCTGATGATAATATGTACTTTTTGGGGAATTGTGTAAGAATAAAATTAAAAAGTTATTTTAGCCATTTTTTTAAATAAAAAATAATTAACTTTTTAGAATATGTATAATATATGTAAAGCATATAATAATATATGTTATAAATATAATCTTAACCAAATCTACACACACACATGAATAAATAACAATAATAATAATAAATAATAAATAAATTGCAAGGTCATTGAATTTTAGTTAGGTCCGCTATTATTTGAATTTCAATTTCTTCAAATTCACTTTTAATCATTTATTATGTTAACATTTTATTGAAAAAAAAAATGAATTATTGAAAATTTGAACCCTTCTTTGAATAGTATATAAAATGCAAGTACTAAAATAAACAAAAGACTTTGTTATGCTTATTGAAAATGCATATAAATAAGAAAGATAAAATTGTTTTTATACTATTACTCTAATTACCATTTAATTAATAAATATTAAAATGAAAAGCTCGTTTCACAGCAATAACAAAATAACTAAAATATTTCTCTAAATATAGGAAAAAAATAACAATTATCACCAAACATTAAAACTAAACATTACGCTCTAATGAAAAATTAAGGACTAGTACTCAAAGATTCAGCATAAATAATCAACTGTAAAAATGCAAAAATATTCCAGCTCAACTCAACTTGCTTTCATATAAACGCCATTCATAAGAACAAAACAAAAGAGCTTCTTAAATATTTAATCACTCATTTAAATATAGAGAAATTCTTTCCACACTTTACAGCATGAAACCACGCGACTTAAAAGGAAAAAATGATAATAATACAATAGCGTCGTTTTGTGTTGTTATGGAAACAGCTTTTCCATTACTCAAAAGCCCTTCTTAGTTCGAGAAATCCATCATATTCAAATGAGATAAAAAGAGACTCTGGAATTCGCGGGAATTTCCATCAAATGCTATGCTGAATCTAAGAAAAGTCGACGGAAAATCCTAATTTATTTAGATTTCTCTTTTTTGTAGAGAATAAGCGAAATTAGAAAAATATATTTCACTAAACCTTTTTTTTTTTTTTTTCACGATGTATGCAGAAATTTAATGTAATAATTAGACATAAAGTGTAAGAATAAATAAAATAAATAAAACATTGGAAGTGGAAAACTTAAAATATGTTGTCCCGTCTTCAAAGGATTTTTCACCCAATAATGTTGAATCTAAAAACATGTGAAACGTTCGTATTCTAAAGATTTCTCACACACTCACACACACGCACACGCACACACACACCAAAAAAAATAAAAAATAAATACAAAAATTTCTTTTTTTTTTTTTTTTTTTTTGTGTGTGTGTGTGTGTGTGTGTGTGTGTCCATCTTAAAGCTTGTCTTCCTTTACACCTTTTACAATGTTTTTTAAAATTTATATTTTTGTACTTTTTTATATGATAAGTTTCTCTAAAAAATTGTATTACTTAACCCCCTCCACACGCACAGACATATTTGGTCAACCAGATAAATAAAGTAGAATGATAAATGGTAACCCTGGCATTGTACAACATGAGTCATGTGACATGAACCATCTATGCGTTGGTTCCCTTGGTAACAGCTTATTTTCGTTAAATTTCTATGGTAATGGTTTGGAGATTGTACTTTGCAAAAATCATAAAAGCCAACGTTTTTGTTTACTTATGTAGTTTAATATATATATTTTCCTTCTAAATCATTTTAGCTTTTATTTTACGTTTTTTCTATTCCGTAAACTTGAAAATTAACCTACAAAACATTTAAAAATATTTGAGGAATTATTATTTGTTGTTAAATTTAGCTCTTTTAAAAGTTTAACTTTTCTTTATAAACACTTCTCAACTTTCAATTTTGATAGAAAGGAGTAGAAGGTTGCTTTTTTTTACCAACTATGTGAAAACTACCATAACCGGGAATCGAACCCGGGCCATTCCGCTTAACGCGCGGATGCTAAAACCATTTAGCTACCCTGGCTGATAACCAGTTCGGCACTTCTCACATAATTTACGTTGGCAAGGTCACCGAGTCTGAATTAGAGCAGCTATATCAAGTGATAAATCTGGACATGGCACAACTCCAATAGGCCATGAAATTTCAATTTAGATTTTTTTTCAAGAACCTTGAAAATTCAATGTTAATAGAAAGGAGTAGTAGTAAAAAAAAAAAAATTTCTAAATTGAAATTTTATGGCCAATTTGAGTTGTGCTATGTTCAAATTTGTCACTTGATATAGCTGCTCTAATGCAGACTCGGTGACCTTGCCAACGTAAATTATGTGAGAAGTGCCGAGCTGGTTATCAGCCAGAGTAGCTCAGTGGTTAGAGCATCCGCGCGTTAAGCGAACTGCCCGGGTTCTATTCCCGGCATTGGTATTTTTCACATAGTTGGTAAAAAAAAAAAAAAAAAATCAACCTTCTACTACTTTCTATCAAAATTGAATTTTCAAAGTTGTTAAAAAAAAAAGTTCTAATTTGAAACTCCTAAACTTTGTTGGAAAATGATGAAAAAAAAAAAGTATTTTATTATAATGTGAAATATGTGTACAATTATTTTAAAAACAACTTATTTCGGTCATAGGGCTGTCGTGTTCCCTAACAATAATGATAATTTGTCGAACTAAAATTTTAAATGCCAAAATAGCGATAATTGGCCAAACATAGCAATCTATTGGTTCATATCACATGATTCATGTTGAACCACGGAAAGCTAATCCTTTATCTATTGATTGAGCACTCTACTTTATTTATCTCGTTGTATTTGGTATGTAAGATACGTGTCAAAGCCACAGACTTTTACATTTTATTTTGTTTTAGTTTTATGTTGCCGGAAGCTAGCTTAGCTTGGTGAGCACGTAAAATAAACAAAAGATTTACTATTTTATTTTTCCATAAAATCAATTTTTAATCAAAACGACGACAGAGAAGAATAGGGCACAATAATTCTCCAACGATTGTAGGACATGACATAATTTAATGACGACACTAAGCACAATATGTACAGAGTAGATGGATCACATTTTAAATAACAGCATGAACAGTGCTGTCAAAGCGGCGCTACATTTTACAGTTTAGAACGTTTGAAATAATAAACACGCAGACGAAAATCTTCTGTCCTTTCTGTAAGAGAGACTGCTACAGACTGTCAAAGTTTATTACTAAATCTCATCGGGTGCGAGGTCTCATGGTGTTTGATGACGAACACTTCTACGTAAGCATTTCGTCGTTGGGCTTCGATGGGAAAACAACCTCACAAAGTGATCTGTGCCAGGAGGTGTAGTTTTGGGTATCACAGTTTTAATTTTAGAGGAGGTAGCAACAAAATTTAAGTTTGTTTTAGTTTTAATTCTAAACATAGACGTATTATAACAGTGGACGGAACAATGGCAACCTCTTTGTGTAGCTAAGATCACTCACAAAAAGTCACGTGACACGACAAACTGCAGTGACTACAGTAAACTAAACTGGCCAACATTGAAATTTACTCGACAAGGTCTAAAATCTGCGTTCTGTTACGCAGTCCATACATGTCATTTTTTTTTTTTTTTTTTAAGTGCTTTTTAAAATTTATATTTCCCTTTAAAAGTTAGATTATTTTGAAGCTAAAGCAAATTTTATCGCAAGCAATAGTGGTTAGATGTTCTGTAAAAAGCTCTAAAAGTTATGTAAAATGAGGTTTATATTTCACAGGCAAGGATTTTTTTTATATTTTATTATTTCATACTTTTAAAGTAATTATTTTTTGTAAAATGCTTATAACAGCTATATTTAATTCTTTAAATTAAATTAGTTTAAATATATTATACCATATATTAATTTCAAGAAATTCCATTATTATTTATGGGAGTTAAAGCGAGTATAGATAGACAGACAAACCGAAGTAATAAACACTTTTGAACTTTGTTGAAAAGTGCTAATTGTTAAAGCTACCTAAGGAAAATCACCGTTTTCTTCTGCTTTCTAAAAAAACTAGTGTTACCTGCGGATACCAGTAAATTAAATATTCACACTTTTATCTTCAAAGCGGTTATTCAATTGAATAACACGTACTGCGCTTTTCTGAAACTTAAATAGTAGTAAAAAAGAGCACAGCTGCGTTGAATATTATTTACGAAAAGAAACCATTTGAAAAATACAAAATACTTTTTTCCCAATGGAAAAACCTACTGCTCAAAAACAGAAAATTACTTATTCTATAAGTTTTAATGCACACGAGCTCTCGATTAAACAAGACCACGTATCTTATTTTTTTAACCAACGTTGCCATCCAATAATAATAGTAATATTCATAAAGTAAATAATAGACATAATAATACATTTTCAACATCCTCCCACCTTTTGATTATAAATAATAATCAAAACATAAAAACTATTAGTCAAAACAAATCTGATACAAAGATGGCAACATTAGTTTAAAAAACATAAAAATGAAAAAGCAAAATAAATAATAAAATGATCAACAATTTCTAATATAATCTACAAGTTCAGTCTTTCCGGCACTTTAATTTTTCTACCAACTGTACTAAACTTCATTTGCTCACTAGTAGCACTGTCCGTAACTTTGGAGATGTTATTTGATTCTTTAACTTTACTGAGAGTCATCGGTGTGGGCAGATCATCAGAGGATGTTATCTCTAGGGGATGAATCGGGCGTAAGAGCTCCTTATGGGAAGTTTGCACTTTAATAAGTCGTACTTGTCCGTCTTTACCTGGTATAACCTCAGTGACAGGACCTAAAGGCCAGTAGATTCTCTTTTTATTATCAGCTCCCACCATAACAATTTCACCAACAGTAACCCCAATTTCTGCTATATGTTGCAACTGGCCGATAAAGGGTTAATAGCGAGTTCTAATTTTCCTGAAGATGAGGATTTGTCCAACCAATTTAGCTCCCAAACTTAACTCCAAACTTTCATCAAAATCGTTATATTCATTTCCGAGTAAACCCAATCTCTGTCATGTGGTGTAACTGGTCGATAAAGAGTTAACAACAAATGCGAATTTTCCTGAAGATGAGGATATGTCTAATCGATTTAGGGCACCAAAACTCGTTTAACCCAAAACATTTATCAAAATAGTTATAACCATTACCGATTAAAACCAATTTCTGCCATATGTTGCAACCGGTCGATAAAGGGTTAATAGTGAACGCAAATTTTCCTGATTATGAGGACCTGTCCAAATGATTTAGCTCCCTAAAAAACACTTAACTCCAAAATTTAATCAAAATAGTTAAAACCATTTCCAAGTAAATCCAGTTTTTGTCCAATTTCTATCCGATAAAGGTTTAACAACGAACGCGAATTTTCCTGCAGATGAGGGTATGTCTAATTGATTTAGATTTATAAAAAATACTTGATCCCAAACTTTCATCCAAATCATTATATCCATGTCCGAGTAAACTCAATTTCTGCCCTATTTTGTAACTGTCGATAAAGGGTTAACTGCAAATGCGAATTTTTCTGAAGATGCGGATATGTCCAATTGATTTAGATTTCTAAAAAGCACTTAATTCAAAATTTTTACGAAAATCATTAAATCCATTTCCGAGTAAATCCAATTTCTGCCACATGTTGCAAATGGCCAATAAAAGGTTAACAGCGAACGCGAATTTTCCTGAAAATGGGGATAACCCCAATCGCTTTTTCACACTAAAAATCTATCTAACCTTAAACTTTCATCAAAATCGTAAAAGCCATTATATGTATGTATATATATATAAAACAAGTCACGGAATTTACTCCTATAATATAAGAGAAGGATACATACATACTGTACTCTACGATAGCTTTATGTGTGTAAATATCATAAAAGCATATTTATTTTATTTTATTTATTTGTTTATTTATTTAATTTTATTTATTTATTTATTTATTTATTTTGACTGAGGACTATTAGTCTCAATCTACGGATTTTTACGATATGAGTTTTACGATAGTTGGACATTTATCGAAATCGAAAATTTGTCGAAAATATAACTGAATAATTTGAAAGCGATGTTATAATTTGAAAAATAAAAAAACTAATAGTACTCCGTACTACACTAAATTCTGCTTTTGCCAGAATTTCATCAAAATCTTTTTTTTTTTTTTTTTTTTTTTTTTTTTTATGAAAAAGAAAAGAAAATTAATAATAATCAGTTTCGAAACGGACAGTATTGATTTTTTTTTCCCCAATAATTTGAAAAGAATAAGCGCGCTTGCAAAATGAAATAAAAAATAAAACAAGATAATTAAGTTTCAGTTTGAGTTGGTATTTTTTTTTTTTTTTTCTTTTAATAATGTAAGGTCATATTGGGGCGGTTGTGTAGATTTAAAGTCTACTGACGCCATGAGGCTCCTAGGCCTGGCGGGAATACCTTGATACTGTAAAGGGATCCTAGCTCCTATTCACGCGAGTTTCAGAAAAGAAAAAAAAAATAACGTCAAAACCTGGCTATACCGACGAGTAAGACTTGTGTTGCCTGAAAAAGATAAATAAATATCTATTACCTATTATGTTCATTGGCGCACAAATCTGGCACGAAACTTATCAGACCAACCCTATTTATTTGCGAAACATTTTATTTTTAAAATTTAAGACAAATATCTTTTATCATAACTATAATTTAAGAAAGATCAATAAATTTTAAATAAAATTTTCAAATTATCTGGATTTTACTTGGTATTGGTATAATTTTGCAGGTACTCGTGTGTTTTTTTTTTTTTTAACAGTGCATATAATATCTAGTTGGTATATCTTCAAGTTTTTTCAAAATACACAAAGAATTAATTTTTAATTAAGCTACTTGCATTAAAATTAAAAAGAATTTTTCTGTTTCTTAACGTTCTAAAAAAATTTTCCAGCTGTATTAGGACATTCATCGAAATTTTCACTTACGAAATTTTATGAAGCTGTAACCGCACAAAGTCATTCCACTCCAATCTTCTAGTCCTATAAATGAAAACAAGAAGAATTATGCAATTTAATTAATTTATTTTAATACAGCGATCCTTTTCTGAAATTTATCGCATCAAATCACACATCTTGAAAAATAAATAAGGAAAAATTACGAAAAAGTGATGGTACAGCTTTGTGTTGTTATGGAAACCGTTTTTCCATTACTCAAAAGCCCATAGTTCCAGAAATCTATCATATTCAAATGAGATGAAAAAGAAAAAAGACGTTGGAATTTCAATAGACTCCCATCATATGTTATTCTGAATGCAAGAAGATACCTTAGAGAGTCCTAATTTATTTATTTTATTGTGATTTTTGAGATTTTGGGATTTAAGCTGGAAAGAGAAGTGTTAGAGATTCCAACTCTCGTTTTTCATTGCAAAGAATTCACAAATTTAAATGTATAAACGGACATAAAATGTAAATGAATTAGAAGTTAAATATTAAATTTTTGAATTATCATATGTATGGTTTGTGTTTTAATCTAATATAAATAAATTCTTGACAATAGAATTATAATTTTTGCTACGGTTGATACAACAATATCTTGAGGATTTATTAATATAAAAGGAAAACCATGTGGTTCACATAGAATATAATTAATACTGCATAATTATGTTTTTGAAGGTAAATACACTAAACACGGCAATTATTGTACCAAATAAATAAAAAAATATATAAAACTAAATTAAATAAAAAAAAAAATAATAATCTATCTATATATATATAAGAATACTTCCACTCACTAACTGACTGACTGACTCACTGACTAATCAGCGCACAGCAAAATCTACTGGAACCACTGACTCTAAACTGGATCAGATTATAGAACATATAGGGAAAGCACCCCCTAAGAAATGATTTTGCAAAATTCCTCCCCCAAGAAGAAGAGGGGGGAGGGCAAAACTTTATTTCGCAAAAAAATTCATATCTCAAAAAAAGAAAAAAAAAAAGATAACCGTAAAATATTTACTGCAAAAAATAGCTAATACAAGTATCTAAAAATCAATTTCTGGAATTTTGGAAATTCGGCCTACAAGAGGAAGTGCGTCGCGAAATGTGATGCACCTTCAGATGTCAAAGAAAAAACAAATATCAGTAAAAATTTTCGCTTTAAAATATAGTTAACATAAATACCTAAAAACCAATTTCTGGAATTTTAGAAATTCGGCCTTTGAGGGGGGACAAGGGGTAAAAGGTTATTTCACAAATACTTTTATATCTCAAAGAAAAAAACAAATATTTGTAAAATTTTAACTTTAAAATATAGCTAACACAAATATCTAAAAACCGTTTTTTGGAATGTTAGAAATTCAGTTCCAAAGGGTAGGGGAGGAAGAAAAACTTTATGTATATTATACCTTCTATATAATATAGATATCTTCTATAAAGCTTTAAAATTAGCTATTTAAATTTTTAATTCTTGCCAAAAAAGTTTACGAGTTATTATTTTTTTTTTTCGATATATAATAAAATATATTTGCACGCGAATAATAATAATAATAATAATAATAATAATAATAATAATAAAATATTAAATCTGCTTAGGCATATGACAAAATGACGTCATTATCAAAATTAAATAATAAAAATAAAAATCCAGCATACTTCTCAAATTTTATTTCATAACCTTTTTTAACATACCTCAATTTTAGATTTCTTTTTAATAGTGTTTTTATTTATTCATTTATTTTTTTGCCCGGATAGTACGTTTGGCATGAAAGCTAATTCAGCGTTATATTAAAGAGCTTTACTTGTTCATAATCCAGGGTAATATTTTAAATTTTGTTACTGAAGTAGATAGGACATTTTTCGCTAAGGACTCTACTTTCGCGACAGCCACTTTAATCCTAGTAGCCCATAAAAAATATCAAAAAATAAATTATAAAATATTTGGGGGGGGGGGGAATAGAAACAACTATCGCATAAAATATGTACTTTTGTTTAAAATGGCGACAAAAATCAAAAGTCACCAAAGGGAGCTATAATAAGCCTGTACCACGGTCAGATTACATATTTATTTTTTTTTTTTTTATATATACCAACCACTATTAACTAACTACGAAATACATACAACCACATAAAGATTGTTATCTCATAGCATAATATTATATATGACATGAAATTGCTGTCATTTTATGGTCGACCAGAAAAATCAAACAAACATAGGAAATAACGTAAAATATTATGTAGAGTCGGTATAGTGTTGTTCATATGTAATTCCAATTCAAATATAAAAGGGCTACTTCAGTTTTTTTCGATACTGTCTGTTTCGAAATTGTTTTCTGAAAACACAAAAGCGGAAGCCCACTGGCATGGCATTGTCGCATGCAATAGGGTCACACATCCGAATTGAGGTTTTGAGCAATTTCAATGGATTTTATTTTTATTTTTTGTCTGTAAAGCAATATAGAAAAGAGTCTCCTTTAAATATAGTGACCAGCCAAGCGGATGAAATTCGTCTGGGGAAATCCATAGGAGCTGAGGCCACAAAATTTTAGTATGTGGCTTATTTACGTGTATCCAACACCCATTGTAACGAGATTTTGCGAAATTCCCCCTTAAGATAGGGGGGTGGGGGGCAATAAACACGTTTCCAAACATAACTTTGCTTCAAATTGTCTCAGTAAGATAAATTTGTATGTGTGGGTTGGTTATACGTTTCTACACGCACTATCAAGGGATTTTACGAAATTTTCCTTTCATCCTCCCTTTAAGGGCAGGGCGGTGGCAAAAACACGTTTTTAAGAGTAACTCTGCTTCAAATTATCTCAGTAAAGCGGTTTTTTGATATGTCGGTTGGTTACGCATACTCATCACACACACTACAAAGGAATTTTGGGAAATTATTCCACCCTAACCCCCTTGGGGGCGGAGGGGCAAAAAACAGATTTATATACGTATCTCTATTCTGAACTATCTCAAAAAGGCTATTTTTATGTGCGAACTGGTTATACATTCCCAACACGTTCTATAAAGTGATTTTGTGAAATTTCACCTTCTGCCTCTTTAATGGCAAGGGGCAAAGCACGTTTTTAAAAGTAACTCTGCTTAAAATTATCCCAGAAAAGCGATTCTTTTTATATGTCGATTGGTTATTCGTACTCACCATACACATTACGAAGGGATTTTTTGAAATTCCGTCCTATACCTTTCTTGGGTGTTGGACAGAGCAAAAAACATGTTTCCCTGCGTAACTCTGTTCCAAATTATCTTAGAATGACAATGTTTGATGTGTGGGCTGCTTATGCTTACTCAACACACACTACAAAGATATTTTGTGAAATTCCACCCTTCCGTTCTCTAGTGGTGGGGACAAAAAACATGTATCCATATGTAACTCTACAATAAAATATCTTATGAAGGAGATTTTTGATATGTGGGTCGGTTATATGTATCTAACTCATAGTATAAAGATATTTTGCAAAATTCTCTTCCCCGTCTCTTCTTTAATAACAGGGGGGTAAAAAACACTTTTTAAAACATAACTCTGCTTCAAATAATCTGAGGATCTCGATTTTTTTTTTTATGTCTGGTTAGTTATGTGTAGGCAACATGCACTATAAAGCTGCCTTCAAACTATGGCAACTTGCAAAGCGTCTACGTGGTCTCTTTTGATATTCTTTGATGTGGTATTTGAGAGTCGACGTTCGCTGCAGTCGTGGCTCACAAACCCCCTAGTGCGATAACTGAATGAGGACTGGGTCTCTTTTGTAAAAAAGCAATAAAAAGTAATGCCCTTCATTGTAAACATGCGCAAAATTTCAAGGGTCACTTTCGGACAATGGATAATTTATGATTTTTGACGCTCTGCATCGTTGCCAGAGTTTGAAGACAGCTTAAAGATAAAGAATCACTTTCACAAATAACAGGAATCTCATTATTTTTAAAGAAAAAAGAGAATCTACGAACATGGACATTTCGCGAAATTACCCATTCCCTCCTTTGGGATGGGGAAGTGGCAAAAAACATGTTTTCAAGCTTAAATATACTCCAGATTATCTTAGAATGAGAAATTTTGATGTTTGATTGTTAAGTGTACGCATGTACTTTGATGAGAGGGAATTTGGAAAACTTTCAACATTACCCGCGAGGAAGTGGGGGGGGGGGGGATAAAAAGTAGGTAAGACACTGCCGAAGGCATTGGGGCTCTAGAGTCGACATGTGACGAGCGGGAACTTTAACTTATATTTTGAATGATTTTTTTTTTTTTTTTTTTTTTGAGATTCTTTTATTATTAATATGATATGGAAATTCGAGAATTCATTTCAATAAAATGACTATAGCGAAGCGACTATATATAGTGACTATATAGTGATAGTATATATAGTGACTATATTTATGATAAATTTTACAAAATTCTGCTTTTATTTTTAAACATCTTAACATATATTGTTACGTATATGTCTAATACCAATATTTAAAGTTTGGAATCTGTGAAAAGCGAGAAAAGGGGGAGGGGTGAAGTAAAAAAAATTTCAAAAAGCATGGGTAAAAAAAAAAAAAAAAATCACGCAATTACAAGTGTAGAAAAAATAACATCAGTTAGTAAATTAAGGAAAAATAGCCGTGAAAATGAAAGCGAACTGTGGAAAGGGTGGAAAGAAATTGATACATCTCGCCTTAGGTCAAGATTTTTGAACATGTAGTATGACATCGTTGAAAATTGGATGTTTGATTTATCATAAATTTAGTGGCTGCATCAGTGACAGAGAGACTCTGCTCTCCAAACTTGTAGACGGGGATGCTGTGTTCGAACTCATGTCTAGCTCTTCGCTACCGGTTCTGATTTTTCTGTAATTTTTTCTTAAACTTTGATTTATATATGTGTGTATTTGCTCGCTTCGCTGGTCATTGAAATCAGACAAAATCTAAGTTAAATATCTTGCTACCTTCAGTAGCGGTTTTCCTACTAGCCATACTTCACAAAATCATTTTATAGTGCATATTGCATACACTTACCTGATCGACACTTTGAAAAATTGGGATCCTGAGATTATTTTAAAGCAGAGTTATGTTTTAAAACGTGTTTCTTAGCCCCCCCTCCCGCCCCGTTCTTAAAGGAAAGAAGGAGGAGGGAATTTCTCAAAATATCTTTATATTACGAGTTAGATACATATAACTGACCCACACACCGAAATTCTCCTTCCTAAGATAATTTACTGCAGAGTTACGCATGAATACATGTTTATCCCCCCCCTCACCCCTGAGGAGTGGTAGGGTGGAATTTCACAAAATCACTTTGTAGTGTGTGTTGAATACACATAAGCAGTCCACACATCAAAAATTGACATTTTAAGATAATTTAGAACAGAGTTACGCACGGAAACATGTTTTTTACCCCCCCCCCCTTCCCAACTCTCAAGGGGGGGGGGATAGCACAGAATTTCAAATAATCCCTTTGTAGTTTGTGTGTGTTTGAGTACATATAACCAATCAATTTATCAAAAAATCATTTCCCTGCGATAATTTGGTGCAGAGTTACTCTTTAAAACGTGTTTTTGCCCCGCACTCACCTCCCTTAAAGGGGAGAAAGGGAAAATTTCACAAAATCACTTTATAATGGCATTGGGAACACATAACCAGCACGCACATAAAAAATCGCCTAAGATAGTTCGGAGCAGAGTTGCTCTTGAAAACAGGATTTTGACCCCCACCCCCATATGGAAGTTTACAAGTGTCTACAGTATGCATAACCAATCGACATATCAAAAAATCGCTATCCTGAGATAATTCGGAGCAGAGTTACTCTTATAAGCGTGTTTTTGCCTTCCTCTCCGCCTTTAAAGGGGGGACGGGAAAATTTTGTAAAATCCCTTTATAATGCGTGTTCGAAACTCATAAACAACCCACGCGTAAAAATTAATCTTACTGAGATAATTTGAAGCAAAGTTATATGCTTGGAAACATGTTTTTGCCCCAACCACCCCCAAGAGGGGATAGGACGGAATCTTACAAAATCCCTTTGTAGTATGTGTCTTGAGTACGCATAACCAATCGACATATCAAAAAATCGCTATCCTGAGATAACTTGGAGCAAAGTTACATCTGCCTGCCCCCCGCCTTTATAGGGGGGAGGGAGAAATTTCGCAAAACCTTTTTACAGTGCTTGTTGGGAAGACATAAACAACCCGCACATAAAAATTAATCTTGCTAATTTGAGGTAAGGTTATGCTTGGAAAAATGTCCCACCCCCATCCCCAAGAGGGGATAGAACGGAATCTTACAAAATTCCTTTGTAATATGTGTCTTGAGTACGCATAACCAATCGACATATCAAACTCCCTCTTCCCCTTAAAAATCCAAAATTCCAAAATCACAGAAAATAATTTTTTTGTACTCAAGTCCAGTCTCTCCCTCTGCAATTTCTTCACCTTGATGTAATTTGAAGCCGAGTTATGCTTATAAAGTTGTTTTTCTCTTCTGCGACCCTCAGGGGGGAACAGGGGGGGGGGTATTTTGCAAAATCCCGTCTTAGTGGGCGTCAGGCTCCTAAAACTAACGTGTTGACCAATATTTGCGACTCTATCTCCCATAGAATCGCCACGGCTGTGTTGAATCAGTGAATCAATGAATTTACTCTTCTATATAGAGAGATAAAACTGCTTAGAAAGATCTGTACGAAGGGTACTTCGCTCAGACAAACTAATCGCGTTGTAGTCGGCTGTAAAATCTACAATACAACGCAGTGCAGCACATAAATTTAGAGGCTATAGTTCACACTGCCATAAGACTGCTAAATATTTTGACACATTTTTGGGCATTATGGGCGTCCTGAAATTTAGTTATGGTGAAATTTTTCATCGTGATATAGTTACAACTGATGAAGTTTCAAAATTTCATACAGCATATAATAAAAAATATCAGAAGGTTTAATGCTTTCTGCAACCCAGTTTATAGCATGATTCCTCTATTTGACATGATATCATTCCCTGTGTTAACTTTATCGTTATATTAATGACATATTTTAATTTGATCGATATTTTAACTTCACATGGAAAACAAAATTAATTTTCGTGTTATACAAATTTTTGCCATCATTTGTTTTTTAAACAATGTATCCAATATTTCAGTTCAACAATTGAATGAACAATTGCAACAATTATTTAATAAAAAATAATTGTTTGATAAACAACAATGTTTATGTATATATTTTTATAACAATGAAAAGCTTCTCTTTTTAACAATTTTCTTCAGTCTAATTACTGACCCTTATCTGAGAATGATGTATCTTTCGTTCTTAGGTGTTTTATTCGTGAGTTACTTTTTAAAAAAGTTCCTCATGTGGTTTATTTTTAAATTTTTCGAGTATCATCCTATGGAGGATACTCGGGAAAGGTATGCGTGTCCAGTGACTTCCATCTTTGCTGGACGTTATTTGTTAACTAATACTGATCGTCAAAAATTTTATAACCCAGCTTTATATAAAGCTCGTATTCGCAAGCATCCAAAGTTGGATATAAAAAAGCTGCCAAAAGTTGATAATATTATTTCACTGCCTGATACTGTTACTGATGAACCTCCGTTCCAAATCGAAGTGGACTCAGTTCAGTCTCAGGTAGTGGACACACTCGATGTAAAAGAAACAGTTTCTACTGCACTGCCTGATAATTCTACTGACGAACCTCCGTTTCAAATCGAAGTGGAATCAGTTCATTCTCAGACAGTGGAAACGGTTATTGAGAATCAACCAGTTTCTGTTTCTCCCCAACATCATAAAAAAAAGAAATTCCGAAAATTGAGGAATTTTCTGAAAATATGTTGTTGCTGCATTCGCAGTGTAAAAAACTAAATTACCTCGGGATGCTTGCTGGCAGTAGGCAAGGGGGCCTGCCTTATCAAAACTCCCCATGAGAAACGTTGCATGGCGACCTCCACGTGGTGTTTCTCGGGTAACGCTAACAGCCATGCGCATTTAATTTAGATAAAGTTGTTATTATAAGGTTTCGTTCGCGCGTATGTGTGTGTGTGTTATGATTATTGTTATAACATATACCCAGGTTGTTGTTTTTTTTTTTTTTTTTTTTTTTTTCTATAATGAATATCTGCTGTTTAAATTACAAATTTCGAAAATTTCCATTTTTCGTATATTTATAACCTACTTGAAACTCGATATTATAAATTTTAAAGTAAAATTAAACTCACACATAACATTTTTACAAGGAAAAAATATCATTTATTCCAATAAAACTACATAAAAATTTATTTTTTGAGCATGCTGAAATGGTTTACGTCAAAAAAGTTCAAAACTTTAAAATACGTTATATCAACCAAGTTTTATAAATATAGTACCTGTAAGAAATAATAAAATCGTATTATAGTTTAATATTAGAGAATACTTTTAATTTAGGATTTACTTTCGAATTTTCTGTGAATTTTTAGATTAATTTTCGTCCAAAGCCGCCAGTGTAAACAAACAAGATAGAAATACCATTTTATCCATTAAAACTTTAACCACGAGAAAATTTAGGGAACCAACGATAACAAATTAAGAAAATAATTATTTGTAGTTACTAAGGTTCATTAAAAAAAAAAAAAAAAAAAAAAAAAAGGAATGATTTGTATTAACTTGTTGTTATCTGCAAGGCCGTAGGCAAAGGGAGGGTTCACTCCCCTTCCCACCGAAATAAATGTTGAATGATTGTTTTCGCGTAGTCTCATGTATAAAGCAAACATTGCTACCTAAAAAAAAAGGTTTAAAAAATATTAACCCACATACAAATAATTTTATAAAGCTCATTAATTCAGTTTAAGGGATCTTCCCATTATGTCCCCCCCCCTTTTTTTTTTTTTCTATATTTAAGCTCTGGAGCGTCGTAAAACTCATTCTTCCTTAATCTCCCTATATTTATTAGCTTAATTTCATCCACCTTCGTGCTATAGCTATTATATATTATCCTACATCATGAATTCAATCTTTTACTTGCTTCTGTACTCAAAAGAAGAAAGTATTGGATTCATAAAAATTTTCAACTTCCAGTTTTCGATGGATTTACATGTTTCGAGATACTAGAACCCGATTGACCATTTTTAGAAAATGCGTGTGAGGAAAATTTTATTCCAATTGTATCTCAGGAACTATTACACTGCACAGATTTGCATGTAAAAATTTATATCAGGTTGCACCATGACATAAATTGGTGCCTATTGCTTTTTGGTGAAAATCATACAACAGGTGGCGTTGCCATCCGAATTTTTCTAAGTTCTTAACTTGGTGGTATAGACCAAAATTCTTATAAACGTACACAATGAGAATTATTTTGAACGAATCATTATAAAATAAACTAGTATGTTGTGGCCATCACAAGACTTTCTTCTATATTTTCCTATACAAATTCACTCGGTAACAATGTTGAAAAATAATTATAATAATAATAATAATTCCAGGGTTTTTTTCGTTAAAAGTAAAAAAAATCGATGACTTTGTTTTAAATTATCACATATTTATAGTTCAACCATTCGTTTTAAAGGTATTGACGAGACCTTTCGAAAGATACCCATCTTGGAAATTTACCCCTCCCCGTAGGGTACTTCACGCCAGGGGGGGAAGCGATGTCCCAAATGCACAAAATAGAAGAAAGATTTGCATGAATAGCAGAATATTCTACTTCTGCTTGACAATTGGAGTGCACACAACAACGATAAGCATTTTCAAACGATTAGAATTTTACTCTTTCCATCGAATGTAATTTCTGTAGCACAGCCTACGGACAGGATGTCATCAGAAGCCTTAAATGTCATTCCAGGAAATAGCTCATTTTACGAATTTTAGAGGGATATGATAAAAATATGAAATGTGACGTTTCTTTTCCTTGATGTACGTATAATGCTCGAAATTTCTTAGCGGTTTGGTACGGATTTTGCAATCACAAAATGTTTTCGACATGCTGGCATACCAAAGAATGTTGAAGATACAGCAAATGTTAAAGAAGTAAAAAATGCTGCAGAAGCGGAAGATTTACCTATCGCGATGTGGATAGAAAAGAACAAAATTTCATCATTCTCAGATTGTGAGATGCAATTGTTCGAACTATGTGGTGATGAAATAATATATATGAAGGTCCGACTGAGGAAGAGACTGTGGAAGAAATTAAAATGAATCTATCTGAAATTGAAAATTTTGCATCTGATGCAGAGGAACAGGAGCATATCGGGTAATATCCCCATTTCCAGACGCTACAACAGCGATGTATATTATTAATAAGTTTTTGTCGACTGCACTAACAGTTGAAGAAAGTTTAATAGAGTCAATTAATGTATTGGGCAAAGAAATTCATAAAGTGTTTTGAAATTGGCATTATGTCAGCAAAAGTTTACCGATTATTTTTTTATCAAAACAATGAGCAAAAATTATAGGTAAATTTATTTATTTCCATTTGTCTTCATTTTTAGTTAATTTAATTTGAATTGTGCCAATTTAATAGGAGTGATTTTAGTCAAATTATCTCATTAATGATTTACTAAATTTTATCATTTTTTAACACATCATATTAAAAATATATATCAAGTAATGATTTGTAGATTTTGTGAACTCTATCAGTTTTCCAAACGGTTTGGATATAGCGAACCACCGGCCATAGCGAACAAAACCTTTGGTCCCTTGAAGTTCGTTATAATGGGGTTCGACTTTATATGTAAGTTATTAGAAATTCAGAAACACACATAAAAAGTAACTCAGAGAAAATTTTAACTTAACTTTCATTAAGGAAATACATTTTCCTCTGAAATCTAAAAGAAACCTTTATGAGGAATTAGTGGACGCCATGCTCAATTCCTCAATCTTAAAGATTAACTTAATTACTTAATTAGATAGTAATAAGAGCTCGAGACAAGGTTTTAAATATAAAATAACAAAGTTTATTTAGCATTCAATAGCAAGGAGGGTGTTGGGCTAACTCAATTTTAAATAAATGACCTCAAGAAATAACTTCAACAGAGCAAAAAATAAAAGGTAATTTATCTCACCAATACTGATCTTGTCGGCTGGATTCCCGAGACGCGACAGATACTTTTCTTACTTTATGCTACGACAGTACGCCTCTCTGCCATCACTTAACTTCACCTCCTCACACACTAATCAGCTACCGTTCTCCATCACTACCAATTCACTATCATTCACTATTCACTCTTCCAGTCTCTATCAAAACAATCTCCATCTTATACTATATTCTACAAACTTCCTTTCCCTTCATTTCAATCGAACTTAAAATCACTTCCCATTCATCAAGCACTCAGAACCTAATTCTTTCACTGCAGCACCATGTTAACATAAAACTTATCCGACCAAGACTTTCGCCGAGACACTGGCGACGAAGTGATTTGACAGTCCCAACTTTGGTGACGGTCTATAGTCTCGACCTCACAGTCCCCCTCCAAGAAAAAAAAATTAGTCGGGAAAATCCCCAACGGGTTTTAACGAGTAATTTTAAACACTAATATCATCTCGTAGGTGCGAGTGCAGCCACAACTTAAATTTCTGAAACTAAACTTTAGAATAAGTTTGAAAAAAGAGTGAAAAATTAATTTGCTGAGCAATGAACTGCTTACAGCTTAAAATACAATGGCGAGTAAAAGAAATTCCTAAGCGGAAAACTGGACCAACCCCGAAAAAAGAAATTTAAATTTTAAATTAAGAATGTGGACCCTTTACGGCCGGAAACTCCGGGAAGAAAACGCCTCAACTAATACGTTAGTCCAACAGTACAGCGGGGATTACAAACATCTTTCTGTTAATCCAGAAAGTTAAAAACTTAATTTTAAAGTTGAGCTTGTACAGGTGGGTCGCTTTACAATCAATAACAACATGAAGAAGAAGTTTATTGAAAAAAAAAATCTTGAAATTCCTTTTGAAGTAAGACATCCTTCAAAACTTATAACACTAATTTTCTTCACCCATCAGAAAGCCAGTCTATGCCCAGAAACATCAGCTAGTCGAAGTAACTTTAGAGTGTAAGTTGAAGAACAATTCATTCAGAATTCGGAATGCATCAGAATAACACTTTGGACATCAGATTACTTTGAAAGAACTGTCCAATCGGAGTTTTTCTAAAAGGAAAAGACTTGAACAGTATAAAAGAATACACGAAGTTGAACTGCGTCTTGCAGACAGATAAACGAGACAAATTGTCTCTGAATACATAAAATAGTTTATATACAATAATTTATCCTCCTGGGCTATAGCATGCGAAAAGGCAAAAAATTAATTTGTTAGTGGTTTTAGTTAAAAGTTAAGCGTGATTTATGCATATAGCCAAAAAAAATATTTCCCCACTCAAACACATATATACAGAGAAACTTTTAGAATATATACAAAAGTTTACAAATATCAAATTTCATTTTATATATACAAATACAATATTTACAGAAATATGAAAAGGGGGGAATTTTTACAAAGGCTAAAAAACATGTTATATTACCCGCTCTGCAGGTGATGGCTACAAAATAAAAGAACTTAGTGTACATACATAAAATATATATTGAGAGAACAAAATTGTTGACACTGAAGCTTAAACATGAATTTCGACGTGAAAGTTCATGCACAAATTTTGAATTTTACAGTTTTTAGTTTAAGAATGTCCTGAGCTTTCATACAAAAATGGGAAGTCCGAAAGGCTTCAAGGCATGTCGTACATTTTGGTACAGCTCTGACACAGAAACACTTTAGAAGAAATAAAATAAGGAATGATACGACCTGACTGAAGGTTTCCGCTGTAACAGCATTAGCATTAATCATGCTAGACCTGCTAGCCATTGCACACGTCGCAGAAATCACAGGGCTGGAGGCTTGCAGCACGAGGTCAGGCGTTGCAAAGGCACATTCCTGGGCTGGTATCGAACCCGGCACACTGTCGCTGTCCATAGTGTCAGAGGATGCAGCTTGCTCTCTACTCACACATTTGGAGGTCCTGGATGGCTTACAAGCTTTAAAATAGTTCAAAGCAGCAGTGGAAATCATATCATTTTCTTTTAACTTTGCAAAGAAATTGTTAGAAGCAGCGTTATTTAATAAATAATTTTCAGTTACAGGATTTTCAGCCAAAATACGTGACGCTGTCAACTTGACAGTTGTAGAAGATAAATTTAATGCCTTAACGTAGAAATGTTTTAATCTGTCATTTTTATTTACTACATTTTTATGTAAATCAGCTAGTAGTTTGTGAGAAGGACCGCTATTTCACCTTCCACTTTCTTTTACAACATTTTCTGTAGACATAAAATAATCAGTCGGGTTGACAGTTTTAGAATTAAACTGTAATTTATCATGCGGTGAATTTAAACTACTAGAAAAGTTTGTTGACTTAACAGTTTCAAAACATAAATTTGCGCTATTGGCGGAAGGATTAGCCGCAACATCTAATGGGATTTCATTCTTCTGTAAATTAGAAGGTAACGGAGAGTTTAAATTAGAAACGCATTGAGAAGAAGAATTTAAATGCGGCAAGTTTACTGGACAAATGGAAATAGAATTTAGAAATAGAGCTTGCACTTCGGTATTATGAGAGCTCGGTTGATTTCTTGCAACATTTACCGGTTGATTTAAATGACTGGGTCTTGTCTGGGAAAAGTGAGTATGTTGCAGATGATTGAAATTAACCTTTAGAGGGGGGGGGGGCGAAATTTTCTCGCTGTTCATTTTGAACTTAGACGGTTTCTTGCCGGCGATTAGACTTATCCGCCGGTTCAATAGCGTAACGTGCTTGATATTTATCTAATATGTTAAACATACTATCATAAGATGCGATAGGTTTGAAATCTAGGTGGTCTTGAATTTGGACTGTAAACAACGGGTTTATAATGTCCAGCACTTCAAAAAATGATAAATGTTAAAATATTATGTTAATGTTAAATGCCAAATGTTAAATGTTAAATGTTAATGTTAAATGATTAATGTTAAAAATGAAAAATGTCAAGTTGTTTAATTAAATCAAGTTTATGCAGGAAAAAAGTTGTCGGTTTATCAAATACAGACATTTTAGTAATATAAAGTTCCTGCATTAATTTTGCTCTATCAGCACTTGAGGAAAAGGTGCTTATAATTTTGATTTTTAAATCTTCATAAGTGGGATTTTGACCCAAGGAATGAGAAGCAATCAGTTCGTACCATAATTTTGGTTCTCCTTTTAAGGAGTATTTTAACCAGTTAAATCGATCAGAAATATCAATATGACATACATCAAAATATTCTTCAAGTTTCTCAAAAAAGTTAAGTACATTATTTGAGCCGGAAAATAGACTCGAGCGGGAGGGGGGGGGTTGAGGAATTAGTGGACGCCATGCTCAATTCCTCAATCTTAAAGATTAACTTAATTACTTAATTAGATAGTAAAATGAGCTCGAGACACGGTTTTAAATATAAAATAACAAAGTTTATTTTGCATTCAATAGCAAGGAGGGTGTTGGGATAATCAATTTTAAATAAATGACCTCCAGAAATAACTTCAACACAGCAAAAAATAAAAGGTAATTTATCTCACCAATACTGATCTTGTCGGCTGGATTCCCGAGACGCGACAGATACTTCTCTTACTTTATGCTACGACAGTACGCCTCTCTGCCATCACTTAACTTGACCTCCTCACACACTAATCAGCTACCGTTCTCCATCACTACCAATTCACTATCATTCACTATTCACTCTTCCCTTCTCTATCAAAACAATCTCCATATTATACTATATTCTACAAACTTCCTTTCCCTTCATTTCAATCGAATTTAAAATCACTTCCCATTCATCAAGCACTCAGAACCTAATTCTTTCACTGCAGCACCATGTCAACATAAAACTTATCCGACCAAGACTTTCGCCGAGTCACTGGCGACAAAGTGATTTGACTGTCCCAACTTTGGTGACGGTCTATAGTCTCGACCTCACACCTTTAATAAATAATGCAGATATTTATGTTTATAATTACTTTTTCTACTAATATATAATAAGATATATTTTCAATTTTACTTAATTACTCTTTTTTTTTTTTTTAACAGATTTATAATTTATTGTATCGTTAAAATTGCTTGTATCAATTATAAATTCTTTATACTGCTACGACTATATTTTTTGAAAAAAAAAAAAAAATCTGATGGGTAATAACTACACGACTTCCATTTCCCACCATTATGTGTATTATATGCACTTTTTTGAGATAATGTTGTCAGAAGACATAAAATTGACCTAAGAAATTAGACATCTAACAATTTTCTTAAGAGGGGAAAAAAAAAGAAAAAAAAGGTAGAAATATTTTTTTAAATACCCATATCTGAGATCTGAAACTGATGTACCAGATTAGGATGACCGTTAATTTTCCTGTAATAACCACATGATACATGCAAAAGAGTATCTAAAAAGGGGTTTTATTAGAATTTTTCAAGAAAATGATTAGAGCCGTTTTTGAGATATCGACATTCACCAAAACTTGGAAAACTCAATTATTGACTGGAAAACAATTACATACGAAAGTATATCTAAAAGAGAGTTAATATGTCGAGTTTGAAAAAATCCGTACAGCAATTTTTAAAGGAACACACTTGCAAAACCACAAATTTACCTACTTATACAGGACGCATATTAGTTTTCACGAACTAACCAACTACTATCAAAGTGGTTGGTTGGTTGATTGCCGTTTAATGGCGCAAGGTCCACAATGGGACATACTGCGCCAAACAAAAGTATAAAAAATAAAGAATAAAGACTAGTTTCTGGATGGGTTTGCCCATCCAGATGGTCAGTAAAAAAGCACATTTAAAGTTAAAACACGAATATGTAAAATGTTAAAATATAAAAAAGACAAATATTTAAAAATAATAGAAAACAGAGTAAACAGTGTATAAGATAAAATGATGTAAAAAGTTATGAGCAGTGTATATAATAAAAACAGGTGAACAGTGTAAATAATGAAATCAGATGACGTAATAAAAACCAGCTTCTCTTAAAAAAAATTGTCAAGAGATGATGAGGATTCATACCTAGAAGGCTAGTCAGACTTGGTGAAGATAATTTAAAATGCTGTCGATACAGATGACGAAGACAAGGGCAGTCAGTGAGAATATGGCGAATGGTAAGGACACTAAAATGACATCTGGGACATGTAGGCTTTTGT
Source organism: Salticus scenicus (assembly GCA_963930645.1). Lineage (NCBI taxonomy): Eukaryota > Metazoa > Arthropoda > Arachnida > Araneae > Salticidae > Salticus > Salticus scenicus. The sequence continues at coordinate 355,334,766 of OZ005650.1, read as the reverse complement.
TGTCCTATTAGTAAGTGTTTATGAGTAATTCTTGAATGCCCAATTCCCAGACGAGTTATAATAACGTCATATTTTCTAGGCCACATTCCAATTTGAGCTTTAATTTCATGTAATTTATTATTATTTTAATTATTCCACTCCCTCTGCCAAACATCGCTGAGAAAGTTTTTAAGTGTATACTTAACGTCTTCATAAGGAATAGGACAGTTTAAAAAAACAGAAGCCTGCCTTGCGGCTTTGTCTGCTGCTTCATTCCCTTTGATACCAACATGACCTGGAATCCAACAAAATAAAATATGAAATCCCTTCCTCAGAAGGTCGTTATATGTTTTTAAAATAGAGATAAAAGAAAGAGTGCAAGACTTAGAAGAAAGAGAGTCAAGAACACTCTTTGAGTCTATAAATGATGAATTTCTTCTTGCGGTGCGATGAAATAATGTTTAGAGCTACCTCAACAGCAAAAAACTCTGCAGAAAAGATGGAAAAAGAGCTTAGGAGTTGGTAGCTAACATTGTTGTTACCAATGACAACACCACAACCAACTTTATTACTTGTTTTGGAGCCGTCAGTAAAAATCTCAACATAGTCCTTATAGTCAGAGAGATGAGATGAGAAAAGTGCTTGAAAAATGGAAGCATCTGTGTTAGATTTGGCAAACCCCTTAAACGGATGAAGACAAGAAATAACTTGGAAAGTACAAGGCGTCATGATTAAAAAAGCCCGGGGACGAACTTTGGTATGAATATGAGAACTGCCCGCAAGAAAGTTTTTAATCCTAAGAGCAAAATGAGGAATGCAAGATGGCCGATTCACATAAAGATTATTATCGTTGCTATTTAAATGTTAGTGAAGTGGATGATTAGGATGTGAAAGGATGCGATAGTACAATTCAAGTAAAAGTCTTTGTCTAATGTCAGCGAGAGAAGGCTTCACACAGTCAGCATATAAACTAAAAACAGGACTAGTGCGGAATGCTCTTCAGCAAATTCTAAGTGCACTGTGGTGAGTTGTGTCAAGTTTTTTAAAGTAAGAATGAGCTGCTGATCCATAAACCTTTCAAGCATAATCAAGTTTGGAGCAAATAGTAGCCCGATATATTTTGAGTAACGATGGACGGTCTGCTCCCCAAGAAGTATTAGAAAGGACTTTTAAAATATTTAGTGCTTTATCACATTTAGTTCTTAAATAGGAAATATGTGGAATAAAAGTCAATTTTCTGTCAAACATAACACCCAGAAATCGAGCAGTGTCAACAACTGAAATTGGCCTGTTATCCATCCAAATCTGAGGATCAGGATGAAGACCTCGTTTACGACAAAAATGCACACATTGTGTTTTGTCAGCAGAGAATTTAAAACCATTTTTATTTGTCCATTTAATGATATTGTTTATAGCGTGTTGTAATTGGTGTTCTATGAAGCGCATGTCCTTTCCCTGTCAAAAAATTTGCAGGTCGTCAACATATAAGCTTCCATGGACACTTGGATTCAATTGTTTTAAAATATCATTTATTTTTAAAGAAAAAAGTGTAACGCTTATGATATTGTGACGGGAAGGTGAGTTAGAATGTTTTAGAGAGCCAGAGGTATGTCCTCTGTCAGACAATATGCTTTTTTGCAATTTGTGGGGATTTCTTGGAGGTAGATGGTTTAGAGAGTGAGGACTGTGTGGAGGTGGAAGATTGACTAGGTTTTGTTGGTGGGTTTGAAGAACTGATTTGTATGGCTTCACTTAGGAGGCAGGTATTGTTTTGGCATTCTGTTTGCGTAGCTATAGATTTATATGTTTTTTTGATAGAAGTAACAGCAGCATATGATTTTCCGACGATAGGGGTTCTAGATTCAGCGATTTTCCTAGCTTCTGGGTATGATATATTCTGTTTTGTTTTAGCAGTTTGTATTTCTTTTTCCAATTTCCATTTTTCACATGCTTTTGTGTAAGATGGGTGATCTCCTTTACAATTAATACAACTGACTGGTTCTTCACATTTTTTATTGTCATGGCCCACTACACCGCAGCGGGCACATGTTAGTTTTCTCCGGTATGAGGTTTTGGAGTTGCCAAATCTTTGACAGTTGAAACAACGTAGAGAATTTGGAATATATTGTCTGATAGTGCATTCGAGATAACCAGTTTTTATTGATTGTGGGAGTTTAGGGGAGTCTATTGTCAAAATTATGTGTTTGGTAGGAACCGGCTTATTATCACGGAAGATTGAAATTCGTTTAACTGCAATAACTCTTTGGCCTTTTAAATTCTCGAGTATTTCACTTTCTGGAATATATCGTAGATCTGGTTCAGAAATCACACCACGACAGGTATTCAGTGTTCTGTGTATACTTACGGTGATTGGTATATTGGCGAATTGAGTACATTTTTTTAGGTTATTAGCTTGCTTGTTATTTTCGACTTCAATTAGTAGTTCACTTGATTTGAGCTTTTTAACAGATTTCGGATCACCCATTATCGACTGCAATGACTTCTGAATTAGAAAATGAGAAGTTTTTAAGAAATCTACTTCATTTCTCTTTACCACAAAAAATCTAGCTTCACAATTTATGAAGACATTGTTCTCATTTAGAGTGGAAGAAAACACTTCCATTCTATCCGCCCCAAGTTTTCGCTTTTGAATTTCCATTTGCTTCGCCTGAGCCAGACGCATTATTCGTAATTCCCATGTTTGTAGCCATAATAAGAGAAAAGGAAAAAAAAGGGGTGAGTGTTTCTTCCAACACACAAACGCAAAGGGTTTTTAAGAATCCTCTCTGGGACACCTATAACCACTCACCAGCGACCAGGTCGCCGACCCAGTTCAGGCATCACATGTGGTAGTCGTGTTAGTCCGGTGTTTCCCGTTCGAGTAGTCACCGTTGTCTCACCTTCACTAAGGGCACCAATCTCCCAGTGTGACCCCAAGGTTAGACTACCGTGGCACCCTCACCAAAATCTTTGCCCCGATAGCCAGCGCCACACCTTCACCGGACTAAACTTAATTAATGGATTAGCAGTTAATGCACTTTTTTTTTATCATTTTTATTTTTATTTTTTTATTTTTTTTAAATATATAAACAAGCAACGCAGAAACAGAAGAAGAGCTAAGTTAAAATACAAAACAAAAAAAAGTAAGTAGAACTTTGTTAGTGTTTGCATATTTTTGTGTTTTTCAAAACTTTGTAATTTTTTTTTTTTCTAGAAAAGAACTGGAGCAAAACAAAAAAAGACCAAGAACTTATTCGCAGTACAAAAAACAGACCAAGTACTTTTTGGCAGTACAAAACAAACAAAAAAAAACAGACCAAGAACTTATTGGCATTTGAAAAAAGTGAACAAAAAAAATAAAAGAAAGAAAAAAGAAAGAAAATAAAAGAAAGAAAAAGAAACATAGAAAAAGAAAGGAGAAAAGAAAAGATCACTCGGGCCCGGGGTTCGTGACACCCCCTGAATACCTGAAGAAGGTACCCCCTGGGGGGATTCATAGAAAAAGCCCTGAAGATTCAAGATGAACTATTAAAGAGGTTAGAAGAATTCTTCTAATCTCTTTGAACTACTATATACGAAAGGACATCTAGTGGGGTATTTATTATATAGCAACTTTGTAAACCGTCAGAGCCGTTTTTGAGATACGGACTTACGGTCCTACATCCGGTTTCATATATCCCATTTCCGTTATTTCCAATTTTCGCCAAAAGGTTTAAAATCCATCTTTACACCAGAATAACTTAGTTCTGAAGTTTCATCTTTCTAGCTTTAACAGTTTAGGAGATATGATAGTCAGAAGATTACCCGCATACATACACACACACACATACACACACACTTCCCAATGGCCGAAAACCCCTTTTTGGACTTAGGAGACCTTAAAACAAGCAAATGAGTTGAAAACTCGACATTGAATTTTTTGGCCGAATACAATACTTTTATTACCTACGGTAGTAGGGTTATAGAAGTAAAAATACATTAAGTAATAAAGGTAGGATATATTTCAAAATTGTTTTTAAAATGGTATTTCATAATTAATGATGGGATTTTATTATTTTAAAACTGTATGTTTAAATACTGTATGTTTATTTTAATTCAAAGATATTAAAAGGTATTAGGAAAAAAAAAAAAAAAAAAAAACAGATGTAACTATTATAATTTTTATTTAACAAATATTAAATAAGTTAATCCTAACTATTATAAACATTACATTTGTTTTACTTCTCAAAACCCTAAAGAAACACATAAACAAACAACAACAAATAATTTATAAAAAAGAATTTTAGATCTCATCTGCCATAAAACCAAATGAAAGATAAAAGATTAAACATTTATTTTGCAAATGTGTTTGCTAAATAAGAAAATATTTCATTGTATTCAAAGTATTAAACATTCCGAAATACTGCTATGAAATTCTTGATTATTCACATTAATTATTTTTTAATGAAACTATAGAAAATGCGTTAAAAATTTAAATGTAAACACAGACAGTGATTTTTTTTTTCTTTAACTGGCGGTATTAACGTTGCATTAAAAGCCATCTCCCCATTTAAATGTTTGAATGTGTCTTGAATAAATAATGTAGATGTTTTACGTACGTTGTTTATGCGTTTTTTTTCCGGCACTTGTGTGTAATGCAAGAAATATTGAATTTTATTTAATACCCTGTTTTGCAGACATATAATTTATGTTTGTATTTTTAAAATTGCTTTTAAAAGATAAGTATTCATTACAGTATTATCTATTATTACTTTCATGTTCAATAGATGAAAGTATTAGATTCGTAAAAAATTCGACTTACGTTTTTTGATAGGGGAATTTGGAAAGGTCTAGAACACGATTCGATAATTTTTTTTAGAAAATGTTTGTCTGTCTATTTGCCTGTGTATGTGAAAAAAGGTTTGTGGCAGCTGTAGCTCAAGAATTAATGCACAGAGTTTAAAATAAATTGATAAATATTTGCACCTTGACATAGGTTAGGGAACATGTCTTTTTTTTTTTTTATTAAATTCGCCCTAAAGTGGCGTTGCCATTTCTTTTCTTTTTTTTTTTTTTTTTTTTTTTTTTATATATATAACTTTAATAAGAAAGTCTAAGGTAAAATTTCGTATAAATGGGCTCAATGGAAATTTTTTGACAAATCATAGTTTTAATGAAGAGCTGGGATGGAGATATCTAAAGTATGAAGCGGCCATGACGTACAGCGTAGCAGGTTCACTCAGCTCCGTAAAATGTAGCATGAAGTCATTTTCCATTTAGAAAAATTACATTTCTTTATTACTCTTATAAGATATATATAATGTATTTTTGAACACAAACGAATGAGTAGATTCGCAAACATTCATGATGAAGAATTTCAGTTTATTAATCAGAGAGACATCGAATGAAGAATGGAAGCCATTTTTATATACTTTTCTAAACCGAAAGCATTTCGACATTTTTGACTCAAAGATAAAAAAAATAACATCTTTACAGAAAGACAGACAGCAAGCTAATTAATTTATTTCGCCAAATGTCCTTGGCATCAAAAATCAAGTTGGCTGAACACATTTTAAATTTTATATCTGGTAAACCTAAATAATAGTTAAAAGATTGGCTAAAAATTAAATTACGTCATAGGATGTGATTAAATTTTGTCAGGCATCCAGAAATAAACTAAAAGCGCGAAAACAATTGATAAAAATATTACAGATGGTTTTCAGCTATTATGATTCAACGGAATCTATAAACGTTTGATTGGAGACAGGAAGCTACAATAAAAAAATCGTCTGCGGTTTTAAAGCATAAAATGAATGGGTTTCTCTTTCTTTGATATTTTATTTAATTATTACTTGATGAGATTTAGAGCAGGAAAAAGAACAATAAATTATATGAAATTACAGATTAATGAAATAGAAATAAAAATAAAATAGCATAAGCGAAATAAACAAAATTGTATTAAATTCTTTTAGGATAAGAAATATAATGTTTGCTTGTATTATAAATAAATAAATAAAATGTAATTTATATTATTATCATTATTTTATTTTAAAAAGGGATATGTGATGTTTTTCAACATCACAATAGTGAAATTCATAAGAATTATTTTTATTAGTAAAAGTCAATTAGAAAAACAAATTATATATGTTGGTAAATCCCTTCCCCTTTGGAATGTAAAATTTAAGTACGAGTATTAAAAAAAAAAAAAAAAAAAAAAAAAAAAACGAATAGCTGAATCTGTGATAATTTAAGAAAAAGGTCTTTTATTTTTATTTATTTATTTATTTCATTTTTAACATAAATTTAAAATAAATCTGAAAAACGAAAAAGAATTTCTCAGATTTTGTCTCTAGGGCAAAAAATTAACTTTCTTTGGACATTAAGTGTATACTGCGGTGAAAGTCGTTTGCTTTCAATACAAAAAATAATTTTAGTGTATAGTAATTTTAATAAATATTTTATACTGCGTGAATTTTCATGAGAAGATGTAGAAAAAAGTTTTCAGTTTTTGTTGTGTATAAAAGCACCAAACTATATATGTGAGATGTCTTTTATGAAAATCTATGCTTATTCAACTTGGATGCATATCGATCGATAGGGGACGCTTCCTTTCTGATTTTTTTTTTGTTTGTTTGTTTGTTTGTTTGTTTACAAGGAGGATATATTTCAGTTTTTTATTCTGTAATATAAATGCATCAAATTTTGCATGTGAGAAGTTTTATGAAAATCTATGCTCGTTCCATTTTAATAAAGGTCAACTAATAGATATTCTTTTGTTGCTCTTTTTGTATTACACATTCGGATGGCCGCCGGTTATGGAAGTTTAATTTAAAAAAAAACATTTGATAATACTTGCGATGTGTACCGTCAATAACACAGTGATACTTAGTCCAGGTATTTTTGTATATAATCACGAAAAATTTTATTTGATATATTACTCTCGTATAGGTGACCATTTTATAAAGTTATTATTATTGGGTAATTATAATTGAAGATATTTTAATAAAATTGGAGTGGGAGCCCAAAAAAGTCAACTTCATACCTTACGCGTTGGTGATGAAGTGATGCATCGATTCTGTGTTGATTTCGCCAAAGCTCCAATCGAAGCCAAATTTAAAATAATAGAGAAAAAATGGTTGTAATTATGTTACGTATAAACACATGCAATTTTTGAAAAGGTTGCCAGATAATTATAATTCAAACGGTCCTCAATTAAAGCCAAACCTCTCCACAGAAAATATGTGATGTCGATTATCAAATATTCTAAAAAATATATTATCATATATATATATATACTAGCTGACCAGACAAACGTTGTTTTGTCATATAAATTATTTCTAGAGAATATTTTGCTAGAAAAAAAATAACTAACTTATTGTAAGTGTGTAAGGATGTGGTATATAAGTGGAAGATGTATGGAGCGCTGTGAACGGTGAAATAATATAAAAATAACAAAACACCAATCATTTATTTTTTTAATTTATTAAAATTGATTCTTTAAAATTATATACATATCGCTACTTATAACAATATTACTAAAAAACAATATCAATCCCTTAATGCAACAGAGTGTACAATATTTTTTGTTATCCCATCTTTCGCCAATACAAACAAACTGGATGGTTTGCCCACTCGAGAGCCACGTATAGTTGTCCGTGTGAAAAACATGATGTGTGCTCAAATCTAAGCCACAGACAGAAATCGTTTGACCCTGAGACTTACTGATATTCATTGCAAATGCCAATCTAATTGGAAATTGAGGGCGTTTAAATTGAATTGGCACATCTGTGGGCATAATAGGGATTCGCAGTAGTAATATATTTTCCCCTCGGAATTTGTCATTTAAAATGATGGCTTCGATAACATTTTTCATTAATTTTTTTATGACTAATCGCGTGCCGTTGCACAACCGTTGTGGGTTCAAATTACGAAGCGAAATAACCGGAGATCCAACCTTCAGGTGTAAAATATGCGGTGGCGTGCCTGGTAAATCCAATGAGTTTAAAAACTTTGTTGGATAATTTACAGCTTCGGTGGCATCGCAAACTGTATCATTAGATTTGTATGACACCAAGTCTCCTGGTAACAAATGTTGTATCTTGAGATTCAATTCGTTGACGTCCACATTTTTTGCCGCTAAAATTGCTCTTTCTGCCAGCCACTTATGATTTGTGTATCGTCTGTGTACATCGGGAAATATCTGGTCAATAAGAGCATCTTGAGAATGAATGATTGTGCAGAAATCGGTCGGTAATTTTATGCATCCAGTTTCATCTGTAGTAACTTTTCCATCGCCGATATCTAACAATTGTTTTGAGAATGTTACAGCGGATGGATCTTGAAGCTTTTGAACGCACAAATTTACTTTCAGTTGTACTTTTTCAACATTACGCCACAATGACGATGATTTTAATCACGCGTTGATTTCATAAGCGTATGTTGAACACGGAATAACGGGAATTGCTTGTCTGAAATCACCTGAAAAGAGTAACAGAGTGCCGCCAAATAGTTTGTTGTTGTTTTTTATATCTTTCAATGTCCTGTTCGACGCCTCAATCGAATGTTTGTGTGCCAAAGTGCATTCATCCCAGATAAGAATTTTACACTATTTCAGCACTGTGGCCATGGACGATTGTTTTTTTATGTTGCACACTGCGTCTGGGTTATTTTGAATATTTAGTGGCAGTTTAAACAATGAATGAGCTGTTCTGCCTCCATCCAATAAAGTTGCCGCAATGCCAGATGATGCAACAGCCAATGCGATGCCATTATTTGATCGTATTTCGGCGAGAATTAGCGAAATAAGGAATGTTTTGCCAGTTCCACCTGGTGCACCCCTCCCCCAAACAAAAAAAGAATCCACCTTGTCCTACCAAAACTGTGAGCATGATGCGGTCGTAAATGGTTCTTTGTTCTTCATTCATTACTGGGACATTGCGAGCAACAAACGTTGCCATTTCTACAGTATTGCATTGCAGTTCACGATTCAATTCAGTGCTTATTAAATCAGATGCATTTCGATTTGTTGAATGCATACCGAAATGACTGAGTGGTAAGTTGGCAATGATAATGCAAAGATCTTCAATAGCAATCAATGCTTCATTGTACATAGCGTCACTGAATACTATCGTTAGATCGTTGCACCGTAAACGATGTTGATGCAATATATCATCAGTCATTGAATCTTTGTGATTATCCCATAATGTCTCTGCTCGGGCCGGGAAACTTGTAGTCAACACTATAGCGAATAGTAGGCGAATTTGTTTTGCTGTACAGTTCAGTCCTACTTCAGCAAGCATACACTCCCACTGGTTGTCGTCTTCCAGCAAGCTGAGTGCAAGGCATGCATCTTTATACGTTGGATACTGTTGTCCATTCACTTTACGTAAATCTTGAAATGACAAATGACATTAACCAATAACAGTCGAAGACAAAAGCACTCAGTCTGCCTTGGATTGACTGTAAATACTCGTCCCAAGGTGTTTGATTTGAATAAACCGGGACATGCATCAATCGGCATGCCTTGCTTGCGGGGCATCCATTTTTTTGTTGGAGCCCATGTGAAATAGCGTGGTACTTCTGAATAGAGTAATGTCCTTGCAAAAGCACCAAAAGCATCGGCACGATTACACAATTCAAAAAATTCGGTAAGTGTAGTTTTTGGTGGATTTATAGTACGATCAATCGCTGTCTCGCTCGTGAAATATATGCGCTGGCCATTTTCAAGATGGACGGCTAAATGAAGAACTGCTGGATCCCGTTCATGAATTGGGAAACCAAAGATACGCCAAACAGCTTCATTGGAGCTGACGTACCGGCCAATTTGGTAAAGTGTTATTTCATCGTGGTTATTCACCGGAGGAGCATTCACATTGGTATTTTCAACTTGAAATACTCGAATTATAAATAAAATCCAATAAATTCCAATTCCCTTCAACCAAATCCCCTGTTCCTGAGCTTCAAAAATGGGGTATCTATAATGTCCCTTGTAATAACTGTGATTTATCTTTATATTGGTCAAACTAAAAGAAATCTTGAATGTCGTTTACGTGAACATTCTCGGTATGTTGTTAATCAAGAAATTTCTAAATCTTCTATTGCGAAGCACAGTTGGGAATTTGATCATAGTTTTAATTTTAAGAGTGCCAAAATTATCTTTCATGCCAAACGCGTTTCCGAACTGGATTTTTTAGAAAATTTCGCTATTTAGCTTAATCGTGATAAAATTGTCAATGAAAAATCTGATTCCACTTTGCTGTCTACAGCCTGGAAAAATTTGTTTAATTCAATTAAATAATTTCCTTCATTATGTTTATAACATCATATTAGTTATAATAAAATAATTCTAATTTAAATAAAAATAATAATAATTAATGGATAAATTTAATTAAATTTACTTATTAGTTTAATATTATTGAAAAAAAAAATAATAACAATTGTTTACTCCTTTCCTCCCTCCTCATTTTGTGGTGTGTGTGTACGTGTGTTCCTCTCTGATTGGTCCTGTCCTGCATGTTGCTTCCTATTGGTTGTTTGTGTTGCTCCTCCACCTCTGGATTTTGTCCTGCTTTCAGTCTTGCTTTTGCCTCCAAGGCAGTTGCACGTGTTTGCACCTGATGAAGAAAGGCTACGTCCTTTCGAAACCGGTTGTGCTGATTTAAAATTTATGGTGTGTGAAGAAGTTTGAATTTCTTGCTATTAATATGAGCATTGAATGTTTTGCTCAGCAGAGGCGAATATGGGACCACCCAACGGTTATCAATGTCAATATCTATGTTGTTGACATAGATGACCGCCATAGATGATAAGATTGTCCTCCATTATCGGGATTTCTTCGACGATATATTGGATATCCGTCAACATTTGTGATCGTGAAATTTTTCGGAAAACTTTTAGTACATTTTCCATCTGCACAAATAATAATGCCCTAAAAATTTATTTTTCATTTTAACATAAAATCACTCCGTCAGATATTGACTAATTTTTTAAAAGAATATACCATTTTAACTAATTTTAACATTTTAACAATATTAACGTTGAAAAAATATTTTAAACACTTACGGTTAAAAATTCATTTTTCATTTCAACATTAAATAGATTCTGACATCGTGTTTACGATTCTAAAATATTAACTTTGAAAAAATATTTTAAACACTTCGTAAGATACGGTTAAAAATTCATTTTTCTTTTCAACATTAAATAAATTCTGACATCGTGTTTACGACAACTCACGCCATCTAGGTGGAAAAGTTGTTGAAAGAGTTGGTTAAAAATTAATTACGAAAGAACTAATTATGTTACAACTTTCATTTGTAAATCTAAACCATTCTCGAATCCACCTGAAGACACACAAAAAATTTCATTAAACTCAGTGCAGCCGTTTAGGAGGAGTTCGGTGACATACACACGCACAAAAGAAATATATATATAAAGATATATATATATATATATATATATATATATATATAATATATAAAGTAACGAACACATTTTTTTACCTCTAAATTATAATTTAAATTCACATACGGTATGTTCTTTAAATTTTTACATCCTCCCTCTTCCCACATATGTATCTTTTGATAAATGCAACTCAATCGAAACCTACGCTCATGCATTATTCTTTCTTTAACGTAATGCAAATCTACAACACCATGTTTTGACTTTTTCTAATTCGGTTTCTTTTCACCTTGGGAATAAATGCAGTTAGGCGCCATGTGTGCATTCCTTGTCTCACAATATGATACATTAATTTTGCTTAAAACTTCCGTCTTCACATGGCAAGGTTGGCTTTTATTGAGGACCGTTTGAATTATAATTATCTGGTAATCTTTTCAAAAATTGCATGTGTTTATATGTAACATAATTACAACCATATTTTCTCTATTATTTTAAATTTGGCTTCGATTGGAGTTATGGCGAAATCAACAGAGAATCGATGCATCACTTCATTCCCAACATGTAGGGTAGGCTGGACTAAGAGTACGCACTTTAGGTTCAAACTGTTCTAAAATAAATACATATAATTCTAGATAATCAGCTTAACTTTTATTTTGTTTTTAATTAACGAATCTTTCATAAAATAACATAAAACGTAACAAAAATATACCTCATCTTTGGAAAAGTTAAAAAATAACAAAAGTAAGAATTGCGTACTCTTACAAGTGCTGTTGTATAAGAGTACGCATGTGAGTTGATAAGAGTACGCATAGTTGGTTTTGGAATTCTTTTTGGTTATTTCTTTGGTACCTGTTTAGAGGCCGAACCAAATTCGAGAGTCAACTTCTATGGAGACCCACTCAAAATGCCTGATTATGTTCTTTTGTGGTTAGATCTTGAGAATACTTCAGCTTGTAGTAGTGGGACTACATCTGCAATCGGTACGTGAAGCGATTTAATTCCTTTTTTTTTTTTTTTTTTTTTTTTTTTTTTAATGCAGGCAGGGGGTGTATGTGCTCTTTCTCTCAAAATATTTTGACTATCTTTAAATGACGTGTTTTCACCCTACAATTTACCTGATATTTTATTTGTTGAATTGCCCTGTACATTGTTCTTACTAGCTGGAACAGTAATTTCCTTTGAACGTTCACTGATAGTTTTGCTCTGCTCCTCGTTAGACTTCTGAATCACTCCTAAGTTGACAGCCTGAAGTTGCTCAACCACCTCATTAGTCCAATCCTTATTATACTCGCCAACGACATCAGCCACGGCATATGTAGCGTTTTCCTCACAATCAAAGTTTTCTACTGGATCATGAACTGGTTGGAAATTTTGTTCACCTCGAGTTTCCGGCAAAGGTATTTCTATCACCGCACTGGGTAAGAAATCGCCTTCTGCAAAAATGTTCAGGTCTAATAGTTGTATTTCTGAAAGCGGAAGTAGCTGCTTTGAGATAAACCGGAGTTAAAGTTTCAGCAATTTGGTAAACAGTTATCACTCGACCAGGATGATTACCCGTCTATTTTTCACATTCTATTGCGTAAAAAATCTTGAGGCTGTTATGGATGCAGTGAGTTTTGTGGCTGCTGTTAGGTGATATTGTAAGAACATGAATGTGGTTAAGCCTGGAAGACATTAACTACCTCTAAGGTGTAGTGTGACGCGTGGTTATCTAACATCAGTAGTACTTGGATTGTCTTTGTTAGCGAAGCAGGACACTTTGGTCCCGCCACTTTTGTTCCGCCATTTTGTTCCTGCCGTTTTGGTCCCGAGGAAATTTTGGTCCCGAGACATTTTGGTCCTGCTAATTTTTTGCTATTTTTTAAATATATATCAGTCTTTTAATATGATAACCTATTTGTTGATACAGGAAAATTGAAGTGCTCTTAGAATATCTTTAATTAAGGAATATCTTATAGGTAAATAAATAAATTTTCGGCATTATGATTGCTTCCTAGCCATTGAAATTCTGAGAATTTTGTTTTGATTTTTTACGAACATTTAATATATTTAAACATTTTTTTGATGCAATTGCACTTTCTTTTCTTTTCTCTTTTTTTTCCTTAATTGAGATTTTTTTTTTTTTTTTTTTTTTTCATTTGATTTCGATTTAACTTACTTTAATTGTAATTTGAGATTTAATTTACAATTAGTGACAAAATTTTGTGATTTTAAAAGTATTGCTAACAATAACAACAGTACGTTCTTATTAAACAAGAATCCCCATTTAAATATATTGATTGATAAAGTCTGAATTAATTTAAAAATAATAAAATACAAAAAAATTTTGTTTAAAAAAAAGGGAAAAAGAAAGAAAGAAACCTTAGGATATTAAATATAATTTGTTTTTAATTACAAAATTCTGTTTCTTTCAAAGAACTAATTATTGACCTGCTCCCATCATAGACCCTTCTTCATAATCATAAGATTGTGATCATTTATGAAGTTTTTGAATTTACATATGAATTTATTCATATATATATATATATATATATCTGTGTGTGTGTGTGTGTGAGAGAGAGAGAGAGAGAGAGAGAGAGAGAGATACGTTTCATTCGATTTGATTGTGATTTAATTTTTATCATTAATCTAAGAGGAATTTATTTGAAAATCTGTGTTATATCAATAATAATTTAAAAAATGCATGTTTGTTTGTCCATGATATTTAATTATATTAACCATAATGTATATATGTATATATGTATATAAATTACATTTCTTAAAATTACAATGGTTTTATTTTAAAAATGAAAAAATGTAAGTAGTCTAATATTTAATCAACTGCGCATTGCAAGCATCAAAGTTTGGAAAATGTTGATGCACAATATTTTATCTTTTTAGTTTAATCTTATGTTAAAAAATTAAAAAAAAATAAATAAATAAGTCTGTCTGATATGACTCTGTGACTAAAAACATTGCCCACATTGAAATCTCTGAAGCACTTTGGGATTTGTTTCGCACTTGTTTCTCCAACAGACAATTAAAAGGAATTACACTGTTTTGTTTCAGCGCATTTCAAAAAAAGATGGGGGGGGGGGACGCTCCTAATCGAAATTTTCTTAAGCAATACTGTAAGCGATTATAAGGAAGGAAAAACGTTTTTACAATTATGTGTGATGTATAACTATTTTCTGTGTTTGACAAATGTATCCCGATTGACAGAGAAGAAAATGACTCAAATTTAGCAGATCTGTACAAATTAAATCCCGAGATCATTATTTAGGTTCATCGTATTTTCTTTTATTATTAAACTCTAACATTTAGAGAACGCTTAGATAAAGCATCGATTTCCTATAAATTTTGTATTCGAACACTCTACATTTGAATGTGATATTTAAGAGCCGCATTACAGTGTTTTATTTTAAAAACCTTGTATTTTATTTAAATTAAATTTTTCAGGACTTTGATAAATTAACAATGCTTAGATCTTCGCTGATATCTAATACCCTTTATCATTCAAAATTCACTCCGAAATAATAATTTTTTTGTTCAATGTGTCCTATAGTTACATCATTTTCAACAAAGGTTGTAGATATTTAACTCTCCAATTGCAAAAATTCGTCTAAGTTCTCTTTTGCCCGAAGTTCCCTCATGTATTTGCTGTCCTTTTTCCTTTATCGTACAATGAAAAAATCGAAATCTCAAATTTTTAGACGTTTTTTCATTTTTATTTGTTACTCCAACTTTCTGTTGCAAAATAATAATAATAATAATAATAATGATAATAATTTTGACTTTTCCTGCCCCCTTGTTTTCAAGTCAAATGACAAGAATTCGAAATATGAAAAAAGAATTTCGCTTTTTTTTTTCTGTAATACTTTGATTATTCCTGATATCGGGACCAAAGATTCCTCGGGACCAAAGTGTCATGTACCCCTTTGCTAGGCCTCGCATGATCTTTAAAATGAGATAATCAATCCACAAACAAAGCGCAGTTGATGTAGCTCGTGTCTGACATTATTCCTATAGAAGCAGGTGGAGCCCCGTCCAAAAGTTCGGCCTTCATACGCTTGTGAGGAAATATGAATGCTGGTGGAATAAAATTACAAGAAGCATTGACCGCTTTTACGAGTGTTACGTTAATACCACGTTCAGTACCTGGAATATTATTGACGCAGCGCTTCCCCTTTGTTCAAATCGCCTTTAGGGAGTTTGTTTGGCACCGTGGAGAACCCAGTCTCGTCCATATTGTAAATTACGTGTGGAGGGAATTTGTAGGTATCCAACAACTTCGCTATATTTTCAAATGAATGATCGCATTGAAGCTTATGCCCATCGCTCGAGAAACACTTGTTGAGGTTGACGACAATTTTGCATGGCTTTTCATAAATAGCCAAACACACTCCATACCAGCCGTTTTCTTTTTTTTTATTAAAGCGATGTTGTAATCCATTAATCTCTGCAAAACTGAAAGTAACTTCTTGTATTTTTTTAGTGGTTAGTCCGTATAACATGCTATCTACATTTTTTGATGTATTCACACAGTTCTATGTCCATTTCCGCAGAAAAAGTTTGAGAGTATCTGCCGAAACTTCTGGTTGATATTTTTTAATGTCTTTCGCAAAGTTGCTTCATGCATTCCTCATGATTTAGCTACCGCTCTCTTACTTTGGCCTGCCTCGATACGTGTTTTTGCATCTAGCCATTGTTCTGGAGTACAAAAACTATTTTAAGTACTTCTTTGTCATCTAGACATCCTGTTAAAAGAAAAAAAAGATTACGATGCATGTAAAAACTATTATAAAATCTGTGTGCAAGAGTACGAGCGTACTCTTGTAACATACACAAGTGCGTACGCTTGCACACAACGACGATTATATAATCAAATGAAGTGCAACGCCATTTATTGACAATTGACCTGAATCACTCTCACTGTGAGATTTAGGTTAGTTTCATGCAGATCGAACCGCATAAACTTTTCCTGTTATATATTTGTAGTTTTATCACAATAATGCTTCCAAAATGCTATAAATATTTAAGAAAATAGGTAAAAATATTAATACTTACGTAGTTTCTGTGTTTCTGTAGGTTTTATTTATTTATTTATTTATTTTTTTTTTTTTTTTCGCACACCTCCCACCAGCTTGCAGTTCAAAATAACACTGAAGTTAGACGCATATCGCAAACAACATCATGGCTATTGGGATTACGTACTCTTATCGGTTGCGTGCTCTTAGAACAGCCTACCCTAAGATATGAAGTCGATTTTTTGGGGGCTCCCACTCCTATTTTATTAAAATCTCTTCAATTCTAATTATCGTAAAAAAATAACTTTATAAAACGGTCACCTACACGAGAGTAATATATCAAATAAAATTTTTAATAAATTTTTTCGTGATTATCCACAAAAATACCTGGATTAATGGTCACTGTGTTATTGACGGTACAATTTGCAAGAATTATCAAACTGATTTTTAAAATTAAACTTCAATAACAGAATCCAAATCTATAATCCAAATCCATCCAAATCTATAATACAATTTTCATGTTTCATATAGTTTTCCAACCAATTATTACTTTCTTCTATATTCAATAGAAGAAAGTATTGGATTCGTAAAATTTTTCGACCTCGGGATTTTGATGGATTTACACGTTTTGAGATCTGTAGAACACGATTTGACCATTTTTTAAAAATGTCTGTCTGTGTGTGTGACAAAATTTCGTGGCGACTGTATCTCAGATACTACTGCACAGAATTTCATACAAATTGGTATATACCCAAGCAGCACCGAAACGTTCTCTGAACGTTCAAAAATTGTTCTGCAAACACGTTCTAAGAACGTTCACTCTGAACGTGTTATAGACGTCTATTTGTCCATCTTGAAGACGTACAATAGTACGGTTCAGAGAACGTTCAATGAACGTGTAACTATCACCATCGGTGTTATAGAAGCGTTCTGAGAACGTTTTATGTATACGGTCTCAGAACGTTCTAAACGTTTTTAGAACGTTTTCAAAACGTTATACACAATTTCAGGACGTTCTAGAAAACGTATTGTAAACGTTCTAAAATAGTGTAGAAACGTTCTGAAAACGTTCTATACACACGTTCTCACAACGTTATGTAAACAATTTTTGAACGTTCTTTGTACGTGCTAAAAATGTCTTTCATGTATAATAAAATGGAAGAACTCGCAACAATTGTTCCGGGTCGAAAGAAGACACGACCCTTCGTCAGACGAACATAGTAGGCACGAGTGCTGAAAATACAAGAGTTACGTTTCAGTTTTTCTTGCAGCATTCGTGCCTAATTTGTTCGGTTGATGAAGGGTTGTGTCTTTCCTCGACCCGGAACAATTGTTGCGAGTTCTTCCATTTTCTTCGAGTTCTTGAATTTTATAGTGTCTATTCAAAATTCTGCACTTGTTGTTTACTTATTTTTTTTTTCTTTTTTTCCTTCCTTTCCTTATTTATCTTTTCTTTTCTTTTTGTGTAGTACATTGTAATATGGTATAACAAACGATCAAGTATTTTGAATATTCTGGATAAATATTTGAATTAAAAAACAAATAAATAAATTCAAGATTTGGAATATTTTGAAAAATTTTAAGATATATGCCCCCTGCTAACTAATTATTATTCCCCCCTAGATTTTGCATCATTATAATTTAACAATAGAATATAACCATATTTGGATATTAATTTTAATAAGTTAAGCAAAAAAACTTAAATATATTTTTATGTCTAAATTTTGAAACTTACTACAAACTTTTAGCATTCAAACCCAAAATTTTTTTATTAAATTTTAAATTAGCAATGGAATCTCAAATTAATGCCCAGATATGTTACATATTCTATTTTTAAACTATAATAATGCACAATCAATGGAAAAGAAAAAATAAAAATTAGTTAAAAGAAGTACCCAAGTGTACAAAATTAAAACAATAAACTGTTTCCTCGTTTTCTTTTTTTCCATATAATTCTTAAACAAATAAACACAGAAGTATAAAATTTGGATAGCATGTTTTTTAAAATACCATAAATCGAATTTTATATAACTTTAGCATAAGTAATAATTTTTAAACTAAAAATCAGTAAATTTTTCTCAAAAGTAAACTTTGAAAAAATGAAAAATTTCAGCAATTTTAGAAAAGAAAACTTAATGAAAAATGGTCATGAAGGTGCATTACAGATAGGTTAAAGATGTACGTGCATCCATATTTTATTTGTAGATTAAAACCGTATATTTCTTAGTCATTTATTTTCTTTCTTCTTTCTTCTTTATTTTGTCGCGTGTGAATTTTTTTTTTTTTTTTTTTTTTTTAATTTTACATAGAAACATGAAAATCGGATAAAACGTCCATTATTAAATTATTTATCAACGTTTTTATTATTCTAGTGATGGTCACAGTTTATACAAATTAGTAATTATTATTATTATTATTTTTTTTTTTTTTTCAAAAATTCCGTTATAAAAGTAAAAGAAAAATGAACACAGAAAGAAAAATCAGGATTTTGTTTTTAACATTTGAAGGCATGTGCGTCTTCACCTGTCTATATTGCATCATTAACACATTTTTTCATTAAGTTTTCTTTACTAAAATTGTTGAAATTTTTCATTCTTTCCAAATCTTACGTTTGAGAAAAATTAATAATTATTACTTTAAAATTGTTGTTTATGCTAAAGTTATGTAAAATTCGATTAATGATATGATAACGAACATGCCAGCCAAATTTTTTGTCCATGTGTTTATTTGTTTAAAAGTTATGCACAAAAGAAGAAAATAGGAAAGCAGGTTTGTTCCTTTAATTCTGAACAGCGGTGTATTTTAAATACATTTAAAAATATAAAAAATAAAAATTATTATTATTATTTTGTTTGTTTTTTTTATTTAAATAAATTCCGTGAAATTTCCTTAATATTTTCATATTTCAAATCATGCGTATGCAAAATTTATTTAAATTATTGATTTTGAGTTTATAAATTTTACATATACCATGCAGTGAAATATAACAGTATAAAATGTGGTAAAACTTTTTGAAAAATAAATAATTAATTAATTAAAAGTTTATTCTGCAAATAAAACAAATAATAAAATAATAATAATAAATAAAATAAAATAATTTAAAACATTTAGAAATATTAAGAATCACCTTCATATTGTTTGTCTATGTTTTTTTTTTCTTCTTTTCTTTCTTTCATTTTTCTTACTTTTGGATTTTGTGATTCATTTGTATGTACGTGTGCCTTTGTGTTATAAAATTTTACGTACATGTCTTCAAATATAATAACATACAGTATTTTCAATTTTTTTTTTTTTTTTTTGAAAACTATAATTAAAGAAAACTGAAAAGTTTTAAGATGCTCCTTACCGAATAATTATTATTTTTCCCTTTGATTTTACAATAATATATTTTAACAATAGAACCTAAACATATTTGGGTAATTAATTTGCGAATTTCTTGTTAAGTTAAATTTATATATATATTTTATATATATATATATATATATATATATATATATATATATATGTTTAAATACTGAAACTTATGGCATTCAAACATAGAACTATTTTTAAAACTTTAACTTAACAATGAATTCACAAATTAATACCTAGATATGTTATATATTCTATTGATAAAGAGTAATAATGTACAAATGATGGGAGAAAATAAAAATATTTAAGAGAAGTATTTAAAAAAAAATTAATTGATTAAACTGTTTATTTATTTTTAATTTAAATCGAATTTGTGAAGTTTTAATTTTAAAGTACTGATTTAGAGTTTATGAATTTTACTTACAGATGCATTGAAATATAACAATATAAAATATGATAAATTTCTTGAAAATCTTTTAAATATAAAATAAATAAATTTTAAAATTTAAAATATTTTTAAAATTTTTAGAGAGCCGGCTGCTAACTATATTTTCCCTTGATTTTACAATACTACAGTGTAACAATAAAATTTAAACAAATATACTTAAATATATCTAACATTAAACTGTAATAATACAAAATCGAATGCGGAAAAAAATAATAATAATAAATAATTAAAAGGTAGTTAGCATGAAAAATTTAAAAAATTAAAGTTTTCAAATTATTATTTTTATTTTTATTATTATTACTCTTTATTTATTTATTTGTTTATTTTTTATGGTTTTTGAAAGCTTTAATTTATTTAATTTTGTTAAATTTTAATGCAGATTTAGTCAAAACTATGCAAATCCTAGATTATACATATGAAAATTGTGTAGAATGAACTTATCTGTAATATTGTATCCAAATGTCAGGAAGAAATCTTTAAACCTAACGCAATGAAAATGACGGCAGAAAAAATTACCGTTATCTATCTTTGACCTTCGTGTTCGTGCTTCCGTAGTTGCTGTTCTGGCAAACCCAATAAAAATTTCACAGTTTGGCGAATTTTTTCGTTATTTTTTAAGATTCAAGATTTAGCAAAATGTATGTCTTTTTTATATTACTTATTGAAAAGGAATGAATTTTAGATATATTTATTATTTTTATGAGAAATACAAAACTCAAGATTTTTATTCAGATTATTATTATTTTTTTTTTTTTTTTTAATATTACGTGTTATTGTACGTGTTATTATTACGTATTATAATATTTTACAGAATAATTGACGTTTATTATGAAGTAAAATATAAAAATTTGATCGTAACTAAAACAATCGCATGCCTGCTTATATGAATCAATTACAATAAATTACAGGAAATGTTAAACTAGTGTCTTGTGACTATCATACAATTCTTTTCTTTATTTTCTAATACAATTCACATAGTTTAGATCAAATCACACATTTTACACAGTAAAATTGAAAAACAAAATAAAATAAATAAATATATAATAATAATATTAACATTTTTTTTTTTTTAATAAAAAAAATATCGATAACTTTGTTTTACATTATCACAGATAATTGATTCAACCGTTCGTTTTAAAAGATATCAACGAGTAATTTTGAAAAAATATTATAAAAATTTACACACCCGAGGAGGGGGGAAGGATTGCTATTCTTCCTGTTAAAAGTCTTCATGTTCACCGTTAATATTTTTAAAAAATCAGTTTCACAATGTTCAACTAAAGAAATCCCTATTGTGTGTATTTATAAGAATTTTTTTCCTCTATTGTAATATTAAAAATTTTGAAAAAAATAAATGACAGCGCGACCTGTTGAGCGTTATATGTGTAAAAAAAAAAAAAAAAAAAAAAAAAAAAAGGCTAGGGGGGGGGGGGTAATAATCACTAACTGATATCAAGGAGGAGCTAAATATAAGTTTGCAGGAAATTCTGTTCATTAGGTTTTGAACTAGAGTTGACACAAGATTCTTATCACGCATATCCAGACAAACTGGCATTTTCTAAGAAATATCAATTTTTTATTAGAACATCTTAAAAAGGGAAAAATCTATCGGAACGCGAAAGTCAAAAATATTTCCGAATCAAACCTTTCTTCTTTTTATTATAGAAGAGTGTAATAAATAAATAAGGAAAACAAAATTTTTAGCTACTTTTTTTTATTGTTTCAACTTCTAAATTTACAATATCATAAAGATCATTTTTAACGTATGATCACTGTTTATTATTAAGTTTGTTACTTACATAAGAAAAAAGCAGTAGATTTGTGAAAATGTTCAACTTCCGGTTTTCGATAAATATACACGTTTTGTGACTTCTGAGTATGATTTGGCTTTTTTGGTACTTGAAAATGACTGTGAGTTCGTTAAAAAATAAATAAATAAAAATAAACGGGGACGCGGTTTCTCACAAAGCAATTGACGCAAAGTAACATAACATTTGAATGGACCGGGAATTAAATTAGTGCTTTAGCATTTAAGATATTATCGTCCATCATGTGACGCTGATATAATGTGAACCCATTTAAGGAAAGATTGTATCACAGCTTGTTTGATACATAAATGCACTAACGTTATATATGAGATCAGCATTATTTATATCTCTGCTGATTCAATTTGGGTGCATATCGGTCGACAGGTGCCTCTGCTATGTTGCAATTTAATCTTGCTAACGGGAAGGCAGTATATCAATTTCTATGATATTTAAAGCCATCGCATTTCGTTTGTGAGATGGCTATTGTAAAGTTAAATAAAGTAATTTTCCATATCGTCTATGTTAGGTAGCGCTACTACGTTGAAGTTTTACCCGTTTAGTTAAAATTTTATTTCAATTTCTGTCATTTAAATGCACCAAACTCAGTATGTGAAAAATATATTATTAAAATTTATTCTGATTGAATTCGGATATAAATTGGCAAACAAGTTGTGCTACTATTACTTTCTACGATTTCTAGATGTCTACATTTAAGCATCTATTGCTGAAAATTACACGAAATTACATATATAAAAACTTTATTATATGAAAGTAAATTGGTTAAAATTCTGTATATGCTAATCGTAGGTAACGCTGTTCATATAGAATGATATAAAAGAAAGTTTTGTGATGGTCCCAGAATAAGTAATTTTGTATTATAACTGAGTCACTGAACGAAAAAATAGTTATATTTTTATTGATACGAGTATAATACAGAAATTATTTATTTTTTAGTAATAAATTTCGTAATAAACAAAAGAGAAAAATAATTCGGACCTCATAGTTTATAAGAAATTTTCCATCTCTACTTCACTATATTGTTTAATTTAGTGATAAACCCTAGAGATAATGCCTTAAAATATGCTTGATTTCAAATGAAGAAGAAGAAATCTCCCGAAATCTATCTTTAGAGCTTTATATGGAAAATAAAAGTTTAAAATAGGTTATTTTTTAAATAGCTCATATATCGTATAAAAATTTCGTGCACATTATATGCTGTGTAACAAAAAAGCATAGAAAGAAAAAAAATTCATACTATTGAATATTTACAAGGAGCAATTTCGAATTATATGTCATATTTTTTCGAAAAATATTTGTGAGACCCTTTAAAACAATCATTAATATTAGTAATAACATATACTACACGTTTTATTTTGCCAAATCGCAATAAATATGCCAAAATGATATCCATTCCTGCTTCCTGTAGTTTTGCAGATGGCCGCAGATTTTTAACACATGTGGTGGTATAATCTGCTGATTAGGCGAAATGCACTTTATACATTTACACCCGCTTTTGATTCGGAATTTTTATACTATTTAAAAGTAATCTTTTTCTAAACTAGTATATTGCGGTCATTACAAATCTTTCTTTTATGCTTTTCTGTACCAGTACATGATATTTATTAAAATTATTATTTACCAAAATTATTTTTCTGTAATGAATACAGGCGATTTTCATTTGAAAGAAGTAAAACATTAAGCATACAAAAAAAAAAAAAAAATCTATGGTATACAGAAGATATTTTAGGAAATGTGTTTTATAAATAAAAAATGTAAAAAATTTATAATATTGTTTTAAATTTTCACAGATTTTTAGGATTCAAGCATTCGTTTTAAAGGTGTGGATGACTTTCTTTGTAAAACACACATGTTGAAATTTTAACCCCTAGGAAAAGGCGATGCCCTACACAAATCAACCCTAGATTTTTTTTTCTAGTTGACTATTACTATTAAACACACACACACACACACACACACACACACACATATATATATATATATGTATATATTACATAATTTCAATATCACATTTTTATACTATTTTAGTTTAGAGCATTTATAAGTAATAGAAATTAAGCTATTGCTTTTCCGTTAACGAAATTAAATTGCAACATACCAGCGTCATCTGTCGATCGATATGCACTCAAATGGAATCAGCAGAGTTTTATATGATATGAATATTCCATATCAAGTGTGTGTATTTATAATCAAGTGCATTTATAAGTATTATTGTATTTATAATAATTTATATCACAAAATCTGAAAAATTGCTTTATGTTGGCGGGATTAAATTGCAGAACAGCAGCGCCACCAGCTGGCCAATATACGCTTCTAAATTAGATCAGTGTAATTTTACATAATATCTTGCTTACATGTTAAGTTTGGTGCATGTATACACCGTAGAATCTGAGATATAACTTCCCCGATTTACAAAATAGCATCACAACTTTCATTCGATAGATCCAAAGACAAATCATCAACAATTTAGGTCAAGATCTAACTAAATATCAAATTTTGTGAAATTCCGTTCATTGGTTTGTGAGATACAGAGTCCACAATTTTTTTACAATACACACACAAAAAGACGGACACGCAGATTGAAATTTTCTGAAAATGGTCGAATTGTGTCCTAGATATCTCAATACTGTATAAACTGTTGGAAACCCAGAAGTCAGAAATTTTCAATTATAAAATACATTTTTCTCAGAAGAAAGTAGAAATACTATTTCTTTAACTTAATATACATCTGCTAAATTTTTATGAAACATATAATATTGAATTTCTAAAAAAAAAAAAAAAAAAAAAAAAAAAACGGAGTAATATGTTTTATTAAATTCAAAAAATAAAATTATAAATACAGATACTTAAACTTTATTTTTTTTAACATGTTAACAAAATGTAAAACTAAAAATAAGGCAACATAAACAGAGAAAAAGGCATTTTGTCACATTCGTTATAACCACACTTAGACAGAACGTGTTACGACGGTGATACACTAGAACGTTTTTCTTAGAACGAGAATTGTACGTTTTATAGATGGTACAAAGCAAACCTTTTCAAAACGTTCTAAATATTACTATTTCTTAACGTCTAATAGAACGTTCTTTTAACACGAAACACCGTGTTTGAACTATTGTAACCGTTATTAGACGTTCACAGAACGTTCCCGTGCTACTTGGGTAGTTACACATTGACATAAATTAGTGCCCACCAACTTTTGATAAAAATTTTCCAACAGCTTGTGTTGCCATCCCGCTTTGCTAAATTTTTAACATGGTGGTATAGGACAAAATTTTGTATAAATGTGCATAAAGAGAGTTATTTTTTAACAATAATTATAAAATTTAAAAGAACTATTTGTAATAGAGATAATCAACTGGAAAAAAATATTGCGTTTTGTAGGAGCCTTGCCTCCCCACCTCGAGGGGAATAAATTTTCATGATGGGTATCTTTCAAAAGAGCTCGCCATTACCTTTAAAACAAATGGTTGAACCATCGATCTGCGATAATTTAAAATAAAGTTATAGATTTTTTTTGTTTTTAACATTTTTTTAATGTAGTATTGAGAATAAATATGACGTTTTTTTTTAAATATTTATTGTTATACCACTTCTCTAATATTGAAATCGTCTGCATCATCATGGAAGATATATATATATTTAAATAATAATTTTAATAAATTAGTCATAACAAACAAAATATTTTGCTTCTCAACACATCAAAGAAACACATAACAATTACAAATAGTTTAAAAGAGAAATAGTTTTGTATCCAAACACCTAACTAAGGCGATAAGAAATAATATATTTGTTTCTGCAGTGCAAAAATTCAAAAGATTTTACTGAATAAGAAAATACTTTATTGCATTTAAAATACTTAATATTCTCAAACACGGCTATGAAGTTTTAAGTTCTTCAGATTCAATTTTGTCTATTAAAAATTTAGAAAAACGTGTTAAAAGTTAATTATAAACACAGACGCAGAAAAAATCATCAATTTTAACAAGCGCGATGTTGTATTAAGCGTATATCTTTTCTCTTAGATGTTTGAAGATATCTTGAATAGTTAAAACAGAAATTTATTGCATGTATTTATGCTATTTTTCGGTACTTTTGTTAAAAATAAAACATTTTTGAGTTTTTTCTTATTAGTTTACTTTGTAGCCATATGATTATGTTTTTTCTTTGTAACGATATAGGCTTATTGATGTCAGACAAAACAGAAAAATGAAAACTTTTTTTTTCCTTTTCGTATCAAGCTAAAGTAAATAATTTATACATAAGAATAATCACTCAAGCTGGGTGTGGAAAGAAAAATCGTGAATTCAGATTAACTCACTCCAGAATTAACTGTGCAGAGAGATCCAATCGTAACATTTCTGGCTATGTGATCAAAGTCATATTTCGATAAATCAGTCAGCGAAAAAGGAAAACATCATTTAACGCAAGAAGATTTGTATTTATCTGCTATTTGATACAAATAAATATTACAGTATCTATAGTAAATAATGTTTCTTAGCAACTATTATCGCAATCTAAAACCCGTATTGTTACTTTATTTTGGCAAAAGAGAAATGGCTCGGGAGTTTCATTTGGATTTCAATATTATTTTTCTCGTAAAATAATTTAAATGCTAGATCGGAACGGAAAGGTAATTTCTAAAAAGAGGGGGGGGGGGGGATCTGTCAAGGACAGAATTACGGAAAACTATTAATTTCAATCTGTAAAAGTTTAATTTTAATTTTTTAATTTTTAATTTATTTTTTATCTCATTTTTTGTTTTTTGACCGTAAAACTGGGCCACATTGCCACATAAATTTCATACTTCAGTTAATTTTAAAAAATATAATTGTCGAGTCGAAAAACTGTTTGTAGCCCTGGATTCAGAAAAATCGCATTTTCATTTGGTAGGGTCAGGTGGGTTAAAGTGGGTATATGGGATAAAGTGAGTATATTTAAAAAAAAAAAAAAAAAAAAACTGCTACATATTTAAAATATTAAAATATTTTTTTCTTTTTGTTTTGTATTTGTTAGATAAATACAAAGTCTTTCTGTTACAAAAAGAAATAGTGACAGTATAAAAATTATCTTTCTTAATTAAAATTTTATTTTGCGTACAAAATATGGAATATATTACTCTTCCAAATTCCTATCTCTTTTTTATAGCAAAATTGTAAAATATTTTCAGAAAAATAAGAAACATAAAATATCTAAGAACAGATATTTACCTGAAGTAAAGTTAAATTTATTGTATTTTGTATTATACAGGATATTTTATCGTGTGGGGTAAAAAGGGTGTAGCATTAGGCTTAACTATATGGCTACTTAATAAGGAATTATATAGAACATTCTCACGAAAACTGTCATTATGTGAAAACTGAAGTGGATGGAAAGCTTTCGATTTTTTTTATTTTTTATAAACAGATATGTATGTAATAGCTTCATAAGACAAATATAGATCCAGCATATTAATCAAAATATTTAAATTAATAAATTAATTTAGAATACTGAGAGTAAGAGAATGACAGTTATAGTAGGAGGATTATATTTTATTAGAATACGCTGCTTTTTAATTAATTTAAAATTTACAAGTACAATAAATTTGAGATAGTCATAACTAAGTTTTAAGTAAGCATGGCAAGAAAGTGATAATTGTCGCCAAGTCATAAACAAAATCGTGTATATGGACAACAAATATGTCACCAAAATACTTTTTCTGTTATCTTTATTTTGAACTTATATTTTTAAAAATATGGAAAATGTATTTTGATAATCACAAAATGGCTGTAAAGTAATCCTTTTAGAAACTGACATGTATTTATTTTAAATATTATTAATATATCAATCGATTTTATGGTTATGCGCTAGTGCTGCTTTCCTACTGCTACAGTACGATTTGCATGCACATTACACTTGATGGCTACTGTACAAGTGTTTTATCTTTTAAAGGGTTGTGCTTTAAAGTTTACCCCAAAACAATTGCTGCATGTTTCTGTAATTTTTGGTATTTTCACATTTCTTTTCCCTTTGCTCACCACTTTTTAGCACATATTAATGTAAGTTTTTAAAAATCTAACCCTTGCGTAATTTATTTAATTGAATTACGGAATTAATCAGGAACATCTCATAGTAAACTTAAATACGAGTAGTATATATCAGTTTCAAAGAATTCCATGAATACTTACAGCAGTTAGTGTCAGGGCCCGATTAATTTCAAGTGAGGCCCAGGACACACATTCTTTCTTGGGCCCTCACCATTCCCCTCTTAGCACTTAAACAAAAATTTCTATTACGATATTTATGTATTAAAAGTAGAATTTGTTGAATAAAGTATACGAAATAATTATATGATAAAAAAAACTTTTTATATACCATGTTTTAAATTTTCTGGTGAATCATAGAGCTCTTATCAATGTGCATAAAAATTTTAAAGTGATAATGACGTCAATCGTCAATTTTTGTGAGATGCATAATTTAACTTTTTATAATTTTTTAACGTTCACATTTAATTAAATGTATTTATTTTTATGGCGAAAGAAAATGAACTCCTAAATTTTTTTAGCAACAATTAAATTATA
This sequence comes from Salticus scenicus, assembly GCA_963930645.1. Taxonomy (NCBI): domain Eukaryota; kingdom Metazoa; phylum Arthropoda; class Arachnida; order Araneae; family Salticidae; genus Salticus; species Salticus scenicus. Next base: position 355,306,220 of record OZ005650.1, on the reverse strand, counting down.
GCTAATATTTTAATGGCTATTTTAACGCTATTAGGATGTTATTATTTTCATATTTTAATTAATTATAAGAAAACTAATCAAAAAATCGAAAATCGGACTTCGAAGTATTGTGCTGTCCCTGGGTTCTGAGCTACTGTGAAAGTTTCAAATGTCTAGCTAGTAGGGAAGATAGTTAAAATTCGATTGCAAGATTTGTACCGGACAAACAAACAAACAAACACACATGCAAACAAGCAAACAAGAGTAGAAGTTAATAAAAACATGGTAAAAAGGGTTTTAGGTCCCCTCTGGGTCAGGGCATGTGCTCCGCGTGCCCCTGCGATAAACAGGTTCTGGTTAAAACGCAGACAGACAGACAAAGAGTCAAAAGTATAAAAAGACATACAGGTAGACTGACAGAATTCCTAATCACTCTTAAACAATGTTGAAAAGTATTAAAAACGCTTAATAAAACTTAAAATCCCTTTTCAGCAATTTCTGGTTATAGCTCTTAATCTATGTGAATCTTCTTGAGTGGCCCTGTCGATCTTATTGCTAATAAAACTGTATTTATAAAAAACAATTTTTTTTTTTTTTTTTTTTTTTTTTTTTGTGAATATGAATAATAAATGTCAGTTTCCTTATAATCTGTGCAAAATAAAGATACTAAAATGCGGTTTAAAAAATATATCTCATAGAACGCAATGCTTTGAAATTGTTTCGGGTGTCCCCGTGCACAAACCACAGGTAGTACTTACTCCATTTTCAATAAGGTGCACTGCTTAGTAAACATAAGTATATATATATCCATTTCAAGGAATTAAATGAATATTTACGGAACTTGAATAACGGACAGTCAGACGCAGAATCAGACGGGCAGAAAGACAAAGGGATGGGCCTCATAATCCCTTTTAAACATTGTTAGAAAGAGTTAAAAAGGCTTAATAAAATCGAAAATGAAATTCCAGCAATTTCTGGTAGCAGTCCTTAATGTATCTGAATATATTTGTGTGGCCTTACAAGTCTTAATGCTAATCATTCTGTATTCTATAGGAAACATTTTTTGTGTATAACTAAAATTAATGTCAATTTCATTTTGATCTGTTCAAAATAAAAGTATTAAAAAGTGGTTTATAGAAATATCTCCCATAGAGCTAAATGCTTTGGAATTTTTTCAATGTCCTTGTATGTTAACCAGCGGTGGTATTTCCTCCATTTTCAATAGAGAACATCCCACAGTGAGCTTGAATAATATATATTAGTTTCAAAGAATTCCATAAATATTTACGAGCGTTAGAACGCGGACAGATGGACAGACAGACAAAACGAAATCATAAACATTTTTAAACTTTGTTTAAAAAAAAAAAAAAAAAAAAAAAAAAAAAAAAACACTTTTCAAAAGATTTACTTGCAATTTTGCTCCCTTTTTACTAATTACTCACATTACCCCACAGAGAACTCGCTTTACCCCATGCCATGGGGTAAAGTGGGATAAAACTTAGGCTATTTCAAATCGTTAGTATTTATTTAATTTTAAATATTGAATCAAAAATTCAAGCGCACTGTATTCTCAACACTTGTAATGAGCAACAAAAAATTACTATATTTTTTGTAAATATTATATAAATTTTCTGCCACTGATTTTCAAAAACGGGGTTTTTATACCTACATTACCTGACCCTACCGAATATCTAACGAACCACGTACTTTTTAAAATGACTGAAATGAATTAAAATGAAGTGTTTCCACCTAAATTTCATACTTTAGTTAATTTTAAAAAATATAATTGTTGTGTCGAAAAACTGTTTGCACCCCTGTATTCAGAAAAATCGCCCCTTTCATTTGGTACAAATGTGTAACAATAGGACTGATATTTCTAACTTATTTTGATGTTACACAAAACTGGTCTTAAAAAAACTCGAAATTGAAACTAATTGTCCTCCGTCCTAAAAAGAAGAAGAAAAAAATCGTTGACACATTTTGTGATACACCATTTTGAATAAAAACAACATATCCTATAACATCCAATCAAAAAAATAAATAAATAAAAATAATTTATGATTTGCGCTAAGAAAGAAAATATGATAGGTTTTGATAGAGCTAATTGTCTTTGCTGAAATGCTATTCACCTAGGAAATGCGTTTTGATTTTTTTTTTTAAACGAAAATCAAAGATTATAAGTTTTTTTTGAATTTATGAAAATTAATGTAACACATTATTCTTTTCACTATATTCTTCACTGCAAATCTATTTTCTGGAACAGTAGAAAAAATCTGGAGTGACTTTCCGAACATTGAGTAATTAACAGTTTTGTAGATAAAGTAAAGAAAGAGGAGTTGTTAAACAAACAAATAAGAGAAAACCATAATAGAGTGAGTATTTTTCACCATATATTACACGATGTTTTATTTAACGCTACTGAACTTTGAGCCCATAGATCATAATGATAAAGAATTTTTCGTTGTGTCCCTGTAAAAATATATAAATGCTAGATTCACCAAAATGCTTATAGTTAGTGCAACAGTGATTTATAATATTCATTTAAATTTTCAGCTCAATTGAATAAGGCGTTTAGATGCTATCACACTTTTAAAAATTTGGTTCCATAAGGCCATAATGATAAAGAATTTTTCTTTGTGTCCCTGTAAAAAAACTGTAAGTGCTAGATTCACCAAAATCTATACAATTGATGCAACTGTGACCTATAACATGTGTAAAAATTTTTTGCTCAGATTAATATGGTGTTTAGACGCAATCACACTTTTAAAAATTTGGCCCCATAGGCCATAATGATAAAGAATTTTTCTTTGTGTCCCTGTAAAAAAAACTATAAGTGCTAGATTCACCAAAATCAATAGGGATCGTACTATGGTGACTTACAATATACGGTCCATCTTTCAGCTTATTCGAACAAAACGTTTAGACGCTAGCGTGTTCACTCACAGACATACACACATACTTACACACATACATGCATACATTATCGCAAAAAAAGTGGAAACGGACTCAGGGGACCTCGAAACGTATAGAAACATCAAAATCTCAAATTCGGATTTTTGACATGATTACAATACTTTCTTCACTATAGTGTTCGGAAAGTAAAAATTACACAAACTATTTTGACATTTCAATTAAATACTTCGAACAGCTTGGCCGACGAGTGAAATATGGTTTCGAACCCAGCACTTCCTTTCGAGAGCACAACCTCTCCGCCACTGGTAAAGCGATGTAATACTTGGAGCTTTTTTATTTTTTCAAAAATCGACAGAAGTGCTCATCGTAATATGAAATATTCTAGGCCTGTATTATTTAATTAAAATCTTTGTATTTGACAAATTGTTTTTTAAAACATATACTGTTATTTCAAATACATTTGAGGCCTCAATATATATATGCTTATGAATTAATATGATTGAGTATTTTTACCACAACTGAATTGTGCTATGAAGAAGACAAAAAACTGTATTTCTGCGTTACAAATCTAAAAGAGCGAGCTGAAATATATATATATATATATATTCATATACAAATTTAGTTGAATATAAATATTTAAATTTTCGGAAACTTTTCCAAGAATACTGCATTCTTTACATTTAATTTTGTTTTTAAAAATGCAGAAAAACGCGTATTAACTTAAGCATAACAAAACAAACGGGCACAAAAATTGAAATTTAACCAGCGACATTAAAATTGCAGCTCTCTTACCCTTTAGATTCCTAAAAGATGCCTTGAATAAATAATAGAGATATTTTGCGTTCATAATTATGCTTGTTTTTCTCCCGTAGTTTGTCTTGCAAGGAACTTCTTTGTGCTTTGTTTAGCAAGCTATTTATTTTAGAGAAATGCGATCTTAAAGAAGTCTAGAATTTACTATACTTTTTATTTACGTATTTATTTACTTATTTGCTCCCTTTTCCAAACATAAGACATGGCAAGTTATGAATTCATTATGCTGTTATTATTGACAAACATGAAAAGTTTGTTTTTCTTTCCGTAAACGATGAGAAAATTCGAACAAAGTGTTTGCTTTTCTAAAAGGCTGAAATTCAACTGAAATATTTCCTTTAATTGCGAAAAAAAAATAATAAAATTTCATATTTTAGAATTCGGGGAAAAAAAGGACTGGGAAAATCTTAAAGTTTATTGTAAAGCTTTCAGAAGAGAAATTTTACATAATCAAAATACACGTTTTATGACAATTTGCTCAAACATCAGTAAATTTATCGTATTTTTGTTGGAAAATTCGAAAAAATTAAACTGTCTAATAAAACGTTTTGACAAAAATGATAACTGAAAATGAGAGGAAGAATATTAGTGGTACAGAGGACTATTAGTCTCAATCTACGAATAAAACATTGCCGCCAGTTTTACGATTGTTGGTCATTTATCGATATTGAAAATTTATTGAATAATTTGAAAACGATGTTATAAGTCGGAAAAAAAAAAAAAAAAAAAAAAAAAACTAATAGTCCTCCGTAATAAATTAAATTCTGCTTTTGCCAGAATTTCATCATTCTTTTTTTTTTTTTTTTTTTTTTTTTTTGAAAGAAGAAGAAAATTATTAATAATCAGTATCGAGACGGACAGTGTCGAAAAAGTTGAAGAAGCCCTTTTTGGACAAAAATACATAATTTATTTTAATTTTTAATTGTTGCCAAAAAAGTTTACGAGTTGGTTTTAAATTTTGTTGAAATTAAAAGAAATTCACGCGTAAATATTAAAATTTATATAAAACTTATTAATATTATTCATTTTTACTTTCTTTTATCCATAAGGTAGAGAAAGTATTGTTTTAGGGTCAAATTTTCGAACGTGATTTTTTTGTTATTTACACGTTTTTAGGTACCCTGAATCCAAAAATCATGTTTTTAGCGAATGGTCTGTGTGTCTATCTGTCTAAGTGTGGGTTATCAACATAGTTCAAGAACAGACAGTAACAGAAAGTCCAAACTTGGAACTCTAAATGTGTGATATAGGGATGCTATACTAAGCTTTTCGTTCAGATGAAGCAAATGATTCATGTACAGGGAACCCCAAGAGAATTCAAATACCTTACGTCTATGGGGGAAAGTGCTAGTAAGTAGAGTTTAACATCTATACACTGCACTAAACCAAATGAAACGAATAAATATTTTTTATATGCATAAAAGCATGTCTCATGTAGAATATGGTAGGGAAATCATTCACTGTTCGTTTACAGGGCTACACAAAAGAACTAGATAAAATTGCGACAATAGTTGCAAATTGATGGTATAAGTTTATTTCAGGCTAGGCCTTGTATTATTACTATAGGATTATATTTAGGTTCACCATTTGGTCTGTGTCTGTATATAATCTTCAAAACATATGCAGGGCTCCAAATATTTTAGCGATAACATTTTTTTTTTTGGTGTTAGTGGATGTGCTTTACTAATAATGTTTTACCATTTCCAGGAATGCTGTACAGGAATTGAAATGAATTCCTCATAGAGACATGGTAAATAATGTATGTTTTTAAGCTAAATATTCATGGCTTGTTTTTTTTTTTGTATATTTACACGTTTTGAGGCTTCCTGATTACCGTAGTCAAGTTTTTTAACGTGTGATATTTGTCTGTGTCTCTTAGAATGACTTAAAAACGAATAATTTTAGGAGATCCAAATGTTGTATTTTGAAGTTAATATAAGTTTGTTGCTGGAAAAGGTTGATCAAGACTAACAAGTTCCAAGGAATGTTGCATGTTAAAGTTGTCAGAATAATTTAAAGTGAACTTTAATTTTAACAACAGATTTAAATTCTATATAAATATAGGTGCAGTAATGAAACGGGGGCGGTAGCCCCCCTCACACAGAACTAATTACCATAGAAAACTCCCTAATTTGAGTTGTTTTAACATAGGTGTACATAACAGTACTCCTCATGTTACCTTTTAATCGCCAACCTGTATTTATAGTATTACATTTCAGGGTAAGAGAAAGTTGTGTGAGTGGCACACCAGATTATTAATAATAATAATAATAATAATAATATTCCTTCATAGCATTGTTCCGGTAGCTTTAGTCTGAAGTAATAACATCATTAAAACGCACATTAAAGAGTTTCTATTAATAAATATATATTAATTTCTAAAGTCTTACTAAGAATTTTAGAGACAATTTTAGAAAAAATTAATTTACAGTATTTATTTGACATAAGAACCTTTTATAAATACATGAATGTTTTTTTATGTTTCTTCATACATGCACGTGCATATGAATAATCATTCTCACTAAATTTAAACTACCGATCATTCATTTTTTCCGTGAATTTAATTGTTAGAATGCTCATTGAACAGAGTTTTTGTTACTGTAGCATTAAGAACTCAATAAAATTATCTCAGTTTAAGCGATGTACCTCCATAAACCTCAAAAGTTATGCCTAAACTAGCTTTGACAATGTATTTAAGACAAATGATGAGAGTAACTACAGGTGGCGAAAAATTAACATTTTCATGTTATGCACGATGTTAAAGTCCTGTTACATGAACTTCAAACTATAAATAAATAAATAAATAAATAAATAAATAATATCCTAACAAGGCACAGTTTGACTGGCTAGCGAACTTTCCTCGATAGACTCAACTGAAAATTAATTATTTCCCCTTACTTTATTTATATACTTAGTAGCCAGAAGAGAGCAGCTGCTCGGAAACATATGTAGAGAATTAGCCCTCCTCTTCCTCCCTTTTGTTAGCATGGTTATAAAAAAAAGCTTCATGTATTTTATGTTTATTTATTTTATTTTTCCTTTTCTTTCACGTGATATTTTTGTTTAAAAGAATAAACAAAGAATGAGCTCTCTCGATCTTCCGTCTCCGTAAGTCCAATATGAAAAAAGGTGTAAAAATTGGACAATTACGCGATTTGTCTCCTTGAAAGCGTCAAAAATTTACGGATTTGACCTTTTTCTAAAGGAAAAGCAACAGTGAAAACCGAATGAAAACATTTTAGCGGATTAAAACATCTCGTTGGTTAAAAATCTCACTGTTTGGGGTTTAACTATACACAAAGAGACCGAGAAGAGAAATAATTCCCACAAAATCAAGTCGGAAAGTTAGAAACAGTGGCTTTATGAGATAAGAAATTTTATTTAGCTTGAATTGTTTTATATTTCATTTTAACACGTCAGCAAGCTGTAAGACGTAATTTACGCAACAGAATACCAACTTAGGTAACCGAATTACCAATTTAGCATTTTCTGTTTAACTTAACTTAGCATTTTCTTAGGGTGATTTCTAAAGAAATCAACCTAATGAAATCATTTATTTTATCTATCTATCTGTTTATAATGGAAATTATAAAATGCTGAATCCAAAATGTTGAATCAACTCGAAGCGAACTGGACTTCATCGATGTGACGTCAGAAAGCACTTTACACGTGATTACTCAGAGAAAATTACAACGTTCTCATGTTTATTTTTGTATTCTATAGGAAAATGTATTTATTCTGTGGGGAAATGCACAGGAGAATGAGAAATCAGCAGGGGTGATAAACAATTGATGGATTAGTTTCGACCTCCCCCCCCCCCCCCAAAAAAAAAAAAAAAAAAAAAAAAAAATGTTCCGTTGTTTCCAGTCAACTAATCTTAGAGATATTGTAGATAAGTTTTTCTTAAACTTGATCTAGCATCTTAATTCAAAATGAAGGCTATTTAAAAAATTTTAACTTGCACAAAAACGTGTTTATGAACCGTGTTGCTTGAAATTTGGTATATACATATATAGTCCTTAAAAATGTTAAATATTTAATATAAGTAAAATAAAACTTTTTTTTTGTATATATAATTTAATAATTTTTTATATGAAAAAGTAACAAAAAGGCGAATAATTATTACGTCATTTTACAAAACAAGCCATATAATTTTATCAAACTAAAAATTGAAAACAATTTACTGAAAAAAGACAATTTTATATTATTTTCATGTTAAACTATTTTTTTTTTTTTTTTTTTTTTTTTTTTTTTACGCATAATGCACATGGAAGTAATTCATCGTTGATATCACCGTATGAGAAATATTTCATTTAAAACACATTTCTTTTACTTTCTTTATCAGTTTGTTTGCGTGTGTGAGAGGGAGAAAATGAGTCCTTACGAGTTTTATAGCTACAGCTGAGCTCCAAAAATTCCACCTTTCTCTATATTTTGAGAATAAGTAATTTAAAACTAGATTTAAAGGCTATACCTCTTATTTTCTTTTAAAGATAGATTTACGTAGAACGATACTCTGTAAGAAAAAAATAGTATTAAAAAAAAAGGGGGGGGTGGAAAAGCCTTCTTTAAAAAAACAAAGCTTAGCAGTTAATAATAGTTTCATCTGAATAAAAATTAAAAAAAATAAAAAACTGGTGCGCGTTTTCCACCGGTTCTTTTAATTAATTCTTCTTCTTTTTATAAGTTTATCTTTCTTTGATTTCTCAGATTAAAGCATAGTGAGGTATTTTTTGAACCTCACTCGCAAGAATTTAGAAAATTAGAAACTTTCTGCTATCTATTTCCAGGTATGGCTGAAAAATAAAACAACTTGCTATTCCAAAGAATTCTTTGAATGTTCTTTTCCATTTTTACTTTAAGTGATTCTAGGACATTAAGAAAAAATATTTTAGGATTTCTTATTTTGCGAAGGAGAATATATTTATGCAGAGAATATATCTACACTGCAATACTATTATTATTTTAGAAATATAGAAAACATTCAGTCCAATCTAAATATTGATAATTTTGATGATAAGACATATATATTGAGTAAATATTCTTTTAATTTCTATTTCATTAAATAGATAATTTTAAGTGTACTACATTTTTACTTATTACTTTTTATTCCCAAATGAAATTATTTTGATATTTGTCATATTCGTTAAATAAAAAACAATGGTTAAATGTCGTGTTAAATAGAGTACAATGAAAAAACGACAGTTTAAAATTTAACTGTGTTTTTATCCCTGAGGCAGAATTTAGGTGACATGGTGAAATTGTCGCAGAAAAGAAATTGTCACTTACAGAAAGATTTGCTCATAAAAATTAAAAATATTTCTAGATTTCAAATGAAAGCAGAAACTCATGTCTTATATATAAGAATTCTTCTGCAGTGCGCAGTATATTAAAAATCTGATGTGGACTCCGCATGACTTCCTCATACACGTATTAAAATATACATATTGCTACAAAAACATTGACATTTTTTTTTTTTTTTTTTTTTTGTAAAATAACTGGTTTGTAAATAAACTAGCTGGTTCCAGTTCATAAACATTCCTGAAAACAAGCCGGAAGGTTAGCCGGAAGGTACGAATACAAATATTATTTCCTACGATGTCAAGAAGGTATTTAAAAATACCTTAAAAATGGTTAGCCGGAAGGTGCGAATACAAATATTATTTTTTTACGATGTCAAGAAGGTATTTAAAAATACTTTTACTTTTTATGCATTTTCCCCCATTTTTCCCTTTCATACACGTATTCCTTTACATTAAAAAACACCTAAAAGTGGAAAGTTGTTAACTCTGGCAATTTCATAAAACTCAAATAAAACCATAGACACAGTAATTTGTATAGCATCCTTATACGCAAGCGATGTTAAAGCTACTTAAGAAAATCACCGTTTTCTTCTGCTTTCTAAAAACTAGTGTTATCTACGGACGCCAGTAAATGAAATATTCACACTTTTATCTTCAAAGCGGCTACTCAATTGAATAACACGTACTGCGTTTCTTCTTAAAATTCAAATATCAGTAAAAAAAGAACACAGCTACGTTGAATATTATTTACAAAAAGAAATCATTTAAAAAATACAAAAAACTTTATTCCCAATGGAAAAAACCTACTGCTCTAAAACAGTAAATTACTTATTCTAAAAGATTTAATACACACGAGCTCTCGATTAAACGAGACCAAGTATCATTTTTTTTTTTTAACTAACGTTGCCATCTAATAATAATAATATTCATAAAATAAATAATAGACATAATAATACATTTTCAACATCCTCCCACCTTTTGATTATAAATAATAATCAAAACATAAAAACTATCATTCAAAACAACTCTGATACAAAGATGGCAACATTACATTTAAAAAATATAAAAAGTAAAATAAATAGTAGAATGATCAACAATATCTAATATAATCTACAAGTTCAGTCTTTCCGGCACCTTAATTCTTCTGCCAACTCTACTAAACTTCATTTGCTCACTAGTAGTACTGTCTGAAACTTTGGAGATGCTATCTGATTCTTTAACTTTACTGAGAGTCATCGGTATGGGAAGATCTTCAGAAGATGTTATCTCTAGGGGATAAACTCTTTGAATCGGGCGTAAGAGCTCCTTTTGGGAAGTTTGCACTTTAACAAGTCGTACTTGTCCGTCTTTACCTGGTATAACCTCAGTGATACGACCTAAAGGCCAGTAGATTCTCTTTTTATTATCGGCTCCCACCATAACAATTTCGCCAACAGTAACGGTATGTTTGTCTGACTTTTTGCTTTTACTTTTACGTAGAATAAGAGCACCAAGATATTCAGATCTAAAACGGCTTCGTAAATTTTTGAGAATGGTTTGTCTGTATTTGAGCCTTTTACACAAAAAATTTTGCTCAACAGCATCCAAATCAGGAAGACTGCATTCATGCATATCTTGGATGAACATCGATGGAGAAATAGGTTTTACAGCATCCTCTTCACAGATGTAAGTAAGAGGTCTTGAGTTGATTACCTTCTCACACTCAGCTAAAACCGTCATCATTTCTTCGTAATCGAGACGTGCAAGCCCTAATACTCTTTTCAAGAGATCTTTTAGAATTCGAATTAATCTCTCCCACCAACCGCCCCACCAAGCAGCAGTTGGAGGATTGAACTTCCAATCAATAGAGTTGACAGCTCCATGTTTTCGTATGCGTTCCCAGTCTAGTTTCTTGAAATAGTTGGCTGCTCCTACAAAATTTGAACCATTGTCACAGTATACAGTAGAGCATCTTCCTCTGCGAGCTGTAAATCTTCTAAAGGCCATTAAGAACGCATCTGTTGAAGCCGAAGTAACAAGCTCCAAATGGACTGCTCTGTATACTGCGCAAGTAAAAATTAAAACCCAGCTTTTCTTGTTATCCTTGAGAAATAATGGCCCAGCCATATCAACACCAATTATCTGAAAAACTGCAGCATCTTTAACTCTGTTTTCAGGAAGTGGAGGACTGATTACTTCCAAGTTCTTTGACCGAAATCTTTTACATGCAGTGCAGCTGGCTACAGCATTTTTGACCGCCTTTCTGCCGTTTAGGATCCAATACTTTTCTCGAAGTATATTTAATAGTATCTGGACACCAGCATGGCAGTTCTCAACATGTGCTTTATAAATTAGCCGTTTTACTACTTCATGTTTTGATGGAAGAACAATAGGTTTAAGAAAATCTTCACTATCCTTTCGATAAATAATTTTCGTCTTCAAACGAATGACACCAAGCTCGTCTTTAAACGTTTGCAAAGTTTTCAATCTCTTTTCGTCTTCTTGAGGAAAAGACTCATTCTGAATTAGAAGTAAAACCTTCATTTCTGCTTCATGAATTTCTGGGGCTGTCAATTCACCATGCTTCCTCCAATTTAAATTCTTGCAGTTGTGCTTGAAACGAAGGATCCATGCAACAAGACGAATAATTCTATCATAACTAGAAAAGTATCTATAGTACCAGTCTTCATCAACAATAGCTTCAGTATTTGTCAGTATACAAGTTTTTCTAGGTTTTTCCTTTTCAATTTCTTCCTCATTCCAATCGCGATTGGAGAAATCCATCATTGTTCGAAATTCAGAACCATCTTTCATCCATTGTGGACCCTCCCTCCATTTTGATGAGACTAGATGCTTTGCTTTGCATCCTCTGGAGGGCAAGTCTGCAGCATTCTTCTCCCCCGTTATATGTCTCCATGATGAAGGATCACTCAGTTTTCTGATCTCCTGCACTCTATTTCTTACAAAAACGGACCAATTTTCTTCTCGCTGTATCCATGCTAGAGCCGTTGTAGAATCACTCCAATAATAAGACATAACATTTCTCCAACCAAGAGCTTCAATAACCGAATTCGTCAGTCTCGCTCCAATTACAGCAGCTAGAAGTTCCATTCTAGGAATAGTTACACCTCTTAACGGAGCCACTCGAGACTTTGCTGCAAGCAAAAATAAATTAATTTGATTACCATCCTCTACTCTAAGGAATGTAACTGCACCATAGGCATCTTTGCTTCCGTCAACAAACGTGTGAATAGTGCAGTTGCTTAAATCTTCGGAAGATACTCGAATAAACCTAGGTATCTGTATATCAGTCAAATACTTCAGTTCTTGAAACCACTGCATAAACTCTTTATGAAGCTCACCAGTTATCTCTTCATCCCAACTCATTCCTAGTTTCCATGCTTTTTGTAACATTATTTTTGGATAAAGCATGACTGGTGAGGTGAAGCCAAAAGGATCAAAAACTTTGTGGACGACAGACAACATAGTTCTTTTTGTTAATTTTTCCATATTAATGTTGTCTAACCATTTCATGTTAATCTTCAATGTATCAAGCTCTTTATTCCAAATAAGACCTAATACTTGAGTCTCTTTCTTAGAACTAGTCTCATTACAGTCGCCAGACCATTCCCATTCTCTAAGATCAAAACAACCTTTGGCCATTAAAGCTTTAGAATTAACGATAAACTTATCTAACTCTCCTTTGTTATTAACGCTGGTAACGACATTATCTACATAGAAGCTCTCTAAAAGCCTTTTCTTTAAAGATTCTTCAAATCCGTTACAACGCCGAATATGATACTCAATTACCGCAGCCAAAAGGAAAGGACTGCATTTAACACCAAAAACAACTCTTGTATGGCGAAATACTTTTAGTTTCTTACCTTCTAAGTTTTCCCACCATAAAAAACGCAGGAAATCTCTGTCGTCTTTACGAATGCTTATTTGCAGAAAAGCTTTTCTAATGTCGGCGATAACGCCAAATTCTTTTTCCCTGAATCGAAGTAAAATATCTGGGATAAGTTCCATTTGATTAGGACCACATTCCAAGCATTGGTTTAAGAAGGATAATTTGCTAATCTAGCTGAAGCATCAAACACTGGGCGAATTGGAGTAGTGCTGCTACTAGGTTTTATTACAGCATGATGAGGTAAGTAATTGCCATAAGAGTTTACTTCGTTCTTGTGAACTTCCTCAATTATGCCTTCATTAATCCAGCTCAGAAACACATCTTCATATTTTTCATACATGTTCATCGCTATAAGCTTTGCTGTTGTGTATTCGAGCCGTTTCTTCGCCAAACTCAAGTTGTCGGGTAAAGGCGACTTATCATCAGCCCATGGCAAACAAACTTCATAGCGGCCCTCTCTATTAACTGCCACTGTTTCTAAAAAATGCTCTTTAGTCTGAATATCAGTCTCGTGTTTGGACTTCTTCTCAATAGGATCATAGATTCCAATTAAATCCAACTTCCATAGATTTGAGATTTCAGCTTCATTTACATATAGCGATAACACTGACATCGCCAAGTTTTCTTCCGAGGCTTTTCCAGGCGGTACTTTTCCCATTAAGGTCCAACCTAAGTATGTTTCTAAAGCCACGAGACCCGACGATAATACCTTTCGTTTTCCTGTCAACATTTTTCCCATGACGTCAGCTCCGACGAGAATATCGATCGCTTCACATTTGTCACCAAAGTCCGTTAAATTAATCTCATTTTCTTCTAACTCTTTCATCCAAGGGCCTTTAAAAACCGGTCTTATATTTTCACATATTGTAGACTGATCCAAAACTTCGAAATTGCAGCCAAAATTTTCTTTCAAATGTTTCAATGTCACTTTATAGCAGTTATGCTTGACCTCGTTAGTGATAACGCCGCCAAAAAGGGAATGAACCATTTTCTCTTGGCGAATTGGTATACAATTCATTTCTTTGGCTACACTTTCCAGAATATATGACTTATGCGATGCGGAATCAAAGAGCAATCTCACAGTTTTCTGTTTATTGCCAGGGATTAATTTGGCTTTCACGGTTTGAAGAAATATCTTTGGACTTCGTTTGTTGAAATTGGACATACTAACATCATTTTCTGCCGGTTTTTCTTCTTTCTTTTCTACAGCCCTTTTTTGTGTATCAAGTACATCACACATTAGAGGAAAATGCTTTTTAGAACAGATCACGCACTTTAGAACAGCTCTGCATTTCTTAATAGTATGAGTTGGCGATAAACAGGCAAAACAACAACGTTTATCTTTAATTATTTTTTGTTTTTCTGCTAAACTCATTTTCTGAGCTGAAAAACAATCTGAACTTGAATGTTTGCCATCACAAAAAACGCAAGATTTCTTCACCTCTCTATTTGAAGTGGCCGTAAATAAACCCGCAGCAGTAGGTACTTTTCAAATTTTCAAAATTGTATTGCTTCCTTTTTAAAGGTTTGTTTTCTTGGCTCTTTCCTAAACCGAAACCAGCTACTGCCAAAGATATCCTTTCTTCGCCTTCAACTTCTTTTTTAAGAAATTCCATTAAATTATTTAACTTCTCTTTAGCATCAGTGTTTGAATGAGAAATGTTACTACGATTCCAAGCCTTTAAAAAATCAGCTGGGAAGCAAGATTCAACCATGGGATACAATATAGATGCACATTTATCCGTGGTTACACCTAATGTTTCCAATGCACGTAGATACAATTCAAGTTTGTCATATAGAGAAGTTAATGAAAACATTTCCTTAATTTGAACAGAAATAATTAATTTTAGTAACTGTCTAACGTATACTTCGACTAAGAGGTCCTCTCTTCCAAAGCGAGATTTCAGGCTTTCAATCGCTTTTTCATAATTGGCGCCAGTTGGCGGAAAACTTTCAACTACTTCTCTTGCACGGGAACCAGCAACCGTGGCTTGCACTAAATACTGAAATTTATCTTCCGGTGCGATATCTTCATCTTTATGCACCTGCTCAAATTGACTCCAAAAAGGAAGCCAATCTTTTAAGTCATCGCCAAATTGTCTAAATTCCAATTTTGGCAACGTAAACTTCCTCTTTGAATTGCTTAAATCAGGTAAATAATTTAGTGGAACAGATTCACCTCGACTTTGAGCTTGAATTCTAGCGAGCTCGATTTCTTTTTCAGCTTCAACTTTCATTTTTTCAAATTCAAATTCTTTATCTTGCTTTATTTTTTCGAATTCTTTATCTTGCTTCATTCTTTCCTTTTTATCTTCTCTTTCTTTTTCTTTTTCTTCTTCCTCTTGCAATTTTCGCTCGGCAACAGCATTTCCTAATAGTACTTGAACAAATTCAAGATCTTTCTTGAATTCTTCACTGTTCAATATAATATTTTTTAAACCTGAAATAGTAACATTGGCTGGTACTTCTTCGCCAATTTCAGACGCCACATATATCAAATCATCTTTCTTAAATCCTTTTATTGCTTGAAACATGTTGCTACTTCCTGTCGCTCAGACGCCACAAATGTTAAAGCTACTTAAGAAAATCACCGTTTTCTTCTGCTTTCTAAAAACTAGTGTTATCTACGGACGCCAGTAAATGAAATATTCACACTTTTATCTTCAAAGCGGCTACTCAATTGAATAACACGTACTGCGTTTCTTCTTAAAATTCAAATATCAGTAAAAAAAGAACACAGCTACGTTGAATATTATTTACAAAAAGAAATCATTTAAAAAATACAAAAAACTTTATTCCCAATGGAAAAAACCTACTGCTCTAAAACAGTAAATTACTTATTCTAAAAGATTTAATACACACGAGCTCTCGATTAAACGAGACCAAGTATCATTTTTTTTTTTAACTAACGTTGCCATCTAATAATAATAATATTCATAAAATAAATAATAGACATAATAATACATTTTCAACAAGCGAAGTGATGACGTCACTGGCCGTCCGTGGAACAACAAAAAAGATTTCCTAAGGATTTGATTTATAAGAAATCATTTTTTTATTTTCTAATTTATTTATGATCTAATTTCTTTCTTTTTTTGTTTTATGATTTATGTCAGCTGTAATTTAAAGAGATATTATCCGTACGATAAATTTCATGTTTGTGTATTAATATGTAAAAAATATATAATATTTAATTTTTGAAACTTCAAATGTTCTTTGTTATTTGTCTTTTGGCAACAAAAAGCGACTTTATTTATTTATTTAAATATTTGGTTCTTTTATCGTTTTACTGACAAAAAATTGTCTATTAAATGCTCATTTAAATCCAAATGTTCTTTGTTATTTGTCTTTAAGCAACAAAAAGTGAGTTTATTTATTTATTTACTTGCTTTGCAAATAAAATGGTCGAGTTTCGACCACTGGGCGATACTAGTATTTATAAAAGCACATACATAACCTTCAAAAAGAAGTGATATCTCATAAAAAACAATACTATTGTCAAAGTCACTTCGCCCAGCAAAAACTCTTGCCTTTCTTATGCAGCCAAAAAAAGGATTTGATATCAAATTTCGTAGCCAATGAACATCTGCCAATAACTCTGCATGTATCTTTCTAATAAATCCTAATATCTTTCAACAATCTTTGTTATCTGTGTTAGTTTTTGACTGCATTGTAAATTTATAATTTAAATTATTTTTACGGCGGGGTGTTTCCCTGTGTAGAAGTTTTAATTAATATAAATTTAGTTAGTAAAGATTAAAATATTATTACGCACCCAGACGTAAAATTACTTAAATTATAATTTTATAATGCAGTCAAAAGACTAACACAGATAACAAAGAATGTTGAAAGAGATTAGGATTTATTAGAAAGATACATGCAGAGTTATTGGCAGATTTTCATTAAGCAAGGCATTGAGTTCCCGGGAACCCAATAGCGGCGGTGAAATTTGATATCAATCCTACTTTTGGCTGCATAAGAAAGGCAAGAGTTTTTGCTGGGCGGGATGACTTTTACAATAGTATTGTTTTTTTATGAGATAATTTATTCTATCCAAGTGTCTCCCTCCCCCCCCCCCCCTCTCTCTCTCTCTCTCTCTCTCTCTCTCTCTCTCTCTTTTTTTTTTTTTTTTTTTTTTTTTTTGTCATTAGTGTCACAACATGTTCGTCCACTCACTTCCTCAATTCTTCACAAAAATTTCTAAATATTACGCCTATACCAAATGAAATACCCAGCATCACAAATTCTGAAAGAGAAAAAAAAAAGAATCATACGATTCTTTAAAAGAATCAAAATTTTACTTAAACGGAAGTAAATGCATAAAAATCAAAACTAATAATATAAGAGATAATAACATTTTCGAAAATATATTTCTACAATGTAATCACGTTCTCTCTCCCTCTCTTCATCGAAAGAAACTAAAGATTTCACACAATTCTTAGTATTTGTTCACTTGGAGAGACAATTTGCACTCGGATAAAGAAAAAGAAAGAAAGAAAGAAAAGCGCTAAAATGGAAAAGCAAACTAAGAGAATATAAAATTATATTTCACTTTCCTTTTCGCTGCAAATTGAGTTAATAATCTCAACATTGCTAAGAAGAAAAAGCTTCATGGTACGGTCGACAAAAGAGGATGTTTTCATTCTAACATAAAATAAAGAAGAATTTACTTTAAATGGAAAATTCAGACTTTTTTTATTTTAATCTTAACTGTTTCTTTAGCGTCTGAGAGAGTAACTGCACTGTTTAGAATCTTAATATGTTAACATTATTTACCATTCACTTCTATTCAACAAAAAAACAAAATAGAAATGTAGTAAGAATTAAAATCTTTTTTTTTTTTTTTTAACTTGTTAAGAAATATTGATATTTCGTGAAATGAAGGACTGCTCCGAGTATGAAGAGCTCGTGTAACCAGAATTGATTATGTGGTAATGTGATAAGACTCGGTACATAGGTAGGAAATAAAAAGAGCATTTAGTACATTCACACATTTAATAAACATAACTCTGTACAAATTTTATAATAAAACTCAAAATAATTTTTGTTACATAGTTAAAAATGTCCAGTTTTCAGGTTACGAAAAATTCCAGCCAGGCCACTCATATCATCATCTGTATTGTTCTTTTCAATACTTTACAAAAGCTATGTCCAATCCAAAAGTCTTCATAGGTCATATTGTGTTTTCTCTCTGTCTCACTATCTCTCTCTATGTATATAATATATATACTTTTACATTATTACTTATAGAAAATTAAAAAAAAAAAAAGAAAAAAAAAAGCTAGAGAACGACCAAACTCAATGCAACAGGAAAGCTGATTGAAAAAGTTCAAAACAAGACAAAAGTACATGAATTAATTGAAGGCTAATTTCTAAGTTTTTCAAGGGCATTGTAGGAATAGAGAATGCAAAAATTATGGATTTCTATGTCAAATTGGGACAAAGTTAAAATTTCGTTTTTAACCAATGCCCGAGTCATAATCACTAAAAGTAAAAGAACCAATCTAAATACAAGTAAATAAGAATAAGTAAATATACGAGGTGTGGCTATTAAATAACGAGACTATTGCTGCTACAGATGAACTACATATGCGCCAAATCCGAACGACCGATAGCTGTGTAGCGTAAAGCCTTCTCTTTCGATTGCAGCACCTCCCGTGTTTCTAGAGAAATCAGTCTGGTCGTAACATTCATTTGTGTAAGAGGTGTTTGTTTCGTTTTGCCGGAAAAACGTGATAAGTGTAAAAGTAGAGTAACGAATTGTCGTGAAATTTCACGTGAAACTTGGTAAAACCGCTAGTGAAACTTATCTTTCATTAAAACAAGTTTATGGCGATGAATGTTTATCACGTGCGCGTGTTTATGATTGGTTCAAGCGTTTCCAAGATGGCTGAGAAGACTTTGGAGATGATGACCGAAATTCAAAGCGATGATGATCCTTTTTCTCGACATTCATGGTATTGTGTACCTTCACTTGCTTCCTGAATGTTAAACTATTAATCAACATTACTATCTTGAGGTGCTTGCTCAACTCCGTGAAGGTGTAAGGAAAAAACGACCCTAATTGTGGAAGAACAAGTCATGGGTTCTCCATCAAGCCAACGCGCCGGCTCACACGTCATTGTCTGTCAAGGCGTTTCTAGCCAAATACAACATCCCAGTTTTAGACCATCCGCCTTATTCGCTTGACCTGGCCCCATGTGACTTTTATTCGTTCCCCAAAGTTAAATCTGCATTAAAAGGAACACGATTTGAGTCAGTTAAAGCCGTGAAAGAAAAAGCGGCACGCCTCATGCAGAAGCTTACAGGACAAGACTTCCAGCACTGTTTCGAACAATGGAAAATTCGCATGGAGAGTTGTAGGGATAGAGGAGGGGTGTATATTGAAGGTGATAATAATTAAATATGTATAAATTTAAAATAAAAATTTTTACAGCAATAGTCTCGTTATTTAATAGCCACACCTCGTAAGTATATAAAATATAATAAGAAGGGTTGGGGGAGTACTCATCATTAAATATATGTAAAGCAGATGAGGAAAAGTGAATGATGGTGGTTAACGCGGTGATGGGGATGAACTCACAAATTTTAGTAAATAAATAAAAATATGTTAAAATTACAGGCCTATAAGGAGTTTTTCACAAAAAAAAGAACTTTTCTAATGTGGTCGAAATAATTGGATCTTCAAATTAAGTACACAGCATGTGAAAAACCCCTTATGAAATTTCAACTCTGGAAAATATCTAAAATCTAGGTCGTGTTTTTTGCCGACAATTTTCTTAATTTTTTCTCTATTCAAATGAACTTTTGACAAAATTTACTCAATATACATAGCTTTCGACCTATATGATAAAAAAATTTCTATCTTTCGCGCATGCACAGTAAAATAATATTTACTAAAAATGCTCATATCTCAACGAATATTACACATGTGAATTGAATGTTTCAGAATAGAGTTTCTCCCATGTTTTGTCAATTTTTCATAAGTTTTGTAAAATTTTATGGAAATTCCTTCTTGTTATAAGAAAAACACTTGCCAAAAATAGTAATTTAAACACACACACACACACACATATATATATATATATAGAGAGAGAGAGAGAGAGAGCTGAATAAAAAATTGCCGCACCAAAACATATAAACGTTGTACATAGTACGTGCAACAATGTATTAAAGTTACAAGTCAAGCATTTTGTGATACCACTGTATCTATATCCCCGATCCGACGGCCATAGCGACCGTCCTTAAACAACGACAGTCGTCAAATTAAAAGTCGGAATGTGACGTCACGTGATCAAAATAACGACTGCTACAGTCGGAATTTGAGGTATAGTCTGGTCGGAGAATAGATGCCCAGGTGATCCAAAGTATTTTCCATTTTCTTCAATTTGTGGCTGGTCCCCTAATTGCACTCTGGGCTAAATCGATAGAGGAAAATATAAGTTTTTAAATGTTCTTCATATGTATGAAGTTTCAGGCTATTTCGTCTAGTTTGTTTTCAGAAAATCGAAAAAATGTCAATAAAAAAAATCTAATAATTTGATCCCTCACTGTATTTATATATATACATACTAGCTGACCCGACAAACGTTGTTTTGTCATATAAATTATTTCTAGAGAATATTTTGCTAGAAAAAAAATAACTAACTTATTGTATGTGTGTAAGGATGTGGTATATAAGTGGAAGATGTATGGAGCGCTGTGAACGGTGAAGGAATATAAAAATAACAAAACACCAAATATTTATATTTTAATTTATTAAAATTGATTCTTTAAAATTATATACATATCGCTACTTATAACAATATTACTAAAAAACAATACCAATCCCTTAATGCAACAGAGTGTACCATATTTTTTGTTATCCCATCTTTCGCCAATACAAACAAACTGGATGGTTTGCCCACTCGAGAGCACGCCACGTAAAATTGTCCGTGTGAAAAACATGATGTGCTCAAATCTAAGCCACATGCAGACATCGTTTGGCCCTGAGACTTACTGATAGTCATTGCAAATGCCAATCTAATTGGAAATTGAGGGCGTTTAAATTGAATTGGCACATCTGTGGGTATAATAGGGATTCGCGGTAGTATTATATTTCACCTCGGAATTTGCCATTTAAAATGATGGCTTCGATAACATTTTTCATTAATTTTTATATGACTAATCGCGTGCCGTTGCACAACCGTGGTGGGTTCAAATTACGAAGCAATAACCGAAGATCCAATCTTCAGTTGTAAATTATGCGGTGGCATGCCTGGTAAATCCAATGAGTTTAAAAACTCTGTTCGATAATTTACAGCTTCGGTGGCATCGCAAACTGTATCATTAGATTTGTATGACACCAAGTCTCCTGGTAACAAATGTTGTATCTTGAGATTCAATTCGTTGACGTCCACATTTTTTGCTGCTAAAATTGCTCTTTCTGCCAGTCACTCATGATTTGTGTATCGTCTGTGTACATTGGGAAATATCTGGTCAATAAGAGCATCTTGCGAATCAATGATTGTGCAGAAATCGGTCGGTAATTTTATGCATCCAGTTTCATCTGTAGTAACTTTTCCATCGCCGATCTCTAACAGTTGTTTTGAGAATGTTTCAGCGGATGGATCCTGAAGCATTTGAACGCGCATATTTACATTTAGTTGTACTTTTTCAACATTACGCCACAATGGCGATGATTTTAAGTACGGGTTGATCTCATCCGCGTATGTTGAACGCGGAATAACAGGAAGTGCTTGTCTGAAATCATCTGAAAGGAGTAACAGAGTGCCGCCAAATAGATTGTCGTTGTTTTTTATATCTTTCAATGTCCTGTTCAACGCCTCAAGCGAATGTTTGTGTGCCATAGTGCATTCATCCGAGATAAGAATTTTACACTGTTTCAGCACTGTGGCCATGGACGATTGTTTTTTTATGTTGCACACTGCGTCTGGATTATTTTGAATATTTAGTGGCAGTTTAAATAATGAATGAACTGTTCTGCCTCCATCCAATAAAGTTGCCGCAATGCCAGATGATGCAATAGCCAATGCGATGCCATTATTTGATCGTATTTCGGTGAGAATTAGCGAAATAAGGAATGTTTTGCCAGTTCCCCCTGGTGAATCCAAAAAAAAAAAAAAAAGAATACACCTTGTCCTGCCGAAACTGCGAGCATGATGCGGTCGTAAATGGTTCTTTGTTCTTCATTCATTAGTGGGACATTGCGAGCAACAATCGCTGCCATTTCTACAGTATTGTATTATAGTTCACGATTCAATTCAGTGTTTATTAAATCAGATGCATTTCGATTTGTTGAATGCATACCGAAATGACTGAGTGGTAAGTTGGCAATGATATGCAAAGATCTTCAATAGCAATCAATGTGTCACTGAATACTATCGTTAGGTCGTTGCACCGTGAACGATGTTGATGCAATATATCATCAGTCATTGAATCTTTGTGATTATCCCATAATGTCTCTGCCGGGCCGGGAAACATGTAGTCAACACTATAGCGAATAGTAGACGTATTTGTTTTGCTGTGCTGTTCAATCCTGCTTCAGCAAGCATACACTCCCACTGGTTGTCGTCTTCCAGCAAGCCGAGTGCAAGGCATGCATCTTTATACGTTGGATACTGTTGTCCATTCACTTTACGTAAATCTTGAAATGACAAAGAGCCGGTGACATTAACCAATAACAGTCGAAGATAAAAGCACTCAGTCTGCCTTGGATTGACTGTAAATGATTGACTGTTTGATTTGAATAACCCGGGACATGCATCAACCGGTGTGCCTTGCTTGCGGGGCATCCATTTTTTTATTGGAGCCCATGTGAAATATCGTGGTACTTCTGAATAGAGTAATGTCCGTGTAAAAGCACCAAAAGCATCCGCACGATTACACAATTCAAAAAATTCGATGAGTGTAGTTTTTGGTGGATTTATAGCACGATCAATCGCTATCTCGCTCGTAAAATATACGCGCTGGCCATTTTCAAGATGGACGGCTAAATGAAAAACTGCTGGATCCCGTTCATGAATTGGGGAACCAAAGATACGCCAAACAGCTTCATTGGAGCTGACGTACCGGCCAATTTGGTAAAGTGTAATTTCATCGTTGTTATTCACCGGAGGAGCATTCACATTGGTATTTTCAACTCGAAATACAGCCATATCACTGCCTTTATTCACATACTTGCAAATGTATTTGATGCTCTTCACTGAACTGCAGAACTCAACATTAATATGAGCATTGAATGTTTTGCTCAGCAGAGGCGAATATGGGACCAACCAACGATTATCAATGTCAATGTCTATGTTGTTGACATTTTTAACAAATGATTGTCCGTCATTATCGGGATTTCTTCTACGATATATTGGATATCCGTCAACATTTGTGATCGTACGTTAGTGAAATTTTTCGGAAAACTTTTAGTACATTTTCCATCTGCCATGCAAGGCGATAAACGATTCAGATTGCCGCATGGGCCATGAATCATGTTTGCTGTAACAATATCAAACAACATTTGATCAGGAGACGGATATGGAATTTCTGCAGAAATTATTCTGTCGATTTCTTCAGGACGTATTTTATCGATTAACCAAACCAAAATGTGGGCATGAGGTAATTCCCGCTTTTGCCATTCAACGGCATACATCCAGCCACGTGTGGGACCGAATACATGTATTTTTTTTTATGAAATTTATCAAAGACTTCAATTTTTGTCTGAACACCGTGCTGTAATTCATGACGATGTATTGCAGTTTGGCCAGGCAATAGTAAAGATGTAATCTCCGGCCATTTCGGATTACACGTGAACGTGATAAAAAAACACGGCCGTCCATATTCGCGCACGTAAGTCAGAGCATCCTGTATGTATTCCTGCATATGACTTGGACTGCCTATGTATGATGATGGTAGAATGACAGAGTTATCGATTTCAGTGGCGTCGGCGTTGTTGACAATAGCGTCTCGCAGGTGAATGTATTCTTCCGCAGGCAGCTTTTGTTGATTAAATCGCAAGTATCTTAATCGTTCGCTCTCTATCTTTACATATATGTCGACCATGAATTGTTGACAGAGCTCACGACATCGTAGAATAACGTTTTCCTGATCGCGTCTAATCATCAACCGATACGCATAATAATCCTTCGAACTAACATTCTTGTTTGCTTCGGCACCTGTTGCGGGATCTCGTTGCTTAATATTTATGCAATAACCGTCTTGTCCCTTCCAAAATATTAGCGGATATTGGAGAGCGTCATATGAACGGTGTGTATCAGCAATGAACTGTAGATTATTATTTCTTCTACGAATCACGATTTCTCGTGTAGCAGTACGATCGCCAACCATGATTCCAGCAACATTGTCAAGAACACGTGCATTGAATCTACGAATATGCTCTCCAGCAGGTGTTTTATCAAGATTGATGACAATAGCGTGCTTATCACTTTGTAATTTGTGCATGTGTGATTTGAATATTTTCAACAATTCATTGTGCTCATTCAACAGAGCGTCCAGGTTGCTAACGATGCGTCTGGCAAAGAGTGAATCGAGGTTATTATAGCCACAACGTGCATCCACACGTGCATCCTCACCGCCCATAAAGTAAATTTGTAAAAAATTAGGTGATTCGTTTGGCATTGGCAACAATGAGCCCACTTTGTGATAAATTTGGCCTTTGATTTTGAATGTTGAATTGAATTGTTGACCATTGGTAGCATTATTCTTAACTATTTCTGTTGCTCCGAACGATGTCATCTGGAAACATGAATTAAATGTTCGAATGGACTTTAGGAACAGATTAGAATCTGGATACGTGCCAATAAGTAAACCGTTCAATGGTTCAGGAGGTGTCTCAATTGCAGGTAACTGCACCTTTCCTGACGAACAACACATCCCGGCTAGCTCACTTTAAAACTTAAGAGCATTACAATGCGGACATTCCTTGTCCATAGCACGAATTACCACTTTTGAATGAGCATAATATTGAATATCGGGCTCGTACTCGAATGCTAGGCGCAGGAATGAATTAGATGTAAATGATCGATGCACCTGTTGGCGCTGTTGGTCATTTGCTCTGCGTCTGCTAACTGAATAACGGCGCGCTTGCCTTTGCTCTAATCTTCTTTGTTCATTTCGTTCAGCTCGTGCATCTACTGATTCATCTCGACGCAATCGCGCCATATTCACACGCACATTAGTATTATCTTGCTGGATTTGGTGTTCTGTTCTTTCGGCTCTTGTATTTCGCATTACGTGTTTGACGCCCTAATGATGCTCGTCTGCGTCTTGCTGGCATTGTACAAAACACACAAATAAAAGATTACAGCCCCTGCAAATTAATAATGAATTCACTTGAGAATCACGCTGAAATGGTAAAATTACACTGATAATTGTAAACACGTCACTACTACGATCGATGCACAAATAATAATGGCCTAAAAAATCATTTTTCATTTTAACATAAAATAACTCCGTCGGATATTGACAAATTTTTTAAAAGAATATACCTTTTAAATATTAAAAATATTTTAAACACTTCGTAAGATACGGTTAAAAAATCATTTTTCATTTCAACATTAAATAAATTCTGACATCGTGTTTACGATTCTAAAAATATTAACTTTAAACAAATATTTTAAACACTTCGTAAGATACGGTTACGATTCTAAAAATATTAACTTTGAAAAAATATTTTAAACACTTCGTGAGATACTGTTAAAAATTCATTTTTCATTTCAACATTAAATAAATTCTGACATAGTGTTTACGGACAACTCACGCCACCAAGGTGGAAAAGTTGTTAAAAGAGTTGGTTAAAAATTAATTAAGAAAGAACTAATTAAGTTACAACTTTCATTAATAGATAAAAACCTATTCGCAGACCTACCGAATGTACATACAGAATTTCATTAAAATAGGTTAAGCCATTTTGGAGGAGTATGGTAACAAACACTGTGACACGAGAATTTTATATATTAGATACATTCTTTCCTGTAAATGCTATGATCTTTCTTTGGTAAAATATGTTGACAAGGACCATATTAACATGTCATATTTTATTATTACTGGCAACCTAAATATTATAAATGACAGTCAGTTAAAAAATATTCATGGGTTATGGTACTAAAGTTCTACTTTCCTCTAAAATTAATATTCCTCAAATAATGAAACAATTTTCCTATGATATAGACTTGTTTGCATATAAAATTTAATTTAAAAAAAATAATATATCATATAATAAATGAATCTAAAATTCCAAACTGCATTTACATGCCCATCTTCACGATGCACGCGTATATAACTTTTTCGTCTAATGAAAAATCGTACTATTATTTAGAGCTGAAACAGTTCTTGAAAGTTTTTGCAATTTATAATATTCAATTAAATTTTATTTTTATTCACCTTTTTCTTCGTGTTGTTTACGTCACTACAGGAGAATATTTATGAATTCGTAACAACACGAATCTATAAAATTTATATACATTCGTTATGTCGTTGCAAAAATTATTTTATAACCAAATATCTAAATGAAGAACAATACCTGACAGTTTGAGACCAGTTGAGGATACAACAGAGAAAAAAAAAATATCGTATCTATTTTGATATCCAACCAGTTATGTCATGTAAGTAGTATATCTTTCACTATGTGAAAATAATATATTGTATTAGATGCTAGAGTTCTGCTTCAGTCAGTCAGCGTTGTTAGTTACTCTTTTGTACACTAAACATTATAGAAGGTAAAGATCTTTGATCGTTACAGTGAAACTCAAATATTGGGACTTTTGTGTGCATAATAATTGAGCTGCCAGGTTGTGTCCGTAGCTAATTTTTTTTTCTCTTATAATCACCTACTTAGGGTAAAAGTTCACTATTAAGAAAAACGATTTTAAAAATTTTAATGAAAACCAGCGAGGAAAAATTCTTGCAGAATTATTATAACTCGATCTGATATGTTTCGTAACCCCCCCCCCCCCCCCCGAAAAAAAAAAGTGTAACTTATTTTTTTACTGGAAAGAATTATTACAGAAAGCAAACTTCTGTGAGTATTTTGGTGACATGTTTAAAAACTCTTCGCAGAATATTTTTAAATTTATAGACTTAAACTTGACCAGAAATACTTATCACCATATGAAAAGCTATAAAGCTACTGGCAAAAAACTAAAAATTGACAAACACAGATTTATCATTATTATTATTACTTTTATTATTATTACTTTTTTACTTCAATTATCCGAGTACCATAGATAATCGAAGTATATATATCCGAACGAAATTTTTGATATCGAGTTCCTAGTTCACTTTTAAATTTAATAAAATCTCCTGAGTCCAAAACAATTTATTATTTTATCTATTAATTAATTTAAACCCATTCAAACTTAAATTTTCTTTATTTTAACGCTCTTTCTGCGGAGGAATAAAATTGTGATGACTTGTTACCAAACCCGAGCTAGGAATAAATCTTTTAGACCGTCGTCATTGGCCCACTCCGTAGCTCTAGTGCTTAAAATATTTCATAAACCTACTCAACCCCAATCTTCTTTTTCTTGTTTCCTATAGCTTAATTGGTTCAGCAATGTTTCACATTGCCCAGCTTCTAATAAGAGGAAAGTTGCTCTTTCCACAGAATAAATATAGTTACTATACTGTTACGAAATTGTAAATAATTGTGTTTATTTTTGTATAAATTCTTTCAAAGAGGCTTAGTAAGTTGATAAAGTGTTAATTTTGTGCATTTCTAGTCGTTTTAGCATTGAAATAGCCTTATTTTCCCTTAAAAACGCATTAAAAAGACCTAGTAACGCAGGTAATGCATTTAGCGCCAAATTTGGCGACTTTTTCCCACCTTGGCGATTTTTTTGGCGACCTTGGCGAGAAAATCCTTATATGGGATATACCAAATATGGAAGCTGTAAGTTGATTGGTTGACCACTTTCTAGAGTTTTCTCGAAAAATCTGGGTTCCATGGAACAGTATATAAGAAAGCGCTTTCCCGCCAAGGCAGTCAGTTCAGTTCAGATCTCAGCCAGCTTCGCTAGTGCTTGCATTGCTCTTAAGCCTCTTTGAGAGAGACTTGCTTTATGTGTTATTACTATACAGTTTGTACTGTGGATTTGCTGTTGACAGCTGTTGTTTAAGCTGTGTTTACTGTTTGAATTGAAGCTGATACTTGGTTTATAGACCTACATTTTTCTGGAATTTTCTGTGAATAAATTACTGAATTTTTGCACGTTTGGCCTTTCATTCTCAGACAACTCCTGAACCCCCAAGTACGCAACATTTCTGGTGTCAGAAGCGGGGATTGTCTGTGAATGGTGATAACGAGAGCTATGGAACAAGAAATGAAGAAATTTCTAGAAGGACTCACTGCTCAGATGAATGAGTTAAGATCTGGATTGATAGAGAAAATGGAAACAGGACAGGAAAAGATGGAAGCATCGCAAAGAGAGATGAAAGATAGCCTGAGTCAAGAGATGAATGAAATGAAAGCCGGACAGAAAGAATTGAAAGACGGTTTGACTGAAGAAATGAAGGTAGCACAAGAGAAAATGGAAACATCGCAAAGAGAGTTGAAAGACAGTTTGACCGAAGAAATTAAATCTAATCAAGACGAGATGAAGAGAGAACTTTCGACAGTAAAGGAAGTGATTGAAAGTAAATTATCGGATATGGGAAGCAGAATAGATGGAATAGAAGAGAAAGTTTTGAAAATAGAAGAGAGTTTTGAAGAGAAAGCAATGAAGATCGAGGAAAATGTTATGAAAGTAGAAAAGAATTTTGAAGAGAGATTTATGAAGATAGAAGAGAATTTTGAGGAGAAATTTAAAGAAAACTTTGATCAAGAGCTGAAAGGAAGGGTTTCAGAGATAGAAAGCAAGTTTAAGAGAATAGAAGAAGATCTGGAAAAAAAAGGGAAGAAAAGTTAGAATCCATGCCCCAGGAAACTGAAAAGAAAGAGAGAAGAATCCAGAATCAGGAATTTATTAAGCTATCTACCTACGATGGCAGTTCCTCCTGGCATGTATATAAGACGCAGTTTTCCATCGTTGCTGAAGCTAACGGCTGGGACTCTGCCGCCAAGTCAGTCCACTTAGCAGCAGCATTACGGGGAGATGCAGCCGAGATCCTGAGAAATGTTTCTAAAGAAGAAAGGAACGACTTCGAGGCCTTGACTAGAGCACTGGAGCTACGGTTCGGAGAGAAGTGTTCTAAGGACTATAGTCGCCTCCAGCTAAAGTCCCGTTACCAGAAAACGGGCGAAAGTTTGCAAGAGCTGGCAGCGGACATTCAGAGATTGTCACACCTAGCATTCTCAGACTGTCAAGCTGATACTCGAGACGACTTAGCTCTTCAGTACTTTATCGATGCTGTTCGGGATCCAGAAATTCAAAAAGCGCTGAGACTTTCCAATATCAGAGACGTAGAATCCGCTTTAGGCTATGCACTTAGGATAGAGGCAGCCCAACAAGCCTCCCGTAAAGACCGCCATACCATAAGAGCAGTCTCATTAAACGATACGGCTGCTGGTGAAAATGAAATAAAGAGAAGTATCGAAGAGATCTTAAAGAGATTGCGCAGCCTGGAGAATAATAAGGAAATAAAGGATCGGAAGATAAAGTGCTGGGGCTGTGGAGGGGATGGTCACGTGAAGAGGAACTGCCCTGTACGACCAACTGTAGGAAATCACCCGGCTTCACCATCACTGCAGGAAAAATTAGAGGAGGCCATCTCGCGGGGCGGAGGTTGCCTAAAATTAAAGAGCCCCAATTTACAGTATTTCATGTTTCATCGATGAGTGGCGGCGATAATGGACTTCACGTCTATGGCCAAGTCAACAACGCCACCTGCCGGATGATTCTGGACACGGGAGCCAACGTGACCATCATTAGAACGGATTTGGCTCAAGAACTAAAAGAGAAGATCATCTGGACTCCGCCCTGCGTTAAACTCCAGACTGTGACCGGAGACGAAATTAAAATATATGGAAAAATGAACTTGATCATCACTTTTGGGAATGCCAGTTACCATCATATGGCATAAGTGGCAGATATAAGAGATCCTGTAATCATTGGAATTGATTTCCTGAGAAAATTTAACTTTGAATTGGACTTCAGGAATAATGAACTGCATTCGAGCTCGGAAGACATAGCTGTGTTCAACACTGAAAATCAAGACATTCAGCCAATATGCCAGATAACAGCCAAGTCGGAAATTTCCATCCCTCCACACACAGAGACAATAGTTTCAGGAACACCACCTACAAAGCAATACTTCCGCTATGGACTGATTGAATACCCGAATACATACAATAGCCCAAGAGGAGTTCTGCTTCATCTCTAGTTGATCTCTCAAAGAGTACTATTCCTGTGAGAGTCGCAAACATCAGCGATAAGGTCCGAACAGTGAAGAAGGATGAGGTGTTAGCAGCCTGCACTCCTGTAACATGCATCAACCGCCCCACGCAATCAACTGAATCCAAGTCTTCTGAACAATTAATAACGGAATTACTCAAGAATGCAGAGTTAGGAAAGGAACAGAGATGTGCTGCGGAGAAGCTACTCCAAGAATTTAAAGACCTTTTTTCTCGAACACCTGAAGACGTCGGAAGAACGAACATCACCCAGCACAGAATTGATACAGGAAATCATCCTCCAATCAAACAACATCCAAGAAGACTTCCCTTTGCTAAACAGGATGAGGTCACTGAACTTCAAAGTGAAATGAAGCACAATGATGTCATCGAGCCATCAACGAGTCCTTGGGCCTCTCCCATAGTACTGGTGCGGAAAAAGGATGGTTCAACAAGATTCTGTGTGGATTATCGTCGTTTGAATGACATCACGAAGAAGGACAGTTACCCTCTTCCCAGAATTGACGACACATTAGACACACTTGCTGGCAATAAATGGTTCTCGACGTTGGATCTGAAGAGCGGTTACTGGCAAGTAGAATTACATCCTGATGATCGTGAGAAGACTGCATTCACCACGGGACAAGGACTGTGGCAATTTAAAGTTATGCCGTTCGGATTATGTAATGCTCCTGCCACCTTTGAACGCCTGATGGAGACAGTGCTAAAAGGACTTTCCTATGAAGCCTGTCTGGTGTATTTGGATGATATTATCATTGTGGGGCGCACCTTTGAAGACCATCTACGAAACATCCGAAAGGTGCTGGAGAAACTCAGAATGGCTAACCTCAAATTGAATCCAGGCAAGTGTAACTTGTTCCGTCGTGAAGTGAGCTACCTCGGCCATATCATCTCTGCCGAAGGTGTGAGAACTGATCCTGAGAAGATCTCTGCAGTCGAGAACTGGAGTCGCCCTGAAAATGTACACCAACTACGAAGTTTCCTGGGGTTATGCACTTACTACAGGAAGTTTGTCAAGGGTTTCTCAAATATTGCCAGAACACTCCACAAGCTGACGGAAGCCAAACAGAAGTTCCTGTGGACAGATGAATGTGAAAATGCGTTCAAGCGGCTTAAAGAGGCCTTAACATCATCGCCTGTCTTGACGTATCCACAGCCCGACACGCAGTTCATACTTGATACAGATGCCAGCCATGAGAGTGTCGGTGCTGTTCTGTCGCAGGAAATTGATGGCCAAGAACATGTCATTGCCTATTGGAGTAAATGCCTGTCTAAACCGGAGCGAAATTACTGTACCATCAGGAAAGAGCTACTTGCCATCGTAAAAGCCATAGAACATTTCCATCATTACCTCTATGGCAGAAGATTCCTGCTCCGGACTGACCATGCATCTTTAACGTGGTTGCTCCAGTTCAAGAACCCGGAAGGACAGATTGCCAGGTGGATACAACGCCTGCAGGAATATGACTTCGAGATACGTCATCGTAAAGGGACTCTACATGGTAATGCAGATGCCTTGTCACGGAAGCCCTGTTTGGAAAGCTGCAAGTACTGCTCTAGAACCGAGCAGAAATACCTGCCGATAAATCCGGTTGCCTGCCAAGTTACTGTCTCAACACCATCAGATCAAGATCCCGATCCATGGAGTGACGAAGAACTTAGAAAAGCCCAGTTGGAAGATCCTGACATAAAGCCAATATTACAGCTGAAGGAGACGACCAGCAACAGACCTATCTGGCAGGACATTTCCAGATTTAGTCTCATTACGAAAAGTTATTGGGCACTTTGGGACTCTCTTCATATCCGAAACGGCGTATTATACAGAAAGTGGGAATCTGATGATGGGAAAAGCTTCCGATGGCAGATAGCATTGCCAAGATCAAGAATTCCAGATGTTTTAGAACAACTGCATAGTAGCTCTACCGGAGGCCATTTTGGGGTAATGCAGACTCTGCAGAAAGTTCAGGAACGCTTCTACTGGTGCAAGGCAAAGAAGGATGTGGAGAAATGGTGTAAATCCTGTGATGCTTGTGCGGCACGTAAAGGCCCGCAGAAACGAAGTCGAAGAAGACTGCAACGGTATAACGTGGGAGCACCATTTGAACGAATTGCACTCGACATCTTGGGTCCTTTGCCACGGACCTCCAGTGGAAATAAATACATCCTCGTCCTGATGGACTATTTCACCAAGTGGCCTGAGGCATATCCTATTCCCAATCAAGAGGCATGCACAGTCGCAGAAGTCCTAGTGCAGCAATGGGTGTCAAGGTACGGCACGCCCCTACAACTTCATACCGACCGAGGTAGGAACATTACCTCTGATGTTTTCAAAGGACTGTGTGAACTACTCGGCATAGACAAAACCCGGACAACACCCTTACATCCCCAGTCGGACGGCATGGTCGAGAGGTTCAATCGTACCATCCTGAATAACCTCTCCCTTCTAGTATCAAGGAACCAGCAAAATTGGGACTTGAAGTTGCCATTGTTCCTGCTGGCTTATCGAAGTGCTGTCCATGAAACCACCGGCTATACTCCAGCCCAGATGCTGTTTGGACGTGAACTTCGTCTCCCTTGTGATCTCCTGTTTGGTTGTCCACTATAATAGGCTAGCCAAGTACCACAAGTAACGGTAATATTAAAAATTAAAAATGTAAATACTGGTAAAATTTGCGCATGCGTAATGTAAATATTTGTATTTGTACATATTTGTCAATTTTGTAAATATTTCTCACTTGATTTGTATTTCTATTTTATCGTTATATGCAACTTAGTTTTTGTGTTTTAGATTGTGTAAATTTGTTTAGTTTCGCCTCTTGACCAAGGGTTGCACTGCCCGGGACGTGCAGTCCTTGGGAGGGGGGCAGTGTTACGAAATTGTAAATAATTGTGTTTATTTTTGTATAAATTCTTTCAAAAAGGCTTAGTAAGTTGATAAAGTGCTAATTTTGTGCATTTCTAGTCGTTTTAGCATTGAAATAGCCTTATTTTCCCTTAAAAACGCATTAAAAAGACCCAGTAACGCAGGTAATGCATTTGGCGCCAAATTTGGCGACTTTTTCCCACCTTGGCGATTTTTTTGGCGACCTTGGCGAGAAAATCCTTATATGGGATATACCAAATATGGAAGCTGTAAGTTGATTGGTTGACCACTTTCTAGAGTTTTCTCGAAAAATCTGGGTTCCATGGAACAGTATATAAGAGTGCGCTTTCCCGCCAAGGCAGTCAGTTCAGTTCAGATCTCAGCCAGCTTCGCTAGTGCTTGCATTGCTCTTAAGCCTCTTTGAGAGAGACTTGCTTTATGTGTTATTACTATACAGTTTGTACTGTGGATTTGCTGTTGACAGCTGTTGTTTAAGCTGTGTTTACTGTTTGAATTGAAGCTGATACTTGGTTTATAGACCTACATTTTTCTGGAATTTTCTGTGAATAAATTACTGAATTTTTGCACGTTTGGCCTTTCATTCTCAGACAACTCACGAACCCCCAAGTACGCAACAATACTTACTCTGTGGTTCTTTCAGATTGGCTCAAAAATTTTTGCTCAAGCTCAAATGCTTCCATTTGAGTCATAAAGAAACAACTCTGCATTTAATATATAAGATATTAACTTATTTCATAAAAAAATATTTTCTCAACAAGGAAAAATATTTTTTTAAATCTTTATTTATAATTTCGTTTTTTAAACTTTTATCTTATGTTATAGACAGTTTAAGTAAGTCTATAACACACACGCATAAATATATATATGACTTACTTAATATATGTATATATGACTCCCTTAAAAACATAAAGGGTTTTCCAATGGGGATGATACAATTTTAAATGGTTAGAATGGCAACACTGCGTATTATTTTTTGACATTTCTTGTGTCAGTTGTGTTTAGTATGCTATGCCATTTAATCATGCAAAGATACACGCTTGAACAACGTTTCGAAATTATTAAATTGTTTTATCAAAATCAGTGTTCATATGTGAATACTGAGAGAAATTTGAGAAGAATTCATGGACGACATTATTCAGTTAATCGACTCGATCGATTGTGACTTTTTTCTTTAGGGATATGTTAAGTCACACGTTTATGCTTATAATCCAATAACAATTGAGCAATTAAAAACCAACATTGAACGTGTTATTCGTGAAATAACACCAAATTTATGTGAAAAAGTGATGGAAAATTGGGTTGACAGAATGCGGTATGTACAGAGAAGTCGTGGTGCTCACATGAACGATATTATTGTCATACTTAATGGCATAATGTAAGCTTTCAAAGAAAAAAAATGTGTCTTACTGAATAATTTATGCGTTTTTTAAATTTTTAAATTGTATCACTCATAGCGGAAAACCCTTTATATATATATACACATATGTATGTATGTATGTATGTGTATGTATTCCTTTTACATAGATCTAAAGCACACATATATGAAATATTCTATTCATTTTTTCTGCAATATTTTAGCTTCTTCACGACATTAAAAAAAAAAAAAATCATACACGGTACGCCAAAAACTTAAAGGATTTTTCTTGTAAATCCACTCGAATAAGATTCCGAATTCCTTTACAAGCTGCCAACTTACGCATAGAAATACTGTGTAAATAAATCGGAGGGCTTGCCGCGGGCTGCAGAATATTCTTTCGTATTTGAACTGCTCTTGTGACCATCGTATTCTTTGCAACGTAGAACAAAACACAGCAAAAACTCCGCATTCTGAATAATACTGATTTTTTTTTTTTTTCCTTTCCCCACATAAGTGATACAACTAGTAGGACTCCATCGATCTTGCTGTAAAAATATTTCAACAATTCTAGAAGAAAATATATATATATCTTTGAAATGTAACTTTATGGGACATAGTCAATGATTAAACTAACATTGAAGTCCACTCAGAAATTAAATTTTCTATTTATTAAAAAAGTTTTTTTTAGCCGAAAATCATATTTATTTTTAGCTAAATAAAATAATATTTCTAGATTTATATTTCGCTTATTTAAAATGTAATCTTATCTAACACGTGTAATATTTTGGAAATACATATATAATCCTTTTATAGTAAAAGAAAAGAATGAGAACGAAGAATAGTCAGTCAAATAATTCCCCAAAGAAACATACACAAGCCAATCAAAATAACTAGATATCTTAAATTGATTTAATTTTTAAGATTATTAATAGCACTTACTTTAATTTTTAAGATTACAATACCTAATGAAAATTAAATAGGACCGTGTAATAATATTCTGAAGAAAACAAAGTTGACACTAGGATATTATTTTAAGAGGAAAAAAGGGTATATATATATATATATAATTCCATATATAAGTTATGCAACGTGTGATTAAACGAATAATTATTGAGTAGCACTAGGAATTTAATTTTCCATTTATTGCATACTTGCCAACATCCTAATTAATATTCCGTAGTTTTGTTGATTCCACCCTTTTTTCCCCACCCGTAAATTTGTATAGATATATTCTCTAAATCCAATTGCGATTAAAGAAAAAGAAAAATACTCAAACAATATACTGGTGTGAAAAAAAAAAAAAAAAAAGGCGAGGCTAACAATACTACGGAATATTAATTAGGATGTTGGCAAGTATGATTTACAATAGAATAGCTGGAAAATTTCTTAATTTATTATGTAAAAATTTTATTATCCGCCATATTTTCACACCACTTTTCTCGAAGAATGGCTTTCTTCTTATTTAATCGTAATTATATATTGTAGAAAATTATTTTGTAAACTTAGTTGCGTGAAAAATGGGCGGGTACTAACAACATTACGGAATAAATTTTAAAATTTGATAGCTACGGTATAGGCACTTTCGGGGGAAAAATATTATTATTGATTTTAAGTTTAAAAAAATTTCATTTATAAATAAATATTCCGCTCATGTCAAATGTAATCCTAAGTTATATAACATATGAGTGAAAAAATAATTATTGAGTACCACTAAAATTTCAATTTTCCATTTATTGTAGGTATATGACTTTTTGGTCGAAGAAGATATTTATTTATAGCCAAATAAAATGACATGTTTATATTTATATTTCGCTTACTTGGAATGTAATCGTATGTAACATAACCTATAATTAAAAGAATCATTCTTGAGTACTACAAAAGGAATTTAACTCACGATTTATTTTATCGGTCTATAAGTCGAAAACGTTATTGTTCTCTTTCAGTTAAATTGAATTATATTTCTAGTTCTACATTTAAAATTAGATTTAAACTTTATTTTCTGTTAAATTTAAATCTTTTCAGCCAAAGAAGATATTTATTTTTAGCCGAATAAAATTATATTTCTATATTTATTTTCCAGTTTTTTGGAAGATAATAATAAAATACATAACCTATGATTAAAAGAAAAAATATCTAGCATAATTAGGAATCTAAATTTCTACTTAGGGCCTTTTTAGTCGAAAATATTATTTTTTATGTTTTACATAAAAAATATTAATTTAATTAATTTTGTGATTAATTTGTGAGAGACTTTCTGAAAACTAGTATGTTGTGGCCACCACAAGACTTTCTTCTATATTTTCCTATACATATTCAATCAGTAACAATATTTAAAAAAAAAAAAAAAGATTTTTTTTTCCTTTTTTTTTTTTTTTTTTTTTTTTTGTGAAAATTAATACATATTCAATCACTAACAATATTTAAAAAAAAAAAAAAAAATAGAATTTTTTTCTAAGTTTTTTTTTTTTTTGGTTAAAAGTAAAAAAAATCGATAACTTTGTTTTAAATTATCACAGATTTATAGTTCAACCATTCGTTTTAAAGGTATTGACGAGACCTTTCGAATGATACCCATCTTCAAAATTTACCCCCCCCGGGGGGGTACTTCCCCCCCAGGGGGGGAAGCGATGCCCCCCCATGCACAAAATTTTTTTCCTAGTTACGTACTACTATTATCAATAATTCATATTAATTTTACAAACACAAGTGTAAAATAACTCTTATTATGCACATTTATACGAATTTTTGTCCTATGCTGCCATGTTAAAAATTTAGATAAAATGCTATCACAGCGCCACCTGTTGAGCTATTGATCCCCAAATATAATCAGCAACAGTTTATGTCGGGGACCAACTAAATACCAAGTTTGGTAAAATTTCGTTAAAAAAAAAAAAAAAAAAAAAATATATACGATTATTTTTCCAAGTTTTTTTTTTTTTGTTAAAAGTAAAAAAAATCGATAACTTTGTTTTAAATTATCACAGATTTATGGTTCAACCATTCGTTTTAAAGGTATTGACGAGATCTTTCGAATGATACCCATCTTCAAAATTTAACCCCCCCGGGGGGGTACTTCCCCCCCAGGGGGGGAACCGATGCCCCCCCATGCACAATTTTTTTTCCCTAGTTAACTACTACTATCATCAATAATTCAAATTCATTTTACAATCACAAGTTTAAAATAACTCTCATTATGCCCATTTATACGGAATTTTGTCCTATGCTGCCATGTTAAAAATTTGCATAAAATGCGATTACAGCGCCACCTGTTGAACTATTGATCCCCAAATCTAATGGGCACCAGTTCATGTCAGGGTGCAACTAAATACCAAGTTTGGTTAAATTTCATTTATATGTTCGTGAGATACAGCGTCCACAAAAAAATGATACAGACAGACAGACAGACACACAGACAGACAGACAGACAGACAGACAGACACACAGACAGACATTTTCTAAAAACTATCAATTCGTGTTCAGGACATCCCAAAACGTGTAGATCCGTCAAAAAACGGAGGTCGAAAATTTTCGCGAATCCAATACTTTCTCTATATTACATATAGAAGAAAGTAAAAAAGCTGTTGTTGTTTGTCATAATTTACCTTTTATTTGCCGAATAGTACAAAAAATTTTCTTTAAAAACTTATTCAAAATTTATTGAATAATCATAGAAAACATTGACACATATTCAACAGAATTTCTTGTAAAAAAAATATATCGATTTTTTTTTTTTTTTTTTTTTTATCTTAAAAGCAAATTTTTATGGTGTACTCAAAACACAGGTTAAAAACTGTCATTGCTACATACATAGCTTACATAGGCTGCTTTTCTTGTTTAATGATGTCGAAAGTTAATTGGAACACTGTGTGGGAGGGACTAACATTTTAGTTCCAATTATTTTGGTCCTTAAGCTGGGATCGAATCCTTTAGAAAAATCATTGAGTCACAAGAGAAACTGTCAAACGTGTGTTGTGTTATCCCCCTTTCTCCACCCCTTTTGTTAAGATAACGAAGAAAAATAATCACTTCGTGTTACTTAAAGTTTAAGGTGTCAAAGCTTAAAAATCAGCTTTACTTGAAAGCTCATTAATTTATCTAGAGTTTATTTTACACTTTCTTTTACTTTTTTTTTTTTTTTTACACAAATGAACTTTTGCAACTTTAATAGCAATGTATATATTATTATGTATCTATTTTTAACAAAACAAAACGTGTATAATAAAACCACTTCTTCTTATATAAATATAAATAAAACAACATTTTAAAAATTTACTCCATGCATCATATGCTTTAATAAAAGTTACACTGTACTGTATTAAAAAATAGGGATTATGTATTCATAGAAAAAATATTAACCCTTTAACGTTCACTACTTAATTTCTTTTAAAAATTACTAAACTAATTTTAAAAATGGCTTTTAGACACATAGCTGATCATA
This sequence comes from Salticus scenicus, assembly GCA_963930645.1. NCBI lineage: Eukaryota > Metazoa > Arthropoda > Arachnida > Araneae > Salticidae > Salticus > Salticus scenicus. Next base: position 355,267,285 of record OZ005650.1, on the reverse strand, counting down.
AATATTTAAAAAATAAAAAATAAGCATTGTTCCTTTTCGAGAAGTTTTCGGTTTGAAACATCTGTAAGTAAACCTTATTAAATTCAAATAATATTTAATTTAATAAATAAATCACTTTATAAGTAAACATTATCGACAACAAAAACTCGTAAAAGTTGCATAGATCCCAACATTTCAATTTATTCCGGAGTATTTTAACCCTTTGCAGCGCAAGGTAATTCGGATCATTTAAATTACACTGCCACCGGAATTTACGAGCATAATTAAAATAGAAGAAATTTTAAATTTTCACGTTAAAAAAAAAGGGGGGGGGGCCTTTTCTGCTATTTTATAAATGTAAATTTTTGCTAAAAAATTTCCGGGATGAGTTTTTGCACTTGAGAATTAAAATTAGGTGTTCCATCAGCGGGAACACTGCAACTGAAAGGATTAAAGTACATCATTATATATAAAAAAAAAGTTTCATACAGTACTTATTCAAATATAAAGTATAAAATGTATTTTCACAAGCCTACAATACCAAATCCATAGCTGAAAAACATACATCAAATATGCGTCTGGTATTCTCCCAACTTTCAAAAATACTTAAATTCGTTTAAAGATTTAAAAAAAAAGTATCATTTAAATTAAATTCAAGGCCAGCTTAAACTCGAAATTTTAAAACTTGTGATCGAGCATTCATCTAACGAAAAATTATGCATTTTATGGAAACAAATCTAATTAAATTGAAAAGCTTTACGCGATTTTTATAGGGGTTTTATTTGCTAATTAAAAAGTTTTTTTTTTTTTTCTTTTTTTTTTTATCTAAAAAAAATTTTATATTTAATATAAACATTCTTAAAGATTTTTCTGTTCTTCTCTTCTCTTTTCACTGAATTCACAAAAAATAAAAGAACAGCCAGATGTTGATCTTATAAAATGTAGTTTTTGTTTGTATAAAAATCGGAAAAACAGAATTTCGACTCGATAGTATATTGAATAAAAAATATTTTTCGATTTAGGATTAAATTAAAAATTTAGTTAAACCAGAAAAGAAAAAAAAAAAATTATTTTCTCATACTTTCCAATATCCTAATTAATATTCCGTTTACTATATACCGGTGGTACACTGAAGTACCGCCTCACTAAATCCCTATTAATTACTATGATGAGTTAATATACATAATTTTTATCGCATATATCTTTAATTAATACTCTTAAGTTACTATAAAAAAGTATGTATCAGATACATTTTTTTGTCTGTTTTATAATGCAGTAGATACAGGGTTAAGGGAAAAAAAGAAACTTTCGGGATTCGCGTAGAATATAGAACACTTTCTAGTTGTATGCATTCTTACATCGTTTATCCTTCATCATCAATTTATCCTTCATTTTTGTTTCTTTTATCTTCTTCAGCCAACTTAAACTAACTTTTACCTTCCGAACATATACATGTAAGGAAAGTATTGTAATCATGGCAAAAATTGGACTTCGAGATTTTGGTGTATCTATACGTTTTGAGGTAAACCCGATTTCATTTTTACTATTTTTACGGTGATGTATACATGTGTGTGTGTATGTGAGGGAACTTGATAGTGTCCAAAGGATTTCTTCAAATTAGCTGAAAGTTGGTATGTATGTTACAGGTTACCGTAGTACAAACTCTATTGATTTTGGCGAATCTAGCACTTACAGTTTCTTTACAGGGATACAAAGAAAAATTATTTATCTTTATGGCCTAAGGGCTCAAATTATTTAAAGTGCGATAGCGTTTAAACGCCTTATTCAATTGAGCTGAAAATTTATATACACTTTACAGGTTACCATCGCACGAAGAATTTTGATTTTAATGAATCTAGCACTTATAGATTTGTACAGTGACACAACGAAAAATTCTTTATCATTATAAACTGTTTGCTTAAATTATTTGAAGTGCAATAGCATTAAATTAAACAATACACTATTTGGGGGAAAATACTGAAACACCCTATTGTAAATTTTTCCTTTGTTTATTTAACGACTTCTTTTACTTTAATTTATTTAAACAACTGTTAATTAAGGTAAAGACATCAGTGTTCACCACCCTTAAAATTTTAACTAGTGTTCGCCACCCTCACAAAAGACATGTTAAAATAAGCGTTTAATAACATATATGAATTTAAATGTGTCTACGTTAGATTCTCTAGAACCAGAGAATCTAGTTCAGACGGATTATGTTAATTAACGGTTATTTTAACATGCTTTTTGTGAGGATTGCAAACACGGCTGCAAATTTTAAGGGTGGCGAACACTGGTGTCTTTATCTTTCTTAATGTCATCTTTCTTAAATCAAGTGGAGTGACTCCGGATTTTTTTTTTTTTTTTTTTTTGTGATAAGAATCTTCTCAGAAGTTATGTTTTTAGTTTTTCTCTTGGAGAGAAAAGCATTTATATAAATGTAGGTTGCGTTTCTGTAGTTCTATATAATAACTTATAATTGCTTGCACAAAATATAGTGTGCTAAAATTTTCCTACATTGTTAAAAATATAGTGTTAAGTTGAATCAAAATTAGGTACTGAAGTAGCTGCAACCACCGGATGGTTTAACCTTTTACCCTGATTTGATAATTATATGTTGAGCCAAATATTTGTATTATGTTTAAAAAAAAAAAAAAAAAAAAAAAAATCAACATTCGTCCGACGCGGGGATTGAACTAAAGGTGAAGACCTTCTTGTCTCAAGTCTAACACACTGGCACCATGCCACGCTTTCTTGCCTACTAATTTTGTTTCGTTGATTTTGATTAAAGGGTCTAAATTTTCTATGGTCTTATTTTGACCCATGTGTGAGTTGTTGCACAAAATTTGCACTTTACCCTATGTTTTCGACCACGCTCTTTAATTTAAGCTTGGTTTAGTTTCAAAAAGAATTTTACTGATTCATACTTCCTGTCTGTACTACTAGAGTGTTTTATAGATTTTTCACTCTTCTTAAAAGGATATACTTTAATAAACTTTCTTATAGTAACATGTGGTTAGTGACCAACTGAATAAAGAAGTCTTTTTTTTTTCTTGTAATGAATATCGGTTTTGAAGGACATAATCAAACTCACTTCACACATTTTATTTTCACTCTCTGGCTTACAGCCGGTGATTTTCAGCGTGTTAAAAGCGCCATCTTCTGAATACAAAGGGAATTACAATTGCATGTTCGCCGAAACACTTCTCCAAGTTTTGGTGCTACTGAAATTCAATCGCAAGAAGTAGAAAACTAGAAAGTGATGTTGAACCATATTATGGTATTGCTTATAACTTTACTTTCTTTTGTGGTTCAAATTTGACCTGAATTTTTTAACAGTGTACAGGAAAAAAAAAAAAAAAGAAAAGAAAAGAAAAGAAAAGAAAACAGAAAAGAAAAACTACTCAAAATTTAATTGGAGATGAACTCTAGTGATTATTCTATAATACGTTCGAATAGTTTTGTGTGATCTTGTAAAATAAATAAATATAAATAATAAAACGGTAATTACACTAAATATTCTTTGCATATTTTACGCAAATGTATTAAAAATGTAACCTGTGATTAAAAAGCGGAAATTCACATTAAAGTGGCGACTAATTAAAATATTTGCACTCCGAATTACTTTTCGATTTTTTTACCAGAAACTAAAATTATTTTAAGTGTTTTTTTTTTCCTCTCTCTTTTTTTATTATTATTTATCTTATGTATTAATGTTAGTGAATTAATTATAGTAATATCGACTTACAAACATTTTGTACGTTATCCAATGGACGCAAAATAAAATTACATACATATAATCTGTTTTATATCCGAAACATAGGGGGGAGGGAGGAAATATCGAGTGGGACTGGACCTAGGGGTTATAGGGTTTAAAAATGACGTTGAGTCACACTCAGCTTAGGAGTGAAAAAGAGTTAATTGTAATTTCCTATTCAGCTCCTGAAAATCTATTTAAGATGATTACAAGTTTTTTCCTTAAAAAAGAAAACGCTTAATTTAGTAACAAATACTCTGAATATTGTATAATCCGATAATAATTTTGAGAGGGTAAAAAAAAAAAATTATAATAAATAAAAAATATAGATTTAATTCCTTAAAATAAACTCTTTTCTTATAAAATTAAAAAAATCACTTTAATTTTTAAAGAAAATATTTGCTTTTAATTTAACACATTTTTACAATTTTTTCAAGATTTAGCATTCCTAGAATTCACTAATAATTTCATTAGGAAAAGATGAGCAAAAAATCAAAATCCTATTCAGAATATATTAAAGCATTATAAGTAAATGTTTGATTAAAAAGATATTAAATCTCTTAAGCTTACTGAGTTTTTACTTTTAAATTTTAATAAAATATCCGACGAAAAATTTTTAAAAAAGACTTAATTATAATTATTTAAACAGAGTGCAGATTAAAAGATTTTCTCAAATATTTTAAAATATTCAACATTGAAAAATCTATAGAAGGCTTATATAAATTCCCTTTAGATTAAGTTAAAAAATAAATAAATAAATAAAATCGGAATTTGTATAAAGGAGAATTCTTACTTTACGAAGTAATTGTTATATATAAGTATATATTATAATAAGAATAAATTTATAAAATTATTGAAAAATACGGTCATTTTCACTGTAAAATCACATTATACTTTATAAAATGTATCATAGTAATTATATATTCCTCCGTTCTTTATTGCAGTTTATATAAACTTTCACTATTTTACCAAATGATTTTTCCAACAGAACTTCCAATTACTGAATGTTTTGTATTAAATATATATATATATGTATATTACACTTGATTTCAATTATTACTAAATATTCTTATGCTTACACAAAAGTTACAGATTTGTGTCCTTTTAACTAGTTTATAAGAAATAATTAAATATTATGTATGAAGAATGATTTTTTTTTTTTAACTTAAATATAATGGAACTTATTTATATTCGATTTTAAAAAGAGGCTTTTCTGTGGAAACTTGAACCTATAATAGATCAAAATTTTCTCAATAGGTTTAAGGTTCAGTTTTGGATATCCGAAACTAGTTTAAAACGGGATAGGAAGATCTGCCTAAAATTGCTTAATATATATTATGTGAACAAACACACAATCAAACAAAGAAAAAAAAAACTAATAATGAAATAATTTGCATCTATAATAATAAAAGAAGGTGTCTTTCTGTCTGCACATCTATACTTTCAGCCCTCACTGAAAGCAGAAGTACAAAAATTGATATACGAGTGTTTAGAAGACTTTTGGAGGAGATAGTAAAAATGGAATTTAACAATGCTAATTAATTGCGAAGAAATTAACTAAAACATCAACCCATGTCAGTTAATAAACAAGTTAATTCCGAGTTTAAAAAGCTTTCAAGGAGCGTTAAATGGCCAAATATATTAGAAATATTGGTCCATTTTTTATATTTTATTATTATTATTTATTTATTTATTTATTTATATATTTTTTCCAAATTTGGTACCAAAAGAAAGGGACAATTTTTGCAAACCAGGAGCGGAACCGATACGACAATAAGATAATTTTTAATTAACTGGAGTATGAAATTTTAATGGCAATACTTCACTTCAATGCAAGATGTCTAAACTTCTGTCGGGAATGAAAAAGGAAGTGCTTTTCTTACATTTAAAAAACACGGAATTCTGAAGTGGTATAAAATTTGTAATTTTCAAACTTTTTCAAATTTAAACTAATTTACACAGAAATTAATAATCAGCCAGGACGACACATGCTAAGACTACAGTTCAAATTTCTTAAAATTCGATCAATAAACAAATAAGTTACAGTAATATTACATTGTGAAACGATTGTGAAAACTATCAAATGTGTTAAATTATTAGAAAACAGTTCGGGGGGGGGGGGGGAGGTGAGCAATCAAAAATTAGAAATAGACTTAGACTGTTCAAAATTGATTTTATTAGGATTCGACTGCAGATAATTTTGAGTGCGTAAGCTTATTAAAGGGGCATTACTTGGGGGAGGAGGGGCAGATTGGGGGAGGGGGGTCAACAAATTTTTAAATATGAATCGAGCCTTGAAAATTGGTAATATTAGAATTTTGGGTGGGAGGAATCAATTGCGAATAATTTCAATAATGAAAAATTATTAGGGTGGTGAATTTCTTGAAAAGTAGATTGGAGTGGGGGGGGGGAGGGGGCGGTAAAATTTTTTGAATAAGATAGAGCCGCAAAAATTGGTATTTTAAATGTTTTGCGGTGTAAGGAATCTATTGATAATATTTTCGAATGTGTAAAATCATTATGGGTGGGGGGATTACTTCTGCGGGAAAGTGGGGGGGGGGGGATTTTTAAAACAGAGATAGAGCCTTGAAAAGTGGGAGTTAAGAATCAATTGTGAGTACTTTCGAAAGTGTAAAATTATTAGGAGGCAAAAAGGGGGACGCAGGAAAGAAATGCAGAAATGAAGTTAGTGCGTTCAAAATTGGTATTATTCAGTTTTTGAGGGCATGGAATAGATTTCAGATGTTTTCGAATGTGTAAAATTATTAGAAGGGTCGGAGAGCGGAGGAATTTTGAAATAGATATCGAGTCTTGAAAATTGGTATTAGGCTTTTGGCTGTGAGGAATTGATTACGAATATTTTCAAAAATGTAAAATAATTAGGGGATGTTTTGCGCAGGTAGCTAACGCATGTATGCGCTGCTGCAGGCAGTGGAGACATGAACCGATGATTTTTTACTGATTTGTTTTTTATTTTATTTATGTCTTTTGACCCATAAAAATATAGTGATTCGGCAAGACAGTTGAACTTAAACAGGCGCGTACGGGTCTGCCCAGCCGATGGCAGCAGTGACCTTCAGTGAGTTTTCCACGATAATTAAAGATTTTTTAAATTAAATTATATTTTTTTTCTGACATAAAAAAATGCAGTATAGGAAAATTCCTGTGTTAAATTCAATAGTTTTACTTGTTGCCCCATTGAAACAAAATTATTGGATTATTTTAAACTACTTAAAACTTTTTTTGACCAAAATACAAAACCTTTTTTGAACTTCTCAATTCTCGCTATCTTTTAACTTCATAAATACTTTTTGTTTAAAAGGAACGATGATTTATTTAAAAAAAAATACTTAAAACTTCTTTTTTTTTTTTTTTTAATCTCAATGATTTAAAGCATTTTATTTAGCGAATGAAAAAACTCTTTTTTTAATTCAAATAACTAAAGGATGTACAGTGGAATATCTAAAACATTTAAAGTTATATTATTTAATTGGTTTCAATTTAAAGCTTCTTGTAAAAAAGTTTTAGACTTAACTTTAAAAATGTATTATTATATAACTCTGAAATTATGCTATTGTTGTGTTTCATTCGCTCTTTTCATTAAACCGTTAAATCTGGATGTATATTTCTCACGTAGTATCTAAGTAAACACATGCCCCAAAGAGTAAAATTTCATCCCTTTAACAAAATGACTGTTTTTATATCCTGAAACTATGTCCCTGAATTTTAATGACCCTATTTCACTAACTTTTGTAAAAGATGCATTATATTTCTCAGTTTAGTTCCCTAAAAGAATGCTCTAAAAGTGAAAACAAGCGGTGCAACATAAAAGTTACAGTGTTTTAAAGGCCATGTAAACTTTTATTTACTTTGTCTAAAACAAAAGCAGTTGATTTATGCAACTTCGTTTTTTCTTTCTTTCTTTTTTTTTTTTTTTTTTTTCCTTAAAAATGAAATTATGAGGTAAGGCTAGATATTTAAATTTTAACCAAATAACAAGAAGATTTAGACTAAATTTAAATCCAATCAATTTTGACATTTGAACTTTGTTTTTAATTTGTACGAGGATGTTCGAGATGTATTGATGTATAAATCGCCATGTTAAGTAAAACAATTTACAAAATTTCTTAAAATGAAATGCAAGTTTTCGAAAATTTACATTCAAGAATCGCAATATTTAAATTTTTGTACAGCTTCCAAGCAAAAAATTCGTAGAAGTAAAATATTTCCAACAAAATGACGCAGAAAATTGCATCATTGCATCAGTAGAAGTTCCTGAATGCATCACTACAAGTTTCTGAAATGTGAAAAGGTAGAAATTCTGTCTTAAACTTATTTTTTAATGTTTCGACCTTAGATACGTATATCATAAATATCATTAGAGAGCGCATTTAATATACTATTCAGACGGCAACCAAGATGGGGAGTGATTTTCATCAGTCACGTGACAGATGAAATGGCGAGATTCGTTCGCTATCGGATGATACAGTGAAAATTTTTTAACATTCTATATCCTAAAATGGGTTGAGGGGAGTGACAAATAACCTGGAATGGTGAAAACTTGAAAAGCACTCGTCACGTGATTTTTTATGTTTATGCGCTCTCTAGTGCTTGGGAGGGAAGGGGAGGAATGTCAGCAGCTCTCATTTCAGGGGTACAAGCTAAGTCGAATGAAAGGGGTGAAAACAATTATAGCGTAAATAATTATATACATTTACATTTTAATTTATCATTAACCTGTAAACATTTTTGTCTAAATCTGTTCATGCTAAGTTCAAAGATAAAATTTTGTATATCAACATAATAGGATACTGGAAATTTTAATTATTTCTTTTGATTTGAATAAAAATTCAACTTGATTAAACTTGAAATAAAATGACTTGAAAGTTTTGGTCGAATTTATAAAACTCTCTAGCCTTCATTTAGCCAACTTAAGGTTCCCATCAATTATTTTATTTAGATTTAGTGGTTCAAAAAGTTTCCTACATAATTATTTAGTCAAAGGGCTCAAAAATATAAAAAAGCAGACAAATATTTTACAAAATATAAAAATGCACATTTTTCTACACATATTCTCGCTGCATATATCCATGCTTTAAGCAAAAAAGTTCCTAAAAGACATTTTTTAAAGACATTTTTTCAGCTAACTTTCTGCATCAGAAACCTTCTGTCGAATCTGGGTTAGAAGCGGAAAAGGGGAAAATATATCACAAATATCAGACCTATCGTTACAAATTCGATACCAAATAAAAGGGGCAATTTTTCTGAATACAAGGATGCAAACAGTTCTTCGACACGACAATTAGATTTTTACTTTACTTTCTCTTACCCATAACGTAGACAAAGTATTGTTTTGGTGGTCAAATTTTCGAAAGTGAGTTTTTGTTATATTTACAAGTTTTGCACCCTGAATCCGAAAATCATGTTTTTAGCGGTTAGTCTGTGTGTGTGTGTGTCTGCACTAAACCAAATGAAATTAATATATATTTTTTATATGCATACAAACATGTCTCTTGCAGAATATGGTAGGGATATCATTCACTGCTCGTTTACAGGGCTACACAAAAGAACTAGATTATAGTGCGACAATAGTTGAAAATTGATGGAAGTGTATTTCAGATTGTGCCGTGTACTGTAGGATTATGTTTAGGTGCACCATGTGGTTTGTACATAATCTTCGCAAGATAAGCAGGGCTGCAAATATTTAGGCCATAAAATTCTTTTTTATTGTCAGTGGAAGTGCTTTACTATAATATTTTACCATGTTCAGTAAAGCTGCTCAGGAATTTAAATCAATTCCTCATAGACATATGATAAATAATGTATGTTTTTAAGCTAAATATTCATGGCTTGTTTTTTGCATATTTACACGTTTTGAGGATTCCTGATTGCCGAAGTCAAGATTTTTAACGTTTGATCTTTGTCTGTGTGTCTTAGAGTAACTTAAAAACGAATAATTTCAGTAGATTCAAAAATTGTATTTTCAAATTAATACAAGTTTGCTGTTGGAAAAGTTTGATCAAGACTAATAAGTTCTAAGGAATGTTGTGTGTGAAAGTTGTCTGGATAATTTTAAGTGAGCTTTAAATTTTAATAACAGATTGAAATTTTTTATAAATCTATGGGCAATAATGAAACGGGGGGGGGGGGGTTGAGGGGGCGGCAGCCCCCTCATACAGAACTAATTATCATGTAAAATTCTTCCAATTTCAGGGTAAGAGAAAGTCGTGTGAGTGACACACCAGATTATTTATATACATAAAAACTTTCAATACCTTTGTAATATCTTTAGTAGAGCTCTACTAAAAAATCCAAAATTTCTTAAATTTCACCCTCGAAAAACTATTCCCCCCCTCCTTTAAGAATCAAGAATTCTAAAATCGTACATAGTGTTTTATTTATACTCAAGTCTAGTGTCATCATGTGCAATTTCTTTACCATGATGTAATTTGGGGCCGAGTTATGCTTACAAACTTTTTTTTTTTTGCTTCCTGTCCCGTTGGGGGGAAGGGGGTATTTCGATAAATCACGTTTCTTTAGGTGCCGGTTGCATATAAAAAATCCAAGCACCAAACTTCGTGACCGCAGCTCTCATAAATTTTCCAGGACAAATTTAGCGGTAAAAAGGGTGTCTCGAATTTGCCTTTGTAACACATACCCCCCCCCCTCCCAAAGAAAAAAAAAAAAGCTGATCACAAAAAATCAAAAATGTGCTTTTGGAAATATCCTAAGAAAGTCGCATAGCCTTTTTTCAACATCTTTATTCCATTTTTGGTAGAGTTCGACTCAAATCGGGAATTTTCAAAATTTCCCGCCAAAAATCATTTTTCTCCCTTTCTTCCTTTAAAAATCGAAAATTCCTAAATCGCAGATAATGTTTTATTTGTACTCAGGTCTAGTATCCCCATGTGGAATTTCTTTATTGTGAAGTAATTAGGAGCCGAGTTGTGCTTACAAACGTCTTTTTGTCTTTTTCTCCCGCACGGAGGAACGGGTAGGGGGATTTCTGAAAAGTTGATAGGTATAATTTCAAGTTGGAAAAAGATCTAAGTTTCTGCCAAGCGCTGTTGAATTCAGTCCAACCGTTCTCAAGTGATGCCCGGACAAACGTGTTTTTGTCTTTTGCCCCCCAGGTGGGAACGGGGGGGGGTAATTTCTGAAAAGTTGATAGGTATAATTTTAAGTTGGGTAATGATCTAAGTTTCTGCCAAGCGCTGTTGAATTCAGTCCAGCCGCTCTCAAGTGATGTCCGGACAAACGTGTTTTTGTCTTTTCCCCCCAGGGGGTAACGGAGGGAAATTTCTGAAAAGTTCATAGATATAATTTTAAGTTGGATATAGACCTTAAGTTTCTGCCAAGCGCTGTTGAATTCAGTCCAGCCATTCTCAAGTGATTCTCGGACAAACGTGTTTTTGTCTTTTTCCCCCCCAGGGGGAACGGGGAGGGGAATTTCTGAAAAGTTCATAAATATAATTTTAAGATGGATAAAGACCTAAGTTTCTGCCATAATTTTAAGTGAACTTTAAATTTTATTAACAGATTGAAATTTTTTATAAATCTATGGGCAATAATGAAACGGGGGGTTTGAGGGGGGCGGCAGCCCCCTCATACAGAACTAATTATCATGTAAAATTTATCCGAAGCCTAATTTAAATTGTTTTAACATAGGTTTACATAACAGTAGTCATTATCTTACCTCTTAATCTCAAACCCATATTTATAGTATTAAATTTCAGGATAAGAGAAAGTCGTGTGAGTGACACACCAGATTATTTATATGCATAAAAACTTGTCTCATGCAGAATATGGCAGGGAAATCATTCACTGTTAATTTACAGCAAATGACGAAAGTTTTAGCAATAGTTAGTTTAGTTTAAGCAATGTTAAGCGAATAGTTTAAGCAATGACGAAATAAAACGAGCTTCGTCATTGCTTAAACCTCTTACTTTGAATTCACCCTTTAGTTTAAATTCTTCTTTTCAGTTTGTTTCTGAATTAAGAAATTTCAATGCCCCCCTCCCCCCCCCAAACTGTATAATGATTTCTTTAGATGTTGTTTCTCTTTTTACTTCCATCCCTATTGAATATTCTTGCGATATTATAAGAAAAGTTTATCCTATTAATGGTACTCTATCTACTCTTAATATTGAATCAATTTTTAAATTAGTTTTTTTCTGCTTATCATGTAATTGCTTCAAGTTTAATGATTTATACTATAAGCAAATTCGTGGCACGCCTATGTGCTCACCTGCTAATGTTTGCATAGCAGAAATTGTTATGCAGTTTTTGGAAAATAAAATAAATGATAGATTAAGTGAAAAAATTCCTTTTTGGCGGAGATACGTAGATGACATTTTTTTTATTAATTGAAGAAAAACATATAATTGAAGTCGTTACTTTTTCTGATTCGTTATGCCCAGAAATTCAATTCACTTTGGAAATAGAACAGAATAACAGTTTGCCTTTTCTTGATGTTCTTGTTGAACGCATTTCGAATTCACCTAGCATTTTTCAAACTTCTGTTTATCGTAAAGGCCACTTTTACAGGTCAATATCTAAATTTTCATTCTGCTAATCCTAATTCTCATAAAATTGCAGTCTTCCGAACTTTGGTCAATAGAGCTCTTCGGTTATGCAGTAACGAGACACTTTTTCAGTTGGAAATTAAAAGAATTTTTCAGGATTTAATAAATAACGATTACCCTCTTAATTGGTTAAAACGAATTTATCGTGAAAAAATTATCAGTTTCCCCTCTCCTTCGTTCCCTCCTTCAATTTCCCCCTCTACTCCAATGCAAATGAAAAATTCACAAATTAATAAGAACAATTATATTTCTATGCCATATTTTGGTTTTCCTTCAGAATTTATTTCTAAATTACTTAAACCGCATAATATTTATACTGCTTTCCGGCCAATTAAACAATTAAAAAAATGTCCTTTATAACTTTAAACCCATAACCCTTTCTTTGGATTTAACTGGTGTAATATATTTAATTCCTTGTAAAAATTGCAAATATGTTTATATAGGTGAAACTGGCCGTACAGCAAAAATTAGACTACAAGAGCACAGACGATCTTTTAAAAATTGCAACCAAAATAAAATTGTAATCCATTCAATAGAAACTGGTCATATTCCTGACTTCGATAATATAAAAATTCTAAATTCTGGTTTTCATAATTATAAATCGCGTATTTTCCTTGAGAGCTGGCACACTGCCAAGCATCTCCACACTATCAATGAAGCATGTGCACTTGCTCCTCAATATTCGGTACTCCTTTAAATATTGTTTGCATATTGTGTTGTATCCTTGTTTGCATATTGTGTTGTAATTACTGATGAGGAAACCCGGACGGGTTTCGAAACGTCTAGCTTTTAATTGTTTTTATATGTATTTTTATTTTTTTAAATGTATTTTAACTTAAATTTTTGTCTCTTAAATAAAACAGTTTTTGCTTTTAATAGCAATCTGTTTGTTCATGTCACGTGATTCATCTTGAACCACGGAAAGCTAATCTTTCATCCATTGAATCAACACTCTAATTTATTTTTCTCGTTGTTTTTAAACTCCAGCTCTGTTGTGCATTTTTATAATTTTTATTGGCTTTGGCTTCCAATGACGATAAACAAATAGTCCCCTAAGTATGTTTTTTCATCAGAGAAAAAAAAAAAAAAACTAGTATGCTGTGGCCACCACAAGACTTTCTTCTATATTTTCCTATACAAATTCACGCAGTAACAATAATAATAATAAAAAAAAAAAAACGATTTTTTTTCAAAGTTTTTTTTTCGTTAAAAAAAAAAAAATCGATAACTTTGTTTTAAATTATCACATATTTATACTTCAACCATTCGTTTTAAAGGTATTGACGAGACCTTTCGAAAGATACCCATCTTGAAAATTTTAACCCCTCCCCTGGGGGGGGGGGGAAGCGATGACCGAGAATTTTTTCCTAATTAACTACTACTGTTATCAATAATTCATATTAATTTCACAAACACAGGTTAAGAATAACTCCCATTATGTACATTTATACGAAATTTTGTCCTATACTGCCATGTTAAAAATTTAGAAAAAATACGATCATAGCACCACCTGTTCAGGGATTGATCCCCAAATCTAATCAGCCCCAGTTTATGTCAGGGGCCAACTAAATACCAAGTCTGGTTAAATTTCGTTAAAAAAAAAAAAAAAAAAAAAAAAAAAACGATTTTTTTTCTAAGTTACTTTTTGTTAAAAGTAAAAAAAAATCGATAACTTTGTTTTAAATTATCACAGATTTATAGTTCAACCATTCGTTTTAAAGGTATTAACGAGACCTTTCGAAAGATACCCATCTTGAAAATTTACTCCCCTCGAAGGGGGACTTCCCCCCCAGGGGGGTTCACGAGGCTCCTACGCATACAAAATTTTTTCCCCAGTTGACTACCTCTATTTTAAATAATTCTTGTAAATTTCATAATGATTACTAAAAAATAATTCTCTTTATGCACATTTATACAAAATGTTGTCCTATATCACCATGTTAAAAATTTAGAAAAAGCGGGATGGCAACGCAACCTGTAAGACAATTTTTACCAAAAGTTGATAGGCACTAATTTATGTCAAGGTGCAACTACATACTAATTTGTACGAAATTCTGTGCAGTAGTTCCTGAGATACAGTTGCCACAAAATTTTGTCACACACACACACACACACACAGACAGACTGACAGACAGACAGACAGACAGACAGACAGACATTTTCTAAAAAGGGTCAAATCGTGTTCTACAGCTCTCAAAACGTGTAAATCCATCAAAAACCCGAGGTCGAAAATTTTTACGAATCCAATACTTTCTCTATATTACATATAGAAGAAAGTAAAAAGTAGGCACAAATGCAGCTACAAGAGTGCAGTGTGAGACCTATTTCCCATCGCAACACAGCGGCAATTTATGTATATCAAATAAAACTGTTTCTAAAACAATTTTGAGTTATTTTTAAATTGCCCTGAAAGTTTTCAAATATAGTGCGTCTTCTCAAATACAGTAGACTTTCGTATAACGCAGAGGATATGTTCAGCGTAATTGAAAATCGCGTTATAGGAGACATACATTGAGCAGACGATTTCATTCCGCAATGATACCAAAAGCGTCGGGTGTTGGTATAGTAACCGAGCAATCCTGATCAGCAGTGAAAAAGAAACCTTGAACAAGTTGAAAGTAGAGAAGATGTCGTCACGTGCTTCCTTTATCTTATGCGTTATACGAGACTCTTTATCGCGTTGAATGAGTAAATAGTCGCAGATTTTTCGCCGCGTTATACGAAATCGCTTTTTGTGGAAGCGCATTGTACGAGATTCTACTGTACTTTAAATTGTAATAATATATTTGTAGTATTGTAAAGCAGAAGGTGGTTGGTTGGTTGTTTTATGGCGCAAAAGCCACAATGGGACACGTAAAGCAGAAGAAAGTAACGTTAATGCGTTACTACATTATTAATTTTTATCCCATATATTAATTATATAGCGCAATATAGCAGAAACATTTCAAGATATTCTAAACAAAATGTCTTGTTTGCGTGTATTTTTTAATACTGCTGCATATTCGGGGTTCGTGAGTTGTCTCTAAATGAAAGGCGAAAATTGTAGAAACTCAAAAGTTTATTTACAGAAAATTCGAGAAGATTACAGTTCCATAAACAAAGTATTAACTTCAATTTCACTAGTAAACACCGCTCAAATAACAGCTGACTACAAAAAGTTCACAGTACAAACTGTATCAGAGCATTAACACACACAGCAATGCACTACAAACAAGAGACTACTTACTCAGGAGCTCTATATTATAAAGCAGTTGGCGAGAAACTGACCGAAGGCCGATATCTGAATCCTTTAAATACCCTTCTATTATTCCAGAATTTTCCACTAACTCGTAAAATATTCAAGTTAGAGCTTAGATCTTTGGTATATCGATAATTAGGGTCTTCTCGCCAAGCAGCAAAAAAGTAGCCAAATTCGGTGCCAAGGCCATTAGCTGCCTTGGTGAAAATTTTTAATGTATTTTTACAGGAAATAAGCTATTACAATGTGAAAACAAACTGAAAATGCAGAAAATGAACATTTTATAGCCTGACTAAGCTTCTTTGAATGAATTTACCTAAAAATAAATTATAAGATTAAAAAAAAAAAATTATATACCATGCTTTTAAATTTTCTGATGAATCATTAATAAAATACGCCAGGATAAAAAATAATATTTAAGCAACTTTTAAGCACGCGGACTCAGTTCAGTAAAATAATAATAATAGTGAAAAAAAAAAAAAGTTGGTTTTAAAAATAAAATATTACTCCTTTTAGAACATTGTATATTAGCATCGTGAACTACATGAGCACTTAACAATGTTTATAAAATTTTTAAAGTAATAATGACGTCATTTTTTGTGAGATGCATAATTTAACTTTTTATAATTTTTTAACGTTCACGTTGAATTAAATGTATATATTTTTATGTCGAAAGCAAATGAACTCGTAATTTTTCTTTTTTTCTTATTTTTGGCAACAATTAAATTATAGCTAATATTTTAATGGCTATTTTATTGCTATTAAAAGCTAATTATTTTTATATTTTAATTAATTAAAATAAAACTATTCGAAAATTCGAAAATCTGACTTCGAAGTATTGTGTTGTCACCGGGTTCTGAGCTACTGTGAAAGTTTCAAATGTCTAGCTAGTAGGGAAGTTAGTTAAATAATTATAAGACAAAAAAAAAAAAAAAAAAAAACTTTTTATATACCATGTTTTAAATTTTCTGATGAATCATAGAGCTCTTATCAATGTGCATAAAATCTTTAAACTGATAATGACGTCAATTTTTGTGAGACGCATAATTTAACTTTTAATAGTTTGTTAACGTTCACGTTGAATTAAATGTATTTATTTTCATGTCGAAAGAAAATGAACCCGTTTTTTTTTTTTTTTGGCAACAATTAAATTATAGCTAATATTTTAATGGCTCTTTTAACGCTATTAGGATGTTATTATTTTCATATTTTAATTAATTATAATTAATTATATAATTAATAACATATTATAATTAATTATATTTTCACGTTTTTATTAATTATTATTTTATTTTGAAGCCAAGAAATTCGAAAAATGAACAAAATGCATTTTTCGAACTTTATAATTATAAAATGACATAGAAATTTTTAAAAAATCAAATTTTGGTAAACAAGAACAAATGTAAATTTTCTGAATATAAAAACAGAAAAAAAAAAAAAAATGCATTAGGTAATGAGTGACTCAATGAATTTTACCATAGAATAACTTTGTTTTTGCGTTGCTGGAGACGGAGATATTGTAAGACTTAGAAAGGAACATTAAGTATCAAGGCATGTGCATTTGTTGAAATAGATGTTTCAACTTAAAAACGAATGACTGCAGATTAAAGCTTATTAAGTAATTTAAATATTAGCTAAAAACATACAGCACAGAGTTCGCGTTAATTATCCAAAACCTTATTTCAAATATATTAATTTCGATTTCTAAAATAATTCTTCACCGCTTATATGTATGGATATATGTATGTATGTATTTATGTATCTTTAATTATTTTTAAACATAAATACATAGAAGACAATAAAATCAGAGTTATAAAAATATTTAGACGATGAATTTATCGTAAATGTGTGTTTATAGCGACTTTTGTTGATGAGTTGGCGACAATTATTACTTTGTCGCCATGCAGGCGGAAACACGAAATATGCTCTGTTACTTTCTTTGTAATTTTTCATGTTAAATTTTATGCCACTGGGTACATGATTTTTAAAACATTTCTCAAAGACAACCAAATCATTTCGTGTTTTTTCAATATTGGGATGTTTTTGTATGTTTTATATAATTTCGATGAAGTGTACCTTAATCTTAATAATTTTTTTCACATGTAAAACTACTTTGGCGAAAAGATGTTTCAACTTGTTCTATTTTAAAATGTTTTGTAATTAAAATTTTAAATTTTATGGTACACATAAAAAAGTCTTTCTATGATAGCTTATTACACGTGAAAACAAAAGATCTAATGAAATTGATTTTAATTTTTCATTTTGAATAAGATAATGATCAGTTTTTTCACACTATTTCTTAAATTTAACGAAAATTCCTATGTTCGTTAAGAACTTTATAAACCTGTGTTTTTATACTTTCGCCATCATAATTAAAAAGTTTTTATGCTACTTGTTTAACCATATCTTTGATAATCTAACTTTTTTAAAAAGACCATATCAAGATAAAATTTTAATTAACTCTATGGTATTGAACAACAAAATTTTAGCTGTTCGAAATAATAACAACATAATCTTTTACATGCGGCAATTTTAATGAAAGGCTTTTTAGTCACATCCAAACTTAATATTACAAAATGATTTTAGACAAATTTTATAAAAGTTATTTGTTATTGGTAAGTGATTTTACATATACGACGGATTATGGGATAAAATTCCAGCTTTGAGCTCAAATTACTATTAATTTATATACACTCCTTTTAATATTTATAAGGACACTTATGTTTTAAAATAACTAATGTAAAAATAATTATGAACAAGATTATACTAAGTGCACTGAAAATATCTAGTTTTCTAAAAACCAAAACTGTTATAATTTTTTTAATATGAAACAAAATTAATAAAAAATAGTGCAAAATATTTTTTTCTCCACATTTTTAGATGTTTATAATTATAGGGACAATCAAGATTTTTTCGTTTTATTTAACTTACTGGCGCATAAATTACAGTTGACATGCGAATTTGTTAACTACTGGGCTAGATTAATTCAAATTTAAGTCTTCAATTTTTTTTTGGACAGACATTACTGATAATTCCTCGAAAAAAAAAAAAAGTTCATGTAGTGAAGTATGATAAATATGTTTTCTAAGTGGAGGGATAATTTCAATGTATTTCTAATGAAATTCGAAGATATAAAATTACTGAAGGAAATGTGATCAAACGTTGAACTGCTGCTTGGATAGGTAAAAGATCTGATGCAAAATCAGAGTTGTTTTACAGAGATCGAAGACTCATAATTCCTCTTACTGTTCTACTCATAATGACAACTGCTGAATTTGCTCGTAATATTTAGCGAAAGGTTGGGGTCCACATTTATGCATATTTAAAATAATTAATAATATGTTAAATTGAATAAAAAAAACTGTAATAATCAATAAGCATTTAATGGAGGAAAGAACGTCTGTGTTAAAGTTGAATAAAGACAATATGAAATGGTAAAATGTTGCATTTTCGGATTTTATTCCTGATTAACATTTTATTCCTGATTAACCAAATGGATTTAACAGTTACTGGCACGATCTGAATATAGCGAAAGACAGAGCAGATTTTTTAAAGGCAGATATGAATCGGGCATTTTAAAGGTGGATCTATGGTGCTCTCAGGAGCTGTTTTCTACTGAAAGAATGAATTTAGTAATTTTTTCTATTATTATGAATATAAAGAGAATATCCGCAAATTTTAAACGTGGAATTCTCAGATTTTTGTTAGATTTTAGAGAGGGGTGGGGGGGTGGGTATTTTTTTTTTTTTTTTTTTTTTTCAACAAGACTTACATTTTTGCTCTAGTTCTAGAGCAATAGAAAATAGTTTGAAGAAAGAAACTTTTGTATTATTACTTTTCCCGTAGCCTAAAGTTGAAAAAACCTTAACTTATCATATTAGAAAAGTGCATGAAAGTGGAAAGCAATTTTAATAGTTTAAATGTATTCAGAATATTATCTATGCTGTATGAAATGGTATTGAAACTGAATATTAATATATATGTATATATATATGTATATCTATATACATAAAAGAACACTTCCTGAGTGAGTGAGTGAGTGAGGGGGTGATCTATCAACGCCCAGACCAAACCCCTGGACCTAGAAGCATGAAATTTTGTGACAATGTTCTTTCTATGACGTAGGCATCCACTAAGAAGCGATTTTAAAAAATTCGCCCCCCAAGGGGGGGAGGGGGGGGCAAAACGTGATTTCACAAAATCCTTCATATCTCAAACAAAAAAACAGATATCCGTAAAATTTTTGCTTTAAAATATAGCTAATACAAATGTCAAAAAACCAATTTCTGGAATTTTCAAAATTCGGTCCCCAAGGGGGGCGGGGGGGGGGGGGCAAAACGTGATTTCACATGCGTAAAACGTGATTTCGCATAATCCTATATATCTCAAACAAAAAAATAGATATGCGTGAAATTTTTGCTCTAAAATATTGCTAATGCAAATATCTAAAAACCAATTTCTGGAATTTTAGAAATTCAGCCCCCAGGTGGGGCAGCAGGGGGGGGAGGGGGCTAAGGGGCAAAAACAAATAGAAATACAGTTAGGGCGTTCAAAATTGATACAGATAGGTTTTAGAGGCCTGCAAGTCGAATGAGGATATTTTCGATTGTGTAAAGTTATTAGGAGGGGCAGGAAAGGGGGAGGGGAGAGGGGGGGGGCAAAAAAATAAAAATAGAGTTAGATCGTTCAAAATTGGTATATAGATGTTTTCGATACTTACAAATCGATTGCGGATATTTTCGAATTTTTAAAATTATTAGGTGGGGCGGGAAGGGGAGGGCGGTAAAGGGGGCGGGGCTATGGTCAAAAACAAATAGAAATACAGTTAGGCCGTTCAAAATTGGTACAGATAGGTTTTAGAGGCCTGCAAGTCGAATGGGGATATTTTCGAAAGTGTAAAGTTATTAGGAGGGCCGGGAAGAGGGGGCAGAGGGGCAAAAAAAAAAAAGAAAATAGAGTTAGATCATTCAAAATTGGTACATTATTAGGAGGTTTCCAATACCTACAAATCGATTGCGGATAGTTTCGAATTTTTAAAATTATTGGGAGGGTGGGAAGGGGGGGGGAGTAGAGAGGCAAAAAAATAAAAATAGAGATATATTGTTCAAAACTGGTTCATAGAGGTTTTTGATACTTACAAATCGATTGCGGATAGTTTCAAATTTGTAAAATTATTAGGATAGACAGGAGGGGGGGCGAAGTGGGAAAATAATAGAAATAAGGGTTAGAGCATTTTGGGAATTTTTTCCGAAGGCAGTGAGAACCCGGTGCGACATTTTTCCTACTCAGATTTTGTTTCTCTTTTTTTTTTTTCACGTGAAAACAATTAATGCAATTTTGAGAATTCATTATAGTGATTCATTTAAAAATAGGGACCAGCGAAGCGGGCGTTGCCTGCTAGTATATATATATATATATATATATATATATATATATATATATATATGCCAGTGAGAATGTCTGACTGTTTCACCCTAAAAAGAAAACCCATAAAATAATAATTTAAAGAATAACTGAAAAAAAAAAAAAAAATACTAAGATTCAAGCTGTCCTTATAATTGTGAACACCTGAAAAATCATTTTGTTGACTGTATTTAAAGTTTTTTAAAATAGAAAAACGATAAAACTTTTTAAATATCGTTTATTAAGGGAATTCATATTAATAAAAAATATATTTGTTTAAATAATAGTGTTCAGAGTTTAGTTAATACAGAAAAATGG
The DNA here is from genome assembly GCA_963930645.1 of Salticus scenicus. Classification (NCBI taxonomy): domain Eukaryota; kingdom Metazoa; phylum Arthropoda; class Arachnida; order Araneae; family Salticidae; genus Salticus; species Salticus scenicus. The sequence continues at coordinate 355,246,008 of OZ005650.1, read as the reverse complement.
GTGTCCTTATAATTATGAGAACTAGTGTATTTTTGCCTTATTTTGTATAAGGCTAATGTGAAATTTCAGAAATACTTAAGAATATAAACTTTTCAAATTAATTATTTAAATGAATTTTTATATTAGTTGAATGTAAAGCAATAAAATATTAACTAAAATAACTCAAAAGGAAAATGTTTCAACGTGTAGATAAAACTAAAAAATAAGGTAGCTGTTTCGGTAACTTTGAGCGTACCGTCATCAACGCTTAAAAGTCAAACAGTATATTTGCAGCTACATGTATTCGGAGGGAATCTGATTCTACGGACGGAATAAGAACAAGTAGTATTGAAAATATTCTGCGGCATTTAGCCAATAGGAAATTGAGAGCAGGGTGCTGGGAAAATCTGTAAGAAAACATTTAAGAAAAAGTGGAATGTATGCACAGAATTTTACCCACTGATAATGGTGCGCGCAATGCTACCGAAACAGCTGTCTGCGTTTTTTATTATCGAAATAAATTGCTGAATTAACGCCTACTAATTTATTTGATGCTCTACACATTGAACCCTTTTTCCTTTTGTTTTTATATCATGCGCTAAGCTTCCATCTAGTATGCTAACTAAAGTATTTAATTTTGAACTAACGAAAAAAGTTTAAATATCTTCTAAAAATTTTAGTTGTTTCGGTTATTTTGATTGTATCTTTCTTAACAAATATGGGTTAGTGCATTAAGTTACACCTACACTGTCAAAATAAAAAGTCCTGTTTGCTGCAGTTTGCGGCCAGAAATTTTCTGTAATTCAGTAAAATACGTTCTATCAACGTAATTTTTCTGTTGATAGAACGCATTTTTCTGAATAACAGAAAATTTCTGGCAGAAAAATGCAGCAAAACGAACTTTTTTTTGACAGTGTACGATGCAAAAAAATTCTGTAAATTTGCTGAAATGTTTATCTAGAGTCTCAATAAATTTACAATAATTCTTAATGAAAGGTAAGTAATCGAGATTCTTAATATTTATATTCTGTATCTTTATCTATTTTAACTGTTTAATTTATAAATCAAAATTAAAAATGAATATTTCAATTTAGAAAAAGAATTTTAAATCACAAATATATTCTCTTCAATAATTAATTAAGTTAATATTAGTCATTAAAATTCATACATAAAATAGTTTTTTTTTCTTTTAACATTGTGCTGGAGCGAAGGTTGCAGACGTTCCAAGAGGTCAGGGGTCGTGTGACCAGACGGGACGGAGCCATGGAGAGCCGTCTGAACGACAGCTGCTTTGTGTGAAAGAATTTTATATTTTCTAAGGAAGCGGTAACTACACTAGTTTCCAATTTCACGCATGGTTTTTGTTCGCTACCGACACTTCTCTGAGTTCGGGTAGACGAAGATTGGAGGAAAGTGATGTCACGGGCATAGTGATATCACGATCAACGAATCAGTGCTTCGTGTGGGGTATTCCCCTCCCCTCCAATGTTGTGCTCGGAAGAGGGGGACACTCGAAAGGGCAGAGAGACTTGGTGCTTAAAATGAGTAGCATGACTTTGGAGGACTAAAAGCTTAGGATATAATCCATGAACTCTAATGTTGATGCTCGAGGCGAGCGAGAATTTGTTTATATTACAACCTTTTTTTGTTAAGTTTTAATGATTGTTAAATTTGAATAAAAATAGTAAAAATTGTCACTGCTGGACTCATGCATTTTCTAATCCGTTCTACTCCCAGAAATCATCACAACATCTCCATTTAGTTTTCTCTGTAATTTTACATAAGACTTGAGATAAATGATTACCAGTAGTTTTCTGTTGAAATTTTTAATAGTGTAGATATAAGTAAAATTCTTCTATTGTTTTTTTTTTTTTTTTTTTTTTTTTAAGATTCTAGTGCATATGTAAGCAAGTTTAGCAGAAATCTACGGAAACTTCAAACAGCGATGAAGACGAACGCAACCTTGGTTCGAATACGGCATCTCCTGTTTACTAATTTAGATGTCCAAACTTCTTGGGCACAGGTGGAGCTCTTAAAATATAGAAAAGTGTTTCGTAATTTACGATTCACATACTTGCCAATCATCTCATTAATAACCATACAATTGTTAACGCCCCCTGAAAAAACGCCCCTTTTCTCACACCACTATATTTTTAGAGTTATTCTCTCCAAATGTTGTTACGATTAAATAAGACTGAAATTACTCTAAAACATTATTGGTGTGAAAAAAAAGGCGGGAACTAAAAATTGTACGGTTCATAATGAGATGGTTAGCAAATATGGATTCATGTATGATTTTACTGCGTGCATTTGTATGCGTATGCAAGTGAAATCCAAATTTTATCTCTCATGAATTTTGGCAGATTCGCCCAGAATATTTCTTCCCTTACAATATGGGAAAGTGAGCTTACAATTTATGAAAGCTTGGTTTTACTATAATACGACTTAGTATTATGCAAATGTAAATAATTTTGGAGAAAACTGCGAACATTTTCAAACAGCTAGGTCGCATTTGGGTTCGAACCCTGCAATTTCTGACAGACGATTTCTACTATTCAGCCAGAACCTCCGTCTCTTCAAATATTTGTCATGCATATTTTGACTAGTGTTAAAATTGTTTCTTTTTTCTTTTGTTTTAATACTTTCTTCTATTTATTTATTTATTTATTTTTCTCTATTCTTTCCCCATTTTTCTAATTCAGTAATAAATTTGGGTGTAATATTGGAAATGCCGAGTTTACTCCAGGAGACCCTCTAAAATAAAAAAAAATAAAAAAATAAAAAAATAAAAGATTAAAACATCATGAAGAATTTCTATTGCTGGTTGAAATCAATAGCATTTGTGGATAAAAAAAAATCTCCAATAAAAACATCTTTTGTTTTGAGTTTTTTTTCCTCATAAAGTGTGGAATACATACAAATTCCCACATACAAATGACACACACGTACATATTTCAGCAAAAATTTAATGTATAAATATATCTTAAATATAAAAAGACCACTAACTACTTTTTTTTTTTTTTACAACAAACGGTTACATTTCATGTTTGTTTATTCCTATTTAAAAGTTTTAAAGAAAAAAGTTACGAATTATTCACCATAATTTGTAGCAATAAAAAATATTTTTAATATATTTCTTTTTTTCCTCAGATTACTGTTATTTTACACACAAATAAATAAATAAATAAATAAAAACTATATATAGATAGATGCTTCTAGAATACTAAACAGAATTTGGTGTCAATCCAGATTTTTGAAATACATTTTATTGTGCGCGTCTTTTGTCGCTTGCCACATTATTTTATTTTTTTCCATAGAAGCCCTTTGGTTGAAAAAAAAAATTTGATTTCGCTCCAGTTGGCAAATTTTCAAATTTATGGTTGAATTATTTTTAATCTTTGTTTCTTTATTTTGTTTCTTTATTTTTCGAAGTGGTGATTCGAGATATATGATCATGAAACAAGAGTTCAACGAGTATATTTAAATATTTTCGAAGCTAAAATTGGATTGTGTATTTTTCTTTTATTTCATATTAAAATTTTTCTAAAAAATATGGTAGCTATGTAATTAAAAATGTGTGTGTGTGTGTGTGTGTGTAAATAAAATAGAAATCTGCCTTTTACAGATTTCTATATTTTAGACTGCAATGATTATATTTTTCCTTTCAAATATGTGAAAGTGTTCCATAATTTATGAATAATGATCTCTCTCTCTCTCTTACTTTTTTTTTCTAAACTAACACTCTCTCAATGCATTTCTGACTCATTTATTCTCTCCCTTAACATATTTCATAATTCATGAGCTATGCAGGAATTTTACTATAGTATGAGAGACTATGAACTGTACACATGTATCCAAAAATTAAATTAAACTCTTCTTTATTCACTTTCTATAACCCAATGCTGTAATATCGGAAAGTGTTCCTTCCTATTTTATACCAGATTAGATTTAATACTATTAGTAACGACACTTTTATAGCACATTGGAATTAATAACGCTTGTAGACTAATAATCTTGTTTGCTTTCTACTGAAATGAACTACTCATGAGCAATGCTTAAAAAGAAATTTGTAAACTAATACAATAAATTTCATAAACAAGCAATAATAATTTCACGTTCTCAGCACGTTCATTTTCTCGGACGAAACATCCTTTTCATCGAGTGCAGCGTAAAAAGTAAAAAAAAATTTAATTAATTCGGTTTGAGCAATTATTCTTTATTTTTGCCGTTAATGATCTTTAAAGGCATTTCTTCATGATCATTCGGCACAAGATTTTTGGCGCAGCGCGAACATCTGCAATATCTTTCATTTTCTAAGGGTAAGAAAACCTTTTTGCCCGAAATGTCTCCAACACCAGGCTTCTGCTGAACACATTTTGTAATGTTTGGGTCTTCTTAAGAGGAAATTTATTCACCTCTCCTTCATGTCATCGATTTTCTAAATGCCAACGGAGCTCTGGTGGGACTCAATCAGACCAAATTGGAGATTAGAAACAACAATGACAACAGGAAACCCTTTGGTTTCAGTTATGTTAAATTTTAGCTCTTATTATTGTGACAAAATGGTTTTGACCAAGCATATAATTTACAAAAAATAATCCGAAATAAAATGACTCAGTTTGTAAAAAATTGATATTTTCCTCTTATTTATAAAACAGGGCTAGTCTTCTGGTGTGAATCACTTTCAACTTTTCTGCTTGCCAGCTTCTGTATCTTCATGAGTTAATTCTTAGATTTACTTAGAGAATTTTGAAAATTCAAATTTTAAGTGCTTTGGATTATAAAGTCACATTCGGTCAACTTATTTCGTGTCACAAAGTTTTGTATGTACAGTCGGCAGCAAAAGTATCTGAGCACTAGCAATAATCCCTGTCTAAAAAAAATACACTTAATACTGCTTTGTTAAATAAATCCTTCACGAGTCATGTTCTTAGTCAGTCTAAGAACATGATTCGACAAGGATTTATTTAACAAAACAGTTTTAAGCGTACTCTTTTGATATCGGAATTATTCTCTAGTGCTCGGATACTTTTGCTGCTGACAGTACGATACAGAATTTATGTTTTGAATACAAGATTGATTTTTGTACGTATGATTATAAGCATGATTCAGAAGAGTTCGATTAAATCTCTAGGTCCATCCATCAGATTCCATATGCAAGGATTATAGCCTAGTCTTCTGTATGCCAAGATGCCTGAAAAGTTCACTAATATCACGCAAAGTTAGTACATTGATCTGATTGGAGTACCATAGGGATTCCAAAACGTTTTTTTCAAATCTTGCACAAGACGTTTACGCTTCTTGATCTGTTATGGGTGCAGCTTCAAAATATTTTGTTAAATAATATACGGGTGGATACAACAATATACGTTAGAAGTTTGATGCAACATCCCAGTATGTCCAAAGTTATTTTGTTAAAATTTGTTTTAGCATTATAGCATTGGAAGCATCTTTTAGTTAGAATTGTTGGGCTTTTACTTGCTGCACATACATTCGTCTTACTCACAAGTGAAATGTGGATCAGTAAAGTTCCCATTGAAAGCTAACCAAGCTTAAATTAAAGAACGTGATTGTAAACATAGAATAGAATACAAATTTTACGATAAATCCCCATGGGTCAAGATAAGATCTAGAAATTTTAGCTTTCTTTATGAAAACCAATAAAACACTGAGAGCATGAACTATGGGGTAATGATGAACGCGCCTGGCTGTTGTCTTGTATGTGTCTTGTCCCATAAGGTAGAGAAAGTATTGTTTTTGGGTCAAATTTTCGAAAGTGAGTTTTTGTTATATTTACACGTTTTGTGGTCCCTTGAATCAGAAAATCATGTTTTTAGCAGTTGGTCTATGTGTGTGTCTGTCTGTGTGTCTGTGTGTCTGTGTGTGTGTTTGTTATCAGCATATCTCAACAACAAATTCCGGAAAATTACTATTTCTAGATAGAATTAAAATAACTAAATACCTGGAATACCCGCTATTGAAGATGAAGCTTCCAAATTTTGACAGCCATAAACCACTATTTTCTCCATATTTATCCCCAAGTTTGTTGCCAAGGCCTAAGTATCAATGCAAGGGTCTTATTTCCTTGTTGCAGGTAAAATTATATTTTTTGCAATAACAGTTTACTTGTAAAAGAAAAACTAATATTCATTCCCTACAATAAATAGGAACCGATCCCCTAGATCATATACTATAGTTTTTCAGTCATAATCACTTGTGAAAAATGAGCAGGTAATTTTCCTTTTTAAGCATTTATTTTTTAAGTGACTATTTCTTTTTATGAATTTATATGAATATACAGATTTTTATCAATGTACGGCTAACTAAATCTGTAAAAGTTATTTCAAAATTAGTATAAGAAATAATCTTATAATATAAACTGTCTATAAAATGTATAACTTTTTTAATTAAAAAAAAAAAAAAAAATTTCAAACTTTCTTAAAAACTAGTATGGTTAAACATCCAACTAAATAATCTTACATGTCTTTTAAATGCATTCCAAAAGCAACCCTGTGTTTCCATCGATATTGCAGTTAGTGGTTATAAATTGAATCCACTTCTCTTAGTAGGAATATGACAAACAACTCTAATATTCATTATAAAAAACCTTAGCATAGACTCTTACTATTTATTAAACAGCCAAAATTCGTCATTCTGTATTACGAATATAAGAAAATAAATATAACTTACGTTAGTATTAAATAGAAGAATGTATGCGTTATACGAATTTATTGCCTTTAAGGGCGTTGTCTTATAGCGTGCGTCATATATGACTTACACACACGACTAGTAATTTATGTTATGGCCTGAATGGTCAGTTGTTGATCATAGATATTAAAATTGTTTCCAGTAACCTATATTTCAACCTATGATTAAAAAATGTGTATATTTTAGATGGTCAATTTTGATAAAATTGGATAATATATAATAATAATTAAAAAAAAAAAAAAAACTAGCGATACTTTTACAGATTATAAAACATTTTCCAGTTCTTAATACCAAAATTGTTCCAGTACCTTGTACATCGTTTAATCTTCAAAATATTTAACCCACTTTTATCAACTTTTTTTCTTTTTTTTTTTTTTTATGGAGCATGTAATCTTATAACTTTGCTTTTGGAAAAAAAAAAAAAAAAGATTTTTTGTGCGCATGTGTATCTTGAATTTTCAACGCAATTAATAATGCACTCTAGCAGTTTCTAAATATATTCCGTAATATGTCTGAATATTTTTGTGTGGCTCCGTAAATTATCATCATAGCTTAATATATTACATTCAACAGTAGTAAAAGTATTTTTATGCCTTTGAAAAATGAATGTTAACTTCGTTATATTCTATAATGTACAGAAAACAATATGCTTAGAAGAAATATATTTCATAGGACATAGATTGTCATATATTCGAACATATTTGTAAATATCTGCACACAAATCAGTAGAGTGCTATTTATTATATGATTTTTTTTTATAGAAAACTAAAAATATTTGCAAAAGCGACAGCACAGATATAGACATACGGACAGAACAAAAAAATTGAGTACAGGAAAAAAAGAAATATTCTTATAACACAACTGAAAATTCCTTTCACGCAATGTTCGTTTATATCCTATACTGTATCTGTATAATGTTGTGTAAACCATTAATAAAAGCTAACTCTACAACATTCGATCGAAAATATACTTTTTTAAATCTAAATAATGTATCTTAATTTCATTATATTTTGTTGAGTATAAAAATATTTTTAAAAGTTTAAAGAAAAATATCTAATAGACCGTCATGTATGTAAATTTTTTTGTGAATCCTTATATATAAACCAAACGTGCTATGTATACTATTTGTAATATAAAATATGTTATAGTGAACCTGCATGACATAGATCAATTGCAAGAATTTCTAAATATATTAATGAAAACGAGAGACTACGCAGGCAGACGGTTAAACGAATGGACAGACAGAGAAATTATTCATAAACACATTTTTTTTTTTTTTTTTTTTTTTTTTTTTTTTTTTTGGAGAGGGGGGAGGATATTAAAAGCGACATATGCCAATTCAAAGTGCGACTACAGAAAATTTGCCGTAACAAATAAGAATAATTTTCTGTTGCCTTGTAAATGAATAATTAATAATAATCATACCATTTCTATAAGAAACGTACTATATTTAAATTTAAAAAACATTAATTTTAATTTCGTTAGGTTTAGCACAGTAGAAAGATATTGTAATACGTTTCAAATAAAGGCCTATAATAGTCCTATTACGACATTATATAATACTTATTATACATTGGAATTCTTCACTGAGTGCCTTCACACAAACCGGGGGCGCTTTTTGTACAATTTCCTATAGAAAACGTGTTAAATTAAACCTAAATAGCATTTATCGGTTTCAGGATGTTCTAAAAATATTTGCGAAAGACGAACTGAAGTTGAATATTTCTTAACTTTGTCGGTATATTTTAAAAAGATATGGAGTTTAAAATACTTAAATATGAAAATTGTCTTCATTAAAAATGTATATCCGAAGAATAATACTACAAATTTCCTTTTAATTAATGCCCTCTTATATTACGATAGTCAGCTGAGTTATATGATTAAGTACCATCGGAAAAATCTAATTATTACCTTTTCCTCTATTCCAAAATTCTTTCATATCACATGTCGTCCCCGTAAAAATATCAAAACCAACTCGTATCAGATTTTCTCGAAGCATCATTTTAAAGTTAAATAGTGCACATAGTTTTATTTAAAAAGCCTCTAAAAGGAACTTCCAAATCTCTTGTTTGCGAGTTCTCCAGTGTCAAAATATTTCCTGTTTTGAAGACAACATTTCACAAACAAAACCGTTTCTGAACGTCCAATTCATACAACGACGAATTCATTATTATTAAATGCATTTTTGAAAAATGCATTGCATCACTCGAGCCCTCTACAGATTTCATACGATCTTGACGCGTTTTTGCATCAAAAATTTACAATCAACAGGGAGAGAGAGAGAAGTGCGAGAGCTAGACATCCCTTTTTAAGATTCGAAAATTTTCGCGAAAACTTTTAAAGACTCTTCAAAAGATGCGAGCACGTGAGAACTTTATTAGAGAAAACGGTGTTGAAGTGGTACTCTAAAGCTCTGCCTTCATTAAGATGATAAATATGATAAAAGTGTGGAAGACGCTTTTGTAAAATAATTTCGTCTTGAAGAATTTGCAGAGCAGTTTGTTAAGAAACTATTAAAAAAAAGTATATTTTTCATTCTTTATCCTTAAATTACATCAACATTTTCAGTATTTTTTCATTCTTCTATCAGCTCAGCTAAGATGTTCTTTTGATTTTAACGATTACACTAAAGGCTACTCATTATCAGTAAAAATAAATTAAAATTTGTTGAAAAATGTATGGAGAAGTTGCAAAAAAAAATATATCATTGAATAAAAAAGGGAACATGAAAGTAATTTAAGCAAAATTATGAAATAGATTTTGTTAAAATATATAACTCTTTCCCATTAGCTAAGAAAATAAAAATTAAACGTTCAAAGTAAATTTATAAGTTGTAAATACTTGTAAAAAACTAGTATGCTGTGGTCATCACATGACTTTCTTCTATACAAATTCACTCAGTAAAAATAATTTATTAAAATTATTATTTAAAAAAACTATCTTTCATAATAATGCAGACGATTTTCATATTAGAGAAGTAGTATAACACTAGATGTACGAAAAAAGTCAATTTTATTCTCAGTATTACATTAAAAAAAGAAAAAAAAAAAATGAAAAAAATGAAAAAAATCGATAATTTTATTCTAAATTACCGCATATCGATGGTTCAATCATTCGTTTTAAAGGTATTGGCGAGCTCTTTTGAAAGATACCCGTCAGGGGTGGGGGGGGGGGGGGAGGAGTCGAGGCATACACTTTTTTTTTTTTTTTTTTTTTTCTCCAGTTGACTATCTCTATTACAAATAATTCTTTTAAAGTTTCATAATGATTACTAAAAAATAATTCTCTTTATGCACATTTATACAAAATTTTGCCCTATACCACCATATTAAAAATTTTAAAAAATCGGGATGGCAACGCAAACTGGTGGACAATTTTTACCAAAAGTTGATAGGCACTAATTTATGTCAGTGTGTAACTACATACCAATTTGTATGAAATTCTTTGCAGTAGTACCTGAGATACAGTCGCCACAAAATTTTGTCACATACACACACACAGACAGACAGACAGATATTTTCTAAAAATTGTCAAATCGTGTTTTGCTGCTCTCCCACCTCCTCCCAGGCTTCGACCGCCATAAACCTTCAGGTTGCCGGGAGGTAGGGTTATTTTGCTCTCTTAATATGCGATGTTAAAATGACAATGATTTTTGATTTAAATTAAATATGTTCGCCAGATAATTTAGTTATAATTTTTTCGCCAAAAACGACAGATATCAAACCTGTTCTTTAAAATTAATTAATAATTCGTTTTTTTTTTTTTTTTTTTCTTTTTTTATGTAGATGTGAAATAATAACTTATACTTCTGCAAAATATAAACATACGTCAATCTAAACTTTTATTTAAGTTTATCTAGATATAATATAAACACTGGATAATTTGTTTACATATAAGATGTTTCCAATTTCAATGAGCTATAAATGTTTCAGTTTGAAAACTCGGATAAAAAAAACTCATTTAGAACACAAAGTCTATCTAAGTACTAAATGGATACTTTAATTCATACTTCAAAGTATCAGACTCGGGAAATGAAAGCACCTGAAAATTAATAATATTTTCAAAATAAATTATTTAAAAAAATCCATAGCTGTTTACATTAGCAAGTGGGCTGAGAGTACCTACTGAAGTTTGTTTACGTCATCACTTCTCTTGCGTATACTCTATATATATATATTTCTAATGTACAGTTAGGAAATAATGTTACACATTCGAAAATATCTAAAAAGAAAAAAGTTCATTTTTCTTATTTTTCTTATTCTTATTATTTTAATTTCTAAAAATCTCTTACAGCTTCAATTTTTAATTCTCTCCTACCTACTTCTTAAAATAACGAAGGATAAAATGTATTAAATTTTCTATACAAGTTTCAGGGGATGAATTTTTTTCTTGCCATAATTATAAATATGAAATGTATCACAGAAATGTTTAGTTCTGTAAAGATAAAACATTATCATTGCGAAACTAAAAGATACTATTATTATAAGTGAGTTTGAATTTGGTTATACATATTTTTTATGCCAAAATATATCCAAAGTATTTTAAAAGGAGTTTTTAAGTAAAAAAGATAAATACACTTTAAAGAGAATAGGAAATGCAGATAATTATACAGTTATTATTTAATTTAGTTTTTACTTTCTTCTATATGTAATACTAGCAGGCTTTGCCCGCTTCGCTGGACATTAAACTTAAATGAGTTGTCAAAACGCCATTATTAATAACCTAAGTTCTCGCTGTGATTGGTAGAGGTTTTCTTGCTCCCAGTGTGAGGAGTCTGGGTCCCCACTGTCTTCGGCACAACTTACCTACTTCTTACTTCCCCACCCTCAGCGGGTGAGTTCGAAGTTTTGCAAAATCCCACTAATGTACATAATGCGTATACTTAATCAATATCCACACACCAAAATTCGCCATTCTAAGATAATTCAAAGCGAATTCAAACGGAAAAACATGTTTTTACACATGTTTATTGCCCTCCGACTCTCAGAAAGGGGGGGGGGGATTTCGAATTTCGTGAAATGCAGTTACAATAAGTGCCGGATGCATAAAAACAATTTACGCACCAAATTTCGGGACCACAGAAGTCTTTAATAGACAGTATTATAAATAAATAAATACAAAAAGCGTAGCTTAAGTATCGGAACCCTTTGGTGACTTTAAATATTTTAAGCCATTTTTGCGATTAACTGAATTGGCTATCTCAATTGTGCAATTAAAGATCTTGGCGAGAAACGTCCGAGCTACTTCGGTGCCGAATTTCAAATTTTGCCAAAGGGATCCAATACTAAAGCTGTTCCATATCGAATCTGGGTTGAAAACGAAAAAAGGGTAAAATAAATTAGAAATATCAGACCTATATTTATAAATTTGATACCGAATGAAAGGGGCGATTTTGCTGAATCCAGGGGATCAAACAGTTTTTCGATGCGACAATTAGATTTTTAAAAAATTACTAAAGTATGAAATTTAAGTGGAAACGGAAAAACGGAAAAAGGGAAAAATAAATTAGAAATATCAGACCTATCATTACAAATTCAAAACCAAATGAAAGAAGTGATTTTTCTGAATCCTGGGGTGTAAACAGTTTTTCGATACGACAATTAGATTTTTTAAAATTAACTAAAGTATGAAACTTAGATGGCAACACTTCATTTCAATCTTTTCATAATTTGTAGTGCGAATCACGCGAATACAAAAGTCTTTAACTTAAAAAATTATTTTTATACTAGCAGGCTTTGCCCGCTTCGCTGGACATTAAACTTAAATGAGTTGTCAAAATCCCATATCTTTATTAATAACCTAAGTTCTCGCCGTGAATGGTAGAGGTTTTCTCGCTCGCAAAGTGAGGTGTCTAGGTCTCCACTGTCTTCGGCACAACTTACCCACTTCTTACTTCCCCTTCCTCAGCGGGTGAGTTCCAAGTTTTGCAAAATCCCACTAATGTACATAATGCGTACACTTAATCAATATCCGCACACCAAAATTCGCCATTCTAAGATAATTCAAAGCAAATTCAAACGAAAAAACATGTTTTTACACATGTTTATTGGGAACGACTTCAGTATAACCCCACAACGATATTTGGCGATTTTTTTGTTGGCGATTATGGCTAAATCATAAATCTATAAATCATATATGATAAATGATAAAATCATAATCTAAATCATAAATCATAAAACATAAAATCATAAATCCAAAATAAACAACATATTAGGCTGCCATATTATATCGCAAACAGTCCAGAACGACATCGTTTCAAAACGGAGCCAAAGAAAAATCGCCAAATTCAGCTGTGGGGTTATACTGAAGTTATACCGTTTATTGCCCTCCGACTCCGAGAAGGGGGCAAGGGGGCTTTCGAATTTCGTGAAATCCAGTTGCAATAAGTGCCGCATGCAAACAAACAATTTACGCACCAAATTTCGTGACCACAGAAGTCTTTAATAGAAAATATTATAAATAAATCAATACAAAACGCACAGCTTTAGTATGGGAAACCTTTGGTGACTTTAAATATTTTAAGCCATTTTTGCGTTGAACTGAATTGGCTATCTCAATTGTGCAATTAAAGATCTTGGCGAGAAACGTCCGAGCAACTTTGGTTCCGAATTTCATATTTCGCAAAAGGGATCTAATACTAAAGCTGTTCCATACACAAAATAAATAAATAAAATAAAATAATAAAATAAAATAAAAACTCTTTTCTGGTATTTAAAAAATAAAAATAAAAAATCTTAATAAAATCCAAATTATAATCATTTACAATTAAGGGGAGAACATAAAAAAAAAAAACTCATAAGGTACATAATAACAACAAAAAATTTTGTTTTACTGCAGGAAAGAAAAGTACTGCTTAATTAAATACAAATATTAAACTAATGCCAAATATCTCTATGAAAATATTTATCCACGTGCAAATTCATCATTTAAAAAAAAAAAAAAAAAAAAAAAAAATCACCAACTTTTGTAGGTATTTTTCTCTCTAATTTTTATTATTATTCACGTGAAAATAAAAATATTTCACTTTATTTCTGGAAAATAAAAATTATATAAATATAAAACCTTCTTCCGAATCTCGGTTGAAAACGGAAAAAGGGTAAAATAAATTAGAAATATCAGACCTATATTTATAAATTTGAAACCAAATGAAAGGGGCGATTTTTCTGAATCCAGGGATGCAAACAGTTTTTCGATGCGACAATTGAATTTTTTAAAATTAATTAAAGTATGAAATTTAAGTGGCAACGGAAAAACTGAAAAAGGGAAAAATAAATTAGAAATATCAGACCTATCGTTACAAATTCAGTACCAAATGAAAGGGGTGAGTTTTCTGAATCCCGTGGTGTAAACAGTTTTCCGATACGACAATTAGATTTTTTAAAATTAACTAAAGTATGAAACTCAGATGGCAAAACTTCATTTCAATCTTTTCATAATTTGTAATGCGAATCACGCGAATAAAAAAAGTCATTATCTTAAAAATTTATTTTTGCATTTTATTTTTCCATTCAAAGCGTTTTAGTGAAAAAATATTTATGGCGCATGCGCAGGCGTTTTTTACCCACAATTTAAACACTAATCATAATTTTGAAAATTTCTATAGATATAATTTTAAGTTGGGTGATGACCTAAGTTTCTGCCAAGCGCCGTTGAATTCCGTCCAGCCGTTCTCGAGTGATGCCCGGACAAACGTGTTTTAGTCTTTTACCCCCCAGGGGGGAACGGGGGGGGGGTATTTCTGAAAAGTTGATAGATATAATTTTAAGTTGGGTGAAGACCTAAACCCCTGCCAAGCGCCGTTGAATTCCGCCGAGCCGTTTTCAAGTGATGCCCGGACAAATAAATCGACATACGGACACGATGACACACACACGCACACACACACACACACACACAGGCAAAGTTTTCTGAAGTCATTTTCGGCTTTCATGGGGTGTGAAACGTGAAAATATCGCAAAATTTTTGGATTCCGACAAATTTACAGACAAAAGTCTGATTTTATTAATATAGATTTTATTTTTCCATTCAAAGCATTTTAGTGAAAAAATATTTATGGCGCATGCGCAGGCGTTTTTTACCCACAATTTAAATACTAATCATAATTTTGAAAATTTCTATAGATATAATTTCAAGTTGGGTGAAGACCTAAGTTTCTGCCAAGCGCCGTTAAATTCCGTCCAGCCGTTCTCGAGTGATGCCCGGACAAACGTGTTTTAGTCTTTTACCCCCTAGGGGGAGAACGGGGGGGAATTTCTGAAAAGTTGACAGATATAATTTTAAGTTGGGTGAAGACCTAAATTCCTGCTAAGCGCCGTTGAATTCCGTCCAGCCGTTCTCAAGTGATGCCCGGACAAAAAAAGCGACATTCGGACACGATGACACACACGCAGGCAAAATTTTCTGAAGACATTTTCGGCTTTCATGGGGTGTAAAACGCGAAGATATCGCAAAATTTTTCGATTCCGACAAATTTACAGACAAAAGTCTGATTTTATTAATATAGATAGAGAAAGTATTGGATTCGCGAAAATTTTCGACCTCCGTTTTTTGATGGATTTACACGTTTTGGGATGTCCAGAACACGAATTGATAGTTTTTAGAAAATGTCTGTCTGTCTGTATCACTTTTTTGTGGACGCTGTATCTCACGAACCAATGAATGAAATTTAACAAAACTTGGTATTTAGTTGCACCCTGACATAAACTGGTGCTGATTAGATTTGAGGATCAATCGCTCAACAGGTAGCGCTGCGATCGCATTTTATGCAAACTATTAACATGGCAGTATAGGACAAAATTTCGTATAAATGTGCATGAGAGTTATTTTAAACTTGTGATTGTAAAATTAATATGAATTATTGATAATAGTAGTAGTTAACTAGGAAAAAAAAATTGTGCATGTGGGGGAATCGGTTCCCCCCTGGGGGTAGTACCCCCACGGGGGAGTAACTTTTCAAGATGGGTATCTTTCGAAATGGCCCGTTGATAATAGTAATAGTTAAGTAGGAAAACTTTTTGTGCATGTGGGGGCATTGGTTCCCTCCCCCTGGGGGGTAAAGTTTCAAGATGGGTATCTTTCGAAATGTCTCGTCAATACCTTTAAAACGAAGGGTTGAACTATAAATCTGTGATAATTCTAAACAAAGTTATTGATTTTTTTTTTTACTTTTCATGAAAAAAAAAGAAAAAAAAATATTTTTTTTTTCAACGAAATTTAACCAAACTTGGTATTTAGTTGGTCCCCGACATAAACTGGTGCTGATTACATTTGGGGATCAATCACTCAACAGTATAGGACAAAATTTCGTATAAATGTACATACTCAGAGTTATTTTTTAACTTGTGATTGTAAAACTAATATGAATTATTGATAATAGTAGTAGTTATTTAGGAAAACAATTCTGTGCATGTGGGGGGGATCGCTTCCACCCTGGGGGGTAAATTTTCAAGATGGGTATCTTTCGAAAGGTCTCGTCAATACCTTTAAAACGAATGGTTGAACTATAAATCCGTGATAATTTAAAACTAAGTTATCGATTTTTACTTTCTGAACACTATAGTGAGGAAAGTATTGTAATCATCTCAAAAATCCGAATTGGAGAATTTGATGTTTCTATACGTTTCGAAGTCCCCTGAGTCCGCTTCCACTATTTTTACGATGATGTATGTATGTGTGTATGTATGTGTGTATGTGTGTGTGTATGTCTGTGAGTGAACACGCTAGCGTCTAAACACTTTGTTCGAATAAGCTAAAAGTTGGTACGTATATTGTAATTCACCATAGTACGAACCCTATAGATTTTGGTGAATCTAGCTTTTATAGTTTTTTTACAGGGACACCAGGAAAAATTCTTTATCATTATGGACTATGGGGCCAAATTTTTAAAAGTGTGATAGCATCTAAAAGCCTTATTAATCTGAGCAAAAAAATTGTACACATGTTATAGGTGACAGTTGCACCAACTGTATAGATTTTGGTGAATTTAGCACTTCCGTTTTTTTTACAGGGACACAAAGAAAAATTCTTTATCATTATAGCCTATGGGACCAAATTTTTAAAAGTGCGATAGCATCTAAACGCCTTATTCAATTGTGCTGAAAATTTATATGAATATTATAAATCGCTGTTGCACTAAATATAAGCATTTTGGTGAATCTAGCATTTATAGGTTTTTACAGGGATACAACGAAAAATTCTTTATCATTACGATCTATGGGCTCAAAGTTCAGTAGCGTTAAATAAAACATCGTGTAATAGATGGAGAAAAATACTCAAACACTCTATTATGGTTTTCTCTCTTTTGTTTGTTTAACAACTCCTCTTTCTTTACTTTATCTACAAAACTGTTAATTACTCAATGTTCGGAAAGTGGAGTGGAGTCACTCCAGATTTTTTTACTTTTAACAAAAAAAAAAAAAAAAAAAAACCGTCGAAAAAATTTTTTTTTTATTTTTTTTAATATTGTTACTGAATGAATATGTATAGGAAAATATAGAAGAAAGTCTTTTGGTGGCCACAACATACTAGTTTTTTTTTTTTTTTTCCTCTCATTCAAAGTATTTATGCATTAGAAACTTTTTCTCAAGGAAAAGTTTAATATTAATTTTTGTTTGACATTCCTGTGAAATAGTGCTATGAGCGCTTACAACTATGTTAATTTAAAAAAAAATAATAATAATGCAAATCATAAGCAATGCCATTTTTGATATCAAATTTCCAAGCCTAAATTCAGCTACTTTTTTTTTCTAAACTTGTTATAATATAAATGTAAATGGTACAAATTTCAGCTTGGTCCACAACCTTATTTGGCATTTTACTTTTGGCGCCTTTTTGAGCGATAAAGATTTCATTTTGGATTCTTTGCAACATTATATGGCAACGAGTTTGCTGTTTATTGTTTATGACCATAGCAGCCAGCATTCCAATTATTTATATAGATAACTTGATCGACATTTAAATATTCAGTATTCTGCTCTATTTTTGCTATTTAATTTAACGAAAGATAGGCCTATTTTCGGAAAAGACGGTGGATATACTAGATTTTTTTTTTTTTTTTTTCCAGTGAATTGTTAGGAGAGAGAAAGAAATGTTTTGGGAATTTTTGGAAAAATGTGGGTTAGGAAATCTGGTTTATATAATAGTATTTTCCCGGCACTGTGGAACATTTAAATGGTGTAAATATACGGGAAGCATGTATACATATAATTATGCATATTGATGATCCTTGCAGTATGGAACTTTTTGCAGTTGTTTTCTCATGCAAAGTGAGGTAAGTTAATTTTAACTATTTGTTTTATTAATATTAAAAATAGGCTTAATTTTTTTGTGTACATTACAAAACAGACGCAGTTCTGAAATACGCATTTTCGCTTTGTTTACGTTTGGAATCTATGGCAACAATTTCCGAAAATCACATTTCGCCGTAATCACCAAAAGAAAATTGACAAACAGAGTTGTTTATAACCTGAAAGTTGTTCCAATTCATCGCTAAATAGTGACAAAAAATTTAAAAGTCCCCAAGGCGGTCATATACTAAAGCTGTAACACAAAACGATCTAGATATTACAAATTTATTTCCGTTCTGAAAAAAATTACTGATTTTTAGCGTAATATTTCTTTTTTTTTTTTTTTTTTTTTTTTTTTTTCTTTTAAAGGGGTATTAAATATTATGTATTTCAATTTTACATTGAATATGGGGATTTCTATAACATTTTTCTACTTTTATCTTATATTGTGCACTATTAATATTCTTATTTAGTGAAAGCAAAGCAGCGAATTGACGGGTAGAGCAAAATCAATACTTTTTTTAAATAATTTTAAACCTTCTGTAGTATAGTTTCAGCATTAACGGTTTTAAAACGATTAATTTTACTACCCATTGCTTTATATTTATATAACTGGAAGCCAAAAGAAAAAAAAAATTCTATATTTTTCATCTTTAACTTTTGCATAGTTCTTTCCTCTCTCTTTCTTTTTTTTTTTTTTTTTTTTTTTTTTACATTTAGCCTCAAAACAAAGCATTTATCAACAGTTATGCTTTAAGATGAAATTTTTCCGGTTGTGTAATTTATTTTCGATAATTTTTCCAAAAAATGTATTTTTATATACATAATATATTACTAGTAGTATTATGGTACCTACGTTGCCGCATAACCGTTACTATACTTCTAAAGAAAAGAGGAAATGCAGTATTTACATTTTTCCTAATAATAATACTTTTTTTTTATGTCTTAAAATCAGATATAGTAAAAATAGAAATCGACGTTCAAAGAATTATTTCGAGAGCCGAGTTGTTTTATTTTTAAAACATATCTAGAAAACGAAGGTAAAAAGTCTCTAATTTTCTAAATTCCAGCAAGTTAGGTTCAAAAAATATTTCACTTCAACTTTAATCTAAAAAATCAAAGAAAGACTGATTTATAAAAGTCGGATGTATTAATTAAAAGAACCCGAGAGAAAATGCACAGAAGTTCTATTAATTTTTTTTATCCAAATGATACTGTTATTAACTGCTAAATTTTTTCAAAGAAAGATTTTCCATTCAGTGAAACAAAAAAACTTTATTTTTTATTATTGCGTTCAAAGTATCGTTCTAAGTCTATCTCTTTAGGGAAAGTTATAACATTTAAATCCAGTTTTAAATTACTTATCTTAAAGTATGCAGTAAATCGTGAAACTCTCTGTGTACTCTGCAGTAATTTTAGAATCGGTAAGGATAATCGCTCTGTCTACCCTTCCCTTCTCACGTATATAAGCACGCTTCCCCCTTCCCCATTTCCACACATACACACATATAAAAGTTCCAAAATATTAAAAATTAAGCAATTTTCTATGCTTATCATATACCATTATAAAAAGTCATTTGGCAAATAAATAATTTTAAATAAATTTTAACTATTTCACGTTTTCGCAATATATGGTGTATTTATATTGAATTTTGCAATCACCCATCTTTATAATCATTCCACCGCAGCTTTAATAGCAAAATAAATAAAATAAATAAAAAATAAATAAACAAACACCTGAACAACAAATATTGGAAAAAGGGATTAAATTAAATTAAATTAAATTAAAATACGTAATAGGTTATAAATAGCTGCGGTTGAACGATTGTAGTAACGGATGGTTATAAAAAGTAATCTTTTGAATAAGTAAATCCAAAATTAAAAAATTTAATGTATAATAATTATTTATATTTTGTGAATCAAAAAATATGTAAGTTTTATAGTTATATTTTTCTGTTTGTAATATTTATAATTATCTATAACTTAAAAAATAAATTTTAGCTTTGTTTTAATTATGAAAAAAGATACTAAACTACTAAACAATGCTAAAAAATAGACAGAAGTGTAAGATAATTAGAAGGTGTATTATTTAAATCCCGGTTTAAGCCTTCTGTTTCGGTTTTAATATCGTTGTTTTGCGTAACCGTTTTTAACTTGTTAATATTAGAGAACAACTGAGATTTTATTTTATGCACTGAAAGATTAAAAAAAAAAGTAAATGTCGAGGAAAAAAAGTTTGTTAATTAATATTTAAAATCTACATTTAAAGACGTTGTCGTATATTTTGAATATGTATTGCATTAAATAATTAATTGAATTGGAATAATGTACCATATTTTTTCAAGAAGTTGTATTGATTGGAGAAGAAATTTTTTAATTTGTTTGGATACTAATTATATCTCTCTCTATCTATATACAGTTAAAGTCATTATCTCTCTATAAAATATTTTTCTATAATTTTAAAAACAAATTTTAACATTGTTTTAAATATAAATAAGATTTAAAAAAAAACAAATATTTAGACAAATATTTACTTGTAATAAATAATTTTAATAATAATGTAACAACAATAATAATAAAAGTTTCCCTATGGTGGCATAGAAACGGTGACTTACAAACTGCAGCCGCACGCGCTACCATGTACGCCACTAGAGCGTTAACGCTTAGCCGAAATTATTTGTACAAACAAATACTGAAATTTTAAAGGCTTTTTTCTCAAGATTGTTTGGCTAGTGCACGCTACTGTTTTAAGGGCCCGCTTCACTCACCGCTGCCGGAAGCCGAGGCTAATGTTATTCTAAGGGAAATTTTTCTTTACAAATAACTTATTAACTAATACATATTTTTAAATTCTGTTTTCACATTCTGAAAATTTTCAGCTGTTGAATTGACGGACCTTTTTTTAAAAATTATTTTTTTAATTTTTTATATTTTATTTTGAAGCTGCAAAATACGAATTTTCAATATGTGAATTTTTTTTCAGTTTGCAATTTCAAAATAAAATATTAAAAAGTAAAAAAGTACATTTTTAAAAAAGGTCCGTCAATTTAACAGTTGGGAATTTTCTGAATGTGGAAACGGAATTTAAAAATATGTATTAGTTAATAAGTTATTTGTAATGAAAATTTCCCCATAGAATAACACTGGCTCGGGCTTCCGGCGACGGTAAGTGAAGAGGGCCGTCCGTTAATATGTTGTTACCCTCATAGTATAATACAATTCTGCTCAAATTAATCCCTAACTGAATATTCCATGTCGTGACCTCTCCTTGTAGATATGACTATAAGGACCTCAAAAATTTATGAAATGTTAGCCTTTGTAATTTTCAAAAAATTGATTTTTTTTTTTTTTTTTTTTTTTTTTTTATTTAAACATGCCACATTATAAATGCTTATATTTTTAAAAACACTTTGTAATTGGAAGTATATGTCTGTGGCCAATGGTTGCAGAGATCAAGGCCTCCTCGCGACTTTGCCTGACACCCTGCATATAAATATATTGACATCATTTTTCCACAGATTTTTGAACAAAAATAAAATCACTCAAAAAAAAAAAATAAATAAATAAATAAATAAAGAAGAAGAAGAAGAAGAAGAAAAGGAAAGAAAAGAAAAGAAATTGAAAATCGAGTTGCTTGCACGATCAGATCAGGTACAGATGAGTGTGTATGTTTACAAAATTTAGTGGATCTAGGTCATCCAATTCTATACAGAATCGTAATTACAAACTGACTCACATACGCTCTGAAAATTTTATTAGTAAAGATTCCATGGTTAAACTGAAATACTAAAAATTATCATTTAAATGAAAAATATACTTAGCTTTTGTAGTTGTGTACTTTAAAATTTGAAGGTCCATAATAATTGGTCCAAACCAATAATATGATTTTCTTTCAGCCAAAAATAAGAGCCCGAGAGAGTCTTCGTGAGAGAAAACTTTGGAGCCTTCTTCAGGAGTTGGAACTTCTTCAGTGCTTTGCACTCGACTGCTGTTGTTTTAATATCTGATGCCATCTGCTGTTTAGATTTTGACTGAGCTCCACGTCATTGCAACTGTCAGGATTTGTTAGTATTTCGATTGTTTCCCGCATTCCGGCATAATTACTGTTATAATAGTTCGCTAACTTTTTAGTACTATTAAGATCAATATAGTGTTAGAATTTAGATTAATTTTCGTTAGTGCTGTGGTTATTTTCCTTGTTTAATATCGTTTTCATGTTCGATATTCCTGTTATAAATTGGTCATTTAGTCATTACTGTGTACACACCGTTTTCATTTTTATTGCCTTTGAAATTTAAAATATTAATTTTATCTTTATCATTTCTTATGTGTTGAAAAATATTTCTTTTTCTTTTCATTGAAATATTAATATTGTATTTAGCAGCTTCATTTTTTTTTTATTTTAAGAGCAGCTCCTTTATCAAATGCGATTGAATCAGTGTAATTCATATATATATATATATATATATATATATATATATATATATATATATATATATATATATTTTTTTTTTTGACCACTATTGATAGAATCCAATTTCTCATTTCAGTTTTTAAACGATATTAAGCAAGGAAAAATTGCCACAGCACTAGCCGAAACTAACCTAAATTCTGACATTAATATTGATTTCAATAGTGCTAAAAAGTTGGCTAACTATTATAAGCGTAATTATGCCGGAATGCACGAAACAATCGAAATACTAGCAAATCCTAACAGTTGCAATGACGTGGAGCCCAATCAAAATTTTTAAACACATGAAGAAGGCCTGGCACCGGTCCGAAAATCTTTGAGTAAACGAATATAAAGGAATTTTTGTAATTAATATTTATGTAATCGTTCGTTTAATAAAAGTTCGATTAAATAAAAAAATAAAAAATGAATATTAACTTTTTTTTTAATGCTCCATCCACTAATAATAAAATATAATATTTATATTACGTCAACTTGTAAAATTAAAATATTCATATTATCACTATATTTTATTATATGAAGCATTTTAAGGGCATATCTCAATAGATTTTGTGTATGTGTGTGTGTGTTTTATTTGGGGTAACGAAATAAAATTTCTGCAAACAAATAAATAAATAAATAAATAGAAATATATTGCCCATAATCTTGAATGTATCAGAGTTCTTTCGTGTGTCCTCTGAACCGCTGCATACAGATATGCTCTAGTGAAGTTTAGTATATTTTTTCAGTGTTCTTTTTAACACTTCAAGACAACGTTCAAAAGAGTTAAAATTACACATGCAACATATAAGATGATTCAAAAGATTGTTATACTGTTCGACGTGTGTTATAATAGCCCAAGAAATGTATTTGTGTATAAGTATTCTTTTACACTTATGTTCAAATTAATTCGAATGCAATTGTATTCTTCTAACATTAAAAAATGTTTCATAATCCATTTTTTAATGTATTTTCCTCAATTAAAATTTACTTAATTGGGTAATAACGGGTATGAAATAATTCTCGGAAGTTATTTTAGCCTAATCCGTACGCACGAACAATACGAGACCAATTCTTTACATGCGTAATGCTTTTGATTGATGATACGAATCAAATGCAAAGTCGACTTTACATTATGATGCCATTTACGTCACATCAAGACGTTGACGCAACATACTATCGTATGTAACCTTATATATATAAAAGTTAGAAATTGTGCAGCTCGACAAGACGAATATATTAAAATTTTTGAAATGAATAAAATTGCTGTTTTCAGCTTATTAGGATTCATAACTAAATTCTAAGAGAAAAGTTCTGGTAAATTAAACTTTATAAATGAGATTTTCCTAAAAGTATCAACTTAATGCAATTTTAAATTATAAATCATTTAAACTATTTTCAAAAAAACTCATTTCTAAACTTCCTACTACCTCGTTTTCTATAGAACTATTCAAACTCAAATTATGTCATTTTTATTGCATTAGTCTCACTTAATTTATCATTTCTGCCTTCATTTAACCTCCCATGGGAGATTAAAAAAATCGTTATCTCTTCCTTCAAAATAATTTTTTTCTACTTCTTTTTATCTTATTCTTAAAAGGGAAAGAAAAAAAAAGGAAATCCCTATCGTGTCACATTTTTATTTGAAATAGGGATTTTCCTCCCTCTCATATATAAAATGCTGCGACAAAGTATGGAACTTGCCTAATAAATTTCAGATAAGCTTAACAAACTGAATTTTATTTAATAAATTTTAGATTGAAAGTAACAAATTGGAGTAGTGTTCATTTAATATTAAAAATGAAGCTTGTAAGTTCAATTTTACAGCTCTGTAAATTAAGCCAAAAGGTAAAACTAACAGATTTTAAAAGTGCAGGAATTATTTTTAAATAATGTATGACAAATCACATTATGCATTGATAATATAAAAGAAGTTATCTAATCACGCTTTAACAAAAGTGTTGAATGTTAAAAAAGAACCAGTATGGTGTAGCCATCACAGAACTTTCTTCTGTATTTTCCTATAAAAATTCACTCAGTACAAATTATTTGCTAAAATTATTTTCCGCAGACGGTTTTTTAATATCAGTATAACACAAAATATCGATTTTTTTTTTTTTTATTTTTTTTATTAAAGATGAAAAAAATATAAAAAAATGATTAATTTGTTTTATTTATCACTGGTTCAAAAGTAATTATGAGTACATTTCAAAGATACCCATACTAAAATGTACCCCCCCCCCCTCCCCCTACAGTGATGAAGTTTTTCTAGTGACAGGTAAGTAGATAATTTTCCGTAGGATAATACAGGTATGTAGAGAAGATTTTTGCAGTACAGATACATAGCGAAGTTTTTTTAGTTAGTGGCAGGTAGATAAAATGTAAGTAGTGAAGTTTCCATTTTCACGGTTTCCACAAGGCCATATTTTCGTATAGGTGAAAAACACCTCCTCCACTTGCCGCTAGAAATATAATTTACACATTTTCCATTAAATAACCAAGATTCAATCCAGAGGTGTTAAAAATGATGAAATTCAGAAATCAATAAAGATTTGACAAAAATCTGTGCACAATTTTCTTTATTGACTTGCTGCATAAAAAAAAGGGAGGAAGGTGCCCCTAACGTATATATTTTGATAATTACATCTGTAGATCTTGTAAGCAGGAGCGATCAAAGAAGAAGAAAGATCAAGTTCCAGCCAAATTCAAATTATTGTTACATATTGGCGTTTAATTTCATCGCCAGCAAGAATACATAAAAAGTGGTTTTTTAAAGATACGTTATACTCAAATTAGGCTACCAATTTTGAATACAGAGTAGGATTGCCATAATATGATAACCCTATGAAAATCCCAAATTTCGCCAGAGATTCATCATGAGAAAAGTAAACCGCAACGGATAGATATACATAAAATATAGCTATAATTTAATTGTGCTCAAGGATAATTTTGACTAACTGAATAAATTACGTTAGAAATAAGGCTACTGTGATTTGGGAGGAACATAAATAAAATGAGCCATGTATTACTCTTTATGATAGGAAATGATTATGAGAATATGCAAGGAGATGAAGAAGAATTAGAGGAAGAATAGAGGAAGAATTCGGCAGTTACTAAAGATTAATATTGAATACACGAGTGAATTATTATAAAAAGCGATAAAATAGATTTGAATTACAATTAAATAGAGAATTTTTAAAATATATGTGATTTCTACATCACATATTTCTCCCCTTCACCCAGAAAAAAAAATTATGAAGGGAGAAATTTTTTTTTATATGTTCTTGCTGTTGCATGAGTAAAATATTTATTATAATACTAGATGATATTTCTGTTATATGAGTGTAATTTTCTCTAAAATGTAAAAATATAAAGAACTTCAATGAACATTACACGAGGCACACATCCCATACAGAAATATAAGAAATAAAAAATATAGTCATGACATAAAATAATTATAAAGGATCCACATCAAATTATGCATAATCTTTTGCATAATAAAAAACAGCTGTAGCATATTATTATTCAATATATCTGGACATACTGTATATAATAGTCCGTATCATATTTACCCACATTTGGTAAATTTAAATGACCTGTATATATATATATATATATCTCTTTTATTTATTATTAAAATACGCATATGCATTTATTAAACATTGGACCCAACAATGTTTCACTGGCACGACTTTCTCTAACCCTGAAATTTAATACAATAAATACAGGTTGGAGATTAAGGGTAAGATAACGAGTTCTGTTATGTAAACCTATGTTAAAATAATTCAAGTTATGCTTCGGAAAAGTTTTACATGATAATTAGTTCTGTGTGAGGGGGGCTGTCATTACTGCACCTACATTATATAGAATTTAAATCTGTTATTGAAATTAAAAGTTCACTTGAAATTGTTCAAACAATTTTCACACGCAGCATTCCTTCAAACTTATCAATCTTGATCAAACTTTTCCAGCAACAAGCTTATATTAACTTTCAAATACAACATTTGGATATCCTAAAATTATTCGTTTTTAAGTTACTCTAAGAGACACAGACAAAGATCAAATTTCTAAAAACTTGACTTCGCTAAGCATTAATCCTCAAAATGTATTAATATATAAAAAAAACAAGCAATGAATAATTAGGTTTAAAGCATACATTACTTATTATATGTCTATGACGAATTCATTTCCATTCATGAGCAGCTTTCCTGGACATGGTAAAATATTATATTAAAGCACTTCCTCTAACAATAAAAAAGAATATAGTCGCTTAAAAATTTGCAGCCCTGTATATCATTTGAAGATTACTCACAAACCACATAGTGCATCTGAATCCAATCCCATAGTAATAATATACGGCACAACCTGAAGTACACTTCCATCAACTTTCAGCTATTGTCGCACTATAATCGAGTTCTTTTGTGTGGCCCTGTAAATGAACAGTGAATGATTTGCCTGCCATATACTACATGAGACACGTTTTTACGCAAATATATATATACATATATATATATATATATATTGTTGCGTACTTGGGGGTTCGTGAGTTGTCTGAGAATGAAAGGCCAAACGTACAAAAATTCAGTAATTTATTCACAGAAAGTTCCAGAAAAATACAGGTCAATAAACCAATTATCAGCTTCAATTCAAGCAGTACCCACAGCTTAAACAACAGCTGTCAATAGCAAATCCACAGTACAAACTGTATACCAATAACACTTGAAGCAAGTCTCTCTCAAAGAGGCTTAAGAGCAATGCAATCACTAGCGACGCTGGCTGAGATCTGAACTGAACTGACTGCCCTTGGCGAGGAAGCGCTCCTTATATGCTGTTCCATGGAGCCCAGATTTTTCGAGAAAACTCTAGAAAGTGGTCAACCAATCAACTTACAGCTTCCATATTTGGTATATCCCATATAAGGATTTTCTCGCCAAGGTCGCCAAAAAAATCGCCAAGGTGGGAAAAAGTCGCCAAATTTGGCGCCAAATCCATTACGTGCATTACTGGGGCTTTTTAATGCGTTTTTAAGGGAAAATAAGGCTATTTCAACGCTAAAACGACTAGAAATGCACAAAATTAGCACTTTATCAACTTACTAAGCCTCTTTGAAAGAATTTATACAAAAATAAACACAATTATTTACAATTTCGTAACACTGCCCCCCTCCCAAAGACTGCACGTCCCGGGCAGTGCAACCCTTGGTCAAGAGGCGAAACTAAACAAATTTACACAATCTAAAACACAAAAACTAAGTTGCACATAAAGATAACATAGAAATATAAATTAAGTGGGAAATATTTACAAAATTCACAAATATGTACAAATATTTATATACAAATATTTACAGTGCGCATGCGCAAATTTTACAAGTATTTACATTTTAAATTTTAATTTTACCGTTACTTGTGGTACTTGGCTAGCCTATTATAGTGCACCACCTTCGGTTTTGATGAAGGTGTTTTAGTGATCCGCACCACTACATCATTCAGCCTTTTTAAGACTGTGTATGGTCCGTCCCAGTTGCACTGTAGCTTGGGAGAGAGTCCTTTGCGTCGAACAGGATTCCACAACCAGACCTTCTCTCCTTCCTGAAACTCATGTTGCGTAGCCTTTAGATCGTACCTTGTCTTCATTTTCTCCGATGCAATGTGAATTCGCTCCCGAGCAAAGTTGTGAACGTCCTCAAATCGTGCCTGGAGATCTTGGATGTACTCCTCGGGCGATGAAGGCGCATCGGGTGGACAACCAAACAGGAGATCACAAGGGAGACGAAGTTCACGTCCAAACAGCATCTGGGCTGGAGTATAGCCGGTGGTTTCATGGACAGCACTTCGATAAGCCAGCAGGAACAATGGCAACTTCAAGTCCCAATCTTGCTGGTTCCTTGATACTAGAAGGGAGAGGTTATTCAGGATGGTACGATTGAACCTCTCAACCATGCCGTCCGACTGGGGATGTAAGGGTGTTGTCCGGGTTTTGTCTATGCCGAGTAGTTCACACAGTCCTTTGAAAACATCAGAGGTAAAGTTCCTACCTTGGTCGGTATGAAGTTGTAGGGGCGTGCCGTACCTTGACACCCATTGCTGCACGAGGACTTCTGCGACTGTGCATGCCTCTTGATTGGGAATGGGATATGCCTCAGGCCACTTGGTGAAATAGTCCATCACGACGAGGATGTATTTATTTCCACTGGAGGTCCGTGGCAAAGGACCCAAGATGTCGATTGCAATCCGCTCAAATGGTGCTCCCACGTTATACCGTTGCAGTCTTCCTCGACTTCGCTTCTGCGGGCCTTTACGTGCCGCACAAGCATCACAGGATTTACACCATTTCTCCACATCCTCCTTTGCCTTGCACCAGTAGAAGCGTTCCCGAACTTTCTGCAGAGTCTTCATTACCCCAAAATGGCCTCCGGTAGAGCTACTATGCAGTTGTTCTAAAACAGCTGGAATTTTTGATCTTGGTAATAAAATTTGCCATCTGCAGCTTTTCCCATCATCAGATTCCCACTTTCTGTATAATACGCCGTTTCTGATATGAAGAGAGTCCCAAAGTGCCCAATAACTTTTCGTAATGGGACTAAATCTGGAAATATCCTGCCAGGTAGGTCTGTAGCTGGTCGTCTCCTTCAGCTGTAATATTGGCTTTATGTCAGGATCTTCCAACTGGGATTTTCTAAGTTCTTCGTCACTCCATGGATCGGGATCTTGATCTGATGGTGTTGAGACAGTAACTTGGCAGGCAACCGGATTTATCGGCAGGTATTTCTGTTCGGCTCTAGAGCAGTACTTGCAGCTTTCCGAGCAGGGCTTCCGTGACAAGGCATCTGCATTACCATGTAGAGTCCCTTTACGATGACGTATCTCAAAGTCATATTCCTGCAGGCGTTGTATCCACCTGGCAATCTGTCCTTCCGGGTTCTTGAACTGGAGCAACCACGTTAAAGATGCATGGTCAGTCCGGAGCAGGAATCTTCTGCCATAGAGGTAATGATGGAAATGTTCTATGGCTTTTACGATGGCGAGTAGCTCTTTCCTGGTGGTACAGTAATTTCGCTCCGGTTTAGACAGGCATTTACTCCAATAGGCAATGACATGTTCTTGACCATCAATTTCCTGCGACAGAACAGCACCGACACTCTCATGGCTGGCATCTGTATCAAGTATGAACTGTCTGTCGGGCTGTGGATATGTCAAGATAGGCGATGATGTTAAGGCCTCTTTAAGTCGTTTGAACGCTTTTTCACATTCATCTGTCCACAGGAACTTCTGTTTGGCTTCCGTCAGCTTGTGCAGTGGTCTGGCAATATTTGAGAAACCCTTGACAAACTTCCTGTAGTAAGTGCATAACCCCAGGAAACTTCGTAGTTGGTGTACATTTTCAGGGCGACTCCAGTTCTCGACTGCAGAGATCTTCTCCGGATCAGTTCTCACACCTTCGGCAGAGATGATATGGCCGAGGTAGCTCACTTCACGACGGAACAAGTTACACTTGCCTGGATTCAATTTGAGGTTAGCCATTCTGAGTTTCTCCAGCACCTTTCGGATGTTTCGTAGATGGTCTTCAAAGGTGCGCCCCACAATGATAATATCATCCAAATACACCAGACAGGCTTCATAGGAAAGACCTTTTAGCACTGTCTCCATCAGGCGTTCAAAGGTGGCAGGAGCATTACATAATCCGAACGGCATAACTTTAAATTGCCACAGACCTTGTCCCGTGGTGAATGCAGTCTTCTCACGATCATCAGGATGTAATTCTACCTGCCAATAACCGCTCTTCAGATCCAAAGTCGAGAACCATTTATTGCCAGCAAGTGTGTCTAATGTGTCGTCAATTCTGGGAAGAGGGTAACTGTCTTTCTTCGTGATGTCATTCAAACGACGATAATCCACACAAAATCTTGTTGAACCATCCTTTTTCCGCACCAGTACTATGGGAGAGGCCCAAGGACTCGTTGATGGCTCGATGACATCATTGTGCTGCATTTCACTTAGAAGTTCAGTGACCTCTTCCTGTTTAGCAAAGGGAAGTCTTCTTGGACGTTGTTTGATTGGAGGATGATTTCCTGTATCAATTCGGTGCTGGGTGATGTTCGTTCTCCCGACGTCTTCAGGTGTTCGAGAAAAAAGGTCTTTAAATTCTTGGAGTAGCTTCTCCGCAGCACATCTCTGTTCCTTTCCTAACTCTGCATTCTTGAGTAATTCCGTTATTAATTGTTCAGAAGACTTGGATTCAGTTGATTGCGTGGGGCGGTTGATGCATGTTACAGGAGTGCAGGCTGCTAACACCTCATCCTTCTTCACTGTTCGGACCTTATCGCTGATGTTTGCGACTCTCACAGGAATAGTACTCTTTGAGAGATCAACTAGAGATGAAGCTACCAGAACTCCTCTTGGGCTATTGTCTGTATTCGGGTATTCAATCAGTCCATAGCGGAAGTATTGCTTTGTAGGTGGTGTTCCTGAAACTATTGTCTCTGTGTGTGGAGGGATGGAAATTTCAGACTTGGCTGTTATCTGGCAAATTGTCTGAATGTCTTGATTTTCAGTGTTGAACACAGCGATGTCTTCCGAACTCGAATGCAGTTCATTATTCTTGAAGTCCAATTGAAAGTTAAATTTTCTCAGGAAATCAATTCCAATGATTAAAGGATCTCTTATATCAGCCACATATGCCATATGATGGTAACTGGCATTCCCAAAAGTGATGGTCAAGTTCATTTTTCCATATATTTTGATTTCGTCTCCGGTCACAGTTTGGAGTTTAACACAGGGCGGCGTCCAGATGATCTTCTCTTTTAGTTCTTGAGCCAAATCCGTTCTAATGATGGTCACGTTGGCTCCCGTGTCCAGAATCATCCGGCAGGTGGCGTTGTTGACTTGGCCATAGACGTGAAGTCCGTTATCGCCGCCACTCATCGATGAAACATGAAATACTGCAAATTGGGGCTCTTTAATTTTAGGCAACCTCCGCCCCGCGAGATGGCCTCCTCTTAGTTTCCCTGCAGTGATGGTGAAGCCGGGTGATTTCCTATAGTTGGTCGTACGGGGCAGTTCCTCTTCACGTGACCATCCCCTCCACAGCCCCAGCACTTTATCTTCCGGTCCCTTATTTCCTTGTTATTCTCCAGGCTGCGCAATTTCTTTAAGATCTCTTCGATACTTCTCTTCACTTCATTTTCACCAGCAGGCGTATCGTTTAATGAGACTGCTCTTATGATATGGCGGTCTTTACGGGAGGCTTGTTGGGCTGCCTCTATCCTAAGTGCATAGCCTAAAGCTGATTCTACGTCTCTGATGTTGGAGAGTCTCAGCGCTTTTTGAATTTCTGGATCACGAACAGCATCGATAAAGTACTGAAGAGCTAAGTCGTTTCGAGTGTCAGCATGACAGTCTGAGAACGCTAGGTGTGACAGTCTCTGAATGTCCGCTGCCAGCTCTTGCAAACTTTCGCCCGTTTTCTGGTAACGAGACTTCAGCTGGAGGCGACTATAGTCCTTCGAACACTTCTCTCCGAACCGTAGCTCCAGTGCTCTAGTCAAGGCCTCAAAGTCGTTCCTTTCTTCTTTAGAAACATTTCTCAGGATCTCGGCTGCATCTCCCCGTAATGCTGCTGCTAAGTGGACTGACTTGGCGGTAGAGTCCCAGCCGTTAGCTTCAGCAACGATGGAAAACTGCGTCTTATATACATGCCAGGAGGAACTGCCGTCGTAGGTGGATAGCTTAATAAATTCCTGATTCTGGCTTCTTCTCTCTTTCTTTTCAGTTTCCTGGGGCTTGGATTCTAACTTTTCTTCGAGATTCCGAATCCTGCTCTGCAGTTCATTCCCTATTACCTCTCCGCTCCACTCTTCTCTCATTTTTCTCTCAAGATCTTCCTCCATTCTCTTCAGTTTACCTTCTATCTCTGAAAACCTTCCTTTCAGTTCCTGATCAAAATTTTCTTTAACTTTCTCCTCGAAACTCCGTTCTATTTTCGTAACACTCTCTTCAAAATTCCTTTCTACTTTCATAACATTTTCTTCTATCTTCATAGCTTTCTCTTCAAAACTCTCTTCAATTTTCAAAACTTTCTCTTCAAAATTTTCTTCTATCTTTATAACTTTCTCTTCAAAATTTTCTTCTATCTTTATAACTTTCTCTTCTATTCCATCCATTCTATTTTCCATCACCGTTAATTTACCCTCGATTGATTCTTTCACCGTTGAAAGCTCTCTCTTCATCTCATCTTGATTAGATTTAATTTCTTCCTGAACTTCACCCAAACTGCTTTTCATATGCTTCATTTCTTCAGTCAAACCGTCTTTCAATTCTCTTTGCGATGTTTCCATTTTCTTTTGTGCTACTTTCATTCCTTCAGTCAAACCGTCTTTCAACTCTTATTGTCCAGTTTCCATCTTTTCCAGTCCTGTTTCCATTTTCTCTATCAATCCGGTTTCCATCTTTTCCTGTCCGGCTTTCATTTCATTTATCTGGGTAGCTAAGGCTTCTAGAAGTTTTTTCATCTCTTGCTCCATAGCCCTCGTTATCACCATTCACAGACAATCCCGCTTCTGACACCAGAAATGTTGCGTACTTGGGGGTTCGTGAGTTGTCTGAGAATGAAAGGCCAAACGTACAAAAATTCAGTAATTTATTCACAGAAAGTTCCAGAAAAATACAGGTCAATAAACCAATTATCAGCTTCAATTCAAGCAGTACCCACAGCTTAAACAACAGCTGTCAATAGCAAATCCACAGTACAAACTGTATACCAATAACACTTGAAGCAAGTCTCTCTCAAAGAGGCTTAAGAGCAATGCAATCACTAGCGACGCTGGCTGAGATCTGAACTGAACTGACTGCCCTTGGCGAGGAAGCGCTCCTTATATGCTGTTCCATGGAGCCCAGATTTTTCGAGAAAACTCTAGAAAGTGGTCAACCAATCAACTTACAGCTTCCATATTTGGTATATCCCATATAAGGATTTTCTCGCCAAGGTCGCCAAAAAAATCGCCAAGGTGGGAAAAAGTCGCCAAATTTGGCGCCAAATCCATTACGTGCATTACTGGGGCTTTTTAATGCGTTTTTAAGGGAAAATAAGGCTATTTCAACGCTAAAACGACTAGAAATGCACAAAATTAGCACTTTATCAACTTACTAAGCCTCTTTGAAAGAATTTATACAAAAATAAACACAATTATTTACAATTTCGTAACAATATATATATATATATATAATTATTTTCACTTAATTTCGTTTAGTGCAATCTATAAATGTTAAAATCTACTCATCTGCAATTTCCCCCATAGACGTAATGTATTTGAATACTCTTGAGTGTCCCTGTGCACGAACCATTTGCTTCATCTCAACAAAAAGTTTAGTGTAGCGTCCCTGTATGATAAACATTTAGAATACCAAGTGTGGACTTTCTGGTACTATTTGTTCTTGCGATATGCCTATAACAGACATACACAGACACACACACCAACCGCTAAAAACATGATTTTCGCATTCAGGGGACCTCAAAATGTGTAAATATAACAAAGACTCACTTTCGAAAATTTGACCCAAAAACAATACTTTCTCTACCTTATGGGTAAGAGAAAGTAAAAAAACATATATTCAAATAAATAAATGAATAAAGCTTTTTAAGTAAAAATACCGGAAGGAATTAAAAAAAAAAAAAAAAAAAAAAAAAAAAAATCTGGTGTGTCACTCACACGATTTTCTCTTACCCTGAAATTTAATACTATAAATACAATTTGGAGATTAAGAGGTAAGATAACGATGTTATGTAAACCTATGTTAAACAATTTAAATTAGGCTTCAGAAGAGTTTTATATGATAATTAATTCTGTGTGAGGGGTGCTACTGCCCCCCTCAACCCCCCGTTTCATTAATGCAGCTAGATTTATATAAAATTTAATTCGGTTATTAAAAAGTAATTCTGTTTCTAAAATATATTTTATTAAAATTATTATTTTAAAAAATTATTTTTTATGATAATGCAGACGATTTCCGTATTAGAGAAGTAGTATAACACTAAATATCCAAAAAAAAAGTCCATTTTATTCTCAATATTTAAAATATATATATATATATATATATATACATATATATACGATTTTTTTTTTTTTAAGGGTTTTTTTTTTTTTCGTTAAAAGTAAAAAAAAAATCGATAACTTTGTTTTAAGTTATCGCAGATCGATGGTTCAATCATTCATTTTAAAGGTATTGGCGAGCTCTTTTGAAAGATACCCATCATGAAAATTTACTCCCCCCCCCAGATGGAAGGCGAGGCTCCTACATACAGAAATTTTTTCCCAGTTGAATATCTGTATTATAAAATATATATATTCATTTCATTTGGTTTAATGCAGTCTATAGACGTTAAACTCTACTTACCTGCAATTTCCCCCATAGACGTAATGTATTAGAATTCTCCTGATTGCCTCTGTACACGAACCATTTGCTTCATCTTAACGAAAAGCTTACTGTAGCATCTATATATGATACACATTTAGAATACCAAGTTTGGAATGTCTGCAACTGTTTGTTCTTGAGATATGCTGATAACAGACAGACACACACACAGACACACAGACTCACAGACACACAGACTCACAGACATACACACAGACCATTTGCTAAAAACATGATTTTCGTATTCAGGGAACCTCAAAACGTGTAAATATAACAAAATCTCGCGTTCGAAAATTTGACCCAAAAACAATACTTTCTCTACCTTATGGATAAGAGAAAGTAAAAAAAACAGTTTTTACAAATTTATTATATGTTTATTTCTTGCATCCAATCCCATACAAAATGTTGTTCTTTTTTTTTTTTTTTTAATCATTCTGACTGAATTATTCTAATAATTTTTCAAATTAATGTTATTGAAATAATATAATAAATTAAAGTTATCAATTTTTACTTTCTCTTACCCATAAGGTAGAGAAAGTATTGTTTTAGAGTAAAATTTTCGAAATTGCGTTTTTGTTATATTTACATGTTTTGAAGTCCCCTGAATCCGAAAATCATGTTTTTAGCGGTTGGTCTGTGTGTCTGTGTGTGTATGTCTATCTGTTATCACTATATCTCAAGAACAATTAGTAGCACAAAGTCCAAACTCTATATTCTAAATGTATATGATATAGGGATGCTACACTAAACTTTTCATTGAGATGAAGCAAATGGTTCCTGTACAGGGTATTCAAATACATTGCGTCTGCGGGGGAAATTGCAGGTAAGTAGAGTTTAACATAAATAGACTGCACTAAACTAAAAGAAATGAATGTATATTTTTTATATGCGTAAAAACATGTTTCATGTAAAATATGGTAGGGAAATCGTTCACTGTTAATTATAGTGCGACAATAACTGAAAATTGATTGAAGTGTATTTTGGCTTGTGCCATTTATTTATAGGATTATATTTAGATGCACCTAGTGGTCTGTACAGATTCTTCAAAAGTTATACAGGTCAGCAAATATTTAAGCGATAACATTCTTTTTTATTGTTAGTGGAAATGTTTTGGTAAAATATTTTACCATGTTCAGGAAAGCTGCTCAGGAATTGAAACTAATTCCTCATAGAGATATGGTAAATAATGTATGTTTTTAAGCTAAATATTCATTGCTTGTTTTTGTACACGTTTTGAGGCTTCTTGGTTACTGATGTCAAGTTTTTTAACGTTTGATCTTTGTCTGTGTCTCTTAGATTAACTTAAAAACGAATAATTTCAAGAGATCCAAAAGTTGTATTTTCAAGTTAATATAAGTTTGTTTCTGGAAAAGTTGAATCAAGACTGATAAGTTTCAAGGAATATTGCGTGAAATTTGTCTGAAAGTTGCCTGAATAATTTTAAGTGAAATTTTAATTTTAATAATAGATTGAAATTTATTTAAATGTAGGTGCAGTAATGAAACAGGGGGTTGAAGGGGCTGTAGCCCCCTTCACACAAAACTAATTATCATATAAAACTATGTCGAAACCTAATTTGAATTGTTTTAACATAGGTTTACATAACAGTACTCGTTATCTTACCTCTTAATCTCTAACCTCTAATTATAGTATTAAGTTTTAGGGTAAGAGAAAGTCGTGCGAGTGGCACACCAGATTATTAAATAATGGTATTATCCAAAAATTATTTTTTGATAATCAACTTATTAGTTTTATTTATTAGTAATTTATGAGCAATTTATTAGTAAAAATTTATTAGTTCATTTATTTATTCATTTTTAAGGAACTTAAACAGTTTTGAAGAATTTTTCTTAAATTTATTTACGCGAACGTTATTTCCAGAGAACATTTTACAGGATTTTTTTTTTTCTTTTTTGTAAAACTGATTTTTTTTTTTTCCTGTGTGCCAGTGGGAAATGACAATTAGTTTCTCATCATAGTATATTTGGAATTTTGTTATTTGTGCAAATTTCCAAACCCTTTCTTTTATTTCATTTTATTTATATTTTTTATTTATTTATTATATTTATTTATTTATTTTTATTGAGCATTTTTAGGTATGAGGAATCCGAATATCAGAAAATTAGTGTGGTGTCCGTCTACAAATTAGTTGACTTATGAGTTTATTAGTCTCATAGAAAGTCCTGCATCAGGTCGGGTACCTGCGGGTGACCCGCAGTGCGGATCGGTTGCGGGTCTCGTTTGCATTAACTTTTAACCCGCGCTTCTACACGCAAAAAAGTTTACTTCGAAGGGTTTTTTAAACTATATTTTTATGAATCTAACATTTTGAATGAAAAGATTGGATGACATGTTCCTCCATAGTAATTTTAATAAAAATTCAGTAAATACTAATAATTAACGTTTCTAACTTAATATGCGAAAATTATTTATACATTTTATTTCACTTTTTAATGCATATATGCTTCCTCATTTTACTTTTTTCGTCGGCTATTAAAATGTTTCGAACAGTGAGTTTTTTAAAAGTAAGTTTTATACATTTGAAATATTATTACATTGTACACTGAAGTTTTGTCTATAATTAGACATGCATGCTTGTAATTTTTTATGTAACATTTTATTTTCTGAAAAATGTGTTCACTAACTGTGTTTTCTGTAATTAAATTTCGGTTTAATGACTTATAACATAAATTAGCATTATTATATTGCAGGTCGCAGGTCCAGTTCCAAGTCGGAAGGTGTGGATTTGTGACGGGTTGCGGGTCAAGTTAAACCTCTAGTCAGATTTGACATTATTTTAAAAAGTGATGATTATAAAATTGTTTTACAGTTTTAAAAGATCATGTATGATACTAAAATGTACACTACTGAATGTCATTATTTTGTTTTGAAAACTTAGAAATTTATATAAAAATTAAGATTATTATAAAATGATAGATTAGGGCATTCTTTCCCATAAACTTAATCATGCGATTATTTCATGGAAAATCGCCTAAACATTAAAAAATAAAATTTAAAATTCTGCCAAAGACAGAATTTAGTTTAGTACGGAGGACTATTAATTTCAATCTGTAAAATTTTTATTTTCATTTTAATTTTTTTTTTTTTTTATATCTCATTTTTTGACCGTAAAACTAGGACTACGTACATTTTACTTTTTATAAAATGACTGAAATGAATTAGAATGAAGCGTTGCCACCTAAATTTCATACTTTAGTTAATTTTAAAAAATCTAATTGTCGTGTCAAAAAAAAAACTACTTGCTCCCCTGGATTCAGAAAAATCGCCCTTTCATTTGGTACCGAATTTGTAACGAGGCACGCACTTTTTTAAATGACTGAAATGAATTAAAATGAAGTATTGCCACTTAAATTTCCTACTTTAGTTACTTTTAAAAAATCTAATTGCCGTGTCGAAAAACTGTTTGCACACCTGGATTCAGAAAAATCGCCTCTTTCATTTGCTACGGAATTTGTAACAATAGGACTAATATTTCTAATTTATTTTGGTGTTACACAAAACTGGTCTACAAAAACTCCAGATTGAAACTAATAGTCCTCCGTCGTCCCCCCCCCCCAAAAAAAAAAAAAAAAAAAAAAGAAGAAAGAGTTAAAACAATCCTTTTTTTTTTTTTTTTTTTTTTTTTTTTTTTTTAAGAAAAAAAATTAGAAAAATTATAATTTTATTTCTGCAGATTTCTGTCGCCTTTAGTGTTACTTCTCTGACACGTAAATCGTCTGCATTCATCATTAAAATAATTTCAATAAATATTAATTAAATAAATAATTTGTGCTGTGTCAATTTGTATAAGATAATACAGAACAAAGTTTTGGGGTGATCACAACATTCTAATTTGTTTTTATTTTGCAGCTTATTTCGCTATAAATTTAATTAATATATACATGAAATTAATATCCAATTTTCCATCGATGTATATCGTTTTCTTTCTTTTGTATGTAAAAAGTTTTATATTAAATCTCCAGCAAAGTAAAATATCCTTCTAAAAATTAGGAAAAATTCAATAGAATGTTTCTTTTTCAGTTAAGATATAAGAATTTTAAGTTGATAACAAAAATTTATTTAAAAATTCTTCAGATTCACGATTCTCCTGAGAGGGAAATGGAAAATGCTAATTTCTGTTTAATTTTTCGTCCGCAATTAATTTTGCATCAAAAGTTTCGCGAAGTTTGAAGTCACATTAAACTGCAACTAAAAGTGACAAGATCTGAAAGATTGCTTCAATCCAAATAGATAAGTGTGAAAATTAAAATTGATCGATTATCTTCTGCTTTTGTTGTCAATTTTCGTTAAATCTCGCACGTTTTCGTGAGTGATTTTTAACAGTTTTGTAGCAGGTGACATTTCACATCTAGTTCTTTTGCCAATTTTTCAGATTTGTTTTATACTGCGTTCAAGAAATACATTTAAAGCATACCAGAATACTTACATGTATATATATATATATATATATATACACTGGTCAAAAAAATTTAAGGATCAGCCCGTTTTCTCTTTCTCTTCTTTTGCCCATAATTTTTAAACAAATAAACATATGAACATAAAATTTCGATGGCCTGTTCATTATCATATTATTAACCGAATCTTATGTAATTTTAGCATAAGAATAATTTTTAAGCTAATAAATATTCAGTTTTCTCTCAAAAGTAAGCTTTAAAAAAAATGAAAAATTTCAATAATTTTAGGAAAGAACACTTAATGAAAAATGGTCATAAGGATGCCTTACAGATAGGTAAAGACGCACACGCGTTCCTATGTTAGATTACAACCAAATCTTTCTACCTGCATTCATTTTCTGTTTCTTCTTTTTTCTTCTTCTTTTCGCATGTGAATAACTTTTTAAAAAATATGCATACAAACATGAAAATTGGATAAGATGTTCATTATACAATTATTTTTCGACATCATTATTATTCTAGTGCTGAATATAGTTTACAAATTAGTAATTATATATTTTTAAAAAGTTCATTATAAAAGTAAAAGAAAAGTTAATACAAAAAGAAAAATCGAGATTTAGTTTAACATTTCAAGGTATGAGCGTCTTTACCTATCTCTAATGCATCCTTAACACTACTTTTCATTATGTGTTCTTTCCTAAATTTGTTGAAATTTTTCATTTTTTCCAAAGCTTACTTTTGCGAGAAAAATGAATATTTATTAGCTTAAAAATTATTCTTATGCTAAAATTACATAAGATTCGGTTAATAATATGATAATGAACAGGCCATCTAAATTTTATGTTCATATGTTTATTTGTTTAAAAATTATGTGCAAAAGAAGAGAAAGAGAAAACGGGCTGATCCTTAAATTTTTTTGACCAGTGTATATATATATATATATATATATATATTTATATATATAATTGTACAAAATATTTTTTCATAATATTTTTACAGTGCCTCATGCTGTATGAGTATAGCAAATTTGCCGAACAAAATGATCGAAATTGTGCAATACATAAAGTGTTGGTAGACGAGTATATGGTCAGGATTTAATAATTTTGAACAATCATAAATAGCAAGATGGTGTGCGTATGCCCAGAGCGAGATTTTTACACATATATTTCTATCAGGTTGTTACATATGAAATGCCCGATTTTCATGGTCTACTTAAAGAAAGAATATATTTTTACAGAACAAACTTTATTAATCAAAATAGGAACCATTAGCTTCAATACACTTTTTCCAACGAGAAACAAGTTTTTTTAAGCCGGTATCATAAAATGTAGTCGTCCTGGAAGCAACAAATTCATTGAATGCCGTTTCAGCATTCTTTGGATTTCTGAAGCATTTTTCTTGCAGGAAGTTATCGAGATGTTTGAAAAAGTGAAAATCTGTAGGTGAGAGGTCAGATGAATATGGTGGATGGTCTAAAACTTCATAGTTTAACGTGTGTAGCTTCTGACGAGTGATCATTGAAACATGCGGTCTAGCGTTATCGTGGAGAAAAATAGGGCCCTTCCTATTGACCAATGCCGGCTGTTTATGTGTAAGTTTCCGGTGCATTTCATCGATTTCTCTACAGTATTTCTCCGCTGTGATGGTTTCGCATGGTTTTAGAAAGCTATGGTGAATTAAACCAGCTGAGGACCACCAAACAATCACCATAACCTTCTTTTAATGGAGTTTTGGCCTGTATTCTCGAGGGCAAAGTTATTTAAAAATCTCTGCAAATAAATGAGACTACAAGAGGCGGGTTTCTGCAACTATAATCTTGGTTTATTACCAAATTCTAGAAAATTAAGCGAGAATTTCTTGCAATATAAATGATTCAGAATGTTTAAAGTATTCAGAATATTGTTTCACCATCTAGAAATATGTACACCAGAAATTCTCGAAAATTTCGTCCACTCAGTTTATTGGTGTGCCTTATGCGCATAGCTCGAAAATCTATATTTCTAGTTAAGGGATTTAGAAAATGGCCACTTATTCATTCTAGAGAAAGGCGGTATATATTTTTTTTCTCAGTGTGCTGTGCAACCACGAGATAGCAAATCAATGGGATTCTTAACCCCTTGACAAAATCTCCGCTGAGACGGGTCTACTAATCGTTGAATTTCATGCACTCTGTTCTCTACAAAGATTATGAGTTCACAGTCAGAAACCTCTAAATTTGGTTAGAAATTGACGGTTTTATAAAAAGATAAATATTTAATGAAATTTAAGAACAGCGATTCATTGTCATTTTATAATTAGCTAGCTTGCATTCTTTCAAATGAAAATTACTTATGTTGTACAAAAATATTTAATTAGAAATTAAAGAACTAATGCACAATAAATATTTACATTTTTAAACTCCTTCATACATCATAAAATCAATACAAGCACTATCAGTTTCGAAAGGACGTGGCCCTTTTTCTTCAGATGCAAAAAACATATGCTACAACCTTGAAAACAAAAGCAAAACTGAATACAGAGGAATACCCATGATTTAAACTTTGAAACTTCTTCCCACAACATAAAATCAATACAAAGTTTTTCCCTGCTTTTAGTCTTGCTTTTGCCTCCAAGATAGTAGCACGTGTTGTTTTTTACCTGAAGGAGAAAGACCACGTCCTTTCAAAACAGGTAATGCTTATATTGATTTTATAGTGAGTGAAGAAGATTTAAAGTTCGAATGTAATAATTGTCAGTAGTCTTACATATGTCAAACTAAAAGAAATCTTGAACGTTTTTTACGTGAGCATTCCCGATATGTCACAAAATAGCAAATTTCTGAATCTGCTATAGCGAAGCATAATTGAGAATCTGACTACAGTTTTAAATTTCCGCAAGACAAAATTTTTAATGCAAAAGCGTTTCCAAGTCAGATTTCCTGGAAAATCTTGATTAATCTTAATTAAAATTGTCGATGAAAAATCTTATTCCACTTTGCTGTCTATAACCTGGAACAACTTGTTTAGTTCCACTAAATAACTTTATTTCTTTTAATATTTTAAATAAATGTATTTTTAAAAAATAAATAAAAATAAAATAAAATTCCATTTCTTTTTTCTGTCTTTATTTCTGTTGTCTTCTGTTTTGGTTGTGTCCCATTCGGTTTGGTTATTGCATACTGTTGTCTTATTGCCTGGTTATGTTGCTTCTTCCTCCTTCGGTTTTTCCTTGCTTTTCATCTTGTTTTTGCCTCTAATGTAGTAAGTAGCAAGTGTTTTTTTGCACCTGAAGAAGGAGGGCTTTTTCCTTTCGAAACCGGCTGTGCATAGTATTGATTTTATGGTGTCTGAAGAAGCTTTAAATCTTAAATAATATTTAATTAAATCCAAGTTTTGTGGTTATTTTAAATCTAACTTTGCACTTTGTTATTAATTAAAAAGCTTCAGTATGTTACTCTTCCATCTAATGATCTTTCATAACATTCAAATGATTTTAATTCATGATTATTAGCTTTTGTGCCACTAGCTGCTTTAACTCTCCAATTCTGTTCTACCACAATGGTTATTCAGTTAACTGATTTTATAATAACTCTATTTTATACACGACCCTTGAAAAGCTGATTTAAAATTAACGTTGCCATTACATAATAAGAATTATTATTATTGTGGTCACTTAGTTGACTGAACACGCATCGCAGTAAATTACTGGGCGATGCAGATATTACACGGGCACTTGCGTAGAATATTAATAATATTAGTTGAATTTCGGGTGAAATATAGTAATAGATATTCTGTATAATCTGTGGTATTCATAAAACAGCAATTCTTTAATTATTATAGATGTACCTATAAAATATTAGATATTATTTATCAAATTTGATGATGCGCAGTTGTAAAAGGAAAAAGTAAAACG
The DNA here is from genome assembly GCA_963930645.1 of Salticus scenicus. NCBI lineage: Eukaryota > Metazoa > Arthropoda > Arachnida > Araneae > Salticidae > Salticus > Salticus scenicus. The sequence continues at coordinate 355,202,873 of OZ005650.1, read as the reverse complement.
CCTACAATTTCTGCCTTATTCATTGGTATAAAAAATTTAGTTAGAAATAATATAGATTACTTATATTAATTTTAATTATATTTAAATATAATAATTTTTATTGTAGATATATATTTTTATTATATTATAGATTTCCAATAAAAAAAAACTTTTAATTTTTATATAATACTTTAAATGTCCACCACATAATTTTATGCATGAAATGGACTGAAATTGAATTTAAACTACGTTTCAATATCTTAATTAAAAAAAAAAAAAAAGTACTTTTTTTTTTTAACAAAATATTTATATTTCAAATTTCAATGAAGCCTACACGTACGAAATAGCACCTTCAGCTATTCAAAAAATTCGAATTCCATACATATATTACGACAATAATTAACCGAATACAATTTCAATTAAAAACTTCGTTTCGCTGGTTATTCATGTATTACAAATTGCAAATAATGATACAAATAGTTCTTTATTTAAAAAAAAAAAAAAAAAAAAAAAAAAAAAAAAATCCACTGATTTATTTTTTTTGTGAGGCTAATTATCGTAAACACTGAGTCAGTTTTGTAAGATGACAAAGTTTAATGATATAATAACATAAAACAGTTGGTCTGGAATTCGCACAAATTTGTCTTACCCTGCATCAATATCGATATATTATTAAATTATAAGTGGTAAGATACGGTATATTTAAACATTTATAAAGAACAATAAAAATAATTGAAAGCAGTCTTATGTGTAGTTCAATTTACATACACTTCTGTCTAAGGGAGACTGCTGCTCCCTGCACTACCCGTTTTAATATTATAGCTACATTCATATAACATTTAATTTTGTCAGCAAATTAAAGTTTTATTTTACATTATTGAGAGAATTTTCGCTCTTATTACGTTCTGAAATTAATTTCACTAATTTTGAGTAGCCCTGTATCTATCAATTGTATACCCTGTCAATTGTATACGCATCAAATAACGTACTTAAATTTAGCACGAAAAAAAGAAAAAAAAATTATAACTCATCTTAAAATGCCCTTCGAACAATTTTCACTCCTCAGGCCTCTACTCTAATATATCCAAATTCTTTTCTGTGATACTGTAAAAGAGATATTAATTTTTTTTAATGCTTTATTCTGTAAGAAATATGCTTTCGTGCATACAAAAGATATATACTAATTTCAGTATCTTTAGTGAAGTTTAATAATGTCAAAATGCACCAATGAGAAATTTCGTCAATATACATAACGTACTTTACTTATTTTGTATATCTTTGTATACGAAAAATTTATCCGATCTCAAATGAAAATTTCAAGTAACATTAATATTAAATACGGATTTAGAATATCGAACTTAAACTTTCTGATTATATTTGTTTCTAATTATGGTGATATTAGATACATACAGAGAAAAAAAGAGACAGATTTACAGACATACAAACAGACCAACCACTAAAAACATTGTTTTCGGATTCAGGGACCTCAAAGCGTGTAATTAGGTAAAAACCCAGTTTCGAAAATTCGATTCGAAAGCAACACTTTTTTTTTTACCATAAAGAGAAAGTAAAAAAATAATTTATTTTTTCTTTTTTTAAATTTATTTATTCTTGCATCTGTGGTCAACAAATATCAAATAATTTATAATGGTGATATCTTCAGCTTGCTATTACACTCTAAATTATTATAATAAGTTTGTTGTATCTGTAAAAAAAAATCTTTTTTCTAAGTTATATTCATGAATTTCAATAACAATATCAAGTAATTCTTTGTATTATGATTTAAGATAAATGTCTGACTAAAACTATTTTTACGCAATCGAATCTGAAAAAAAAGTTCACCATGAAATGCAATCTGGCAGCGTTTCCTAGCATGGCACAAAAAAAATACATTCTTATGATAATCAGGCTAATGTGGGGTAATTATAACGACGATTTGGCATAGTTCGACTTTGAGCCCAATTTGCTCAGTTGCTATTATACTTCAAGTTCTGAAAAATTGTCTGCATACGCCAAAATAAACAAACAATTGACTTTTTTTTTTTTTTTTTTTTTTTTTTTTTAAGAAAAAAAAATGCTATTTATAGTTTAACTATGTAATATTTAAAGAAAAGTAAATGATGAAAATTTGTGTTTCAAAGTTACAGTTGTACCATGATTTGGGGGAAATGTAACCTCGTCCAACAATACCCATATATCTTATACTATTAAGTGAGCAATATTTGTATATTTCACTGATCTCGAAAACGGTAGCTCGGACAGTCACGAGATTTAACACAAAGGTGCCCCCCGAAGGGTCATTGTACACATCGAAGTCAGATTTTCGAATTTTTGATTAGTTTTTTCTTAATTAATCTTATACTATTAAGTGAGCAATATTTGTATATTTCACTGATCTCGAAAACGGTAACTCGGACAGTCACGAGATTTATTACAAAGGTGCCCCCCGAAGGGTCATTGTGCACATCGAAGTCAGATTTTCGAATTTTTGATTAGTTTTTTCTTAATTAATTAAAATGTAAAAATAATAACCTTCTAATTTCTGATAAAAAAAAAAAACATTTAAATTTTAACATTTTATCCATAATTTAATTGTTGCCAATTTTTTTTTCGACAAAATAATAATAATTAAAAAATAAATAAATAAATAAATAAATAAATAAATAAACGTACATTTATTTAAAATGAGGAAAATAAATCAGAAAGATTAGAAAATAAATTAGAAATATAAGTCACATCGTTACAAATAAAATACCAAATGAAAGGAAACATTTTTGTAAATCCGATGCATTAAACAGCTTATCAATCGGATGATTAGTTTTTTCTTAATTAATTAAAATGTGAAAATATTAACCTTCTAATTTCTGATAAATAAGTCATTTAAATTTTAAAATTTTATCCATAATTTAATTGTTGCCAATTTTTTTTTTCGACAAAATAATAATAATTAAAAAAAAAAGAAAAAAAAAACGTACATTTATTTAAAATGAGGAAAATAAATCAGAAAGATAAGAAAATAAATTAGAAATATCAGTCGCATCGTTACAAATAAGATAGCAAATGAAAGGGAAAATTTTTGTAAATCCGATGCATTAAACAGCTTATCAATCGGACAATTAGATTTTTTAAAATTAACTAAAGTATGAATTTTAGGTGGCAACAGCAGAAGATTGTATGGAAACCATTAGGAGAAAAAAATGAAAAATCTGCTTCACATTAAGTCACATGATTTTTAAGTAGGATTAAAAATTGCAGTTTTCAAATTCTTTTAAATTTTCTCTCACGAACACAAAAATATAATATACAGCCTGTACCCCACAAGACCAACTTGCATTTCAAATTTCATCAATTATTTTGGTTAATAAACAAAAGTTATTATTATTATTATTATTATTTTTCAAATTAAGTTTTATTCTATCTTCGAAAAGAATTATGTGATCATAGATATAATAATATATATAGATCTATCATCCCCATATTATCGTGCAAAGATTTTTGATGCCGAAAAAAAAGCTTTGGAATCAGCCATTAAGTGGTATTGAAGGAAAAAAGGAAAAAAAGAAGAATGAATTTGAAACTATATCTGGAGCTTTTCATTCACCTTTAGTAAATAAATTATTCATGAATTTTATTTGCTAAAACATTCGTGTGTATTCCCGTGTGTATTCACTCGGGGAAAGACTGCCATATTTTGGTAGAATCGCCGTCTTTTCCCGAGTGAAAAGGAATCACTTTTTTCTCCCCAATGATCAATCTATATATTATTACTATATCTATGTATGTGATACGATAATTTAGGTTTTAAAAGTTTTTTTAAATAGATTATTTAAACTCTATGAACAATATTTTTATTTTATCAGTTTCATTAACAGATCCTGCTGGGCAATTTTTTAAATTTTGGTGTTGAACTACACCGAACGTTTTTCGACAAGAAATTTAATACAGCAACAGCCATTTTAATCTATGTAGCGCATCAAATATATAAAAACATAAATGATTTATTTTCACACAAAATTTACAGAATAAATGCAGTTTTAAAGATAGGAAATTTATTTCAACAGCACTATTTCAAACCTAAAAACCATTAAAAATATAAGCAGAATATAAAGGATTCTTATGTATAAACAAAAAAGAGTCTGGTAAAATTATTAGCAAAATAGTCTTCCCCTTTTCATACAAAAAAAAAAAAAAAAAAAAAAAATCCATCGCTAATATGGCGACAGAAAATTCAAAAACCGCCAGTGGAGCAACATAATAAAGTTGAGCAACACGATAATGGTTACCTATTTATTTATTTTTTTATATATTAATCATTATGCTAATTTATCATACAAACAAATGAGCCTCTGTGTGTTACTGAACTTGCATGCTGTCGAACAGAAATATTTGAAAAATTCAAATTAATATTTAAATAAATAAATAAAAATATGTTTAATGGGAAATATATATAACCATAAAAAGATTAGTTGTCTAAAATATGGCAGGAATAGCGCTCATAGCATATTTTTACAAGGTATTAAGTCTTATTGTTACAATGGATTAAGTCTTAAATGGTGACAAAAATTCAAAAGCCGCCAAAGAGAACTATATTAAGGCTGTACTATCAGGTTTACAACCCATGAATTATATATAAACACAAAAAATTAATTGTCTCATGCGACAGACGTAGCCGGTCACAGCATATTGTAATATTTGGCGTAAAATTGCTGTCATTTAATGGTTGATTGGATAAACAAAATAAACATATGAAATAACGTAAAAGCAAATATTATGTTGTCTAAACCCAGTTACATTTGAGTCCAGTCCGAGTTACATGTGAACAACACTATACGTGTTGTTCACATGTAACTGGGATTCAAATATAAAAAGGAAACTCCAATTTTTTCGATACTATCTATTTCGAAACTGTTATATAATAAGCACCTAAATGGAAGCTCATTGGTAAACTATTGTCGCAGGTAATAGGGACAAGCGCCCGAGTTGCAGTGGATGACCAAATCGCTGCCGAATGCAGCAGGGACCTGGAGCGAACATTTGAACAATTTCAGTAATTTATTTTATTTTATTTTTATAAAGCTATATAGAAAAGAGTTTCCTTTAAATTTAGTGGCCAGCGAAGTGGGCAAAGCCTGCTAGTAGAGCATTAAGAGACACGTAAATCAAGTTTTCAGATAGTGAAAACTTACATAAATCTTAAACTTTTTGAATTTTTAACGTATCTCAATTCAGAGTCGCGAATTTTTCAGTACACCTCCATGAGCGCTTTGCAAAATTTGCAAAAAAATTCATAACAATATGCAGCTAAAAATCAAAAATAGTAACAAAATTAAGTACTTACATTGTATTTTTGGTCAAGAGAACATTTTGGATCCTTATAGTAAATCAAATATATATATAGTAAAAATTTCTGAAATTTACTAAAATGTTTATCAAGAGTCTCTGTAAATTTACAGTAATTCTTAGTTAAAAGTAAATAATGGAGGTTATCGATCTTTATTCTGTATTTTTATCTATTTTTATTATTTAATTTCTCAATAAAAATTAAAAATGAATGTTTCTTCTTTAAACAAAGCTTTCTAAATCATAAATGTACTCTCGCCAGTAAATAATTATTTTAATATTAGTCATTAAATTGCTCATATAAAATAGATTTTTTAACATTTCCGTTTACTTTTCTCTATAATTTTACAAAAAGACTCAAGATAAACGATTACCAATAGTTCTCTGTTAAAATATTTGACAGTGTATGTACATATTTTTATCGTATGATTTTAAACTTAAAATATGAAATGATTTAGGTAAATTACATTGTATAATATTGGTTTCATTTTTAACGTAGATACTAAAAAAACAATGTGTAAAACTTTTTCACAACTAATTTCAAAACATCTTTATTAAAAATAGTCAATTAGTTGATGCGTACGGGGCTTTCGACTCAAATTCGTAGAGCCTTCATTAGAGTTTAAAAACATTTTGGTCAAAAGTATAAGATAAAAATATATAATTGATAAATATAATTTCATAAACATATACAGTTCATTTAAAAAGTAGTTAAGTTTATTTAACATGTAGTAATCAGTTCGATTAAAGGGGGATTATAAATGTCTAGTTTCACTATGTCGAAAAATCGTATTCATAACTAAACACATTTATTTTGGTACTGATATGAATCTTCAAGACGTATCGTAGAGTGCTACATATATACATGTTTTACCTTATTAAAAAGTTACAGAATTTAAAATTTTAAATATCTTTTTGTAATGATGGATTTATCAAAATATCGCTAAATCTGCAAGTTGTTTCTTATTATTCACAATAAAATCTTATCATTCACAATTCTAAAATACACATCATTAACTATGGATTTTCATAATAAATTGTCTGTAACCATTTGAAATAAAACCATTAAACATGGTTTAACACAAAAAAAATCAAGATAATATATATAAATACAATCGGAGAATATATCATAGGTTATGCACGCACAGCCATGTTTTAAGTTAAAGTTTGATATGATATATTCTCCGATTGTATTTATATATATTATCTTGTTCTGTGTTAAACCATGTTTAATGGTTTTATTTCAAGTGTTTAGAGATAATTTATGATGAAAATCCATAGTTAATGATGTGTATTTTAAAATTGTGAACGGTAAGATTTTACTGTGAATAACAGAAACAACTTGCAGATTTAGCAATATTTTGATAAATTCATCGTTACAAAAAGATATGTAAAATTGTGAATGGTAAGATTTCATTGGGAATAATAGAACAGATTTAGCGATATATTGATAAATTCATCATTACAAAAAGATATTTAAGATTTTAAGTGCTGTAACTTTTTAATAAGATAAAACATGTATAACACTCTACGATACGTCTTGAAGATTCATATCAGTACCAAAATAAATGTGTTTAATTATGAATATTATTTTTTGACATAGTAAAACTAGACATTTATAATCCACCTTCAATCGAACTGATTACTACATGTTAAATAAACTTAACTAGTACTTTTTAAATGAACTGTATACGTTTATGGAATTATATTTATCGATTATATATTTTTATCTTATACTTTTGACCAAAATGTTTTTAAACTCTGATGAAGACTCTACGAATTTGAGTCGAAAGCTCAGTATCTATCAACTAATTGACTATTTTTAATAAAGATGTTTTGAAATTAGTTGTGAAAAAATTTTATACATTGTTTTAGTATCTACGTTAAAAAGAAATTAAAATATGAAGTTGGGATAAATGTATGAGAAATAAAAGTTGGCAAAATTTCTTTTAAAAAAATTATTGAATTAGGTTCAAGTAAAACTATCACATCTGAAACACAAAGTGTGTAGATATAAGGAAATCAAAAGTAGGCAACATAACAGAGCATATACAACGGAAGGTGAATTTTAGCTTTCCTGGAAATAAGAAAAATCGAAGTGAAGCTGCGTCACCTGCATGGCGATTTTTATCAAAAGTAAACAAGCACCAATTCATTTCAAGCTACAATTAAATATAAACTTTTATAAATACTGTACATTAGTTCTTGACTTGGAGCTGCCACAAAATTTTTCTTACACACAGCAGACAGACGGAGATTTTCTAAAAATGATTAAATGGTGTTCGGGACATCACAAAATGAGTAAATCAATTGAAAACCAGGAGTCTAAATTTTTTATGAAACCCGTACTATTTTCTATTGAATATGAAAGAAAGTAATTGTGTTTAGGTGACACCAAAATGTAAATCCAAACAATTTATATCTAATACTTTTTTCGTATAGGGGAAAAAAAAAAAAAAACATTCATTCTTCAAATATCAGAGTTCACCTTAATTCATATTACCTGGATGAAATATCAAGTCTAATACTTGTGCTACATTAGATCTAAAACTAGAATACCAAATAAAATCTCCAAATCTTCTCTTAATATACTATTAGCTATTTTAACCATATATAAACAAAATAATCCATTAGCACAAATATATACCTACTTCACAAATACGTAAGTTTCTGAATGACTCTTGCTGAACTAACTATAGAACTCATCTAATAATAAGATCAAGGATTTTGTCCAGAACATAAGAAACAGTGTTAAAAACAATCCCCAAGTTACTTGTAAGGTCGAAATAAAAAAATCATTTTATGAAGTGTATGGGACAAAGCTTTTAACTCCCTATGTAATTACTTTTTTCGCCTATTAGCTTCAGGATTTCAATGCGATAAATCCCTTGGTAATGCCCCTTATGTTTACGATTAGAGTTGTTTACAACACATAATTTCGTTACTTAAGATAGTCTTGTGTAACGAAATATATTTATTAAAAGCAATTTTTATATTTCTTATTCCCTGGGCTATATTATATACTCATATTTTGAAAAATAAAATTATTTATAAGTTTTCATATACGGGATTAAAATTTCCACTCTGAGCTTTTACTTACGCAACCATTTCTCTAGTATGAAGTAACAGACCAAGATTATTTCCTTTTGATTGAATTCTCGTAAACATCATCAATAAACCATTCATATTTGCCTCATATATACTTAAAATAATGATAATAATAAGGATAATAAATAGAAAATGAAAGTTCTTAAAAAAAAAAAAATGCTGCAAGTATATATATATATATATATATATATATATATATATATATATAAAATAAAAGAAATTGGTAGGTGACCTAAATGTAATAAAATCAAATCAAATAACTACTAATAAAATTTAAATGTAATATAAAATTTTAAAAATGTAATAAATACAAAACAATGACTGAACAAAATGTAATAAATACAAAACAATGGCTTATGCGACTCTCTTTCAGACATCAGACATAAAAGACGTTGAAAATCATGCAGGATATTTTGATATTTTGAAGATATGAAAAGCATGGTGAAGAAATAAGAGAATAAATAATCACTAAATATACACTGAGGCTGCGATTAAGTTGTGTAGTAAAATCAATCCCCTTTAGACGGCGCTGCGTCGCCAATGAAAGAAAAAAAGATATAACCTATATTTGTTAATAGATTTTGGCAACAGCCAGTAAGTTTAGTTTTAGATTTGGATTCTTCGACTGCGTTCGAAGATGGAATTTTTCGATCTCTCACTATGAGAGTTTTTTTGATTCGGAACTATGTTCTTTTAAGTATTTCCTTTTCTGTAAATAGTGTATTTAATGTGTAAATAGATCTTTTAATTTTATTATAATCATTAAACTTCAAAAAGAATAATGCATCGTTGTCCCTTTTTCATTCTCTTGCTTAAAGAATCCGGCAAGCGTTCGATTTTGTTCCTTTTTTTCTTAGATTTTTAAATACCACTGAACCGAGAATTACTTTACATTTTGGTGCATCAGTGCCGGAAAGATGAATGTTGTTTTTGAAAGTAACGATGCTTGTTTTAAATTCTATTATTAAAATTAATATTTGTCTTTCATAATATTGGATTAGCTCTTAAAGAGCGAAGACTGCTCAAGGTAAGAAATATTTATGGAAATTTACAATGGATGACAAACACAAAATTAATAGAAAAATTATTCGATCCAGCGTTACGAAGTTGGTGAATAGTATAGAATTAAATATAAAAGAAGATCATTTAAATGTTGAAGATTTAGAGGAAACTCTTAATCAACTAACTATAAAAAATGGGCTTCTACAGGAAGCCGATAGAGAAATAGAAAAAATAATTCCTTTAACGGAATATGAAAATGAAAAAAACGTGTGTTATGAATATCAGGATAAAATCGCGAACGCTATTTTTAGAGCAAAAAAGAAAATAAAAGTAAATTCAGTCGAAAATAGTGGTGTAAATTCAAATGTTTCAAGTACATTACAGAATAGAAGTACACCGTTAAGTGAGAATAACAAATTCGTTAAACTCCCGAAATTAATCATTCAAAGATTTGGCGGTGAATTGTACCAATTTATGAGTTTTTGGAATACTTTTCAAGTTACTATTCATGACAATGAAGCTTTGTCAAAGGTAGAAAAATTTAATTATTTAAAAAGTTATTTAACTTCGACAGCTTTGAATTCCATACACGGGTTAGAGATTTCAGAACAAAATTATGATAAAGCCGTAGAAATTCTTAAACAAAGATTCGGACAACGCGATATGATAATTAACCATCACATGAACAATTTGTTAAATTTAGCACCTGTTTATAAATCCACAGATATTTTTAGATTAAAAAAATTACATGAAGAAATCGAGATAAATATTAGATCATTATCCTCGTTAGAAGTTGATGAAAATAATTATAGTGCTATGTTAATCGCAGTAATTTAAAAGTCACTACCGTCCGATTTAAATTTAGAATTCAATAGAAAACACGCATCTAATTTACATGAAATTAAAATTCAAGAGCTATTAGATTTCATACAAACGGAAATAATTTCGCGGGAAAGAACATTATCTACAAAAAATAAAACAAACGAACAAATAAAAAGTAACAAATTGGGTAATCGAGACGGCGGCAGATTATCGTCTGCACATGAATTAATAACTACTGCAGTGGAAAATAAACAGATGAGATGCATTTTTTGTAAAAAGAACCACGCGTCAGAAAATTGTTTTGTATTAGATGTTGAAAAGAAAAAGAATATTTTGAAATCTCAGGGCCGTTGTTTTTTGTGTTTGGAACAAAAACACCGTATCGCAGAATGCCATAGCGACATTAAATGCAGAATATGTGGTTATAAACATAATATAACTCTGTGTTACAAATCTAAACATAAACCTCAGGAAAAAATAAATGTTCCTTCCGGTTCAGAATCCAAACAGGAAATAGTTTCTACTGTTTCTTCTATTAATCAGGAAAATAAAATTTTGTTACAAACTTGTTCCGTAAATATTAAAAATAAAACGAAAGAGAAAACGATCCGTTTGCTTCTCGATTCAGCTTCTAGTAGAACATTTTTATGTCGTTCTATTGCTAATGAACTAAATTTAAAAGTGATTAGAAATGAAAAATTGAGGGTGTACACATTTGGAAGTATAACACCGATAGAAAAAACCTATGGCATAGTTAAATTAAAACTCGTGAATAAAAATAACTCTGATCATAATATTCAAATTGAAGCGTTAGTTACGGATGAAATTTCTGGATCGTTCATTCACCCTCCCCCTGAATTGGAAAAAATCACGAAAAATGATAATTTTCAGAATTTAGACTTAGCTGATATACCTAATAGTAAAGAAAGCATTACACTTTTGATAGGAGTCGATTATTATTATGATATTGTGTTAGGTAATATTAGACGCATTAATAAAAATTTAGTAGCAGTAAAAACTGTGTTCGGTTGGGTTTTACAGGGAATTAAAAGCGATTCTCTTGAATCATTAACCATGAGTATCATAGTAGAAGAAAATTTGTTGTCAAAACAAATAGAAAATTTTTGAAATTTGGAAAATTCGGGTCTTATTAATCCGAAAAAAAAATTTGACCTTTCCGAAAATAAAATTATGAAAAATTTTGAATCGGAAATTAAGTATGAAAATAAACGATATAAAGTTAAATTCCCTTGGAAAATTAGTAAATCACAATTACGAAATAATTTTGAAATCGCTGAAAACAGATTTTCGAGACTTAAGTACAAATTTTGTAGAAACCCAAATTTAATTTTTGAATACAACAAAGTTTTACAGGATTGTTTGAGAGAGGGGATTATAGAACCCGTTACGGATTTGGAGGAAAATTCTACAACCTTTTATTTACCACATAGAGCGGTAATAAAAACAGATCGTACAACAAGTAAATTACGAATCGTGTTTGATGCGTCTTCACATGATTACAATAATCTTTCTCTTAATAATTGTCTACACATTGGACCTAATCTTTATGAAGATATTTTTGACATTTTGTCTAGATTTAAATTTCATCCCGTAGCCTTTACTGCGGACATGAAACAAGCTTTTTTACAAATTTTGATAGACGAGGAAGATAGAGACGTAACACGATTTTTGTTTACAGAAAGTCCTCACGAAGGCACCTCTCCCCTTCAGATTTTTAGATTCACTAGAGTTTTGTTTGGACTTAATTGTAGTCCTTTCTTATTAGCTGCGACGATAAAACATCATTTGAAAAATTTTACCGACGCACACAGGGAGACTGTTAGTTTTTTAAATGAAAACATTTATGTAGATGACATAATAGGAAGCCACACGTCAGTAGAGAAAGCTTTAACTACAAGTCTAGACTCACTTAGTATCTTTAAAGACGCGAGTATGCAACTTCACAAATTTCATACAAATTCGACACCATTACATGAACTTTGGGTACAAAAAAATGTTATTAGCAAGGATTCTAAAATATTTAATGAAAATGATCCCCCTAATAAAGTTTTGGGTTTAGGGTGGAATAACTTGAAAGACACTCTCTATTTTGATTGTAGGGATTTAATAAACCTCGTTTCTAAACAGATAAATACTAAAAGGTTTGTTTTACAAGTACTAGGCAAAATTTATGACCCTATCGGTTTCCTAGGGCCCTACACTTTAAGAGTTAAATGCCTTATGCAAATGATCTGGAAGACTGGTCTTGATTGGGATGGTACATTGCCTGAAGATTTGAAAAAAATATGGAAAGACTGGTGTAATGAAGTTACTCATCTTTCTAAATTTTCTGTGCCGAGATATTATTTTTCCGATTTTCCAGAATTTAACATCGGGGATTTGCAACTACATGGTTTCTCAGATGCCAGTATCAAAGCATTTGGCACTGTTGCCTATTTTAGAATTAAAGAAATCTCGAATGAAAAATGCAAAACGATATTCGTTGCTTCCAAAAATAGAGTAGCGCCTTTGAAAAATCTCACGCTACCTAAACTTGAACTCACAGCTGCATTGTTGGCAGCTAAACTAGGTCATAATATTTTGAGAGCTGTGAAATTAGATATACCCACGTTTTACTGGACAGACTCAATGATCGCCTTTTTTTGGATTAGAGGCTCTCCAGAAAAGTTTAAGCCGTTTGTGCAGAATAGAGTACAAGATATTCGTGAATTGACATCTCCTTCAAATTGGAGGCACTGTCCCGGTTCGTCTAATCCTGCCGACCTTGTATCCAGAGGTGCAAAGATCATAAAATTCATTAACGATAGATTGTGGTTAAATGGGCCTGAATGGCTCAGTTCACCCCCCGAACTTTGGCCTAAGCCTGATGATAAACAAAAGCTAGATGTAGAAAGCTTAGAATATAGAAAAAAGATAAAAGAAACACTCCTTTTCAATTGCATGACAGAACAACTAGAAAACCCCATTGATATCAGAAAATACAGCAGTTTAAAAAAATTAATCAGAGTTACAGCTTGGGTAAAAAGATTTATTAAGAGGATCAAAAAAATTCCACAACTTAACAGTACATTGACAACCGAAGAACTAATAGAAGCTGAGAAACATTTGATATCGAATGAACAAAAGTTCTATTTTAAAAATGAATTTCACTCGCTAATAAATGAAGAAATTATTGATAAAAATTCTCCCCTTAACAACTTAACTCCTTATCTAGATGATGAAAAAATGATGCGGCTCGGCGGGAGATTAGAGTTTAGTGATTTACAGCTAGAAGAAAAACATCCCATCATTCTCCCCAAACAGTCGTGGTTGACTACCTTGACTATAAAAAATGAATATGAAAAAATAATGCATTGAGGAATATCTGGGACATTGTCAAAAATACGGTCTAAATATTGGATTCCCAAAGGTCGCCAGTTAGTCAAAAGTGTCCTGAATAAGTGTATTATATGTAAGAAATACCTTTCCAGACCAACAGATCAGATCACTGCTCCACTACCTCGTGACAGAATAACAGAGTCGCCCCCTTTCTCCATATGTGGCATTGACTTTGCTGGGCCTCTCTACATTAAAAATGCTAAAGAAATTGAAAAATCTTATATAGTGTTGTTCACTTGTGCAGTAACCAGAGCGTTACACTTAGAACTTGTACACGACATGTCAACTGATTCTTTTTTGTTGGCCTTCAGACGTTTCTTAGCGAGAAGAGGAAACTGTAAAGTTATATATTCGGATAACGCTAAAACGTTCAAGCGTTCGAAACAAGAGCTAGAAAATTTGTATCAAATTCTTTCTGACGATTCACTTTTAAAGTTTTTTGCAAATGAAAGAATCATATGGAAAAATATAATAGAAAGGGCCCCCTGGTGGGGCGGGTTCTACGAACGATTGGTTAGATCCGTCAAAGACTGTCTGCGTAAAGTCATTGGCAAAGCCCTCTTGAATTATGATGAAATGTCTACTCTCCTTATAGAAGTAGAAACAGTGCTCAACTTACGCCCCTTAACTTACGTGTATAGTGAATCTGGAGAACCGAACCCCTTAACTCCTATGCACTTTTTAAATTTTGGTAAAGAAATCACCTACCCAGTGAATTTTGCTGACATTATTGAAGGTGCTTCAAACAAAATATCTGCCTTAAGACGTAAAAGATACCAATCACTCTTGTTAAAGCAGCTGTGGAATAGATGGAAAAGCCAATACCTATTGGATTTGAAGACGGCGCATGCTTTAAAGAATCCTACAGCACAACCTGAACTGAAAGTAGGAGATGTAGTGTTAATTGGTGATGATTCAAAAAACAAACTTCTGTGGAAACTTGGTATAATCCAGAAAACAATCGTCGGCAGAGATCACAACATCCGATCTTATGAGGTTAAGACTGCCAATGGTGTTTTAAAACGAACTGCTCAGCATTTATACCCTCTGGAAATGACTTAACTAAAAACTTTAATGCTACGAACTGATAAAATAACAAACTTTTGAGAAAAATTTGAACTTTAAAAACCTTCATTTTAATGAACACTTTTTCTTTAATTTTCAGAATATTTGATATCCTTTTTTGAATAATTTAGTGAATTTTATTTGATAATTGAAAGTATTAAAATTTTGCATGTGTTATTATCTTTATATTTAAATTTGATTATATTTGATAACTTTGTTTATATTTGATAATTAAGAGTTAATTGCTTAAATAATAATGTGTTTGCATATGTTTAATATTGATATTTCAATTTAATATTTTGATTTGATCTTTTATTGATTTAGTTATAGTACTTTAGTAAATATTCTTTACATTTGTATTTAATATTAGATAACTGTTGATATTTTGAAAAAAAAAAAATGATTATGTGATTTAGTATTAATAGAATATTTAGAAATTTGTACAATTTATGATTATCAGAAGTTGTTCAAATATGAGATTTATTTTTGATTTAACGAGATTTTTGATTTGTGAACTCTGTAAGAGTTCACGGCGGGGAGTTGTGTAGTAAAATCAATCCCCTTTAGACGGCGCTGCGTCGCCAATGAAAGAAAAAAAGATATAACCTATATTTGTTAATAGATTTTGGCAACAGCCAGTAAGTTTAGTTTTAGATTTGGATTCTTCGACTGCGTTCGAAGATGGAATTTTTCGATCTCTCACTATGAGAGATTTTTAGATTCGGAACTATGTTCCTTTAAGTATTTCCTTTTCTGTAAATAGTGTATTTAAAGTGTAAATAGATCTTTTAATTTTATTATAATCATTAAACTTCAAAAAGAATAATGCATCGTTGTCCCTTTTTCATTCTCTTGCTTAAAGAATCCGGCAAGCGTTCGATTTTGTTCCCTTTTTTTCTTAGATTTTTAAATACCACTGAACCGAGAATTATTTTACAGTGGGTTTTGTGTCGCTTTCATGCTACAATATGGAAAATTTAATATATATTGAAGTATCCATAGTCATGGGATAACAATAAGCAAATATCTAGAAGGCAGTAGCATCGCGTAAGAAATGTATAAATGTATTATGCTTTGTGACAGCTTTCATTCGTACTCAAAAATTCAGAAAAAAATTCTAACGTAATTATGGCCTCACCAAAGGAATTAACGAATTTTAAACACTGACTGCTGTTTGAGTTGGACGCATGGGGACACCTTTTCATTTCAGGTATACAGTCGGCTGCAAAATTATTCGAGCACTAGCCAATAATTCCTATATTTAAAAAGTACACTTAAGACTGTTTTGCTAAGTAAATCCTTGTCGAATCATGTTCTTAGACTGATTAAGAACATGACTCGACAAGGATTTATTTAAAAAAGTTGTATTAAGTGTACTTTTTTTTGGCAAGGATTATTGCTAGTGCTCGAATAATTTTGCAGCCGACTGTAGATTAAATGATGGATTTATCGTCACACCAAAGCAACGCTGTTATTCCATTCCGGAAATTGTAAATAAATTCAGCATTCATCCACCCATAGTGTCAAGAGTGGACAACTCTGTTGTTTAAGGCAGTGGTCGCCAATCAGACAGTGGTCCACGACAAAACTTTTGTGGTCCGCAGAAATATATTGAAATTATTTGCATTTCTTTATGATTTATTAAAAATTATGCTTAAGTCAACTTCAACTTAAGGATTTTTGAGTCACTCATAGTCACAAGATTAGCATCAGAATTGTTTTGGATGGGAGAAAGGATAAATGGAATATTCCATTTTCATAAAATTTAAATTGTAGGTATCAAGCATTGTTATTACTTTGAAATTCTCATCCGCATTAAATACTTAGAGAGGTATACCCCATAGCAGAAAATGCGAGACGCGAGACGTACGGCACAGATTTTTTTTTTTTTTTTTTTTTTTGTCTACAGATTATTTCCAAAATAATATTGTGTAGCGATTCTAAGTCTCCGGATTTTGGCAGGAAAAATAGCGATTTTTAATCTTTTCCCATCAACGTGGTAAATGCCAATAACACACTTTATTAGATTCTAGAACCTATAAAGCGGTAGAATTTTTCAATATATCTCACTCGTGTAATCTTTTTTGACCCCTCCCACTTAACCCCCAACGATCGACGATCAAACGGATCGCGGATTCCTTGCGATTTCTAGTCTTTCTCCATCTGCAACATAAATGTCAATATTCTTTTTAAACTTAATTAATTAGATTCCAAATCCTATAAAGAAGTACGACTGTTCCTTATCTCTCACTCATATATTTGTTTTACCCCCCCCCCCCCCTCCGCCAACGACCTCCAATCAAACGCTCCACAGAAACGCTGCGATTTCAATCTTTTTCCATCCTCAACATAAATATCAATGTTCATTTTAAACTTACTCTATTAGATTCTAGAACCTATAAAGAAATAGAATTGTCCAATATCTCTCATTCATATAATTTTTGCCCCCTCCCCCTCTTTTTTTACCATTTGCTAACAATTGGTAATGAAACTCTCTGCAAAAGCCTTGCGATTTGCAATATTTTTCTATATGCAGCATAAAGGCCAATTTTTAAAACTTGCTTTATCAAACTGTAGAACCTATTTAGAGGTATAAATGTTCAATATCACCACTATCATATTTTACAAGAGATATGTTTTGTCACATATAAAAAAATATATATTCATTTCATTTGGTATAGTGCAGTCAAAAGATGTTAAACTCAACTTACCAGCAATTTCTCCCATATACGGAATATATTTGAATTCTCTTGGGTGTCCCTGTACACGTACCATTTGCTTATTCTCAGCGAAATATTTAGTGTAGCATTCATGTAGGATTCACATTCAGAATACGAAGTTTGGAATTTCTGCTACTATTTGTTCTTGAGATATGCTGATAACAGACAGACAGACACAGACAGAGACATACACACAGACCAAGCGCTAAAAACGCGATTTTCGGATTCAGAGGACCTCAAAACGTGTAAATATAACAAAAACTCACGTTCGAAAATTTGACTCTAAAACAATACTTTCTCTGCCTTATTGGGTAAGAGAAAGTAGTGTTTTCCTTATTTCCAAAATTAAAGAACAACACATTAAGTATTTTTTGAGATTTTCGATAAAACGTAAAAAATGAAAGTGTTTCTATTATTTTTTCCAACACCTGTATGTTTAACACGTTCACGCCAACGGATTTTGTTTACATATTCTTCTCAAAAGTATCCGAGCACTAGCCAATAATTCCGATATCAAAACAGTACACTTAAAACTGTTTTGTTCAATAAATCCTTGACAAATCCTGTTCTTAAACTTTCTAAGAGCATGACTCGACAAGGATTTATTTAACAAAGCAGTATTAAGTGTACTTTTTTTGGACAGAGATTATTGCTAGTGCTCAGATACTTTGCTGCCGACTGTAGCTGTGACCCACCGGTGGGTCACGCCGGCATGAACGTTTAAAGAAAAAAAAAATATCAAAAGTTTATCATAACTAAAAGTTGAAGGAAATTACACTACAAAATATATTGAAGTACACGCTAGTAAAAATAATTAAGTTGCTAGTTATAATTTTTCATTCTCAAATACTTTTACAATAAAATTGTTTTAGCCGGATTCAATATTAAATACTACATAATACAGTGATTTAGTGACATATAGATGGTTTGTTTTTGCTTATTTCTTATACATTTCTCAAAAAAAGATACCATGTTTTGAGTTTCATATAAAATAGTTTTCACTTATTTAAAAAAAAAAAAAAAAAAAAAAAAAGCTTACATTTTTTTTTTTTTTTTTTTTTTTTTTTTTTTTTTTTAAACAGATTTCAGTTTAGTACGATAGGACTTCTTTTAATCTAATCTTCCATATAAAGGTATGCAGTAACTATATTTCATTCCCTTGCATCGGATACTCTATTAATTTCTTAAAATTACTTTAGTATAGCTTTAGTATAGGAGCCCCTTGGTGGTTTTTTATATTTTTGTTGTCACTTTGGCGATGAATTAAACTGGGTATCGCAATTGCGAAATAAACATTTTGATGAGAAACGACCGAGCTACTTCGGTGACAAATTATGAATTTTGAATATTTGTTGGTTATATCCAGAAGATGTAGCTAACAAATATTTAGATACCAGCATCAATACAGAAGAAATAGCGAGCAAATATTCAGACACGATCATCAATACCTATCTTGAAGGTATCACCAACAAATATTCAGAAGCTGTCATCTATGTATATTTAAAAGATATCGCCAACAATTATTCAGAAACCAACATCAATGCTTATTCAAAAGATATCGCCAACAAATATTCAGAAGTCATCTAATTTATAAATAATGTCTCGGATACCGAAATCAACAGCTGGTTTCTACGTACAAATCAGGGAAGAATCTTTTGCTTAACAGTAGGTTTTGAAAAATGTGAATTTTTTTTTTAGATATTTGACGTATTTATTTTAAGGTAGTTTAAGAAATTAAATATTAAAATTGGATATTGGCAGGTACCTGGCATATTGAAGATGAACACAACAAATGGCGACAATGTAAATTTGCATATTGAAACAAAATAGTCCTGAAAGAAGAAAAAAAAAATGGTATTATTGAAAATGGTTCTGGCAGCGGTGGAAAATATTTTTCCTAGTATAGAGAAAATTTGTCCAAGCATGCACATTTTTTAGGTAAAACTAATGCATGTTATTGTGCATCAGTTTTCTGCATCTTTCATTAAAGAGTATCACTCGATATTTTTGGGATTGCATTTTATTAATATTTCAAACAATCTCAATAGCAATCACATTTTTGTCGAAAAGACGGGCGCATTTTATTATCAAAATCAAAAATCTCGAGAGATTTTTTAGTTCAGTTTATTAAAAATATATAATAGTGACAAACATTGAAGAAAAATTCATTTTATAAAGGAGCATAGTTCACTTATTTCCTGAAAGTCTCATGTTATAAAATATTTAATGAAAAAAAAATAAAATCATCTTTATCAAAATTACTTCGCGTCAAAAAGCAAAATTTACTTTTATTTATATACAGACAAAATTTTAATCTAAAAACAATCATTGGATGTCTTATAGAGTGCTATGTAAATAAAGGAATATTTTTCTCGAAAGACTGCTAGAGCATAATGTAATCGCTTTTAGATAGGCCGTTACATGGTTCTAAAAATTGGCTACATTTAAAAGTGCTTTATCGGAAAAAAATACAGAATTTTCTTTAAGTAAAAATTATTCAATACTCGTACTTTTCTTTTACAACTTGATTAAAAAAGATAAGATTGTAAGGGAAACAATTGTTCGTGAAAGAAAAAAATTATTAATGTTACTTTAAATAAATCTGTGAATATTTAGCGGGAATTAAAAGAATTTTCAAGTATCAAAGAATAACAAAAGAAGTCATCAGAAAACGTAAAAAAATGTGGAATTAACAGGGAATGATAATGATAGCAATAATAAGAATTAATAATAATCTTTTTTTTATTTTTAATCCCACTTATACCAGTATTTTTAATAACATATTATTACCATTAATATTATTAATTTTTCTTCTCTTATGGGTTTCATGCACAGATCTATTTTATAATTATTGCCTTACAAAAGGTGGTTTTCTTAAATAATTCAACTCGAAGCGATTTTGCATGATTTTGCAATGCATGGTGATTGTTTTCAAAATTCTTATTTTTAATCCTTATTTAAACAAATTTAATCTATAACTGGATACAAAATTTGCATCAATTTTCAAGAAAACAGTGACAGATTAGTAACTTGATTTGATCCTTCACCGATAGTTTAATAATAAATTTAATATTTTTAAAAATTGAAATATCAATTTTTTTCTTTCTTTTTTAATAAAAGAAAGAAAAGAAATATTACATAATTTAATTCCATATTAATATCGCTAGATAATGTTTCAAACACTTTAAAAGTTCAGTTTATTAAAAATATAATAATGATAATATATTGCTCGAAAATTCACATTTTAAAGAAATATAGTTCATTTATTTCCTACAAAAAGGCTGGCATTATAAATAGTAAATGCGAAGATTTTACCTTTTTTCAAAATTATTTTCCATTAGAAAAAAAAAAAAAAAAAAAAGAAAGAAAGAAAGAAAATCATTTTCATTTTTTGCGAGACAAACTTTTAATCTAGAAATCATTACTGAATGTCTTAGAAAGCTATACAGACTAAAGGATATTTTTTTCGATAGCCTTCTACAGATTGTTTCTGAATCTGAACTCCACGATACGAACTTGGAGCTTAGAGGGAGGTAGAAAATATCATTCAGAATCACAAAATTTAAAAAAAAAACTCCCTCTTACGATTTTCCCATCTCGAATTAATAAATCTCATATAAGTCTATGGCGAAATTTGTTTATAGAATTACTCATTACTTAATAGGTATTTTTAAATTCCGTTTTCACATTCAGAAAATTGACAACCGTTAAATTAGTATCCGTTTTTAAAAAATGAATTCTTTAAATTTTAATGTTTCATTGTACAGCTAAAAAGAATGAGAAAAATGCATTTAGTGAAAAATCGCATTTTTAGACTCACAATTCAATTTTTTAAATACATTTTTAGAAAACGAGTACTAATTTAACGGTTGCGTATTTTCAGAATATGAAAACGAAATTTAAAAATAACCATTAGGTGACATGTAATTCTATAAACAAATTTCGCCATAGAATAAAATGGGCTTTGGATGACTTTGACGATCCGTGATACAACGTTTAGTAAAAGAGTAAGTTTATGTTACTCTAAAGAAAGCTGCTGATAATTAGCATGGGTTACAATAATTTTCAGGTAGCAAAAAATTTTATTAGAAAAAGTATTAAAAATGAGGAATTAATAATATTAAGTAGTAGTAATATACTCTGTTTCTACTTAACTTGGCACTACAAAGAAATATTTAGCAACTTTAAATATATGTCGCATAAATAAAATTTTCTTATTTTTTGTAATTTATTTATTAAATTTCCTTCTTTTTAGATATTTTTCATTCCAAAATAATAACTATTTCTGAAGTTATGACATCACAAGTAATGCTTTTCTTAATGCTGCCAAGTTAAGGTGAAACAGAGTACATTAGTAGTAGTAATAGCAATAAACTAATAGTAATATATTAATAAAAATTAGAATCCGTCCTCTCTTTCCATGTTCCAATTATTTAATTCTGTTTATTTAAATATTTTTAAAGATCTCTTATAGTTATTTTTAGCCGTATGCCCTTTTATTATTACAGCATTATGAAGGGGTGCGCTATAATATTTCAAACGGAAACGGTTGAAACGTGTTCTTTCAATTTACAGGGTTGGCTTTGAAAATTATTTTTCTTAATCATTATTAAACAGATTCATTCGATAATTCTTTCGAGAAAAACAGTGACAGAGTAATAATTTGACTTGATTCTTCTCCGATTAATATTTCAAATAATCTGAAAATAACAATCTTTTTTTTTCTCTTTGTGTGTGTGTGTGTGTGTGTAGAAGACAGCATTTTATCGTATTTCCATAACAATATCTCAAGATATTTTTTCATACACTTTCATAGTTGAGTTTATTAAAAATATAATAGTGACAAACATTGAAGAAAAAGTCATTTTGTAAAGGAGTATAGTTCGTTCATTTCCTGCAAAAAGACTCGCGTTATAAATATTAAATGCGAAGAAAACATTTCATCTTTTTTTCCAAAATTATTTCGCATCAAAAAAGCAAGATTCACTTTTATTTATACAGAGACAAAATTTTAATCTAGAAGTAATCACTGGATGTCTTACAGAGTGCTGCGCAAATAAAGGAATATTTTTCTCGGAAGCTTTCTAGAGTATAATGTAATCGTTTTGAGATGTGCCGTTATCTTGTTCTTAAAATTGGGTGCAGTTGAAAAATGCTTTATCGGAAACAGGAGCTGAAATTTCTCCAGTAAAATTTATTTAATACTAGAATTTTATTTTT
The DNA here is from genome assembly GCA_963930645.1 of Salticus scenicus. NCBI lineage: Eukaryota > Metazoa > Arthropoda > Arachnida > Araneae > Salticidae > Salticus > Salticus scenicus. The sequence continues at coordinate 355,180,218 of OZ005650.1, read as the reverse complement.
CTCGTCTTAGTTAAAACTGATTGTTAGTTACATAATATTTCGTGCAAATAGGGCAATTTGTACGTGTTGCTTTAATATACTATTAAAATAATTAAAATAATCAACAATCTGGCAGATTTTGAAGAAAGATTGTTAACAAGACTTTTGGAATTTTTGAAGATGTAAAGAGTTTTATGGAAATGAAATGTAAAGATGTAATGAAAGAAATTATTAAAAAATTTCTTAATAATAAAAGCCCGAGTTTCCCTTAGAGTAACGCTTGAAACTAATGTCATAAGTGATAAAAATGAATTAAAGTAAAGGAACTAAACTTTTATCCTTCGTTTGGGGGAATGAATAAACTAATAGAAGAAGGGTGATTTAGCAGATTTTAAAAAAAATGACGTCACATAATGAGTAAAAATAATTTTTATCAGTGATTTCAATATAAATATCTAAAAGGTAATTTAAAAGAATAGCTTTAATCTATTTAAAAATCGCCACTTGGCGATTTGGTGGTTTTCATTTTTTGGCCCCTGATATTAACCGCCTTATTTATGTCAAAAAATTTAGTTAAATTAGAGAAAAACTTAAGAATTAAATAGTTAAGATCTACTACAACAAGGATTTCATGAATTTGCGCTGAAGAGATAAATAAATTTATAAAAATAGCAAACAAATAAAAATAGTCAAAAAAAAAGAGACAAATAAACTAGCGACAGTGCAGATAAATTTGAACAATTTTCATAACAGATTAAATTTATACTAGATTTCCTTACTCTAATTTCATTATTTTCTTTATACATTAAAAAAAAGTTACTGTCGCTGGCGTCAAATTTTTTGTCACGGAGAGCAAGGTTCTCCGCGTCATGGCAGGTATGAATGTGTTTCGAATACTCAAATGAAGACATTTCAGACAGTAAGAAATTTCTATCATCTTAAATAACGAAGTTATTAATTAAAAACGTCGGGTTTATAAAAAGGAATTCTATTTGCCATTTTACAAAAAGTTTATGAAACCATTATTCTTTCAAGCTTATGACGATATTTTTCGCAAGAAAATTAAATTGCAACCAATGACGGTGTAAAAAATCAAATGTCTATGTTGTTGTTAATGACAAACAGAAATTTTTCATTTGAAAATGAATGACAAAAACATTTATTTTAGACGTTTTCATTGAAAAATTGAATTTTGGATTGTAATTTGTCGTCCGCAATTTTTTTTTTTTTCTACTTTTAAAAAATGAATTTTTTTACTGATGATTTCTTATGTTGTTTATATATATATATATATATATATATATATATATATATATATATATATATATATATATATATTGTGAATAACGAAATAATGTCGTTATTCACAAAATTAACCTAATTATTTACCTAATCACCACACGTTATTCACCTAATTAGCTGCTTTTTTTTTTTTTTTTTTTTTTTTTGCGGGGGGGGGGGGGGGGCGGCGGTTAAAATTGTATTTACTTTTTTATTTAAAAACATATTTTAAAATACTTTGGATATATTTTGGCCTAGAAAAAAAGTCAAATAAAAACTCATTTATAAATCTTTTAATTTAGCATTAATAATTTTTTAACGATACAGAATTAGACATTTCCATAATACAATTTATAATTTTAATTATGGCAAGAAAAAAAAATTCATACCTAAAACTCTTATAGAGACTTAACTCTTATAACTCTTATAACTCTTATAGTTGAATTTTTTTATGGCACTGTTACAGACCAAACGCCATTTTAAATAACCTATTTTCGCCCTGTCTACGTTGGGCCGCGGTAGCCCAGTCGGTAGAGCGCCGGCCTCGTAATTGGAAGATTGCGGGTTCGGTACTCGAGTCGGCCAAAGACCGTCGTGTACATTAATGGTGGCTGGTGCACGTAAAATCTGTCGTGGCCGCAATGTCCTCCATGTTCCCATCAAAAATTATACCTCTGGGGGTCACCAAAGCGGGAGAGCCATCCCTTCCGTGGAGGATCAAAATTGCGATGGCATGTCTCCGGACCACCTCTAGGGGTGTGTCCCAGACCGTCGCCAATTGCCCATCTGCGCAGCACTAGTGCGACGTAAAACCCAACCATCCATCCATCCCTGCCTACGTTTGGAACCCATGGCAACCATTTAAGGATTCGCCGTGGTCGCAAAGGAAAATCGCAAAAATTGGGTTGTGGGCCAATGTCTTCAGTCACTTTTATAGTTACAATTATGCGGTTTTATTATTATTATTGTTATTTATTTTATATTTATATTATTATTACTATTTTGTTGCAATGGTCTTGTAAGGTAGAAAATGAAAGCTTTCTAACTGACCAAATTTGTTTTGATGGGTCTTACAAAAATATAAAATATGTAACTTTTCATAAATTAACGAAAAAAAAAAAATGCTTATGTATGTGGTGTTGTTTCTACCTTATTCTGAACAATTTTGCGAATTACACTACAACTTATCTCTAACATTTAAAGAATAAAATCGGGCTTCAATGTTTTTGAGACATCTTCTATAATACAATGTTATATTAGCATAATCTCCACTCTTTTTTATTTTTTTTTATTTATTTTTTTATTTTTTTTTTTTTTTTGTGTGTGTGTACTGTGCATTTATACCATGGATTAACTGAAATAAATTTCGCTACGGCTGAATAAAACAATGTTTCAAAATTGCATTTATATCAGCTGTAGAATTTTTAAAAAAATCAATAATCCCAAAACATATAATTAAAGAAACGCTGTTGCACAGAGATCTATCAACGTGATTTTTCACATTGTCTGCCAGGGAAAAGGAGCTATACATGCATTCAAAGTGCATTCTAATGATTTTTGCAGCATTTTTCAAAATAAAAATGGGGGGAAATTAAAAAGACGAGAATTGGGATGGGGAAAAAAATCAATATATTCAATGAATTGTCTTTTAATTTAATTTCTTAAACACAGCTGTGAAATGCCATGTGTGTTTGAACTACAAAATGCATAATGATGATTTAAAAAAGAGAAAAAGAAAATATGAATTTGTATTTTTCTATTCAAAACAATAGAAAATAATATTTAAGACGCAAAATACTTAACTTTTTTTACTTGTTTCTCTTTATCTGAATTACAGAATTCAATACATATGTTCAATCACTTACAAAAAAATAGGATAATCTATTAGAAAAAACTCCACAATTATTTTGATAGAATGTTAAAGTTTGCATTACTTTCCTCTATATTCTACAGAAAAAAGTATTGGATTCGTAAAATTTTTTGACGATTGGTTTTCGATGGATATACACGTTTTGAGATGTCCTGAACTGGGTTTTACCATCTTTAGAAAATGTCTGTGTATGTGTGTATAATCAAAATTTTGTAGTTGCATTATTTCACGAACATATGGATGGAATTCAATACAAGTTTACATTTCGTTTGAGCTTGACATAAGTTAGTGATAATTAGCTTTTAAGATATATCACTCAACAAGAGGCTTCCAGTTTTATCATAATTTTTAATATGTCAGCATTAGACAAAATTTCGTATAGATATACACAATGAGAATTATTACTTTCTTTTACCCATAGAGTCAAGAAAGTATTGTTTTAGGATCAAATTTTCGTTTTTGTTATATTTACATATTCTGAGGTCTCCTGAATACGAAAATCTTGTTTTTAGCGAATGGTCTGTGTGTCTGTTATCAGCATATCTCAAGAACAAATAGTAGCAAAAATTCTAAACTCGGTATTCTAAATATGTATCATATAGAAATGCTACAGTAAGCTTTTCGTTAAGATGACGCAAATGGTTCGTGTACAGGGACGCTCAAAAGTATTCAAATACATAACATCTATGGGGGAAATTGCACGTAAGTAGAGTTTAACATCTATAGACTGCACTAAATCAAATGAAACGAATATATATTTTTTGTAATAGATATAGTTAACTGGGAAAAAAAATTGTGTATGTAGGAGCCTCGCCTCCCCCTGGGGGGGAAGTCCCCCCTCGAGGGGAGTATTTCATGGTGGGTATATTTCAAAAGAGCTCGCCAATACCTTTAAACCGAATAGTTGAACCATCGATCTGCGATAATTTAAAGTAAAGTAATCGATTTTTTTCATTTTTAACCAAAAAAAAATAAAATTTCTAATGTAATATTGAGAATAAATTCAACTTTTTTATATATATTTAGTGTTATACTACTTCTCTAATATGGAAATCATCTGCATTACCATAAAAGATAATTTTTTTAAATAATAATTTTAATAAATTATTTTTTAAAAAAAGAATTATTTTTTAATAACCGAATTAAATTCTATATAAATGTAGGTGCATTAATGAAACGGGGAGTTGAGGTGGGCGATAGCCCCCCTCACACAGAACTAATTATCATATAAAATTCTTCCGAAGCCTAATTTGAATTGTTTAACACAGGTTTACATAACAGTACTCGTTTTCTTACCTCTTAATCTGCAACCTGTATTTATAGTATTAAACTTCAGGGTAAGAGAAAGTCGTTTGAGTGACACACCAGATTATTTCTTTAGAAATAAAGCTGTAAGCATTCTTTTGCAAAATTCTATCCTCCATTGTTAATAACACAATATATTGCATAGTTCGTTAATAAAATTATAGAGGTCATTTTTGAAAGTTTCTATGCTTCTATTTAACGAAATAAAAAAAAAAGGGGGGGGGGGTGTATTGAAAAGTGCCATATTAATAAAAAATACAGCGAAGAGTAAACGATCTGAGTGTAAGCCCTTTTGAAAGATGTTTTTAATCTAATCGATTATCGTGATTTTTCTTTTTTCTTTACTTTGAAATGGCAATTTTTTTTAATTAATTAATTTTAATTTTATTTATTTATTGAAAGGTAATTCTTCATTTGTTTAATATTTCTTTACTATGTTCTATGTTATTTTTTAGAACCAAATAGAAAATTAGGTCCTCTTACGTTCTGAAATTTTTCTTTAACTTTTCACGTTCATCTAAATATTCCCAGGTCTATACAAACCGAAAAAGTTGGAATACGAGTTTCAGAATGACTACACTATTTCCCATCTAAACAGTAAAAACTTTAAAATACAGAATTAAAATGCTTTTAGAAAGCAATTTCAAGAAAAAATAAAAAAGAAATAATTTGATTTTCTTCATTCTATATTCCTTCGTTTTCTTATTCTTAGAAATGTACTCAATATTCTTTTTTCCCAAACTGTTGAAGTTTCGAAACATGATTCAATCAAACGTGGAATAGGAATTCGCTTTAGCTATTCGAATTTTTACAGAACAGGAAATTGTTGTCGGACGAAGCGTTTTATAGGATTTGAATACGACAGTAAAAATCTTATATAGATAGTTATGCGAATGTTAAAAGCAAAAACTTATGGAAATGTAACTTTGTTTTCAGAAATTTATTCGTAGGAAATACGACTGTTGAACGAAGATGACTGTTGAATATTTCTGAATGCATGCAGTAAGTGTGTTGTGTTCAAATATCTACAAATCTAAAATATTACTTTATTTTGGGTTAAAAAATAAATAAAAAAAGAAAGAAAGAAAATTTAAGTTAAAGTTATTGTTTTTTTTTTTTTTTTTTCAAAATAAGAATTATTTTTCAATTTTAACTCCGATAAATCAAAAAAACCATATATAAATGAAAACAAAAACAGTATGATACTGTGCACCTATTACATATTTACTATTCAGTTGAAAATAGTACTAACAGCTGACTAAAATTTACAGAATCTTTTATTAAAATTTGTAATTTTGCATATATTTATACAGAAATGTCGATATTTTTCACGAATATTAGTACAAAAATTGTTGTTATGTTAATATGGAATTTAGTTCATTTTTATGACTAACTCTATTAAAAAAAAAAAAAAAAAATCTTCAGTCGACTTTTCGAAAATTTTAGTACTTATCGATCGTTATTATTTGTAGTTTTAAAAGATAATAATGCATTAAAATTCTTTTGCGCGCCCCTGTAAAACAACTATGAATATTAATCTCATTATAACAAAATTTTACCTGTTTGTTTTTAAATTTTATTCAATTTAACATCATTAAAACGAAATGTATTTATTTATTTATTTATTTATTTTATTATATATATATATATATATATATATATATATTTTTTTTTTTTTTTTTTTTTTTTTTTTTTGAGATCATACGCCGCAATATATAAAAATTCTGCTTTGTATTGGGTGAGTGCAAAAGTTCTACCCGTTTTTATTACCCATAAAGAAGAGCAAATAAACACAAAACGAACAGTACCTATTATTGTGCATAATCTCCACAGCTATCTATGAACTCTTGCAAACTTTTTGGTAAGAGATGAATCTCACGGCGATAAAATTCCGGCAGTTTCGAGTCAAAAAAGTCTTGGATTTTACAGCATCAAGATCATCAAAGATTTTCTGACTGAAAGAATTGTTCAACGCATGAAATAGGTGATAATCAGTTGGTGCCAAGTCAGGAGAATAGGGAGGGTGTGGTAAAACCTCCCAACCAAAGCCCATTAACTTTGGGGAGTGATGGCAGCAGCACGTGACCTGGCGTTATCGTGATGAAGGATAACATCGCGACGATTGATGAGATCTGTCCGCTTTGCTACCAAATTTGAATGCAGCCTTTCTATAGCTGTAGACAGAAGAAGGCAGTACTGATGGTTTGGTTGAGTGGCAGGACCTCCAGTGAATTATTCTCTGCACATCCCACCACACACTCAATAACACCATCTTGGGATGAAGTTCAGCTTTCAAAGTCGATGTAAGGGATCACAAGGGCGACACACAGTCTTACGACGCTTTACGTTACGGTACATAACCCATGTCTCATGTCCTGTCACAATTCGTGTCGAGAATGGGTCATTTTTGTACCGGGAGAGCCAAGAAACACAGGGAACGATTCGGTCATCCCGTTCATTAGCTGTCAGATTATGTGGAACCCAACGATCTAACTTTCTCGTAAAACCCAATTTAACCAGCCGTCTCTCGACCGGTGTCCTGTGTACGTTGAAGGTCTCCGCTAATTCTTGCACGGTTGTGTTCGGGTTGTTCCTTATGGCTTGGTCAATATCGTCGTCTCCAACATGTGATGGTCGTCCACTCCTAGCCTGATCTTGGCAGTTTCTGTCTCCTTCCCTAAATTTACGGAACCATCGACGACACGTGCTTTCGTCTGTTGCATCCTCCCCATAAACTTGACAAACATTGCGACATGCTGCGGCTGGCGTACTCTTTTTATCGAACTCATAATAAACATTGTCTTATATGCTCCTTCTCGCTTTCCATGTTACACCCTCTGATTTTTTTTTTTTTTTTTTTTTTTTTTTTTTGAGATTATTAACTTTGTGAGACACGATGTATTTATATGTGATATCCTCACGTTTGATTGACCGACGATTTGCGTCATTACAATGTCATGTGTGACGTCAATTCCGTTGCAAATTTGCATATCCAAAAACGGGTAGAACTTTCGCACTCACCCAATACTTTGTTTTACTCTTCTTAGTTAAAAATAAAAATAAAATACTAAGTCTTACACTCATGTACTCAGTGCTTGATAACCTATAACATGGTCACCAATTTATATTTGAACCGGATGTAAAGTTTAAACGCTAACGCACTTCAGATAGTTCAAGTCTATAATCCGTAATCTTAAAGAAGTTTCTTTGCATTCCTGTAAACAAAATACAATTTCTACACCAATGAAATTTTATAAAAATAGCTTGGCAATAATCTATAATACATCTACCAATTTTTAGCTCAATCGAATAAGGCGTTTATACGCTATCGCACTTTAAATTAGAGTCCATACGCCGCAATGATAAATAATTTTTCTTATTGTCCCTATAAAAAATTAAAACTTGTAAATCATTAAAATCATCATCATCATCACGATGCTTAGAGTAGGCCTACCTAGACCGTCGCTTACCTCCACCTGAGGACTGGTGAAGGACATGAATAGGACTTGCATAGTCGAGATACTCGGAACCTTTCAACAGAGTGGGTTGGTTCCCAAGGAACCCAAGCGTTATGATTTGATGCAGCTTGAAGGGAATAACGTATTTATTAACTTCTAGCTTAGTCGAATAAGGCGTTTATACGCTATCGCACTTCATATAATTGGATGTTCATAGCCCATAATGATAAAGAATTTTTCTTGGTGTGCCTATAAAAAAACCATAGCTCGTACACTCAACAAAATCTGTACAGTTCGTGTGACGGTGACTTAAAACATACCATGAACTTTCAGTTAAATCGTACAAAGCGTTTAGACGTAATCGTGTTCACTCCCACACATATAAGATAATGTATATTCGAAAAGTAAAACTATTCCTGACGTATCACCCACTAGCTAACGTACCTTTTAAGAAAATGGCATGAACGCTTGGATTTATATTTTTATACGTTTTTATTTAGCATGGTATACTATTTAATAGTTGGCTTTCGCCCGCCTAGTGGTCGATATTTCCAAATGAACATGTTTTTAAATTTATTACTTCTTTCCTGTTTGACTTGTTGCGAACTTAATATATTTAACATCAGATTAAATGGTATCTTTAAAATAATGGTATCATTTTTTGAAATTTAACGCTTACATAAAAATACTTTAAAGCCCAAAAAGGTAGAAGAAAAAAAAAAAAAAAAAAAAGTTGCACTCCGGGAGTGCCGACAGAAGTGAAAACTTGAACAATTACGTGTGTATTTCTTGAATCGTCAGGAAATATTTTATTGTGCAGGAAATACTTTTAAATGAAGTGTTTTTTTATTCATTAATATAAACTAATACTACAAAAATTCTATTAAAATTTTATTTAATGCGCTAACTGCAATAGAGACAGTGTCGGGAGATGAGGGAAGTCATGTAGAGCCGCACCAGATTGTAAAAACGTGAGAAAATGGCGGCTTTGGCCTTTCTCACGGTTTTGTGAGGTCTAACTGCAACGTTTCCGGCTGCAATCTTTAAGAGACAGTGGCTGGAGATGAGAGAAGTCGTGTAAAGCCGCACCAGATTGTAAAAACGTGAGAAAAATGGCGTCTTTGGGCTTTCTCACGGTTTTGTGAAGTCTAACTACAATAGAGACAGTGTCCGGAGATGAGAGAAGTCGTGTAGAGCCGCACCAGATTGTAAAAACGTGAGAAAAATGGCGGCTTTAGCCTTTCTCACGATTTTGTGAGGTCTAACTGCAACGTTTCCGGCTGCAATCTTTAAGAGACAGTGGCCGGAGATGAGAGAATTCGTGTAAAGACGCACCAGATTGTAAAAACGTGAGAAAAATGGCGGCTTTGGCCTTTCTCACGGTTTGGTGAGGTCTAACTGGAATAGAGACAGTACCCGGAGATGAGAAAAGTCGTGTAGAGCCGCACCAGATTGTAAACACGTGAGAAAAATGGCGGCTTTGGACTTTCTCATGGTTTTGTGAGGTCTAACTGGAATAGAGACAGTGTCCGGAGTGAGAGAAGTCGTGTAGAGCCGCTCCAGATTGTAAAAGCGTGAGAAAAATGGCGGCTTTGGCCTTTCTCACGGTTCTGTGAGGTCTAGCTGTAACGTTTCCGGCTGCAATCTTTAAGAGACAGTGGCTGGAGATGAGAAGTCGTGTAGAGCCGCACCAGATTGTAAAAGCGTGAAAAAAAATGACGGCTTTGGCCTTTCTCACGGTTTTGTGAGGTCTAACTGCAACGTTTCCGGCTGCAATCTTTAATAGACAGTGTCCGGAGATGAGAGAAGTCGTGTAGAGCCGCACCAGATTGTAAAAACGGGAGAAAAATGGCGGCTTTGGGCTTTCTCACGGTTTTGTGAGGTCTAACTGCAATAGAGACAGTGGCCGGAGATGAGAGAAGTCGTGCAGAGCCGCACCAGATTGTAAAACGATATACAGTATGTAATTATTAACACTTCACATTAGCAAGTTAATTGTATGATGCATTATTTGTATCATACTAGGATGGAAAGCGTCAGCTGACGATGACGCGAGTTTAAGGATTTTTGTTCACCCAAAAATGCTCAACGCGCCTAAAGAAGTTTTCACTTCCAAAAATCCATCTAAATGTTTAAACCCAACCATGCAACATCATATTTGGTTAAGTAGGTTTCATTTGTACTAAAATAAAAGAAAGCAGTTGTAGAAAGTATAGTGGTAAAGAAAAGTAAATGGAGCCTTGCGGATAAATGTTAAACTTTAATATATAAATGAATTATGAAAGAAAATTTGAACTGTGTAGTTTAGTCCACAGCTTAGCGCTGTATTTTTATTTATTTAATACTTTCTTCTATATTCAATAGAAGAAAGTATTGAATTCGAAAAAATTTTCGACCTCGGGTTTTTGATGGATTTACACGTTTTGAGAGCTGCAGAATACGATTTGACCATTTTTAGAAAATGTCTGTCTGTCTGTTTGTCTGTCAGTCTGCGTGTGTGTATGACAACATTTTGTGGCAACTGTATCTCAGGAACTACTGCACAGAATTTCATATAAATTGGTATGTAATTGCACCTTCACATAAATTAGTGCCTATCAACTTTTGGTAAAAATTGTCTTGCAGGTTGTGTTGCCATCCCGCTTTTTCTAAATTTTTACCGTGGTGGTATAGGACAAAATTTTGTATAAATGTGCATAAAGAGAATTATTTTTCAAGAATCATCATGAAATTTACAAGAATTATTTATAATGGAGATAGTCAACTGGAAAAAAAAATTTGTATGTGTAGGAGCCTCACCTCCCCCCTTGGGGGGGGGGTCCCCCTCGAGGGGAATAAATTTTCATGAGGAGTATCTTTCAAAAGAGCTCGCCAATATCTTTAAAACGAATGGTTGAACCATCCTTAATAAAATTACCTTAATAAAATTTTGTAAATTTGAAAATGCTTTGTTTAATGGTATGGAATATTTTTTACAAATTCGAGGAATCCCGATGAGAACTAGCTAGTCTAGTGCGTTTGCAAACATTTTTCTTTATACTTTTGAGAGAAGATTAAACTCTATGTGTTTTACAGAAATATAGATGACATAATAGTAATTAACTCTGAAGATTTTGCGAAATATGCTAGTGAAACATATCCATAAAATCTCATTTAAACCGAACTGACACTGACGGCAAGATTTCTTTTTCGAATTTAAAAATAAAAGAAAAAAAATGGTAAAAAATAGTCGTTTGGTATCTATATATATAAAAGAGCAGAGTCTCTCTGTGTGTGTGTGTGTGTGTGTCTGTCTGCTATAGAATCCTAGGCCGTTTCACCGAGCGGGACCAAATTCAGCACGGTTAATGTTTACGACCTGAGAAACGCAACGCCGCAAGCGATTTTACAAAATTCGCCTCCCAAGGGGGGGAGGGGGGGGGGCAAAACGTGATTTCACAAAAACCTTCAGATCTCGAACAAAAAAACATATATCCGTAAAATTTTTGCTTTAAAATATAGCTAATACAAATGTCTAAAAATTGATTTCTGGAATTTTTGAAATTCGGTCCCCAAGGGGGTGTGGCGAAACGTGATTTCACATAATCCTATATATCTCAAACAAAAAAAACAGATATACGTGAAATTTTTGCTCTAAAATATAGCTAATGCAATTATCTAAAAACCAATTTCTGGAATTTTAGAAATTTAGCCCCCAGGTGGGGCAGCAGGGGGGGGGGGGCTAGGAGCAAAAACAAATAGAAATACAGTTAGTCCGTTGAAAATTGGTACAGATAGGTTTTTGAAGGCCTGAAAGTCGAATGGGGATATTTTCGAAAGTGTAAAGTTATTAGGAGGGGCGAGAAGGGGGGAGGGGGGGCAAAAAAATAAATACAGAGTTAGATCGTTCAAGATTGGTTTATAGAAGTTTTCGATACTTACAAATCAATTGCGATATTTTCGAATTTGCAAAATTATTAGGAGGGGCGAGAAGGGGGGGCTATGGGCAAAAACAAATAGAAATACAGTTAGACCGTTCAAAATTGGTACAGACAGGTTTTAAAGGCCTGCAAGTCAAATGGGGATATTTTCGAAAGTGTAAAGTTATTAGGAGGGGCGAGAAGGGGGGAGGGGGGAGGGGAGGGGGCCAAAAAATAAATATAGAGTTAGATCGTTCAAAATTGGTTTATAGAGGTTTTCGATACTTACAAATCAATTGCGGATATTTTCGAATTTGCAAAATTATTAGGAGGGGCGAGAAGGGGGGTGGGGCGGTAAGGGGGGCTATGGGCAAAAACAAATAGAAATTTCAGTTAGGCCGTTCAAAATTGGTACAGACAGGTTTTAAAGGCCTGCAAGTCAAATGGGGATATTTTCAAAAGTGTAAAGTTATTAGGAGGGGCGAGAAGGGGGGAGGGGAGAGAGAGGAGGCAAAAAAATAAAAATACAGTTAGATCGTTCAAAATTGGTATATAGAGGTTTTCGATACTTACAAATCGATTGCGGATATTTTCGATTTTGTAAAATTATTAGGATGGGCGGTAAGGGGGGGGGCTATGGGCAAAAACAAATAGAAATACAGTTAAGCCATTCAAAATTGGTAGAGATAGGTGTTAGAGGCCTGCAAATCGAATGGGGATATTTTCGAAAGTGTAAAGTTATTTGAAGGGCCGGGAAGGGGGGGGCAGAGGTGCAAAAAAAAATAGAGTTAGATCATTCAAAATTGGTACATCGAGGCTTTCGATACCCACAAATCGATTGCGAATATTTTTGAATTTTTATAATACTTGGGAGGGGCGTGAAGGAGGGGGGAGCGGAGGGGCAAAAAAATAAAAATAGAGATAGATCGTTCAAAACTGATGCATAGAGGTTTTTGATACTTACAAATCGATTGCGGATATTTTCGAATTTGTAAAATTATTAGGGCGCTCATATATATGCATTCGCGCGTGCGCATCGCGCACGGTTCTACGCTGCCGAAGGCACTGGGGACCCGGTGCGACATTTTACCCGATCAGAGTTTTTTTTTTTCTTTTTTTTTTCACATAATAAAAGTTAATGCAATTTCGAGAATTCATTAATTATAATGATTCATTTAAAAATAGTGACCAGCGAAGCGGGCGTAGCCTGCTAGTCTATGATAAAAGGCAGGATTTTAGCTTTAAGGTTTGTAATTCGTCGAATTGATTTTCCTCTGTTAGTCTTAAAGTATTAAAAAATATTATGTTTACACAAATTAGCAGAATAAAAACGATTTGCAATAATTAAATAGATTTGAATATTGAAAACCTCCTTAAAAGCAGGTTAACCGTTACTGTACATTCTCACTAAGTAAACATTTCACTGTACCTGAATATAATTTTATGTAAGGTTTTTCTTTCACTTGGGCGGCATTTAAGAACTGGTAAGTTAGCCCTGCCAGTCAAAGAGGGTTTTCTGTTTTTGGTGGGGGGATTTTCATTTTTTCATTCTGCTTGTTTTATGTTTTATGAATTTATATACTTTTAGATTTTTGCATATTAATATACTTTATTTATGAATTTGGTTCTTTAGGTAAATGTTTTGTATTAATTAATTTTAAACTTGAATTCGATGACTGTATATATTTTTGCTTTTATCTTTCAGAAGCTGGGGGCTGGGGATGTATATTTCAGCATAAAGTCACATGTCCTTTCAGAAACTTCTCATTTTTCATTCCCTTCGAGGAAGGGCTCCCCTGAAGAAAGCCCCCGTGTGTTTTGGGATTGCTTTTCATTTGTTATTTGTTTATTATATATATATATATATATGCTTTAAAAAACTGTCATTAATAATAGCGTGGAATTTTATTTCTAAGAATCCATTTTATTATTTGTAAATTAGACTATTATCTATCTTTTAAAATCAGTTTACAATTTGAATTCGCTTCTTTAATGAGTAATGAGAATACCTATCGCTACATAAGAAATACAATTATTAAAAATAAATAAATAAATAAATAAATAAATAATAGTTTCTCCTAGTAAATACCTATGACTACCAAAACTGTATAGTAACATTTATTATTATTATTATTATTATTATTTTAATTCAAACTGTTAAAAGTCCTTCAAAATCAATTTTCAGTTTTACAATTTTTTTATAAGTCTACTGGCTTATGTAGAGGAATTTTTTAAAACGTTGACCTAGCATTTTAAGTACTTGAAGTTTTAATTTACTTAAAGGAAGGATTTTTTTCTTTGATTTATACGAATCTATTCCTATATCTTTATTTTCCTATTATTTCCAAGAAAGGAACTCTGAGAAGAGAAACGAACAAGATGTGCAGTAAGATAGAAAATTACAAAGGATGCGGCTAGAGTATCATCAGCTAATCCTGTCTCTGGTATTATAAAAGTTTTGAGCAGAAAAGAGAAGTTAAAAAGCTTCCATAAAAAGGTAGAACTATGCTGCTTTTATATTACAAAAAAAAAAAAAAAAAAATAAAATAAAAAAAAATACTTTTTAGATATGCAAGCCATTTATCATTTATTTCATCTGTCATTTTATTTCATTTCTAAGAGCTATTTTACAGAGATTGACTTTTTTCTTTGTTTGCTTATTTCTAGTTATAATATATAGCAATTTTTGTCCATTATCGAAATTTCAGTTATATATGTTTAATAAATAATAATATTTTGTAATACAAGAAAATTTGTGATTATAAAATTTCATATAATAAATATTTCATTTAATAGAATTTATATGCAATTGCATATTAAATAACACAGGCCTACAAAATTTCAGTCATTAAAAAGTGTTTGCAATGTAATAACTGATTTTTATATTATTTGGTGGGCTGGTTTCAAATATGGCATCCATTTTTCTCAAGCACATAAGGACTTTTCACAGAATGTGTTTAAATATTTGGGTAACAAAGCCTATTGTGCATATTCTGTAAAAAAGGCCTTTAAAAATATATTTAAGTGTTTTATTTACAAATTAGTTATGTTAAACAATTGGAAAAGATTTGCTAAATATATATTGATTTTGTTGTAATTGGAATTTATATTAATCAGAACAGTTAATGATTTACCATTGTTTAATATATCCTAAATTCATATGTCTTTAATGCTTTCTTTTCTTATGCCCTGTAAGTTTCTTTTGACATTTAGTCTGTTAAGGAGTGTTCGAATACTGGCAACTGCAGGGCGACAAGGGCGGGCGCTATTCAAATACCTTTGATGTAAGAATTGAGTCGTCGCGAAGCTAGAAGAATGTTTCTTCCTCTGACAAACCTCCTACTGCGATAATTGAATGGGGAACTTGGGTCTCTTTTGTAAAAGAGTAAAAAAAAAGTAATGTCCTTCATTGTAAACGTGTGCAAAACTTCAAGGGTCACTTTCGGACAGTGAATAATTTATTACTTTTGACGCTCTGCATGGTTGCTAGTATTTGAACACAGCCTAAAGGAGCCTTCAGAGACTGGCAACTTTGAAAGCTTCAAGTGTGGCTCCATTGATATTTCTTTGATGTGGTTTTTGAGAATCAATGCTCGCTCGAGTCGTCCCTCACAAGCCCCCTAGTGCGATAATTGCATGCGAACTGGTCTCTTTTGTAAAAGAGCAATAAAAAGGAATGTCCTTCATTGTAAATGTGTGCAAAAATTTCAAGGGTCGCTTTCGGACAATGGATAATTTATGAGTTTTGACGCTCTGCTCGTTGCCAGTGTCTGAAGGGTCCTTTAAGCTGCATTCAACCTCTGGCACAGCGACAACGGCGGCCTCTATTCATATTCCTTTGATGTGTGATTTGAGTCGTCGCTGGCTGGAAGAAAAGTTTTCTGCTCTGACAAACCTCCTACTGCGATAACTGCATGGGGAACTTAGGTCTCTTTTGTAAAAGACCAATAAAAAGTAATGTCCTTCATTGTAAACATGTGCAAAATTTCAAGGGTCATTTTCGGACAATGGATAATTTATGACTTTGTCGCTCTGCATCGTTGCTAGAGTTTGAACGCAGCTTTATAGTCAATACGGGGAACTTCTCTGTTAAGCATCCAACAGTAATCCGCCATCATATTGACACTCCCTCTACCTTGGTATTTACGCTTCATCCCTTTTCTATTTTCAATTTTTTTGAAAAACTGGTACGTCATGGAATTTTTTGACTATTTTTTCTGAAATTAGCGTCCAAAAATCTATCAGCATCAGCTATTTTTTTCTACACTCTTTTTTTGTTTACAGTCCTGTGTGATTTATACGTTTAATGCCGTCATTGAAAACTAAATGGCTTTTGAAATATATGGTTTCTTTATTAGCTGTGGAGGAATTGATATATGTATACCTGAAAAAATCCGCTCGCCACTCGTTACAAAGCTACCAAGCAAAACCCCTGCAAACACATCTTCTTTCCAGAACATTTGTAGGACATCTTGAGGATGAAATAGACGTCTTTAGAATGTAATGTGGAGGAAAGGAATATCTTTAAGATGAACTTTGGATAAGTGTTACCCTGGCTCACAACCAACTCGGCACTTCTCACATAATATACGTTGGCAAGGTCACCGAGTCTGCATTAGAGCAGCTATATCAAGTGACAAATTTTGAACATGGTCAAATTTTGATACTCCAATAGGCCATGAAATTCTAATTTAGATATTTCAATCCTCAACCCTAAAAACTCACTTCTGACAATTGGACTGGAAAGCTGAAAAATACCAAAGCCGGGAATCGAACCCGGGCTTTCCGCTTAACGCGCGGATGCTCAAACCATTGAGGTACCCTGGCTGATAACCAGCTCGGCACTTCTCACATAATACACGTTAGGTCCCCGAGTCTGCATTAAAGCAGCTATATCAAGTGACAAAATTTTGAACATGTTCAAAAACATGAACATTGACAAATTTTGAACATGTTTGCATATTAAGATATGTATATTCTCCCTAAACTGACAATTCTTTATTCTCACCTCGCTGAGACAGTGAGATTTTTTTCTCTCTCTATCCCAGCATACAAATCAACTAAACTCCCATTTTCAGTGGCTCAGCGTCCTATAAGTTGATTTTAGCAATCATACTATGCATTTTTCCTAAATTAATATCCCAATTTACATAAAAAAAAACACAGAAGACTCAATATATATATATATATTTGCGTTTCTTTTCTGTTTTTAAAAGATTTCTGCAGCGACAGACTGGTAAAAAAGGCGCTAAAATAAAAATGTTGAAGGGGGAAAAAAGGATATGAAATAGAATTTAAGTAAAAAATCATTTTTTAACGTTAGAAGTTTTTTATTGTGAAGCCCTAAAAAGCATAAAATAAAAATTTATTCTGGCAAAGACATGATACAAGGAAATGAAAGTTTCAACACCAAGAAAATTTTAGAGAAAAATATAGGTACTTTTATTTTGAGCTTTAAAAATTTTTCATCCCTTGCAAAAGGAAAGTACCTATATTTTTCTCTAAAATTTTCTTAGTGTTGAAACTTTCATTTTTTTTTTTTTTTTTTTTTTTTTTTTATCATGTCTGCTAGAAATTTTTTTTATTTTATGCTTTTTAGGGCTTCAGAATAAAAAGCTTCTAACGTTAAAAAATGATTTTTTACTTAAATTTTATTTTGTACTTTTTAGTTACAAAAAAAAAAAAAAAAAGGCTTCTTAAAAAAAAAAAAAAAAAAAAAAAAACTAATTTTAATTATGATATTGTGTAGACAATGGAAGATTTTCTATTATCAATTGATAATTTTTTCTATTAATTATCTGCAAAAAAGTACTATATCGTCTTTCGAGGACCGAATCCGGGACCATCCCGTTATCAGCCTGACGCTCTAACCAAAAGTCTAAGAACTGTCAAGAAAAATCATAGAATATTCTAGAAAAATCTAATAAATACTTATACAAAAAGAATATTGTTCTCGAATGCTTTTTAAAATATTTGGAATATTTAAAGTTTTTCATCTTTTTCAAAAGTGAAATGTCTATATTTTTCTTTAAAATTTCCTTGTTGTTGAAACTTTTATGATTTTATAGCATGTCTCTACCGGGATAAATTTTTGTTTCAGACTTTTTAGGGGTCCACAATATTAAACTTTTAGTGTTATTTTTATTTACTTCTGTATTTACTTATTTTTATTTATATTTTTACTGAAATTTTTATTTTGTGCGTTTCAACTGTGCGTTTGTGAGTAACTCAAAAAAAAAAAAAAAAAAAAAAGCTTCTTAAAGAAACTATCAAAATCCCTTAGGATACTGTGTAGACAATGATAGATTGTCTTTTATTAACTGACATCGTTTCGATTAATTATCTGCAAAAACGTAGCACATCGGCTTGCGAGGATCGAACCGACGAGCATCGCGTTATCACCATGATGCTCTAACCAAATGCGCTAACGAGCGACGTAAGAGTTTGTTTAAATTTACATTAGAAGGGAGGCGCCTTATTTTTCAGAGTGACACAAAGACATGATGATAAAAATCCAATTTCAATAAAAAGTTTCAAAAAAAAAATATTTATTTATTTATTTTTACTTAACTTTTTATTTTGTGCTTTTTAGTATCGAAAAAAAGCTTCTTAAAAAAAAAAAAAAAAAAAAAAAAAAAAAAAAAAAAACTTTTCAAAAGTTCTTAGAATACTGTGTAGACAATGAAAAAATTTCTTTCATCAACTGACACATTTTCTATTAATTTTCTGCAAAATTTAACGCATCGATCCTTCGGGAATGGAACTCACCACCTCTCATTAGCAACCTGACGCTCTAGCCAACTGAGCAAACGAGCTACGATAAAGACAACTGACATTTACTTTAAAGTTGATGTGCCTTGTTTATTAGCGTGACACGAAAAAGCGATAACGAAATCCAATTTAAAAAAAAAAAAAAAAAAAAAAAAAAAACTTCTAAAAAATGTATTTATTTATTTATTTATACTTAAATTTTTATTTTGTGCGTTTTAGTAACTAGATAAAGAGCTATTTAAAAAACTCTTCAAAAATTATTAGGATCCTGTGTACACAACGAAATATTTCCTTTTATCAATTGACACCTTTTCTATTAATTATTTGCAAAAATTAACATGACGCTTTAACCAACTGAGCCATTAAGAAATACAATGAACTGCTTACTTTTTTTTTTTTTTTTTTTTTTTTTTTTTTTTTTTAAGTGGAAGCGTCTTGTTTTTTAGCGTGACAGAAAACACAATGACAAATTTAATTTCATATAATAATATATAATGTATATATAATATATATATAAAGCTTCTAAAAATATTTATTTATGCATTTTTTACTTGAAACTTTTTATTTTGAGCTTTTTTAATATCTAAAATGTTTTGTGTTTTCTAATATCTAAAAGAAAAAAAAAACCTCTTCAGGAAATTCTTTAAAAATTCTTAAGATAACTGTGTAATCCATGAAAAATGTTCTTTTATCAATTGACACCTTTTCTTTTCTACTAATTTTCTGCAAAAATTAACACACTAGACCTTCTGGTATTGAACTCTCGTTAACTCTCCACCGCGTTATTTACGTGACGCTCTAACCAACTAAGCCATGGAGCGACAAGCTAAACAGCTTATATCTACTTTTAAATGGAGGCGCCTTGTTTATTAGCGTGACACGAAGACACGATGACAAAGTCAATTTCATGTAAAAAGCTTCTAAAAATGTATTCTAAAGAAGGATTTTTGTAATATTGAAGTCGTTCAATCAACAATTTAAAAATATGGAATAGTGGCAAAGTATAGAATAAAAAACTTTTATAAAGTACCACAGCGAGATCTTTTAGACGAATATTATGTATTTATAATATAAGTGGTTATAAATTGTTCGAGGTCAATTTCAGATATATTATCCCATAGATATAGTAATATATATAGATCTATCATCCCCATGTTATCGAGCAAAATATTTTGAGGCCGAAAAAAAGTTCTAAAATCAGCCATTAGAGAGTATTGAAAAAGAAGAATAAAAGGAAAAATGAATTTGAAACTGTATCTGGAGTTTTTCATTCACCTTTAGTAAATAAATTATTCATAAATTTTATTTACTAAATTATCCGTGTGTATTCCTGTGTGTGATTTACTCGGGGAAAGGCAGCCATTAGAGTGACTTTTCCCGAAGAAAAAGGCCTCACTTTTTCCCTCTCGCTGATCAATCTGTGTCTTATTACTATATCTATATATTAACCACTTTTTTTTTTTTTTTTTCCAAGATTTGGTACAATTGAATATTACAACGTAACTTAACTTATGCCTGCAGGATATCTATAAAAGCGTGAGATCGCGAGAACCTCGCGTGTAATTTTTTTTTTTTTTTTTTTTTTGTATTTTCATATAAAATTTTTAACATTGAGAAAAATTATCGCCCTCTTGAAACTAATTTATTAAAATTTTTGGTCTCAATACAGGTCATTCATAAAAATCACCAATCTTGAAATGAAAAACCTTTCACCTTTTACAAAACTCAACAAATTGGAACAGATTTGTCACAAAAGTTGAGTGATTTTGAAGACTTAAGAGACTTGGATAAAAAAAAAAAAAAAATACGTATTTTGCTGATCAGTTGCAAAAATTCATTGTATTCCTACAATGAAACACAAGAAAAACTTGAATAACGTAAATAGTCTTGTATTGAACATACCAAAAAATAAATAAATAAATAAATAAATAAATAAATAAATAATAAAAATAAAAGTAAGTTTAACCAATTTGCAATGCAATAGCTGCCTATTTCAGTGATCGGCAGTGAAAAAAAATCGTCATTTATTGACAATTAAATGCGATTAAATTCAAATTGTATTAATTAGCCATCATTAACAATGCATTAATCAAGAATTGTTTTTTTTTTATATATATTTTTTTTTATTTTCTCGCATTCTTTTTAGAAATCTCACTTTGTTTCGGAGCAAAAGGGAGAAATTCTTACCCAGTTTTTACCGCTGATGAGAAACCTGTGTCTGTGAGGTTTAGTTTCCACTAGAGTAGCCATCGCAGGGACAAACACTCTTATTACTTGCCCAAAGCTCTGTTCTATATTACTTTTAAACCATGCATACAAATCAACCTCGACAATAGCTTTATAAACTTTAACAAATGTATTGCCTTTACATTTGCAGTTAAAAAAGGAGTCGGAGTATTCGCTGCTCGCGAGATTTCAATATTCAATGAAAGACACATTCGTCCCTAAATACAACGTAAAAATTTCATAAAAATACATATTAGATTAAGTATGGGAAGGAATAAAACCATTAAAAAAAATACATGGGTAAATTATTCATTTACACTTACGGCTCAAAAATAGAAAGAAAAAAAAAAAAAAAACATGGTCTAGGCTCTTATGCATTTTATGACAATAAATTAATTTACACGTGGAAAATTCGGTTACCCAGTGAGAACGCCGTTTTTCAGGCTTTAGCAATATATCACGCAATTAATTTATTAAAAATATACAAATTATAACACAGCTCTAATACTGTTTCCGCGAGCCAATCTGGTATCCAAGTGCTAAATAATACATAATCACAAAATATAATGTCATTGGTACTTTTCTCCTAATTTGATATTTAAAATCCTGTCACACTTAGAAATCCAATTTTTTTTTTTTTTTTTTTTTTTTTTTTTTTAAACAAGCATGATATACTTTTGGTGAAAAGCTTTACCTAAGTTATTGTTACATGAAAATAATTGCCCCTGTGTATTTGAATAAGAAAGTGCTGTCGGTAACAAAAGTGTTCGAACACTAGAAAAAATTCCTATGTAAAAAAAGTACACTTCATACGGTTTTGGTAAATAAATCCTTGTCGAATCCTGTTCTTAGTCAGTGTAAGAACATGATTCGATAAGGATTTATTTAATAAAACCGTATGAAGTGTACTTTTTTTACATAAGAATTTTTGCTAGTGTTCGGACACTTTTGTTACCGACTGTAGAATACGGCTTACATTCTATCTTACGTATTGCTGGTTGCACTGTCTAATACAGACCACACTTAATTCACAAGATTTTAAGGACGTTGTACATATTTTAACACGCACACCATTGTACACATTTTTACACACTTTTCTTTGCTTAACTAGGTCTAGCGCGGATAAATGCTTTTACATACTAAAATCGCAGTTGAAACTGAAAGTAAACTATTTAATTAAGCTGTAAATTCTTATGAAGCATTTTATTTTCGACTAATATAAACGAAAAATTAAAATTAATAAAAATCCATTTAATCAAATTGAATTGAAACTTCACTTAAAGCCGAAAATCCTTCCAGAACCTTTCTTAGCTTAGTTTAAAAGAAAAAGAAAGAAAAAAGATCTCTTCAAAGGAACTAACAAAAAAGCTCATAATTTCCTAATAAAATATTGGAAAGAAGAAAATAAAGCAAAATGAAAAAGAAAATAAGAAAAAACTCTACGAAACTAAAACGGCATTGATTTATGCATATTAAGGTGTCTATATTCTCCCTAAACTGACAATTCCTTATTCTCACCTCGTTGAGACTATGAGATTTTTTTTCTATCTTTCTCAGCATATAAATCTACTGAACTCCCATTTTCTTTGGCTCACCGTCCTATAAGTTGATTTTAGAATGCAAACTCTGCATTTTTCCGATTTAATATCCCAATTTACATAAAGCAGATAGAACACTTTTTTTTTTTTTTTACTTTGTGTTTCATTTCTCTTTTTTAAACATTTCTGCAGCGAAAGATTGGTAAAAAAGCACTAAAAAAAAATACAGGATGGGGAGGAGAGGAGACCAAAAGATGAATTTCTAAAGAAGGATTTTGGAATATTGAAGCCGTTCACTCAACAATTTAAAAATATAGAAAAGTGGCGAAATATAGAATTAAAACCTCTTTGATAAAGCACCACGAAGACACCCTTTTTATGGTGAATTTTGTGCATTTTATATTATAAGCGGTTATGAATTCTTTGTTAGTAAGAATTATAAAATATATCATGTTTTCAAATGTTAAATACATTTTATTAATTATTTCTCTGAAATAATAGATTAATTTATTAAATATCATGTATAATTAAAGATTAATTATATGGGGTGTTTATCAATGACATGATAGCTTTTTATAATAAGTGATTTTTAATCATTATAAATAGTTTTGTGTATATTGTGTGCATAACAGAACGGAAAAAAAGATAGTTTATATTAATTTTATTTTAATAGTTTTATGACAAAAATATATTTTAAAAAAATCTGGTGTGAAACAACCACACGACTTCCATTACCCACTATTACACGTATTACATGCATTTATTGGAGATATTACATGCACTTTTTGGAATTTTCCAGTAAGAGAAACTTGACATACGTATAAAGACATATAAAACAGAGTTTACATAGCGAGTTTGAAAAAAATTCGTACAGCCGTTTTTAAAAGGAACGCACTTGCGGGACCTGAAATTGAGCTATTTATACAGGACGCCTATCAATTTTCCTGAACTAACCAACTATATCATTCGAAAGGACATCTAATAGAGTGTTTATATAGCAAGTTTGAAGAAAATCGTTAGAGCCGTTTTTGAGATACGGACTTACGGTCCCACTTCCGGTTTCCGATGTCCCACTTCCGGTTTTTCAATTTTCACCAAAATTTGGAAATTTCCTCTGTACACCAGACGTATTTCAATTCTAAAGTTTCGTAGCTCTATCTTTATTAGTTTCTGAGCTATAATAGCCAGAAAATTCTCCACATACACACTCACACACACACACACACATACACACTGACCAATTGCCAAAAACCACTTTTTTGGACTCAGGGGACCTTAAAACGGGTAAATCAGGTGAAAAACCGATATCCAATTTTCAGACCGAATACAATACTTCCATTACCTACGGTAGTAGGGTAATGGAAGTGATAATCTCACATGCCACTCACATCCCTTACCCTACATTTCAATACTATAAAGACAGTTTGCATATTAAGGGGTAAGATAATAAAGTACTATAAACCTACTTCAAAAGCTATTTTAACTAGGTTTAAGAACAGTATAGTTTGATAAATCTGTGTACTTATATTTATAATAAAATTCAAAGCTGTTAATAAATTTTAAAGTTTATTTCAATTTATTTAGACATTTTCATCTGGAACGCTCTTTCAAACATACTAAATCTTGATTAAACTTTTCAAGTGTTAATCTCATAAAAACTTTAAAATACAAATTTAAATTTTCTGAAATTATTTGTTTTTAAGTTATGCTTATAACACACATATATACAGATCAAGCGCTAAAAATTTGACTTTCGTAATCAGGGCACTTCAAAACGCGGTGTTATAAGAAAAAGACAGAACTGAAAATTAAACTTAAAAATTTACTTTAACTACATTATGGGTATGGAAATTAGTTTTCATTCCTGAGCAGCTTTCGTGGAGAATGTAAAATTTAATTAAGCACTTCAATCAATTAAATTCAATATAAAAGAAGGTTTTCGCTCAATCTTGAATAGCCCCGTATTTGTATATAAGTTATATACACACCCGTTTGTGTCTCCTGTGCGAACTATACATAACAGAAATTAAAATACATTTCCAAGAACATTCAAGTATAGCCCTAATATGTCCAAATTCTTCTTCGTAGCCCTGTACATGAAAGATCGAATATTTTTATACAATGTTCTACAAAATATATATGCTCATTTCATTTTGTTTAGTGCAGCCGATAGTTGTTTCACTGTACCGACCAGAAATTTCGCCCATAGAAAGTATTTGACTTATCTTGGATGTCCCTGTGCGCGTACTAGTTGCTTGATTTCAACGAACGTTTAGTATAGCACCCCTTTATGATACAAAGTTGGAACTTCCTTCTGATATTTGTTCTTGTGACTGCTGATAACAGACATACTGACACCAACCGCCAAAAACCTGTTTTAGGATTCATCGTATCATAAAACATGTAAGTTTAACAAAAATTCAATTTCAAAAATTTGACCCCAAAACAATACTTTTTCTACTATATATATGAACAAGAGAAAGTAAAAAATATAACAAAGCAAAATAATTCTAACAGAATTTTTATTTTACACCAACAGATGATTTTTCGGTTTTATTACCCTAGCTAGTGTATTGTTACTACATACGGTAGAAAAAAAAAATTGAGGGGTGGGGGGAAGAAGAGGTCAAATAGTCACTATATTTTATGTATAATTTTATGTTTTAATGTGCCCTCAATTCGAAAATTAAATTTCAGGAGGTTGCTATGCGTAAGTTTATGAATCTGTTAAAAGCATAACTCAAATATATATATATATATATATATTGGCTTGAAGCCCAATCGCGAAATTCTAAATCTATATGGAAATATTACTGGAAACATTTATTGATATCAAACAAGTTGTTCGCGTACAACATGCAAAAGAATTCAAATACACTTCGTCTATGGATGAAATTTCTCAGTGGGGTATTTTAGCATCTTCAAACTGCAAGCGAAATGAACATAATGAACATATATATTTACTCTTTAGAGAAGTATATGTCATGTGGAATATGGTATATAAAACATTCATGTTTCATTTACAGAGGCACACAAAAAGATTCTGATATATTAAGACTAATAGTTGAGAATGGAACGAAGTACAATTCAGCTTGGATTGAGATTTTTTTTCTTCTTTCTTTCTTTCTTTTGTGCCAATTTAAAGTTCATCGTTTGATGCGTATGCAATTTATAGGCAACTCAAAATTAGTTAAATAAACTTCAAAGAGTCGTAAGGACGGAAAATTCTCTGATTTTTTTCCCCCAATTTAGTAACATTCTTAAATGTTTTTTAATTTATCTACAACTAGCAAACTTTCCCCGCTTCGCTGGGCACTATATTTAAAGGATTTCTTTTTAATTTAATAATTGAAACGTTTAAATAAATATATTTCGATTGGCGACTATTTTCTTCACAGTTTTAGTATGGGATCTCCTTGACAATATCAAACATTTTTTGAACTTATCGAATCTGTGCAACAAAACTATTATTAAAACGAATATTCTCGAAAACAGTCAAATAGGAATGTTAATTCTTCGAATATTCTGGAAACAGTTGAAGCTGTTACTCGAACACTAAGAGTCACTATTCGATGAATGGTCGAATCAGAGAACGCACGTAAGTCGTTTTCGCAGCAATCACTATATCACGCTTCACGCACATGAACCCTCCCCCCCCCCTCCAAAAAAAAAAAAAATTACTGTACAGCCCTACCTCGCTGTGTATGAATCACAGAACACAAGAAACTCGGTTCCGCGGTAATCACTATCACGCATGTTAAAACCAAAAAACATCACTGGACAGCCGTACCTCGCGTGCATGAACCCCAGAACACACGAAACTCGGTTCCGCGGTAATCACTACCACGCATGTTAAAACCAAAAAACATCACTGGACAGCCCTATCTCACTGTACGTAAATCTCAGAGCACACGAAACTCGGTTCCGCGGCAATCACTATCACGCATGTTAAAACCAAAAAACATCACTGGACACCCCTACACTGCTGTGCATGAATCTGAAAACGCACGAAACTCGGTTCTGCGACAAACACTATCACGCATGTTAAAACTAAAAATAACATCACTGGACACCCCTACCACGCTGTGCATGAATCTGAAAACGCACGTAACTCGGCTCCGCGGCAATCACTATCACGTATGTTAAAACCAATAAAAAAAAAAAAAAAAAAAAAAAAACATCACTGGGCACCCCTACCACGCTGTGCATGAATCGGAAAACGCACGAAACTCGTTTTCGCAGCAATCACTGTCAAGCATGTTCAAAAAAAAAAAAAAAAAAAAAAAAAAAACACCGGACACCCCTACCTGAAATCAATGAAAATTGAATAAACCAATCAAATCTCTCATAATTCCTTATAACGTAGCTCTAGTTCAACGTAAAATACACTCAAATCAATGAAAATTAAATTAACCAATTAAATCTCTCGTAATTCCTCATAGTGTAGCTCTAGTTCAACGTAAAATACACTCAAATCATTGAAAATCCAATAAACTAATCAAATCTTTCGTAATTCCTCATAGCGTAGCTCTAGTTCAACGTAAAATACACTCAAATTAATGAAAATCAAATAAACCAATCAAATCTCTCGTAATTCCTCAAAGGCACTCAAATCAATGGAAATCAAATAAACCAATCAAATATCTCGTAATTCCTCAAATGTAGCTCTAGTTCAACGTAAAATACACTCAAATAAATGAAAATCAAATAAACTAATCAAATCTCTCGCAATTCCTCAAATACTCTCAAATCAATGGATATCAAATAAACCGATCAAATCTTTCGTAATTCTTCATTACGTAGCTCTAGTTCAAGGTAAAATACACTCAAATCAATGAAAATCAGATAAACCAATCAAATCTCTTGTAATTCCTCATAACGTAGCTGTAGTTCCATGTAAAATACTCTCAAATCAATGAAAATCAAATAAACCAATAAAATCTCTCCAAAGATTCTCCATTCTGCGTCATTATAGAAATGGGAAGTTTTATTTTCATATTTTTATTAATTAAAAGAAAACTAATCAAAACTCAAAAATTTGACTTCGATGTGCACAATGATCCTTCGGAGGGCACCTTTCTGTTAAATCACGTGACTGTCCGAGCTACCGTTTTCGAGAACAGTTAAATATACACATATATATATACAAATATTGCTCACTTAATAGTATAAGATATTCAGACGGTGGATCGAGAAGGTTGGTATCCAGAATACAGAAATGTACGTGAAATAAAGTAATTCCTAAAACTTTTAAAGTATACTGGAAATGTTCAGATCCAGTATTTTTATACACAGTTTAAACTGTAATAATCTGTTTCAGAGGAATGCAGAATGAAAAAAAAGACAGCCACTAAAATTAGTTCAAAGAAATATTTATGTTTTACATTAGCAATTTTTAAGCAAGTATTAGAGAGTTAGTCCATTTTGTAAATACACTACCACTGTTAAAAATTTCAACAGAAAACTCTGTGTAATCTATTATCTTAAGTCTTACGTTAAATTACAGAGAAAAAGAAACGGAGGTGTTAAAAAACTTATTTTATACATTCATTTTAATAACTAATATTAATTTAATTAATTATTGGGGAGAACATATTTCGGACTTAGAATGCTTTTTCTAAAGTAGAAACATGCATTTTTAATTTTAATTAAAAAATTAAATAATAAAATTAGGTAAAAATACAGAATAAAGATTGAGAATCTCGATTATTCATTTTTAACTAAGAATTACTGTAAATTTACAGAGACTCTGGATAAATATTTACATTACATTTACGTAAATTTTTAACAGTGTACAAAGGTTCTTCTTAAAAATGACAAAAAGGAAACCATTTTCTTGAACATAACATGCGAGTTAAATTTAATTAAATAATTAAATAATAGAATTTCGTAAAAATAAAGAATAAATATTAAGAATCTCGATTATTCACTTTTAACTAAGAATTACTGTAAATTTACAGAGACTCTTGATAAATATTTACATTAAATTTACAGAAATTTTTAAGAGTGAGCCATAAATGACCGGATGTTATTAATTTGACCGGACGTTATTGATTGGCAAACGTTTTATGAAATATCTCAGTAATTTTTTGTCGATTTGTCTTGAAACTTCAGAAGTGTGACGAATATAGTATTATATCTCATATATTTCAGTGAAAGATTTACCCTAAATACAAAACAAGGAACCAGTAAAAAAATAAATAAAAACAGAATGTTTGGAATTTCCTTGTAAAAAATAATGCTTGAAATGTGTTCTGGTTGTAACACGTTAATATGAGGATTCTTTTAATTATTTGTGTTCATTTGTATGCGAAAATGCATATATTCATGTAGATACACTGTTAAAAATTTCAACATTAAACTCTGTGCAATCTATTATCTTAAGTCTTACGTAAAATTACAGAGAAAAATAAACGGAGATGTTAAAAAACTTATTTTATACATTCACTTTAATAACTAATATTAATTTAATTAATTATTGGTGAGAATATATTTTGGACTTAGAATGCTTTTTCTAAAGTAGAAACATACATTTTTAATTTTAATTAAAAAATTAAATAATAAAATTAGGTAAAAATACAGAATAAAGATTGAGAATCTCGATTATTCATTTTTAACTAAGAATTACTGTAAATTTACAGAGACTCTGGATAAATATTTACATTACATTTACTGAAATTTTTAGCAGTGTACAAAGGTTCTTCTTAAAAATGACAAAAAGGAAACCATTTTCTTGAACATAACATGCGAGTTATTAAACCCAATGCAGCTCCCTTTTTAGGAAATTTGACATGTTACATTAGGCACAACATACGGCAATTAGCATATAAAACTATTTAATATTTAATGAAATATGAGCATTTATATTAAATAATTTTTACTTGCGCATGTGCACTCATTAAAAATTTTCATTTGCTTAATTCGCTGGTCAAATATATTGAACTAATATAAAAAACCTTAAAAAATACATCGTGGAAAAGAAAAAAAAAAAGCCGTTGTTAAAATAAACTGAATTTTAGTTCCTCTCAATAAAAAGAAAATTTTAAGGTTATCATCAAACTTTATTTTCAATCAACGAACACTATACTAAAGTTAATTCACACATAAAGAAAAAGAAGGAAGAATTAGAACACTTATAGTTTTATTTCATTTAGATAGGAACTGAAATTTAGTTCATTATATCGACGATAATTTTTTGAATTACAAGGCCATTTGCTTCTGGTTTTCATGTAAGTAGTCGATACATTTGACGAGTAAATTATGCAAATGAAATTTTTCTAATGCTTGCGCATGCGCATTTAAAATTACTTTTAAAAAATGCTCATGTTTCATTAGATGTTTAATATATACTAGCAGGCTTTGCCCGCTTCGCTGGCCACTAAATTTAAAGGAAACTCTTTTCTATATAGCTTTATAAAAATAAAATAAAATAAATTACTGAAATTGTTCAAAAGTTCGCTCCAGGTCCCTGCTGCATTCGGCAGCGATTTGGTCATCCACTGCAACTCGGGCGCTTGTCCCTATTACCTGCGACAATAGTTTACCAATGAGCTTCCATTTAGGTGCTTATTATATAACAGTTTCGAAATAGATAGTATCGAAAAAATTGGAGTTTCCCTTTTATATTTGAATCCCAGTTACATGTGAACAACACTATACGTGTTGTTCACATGTAACTCGGACTGGACTCAAATGTAACTGGGTTTAGACAACATAATATTTGCTTTTACGTTATTTCATATGTTTATTTTGTTTATCCAATCAACCATTAAATGACAGCAATTTCACGCCAAATATTACAATATGCTGTGACCGGCTACGTCTGTCGCATGAGACAATTAATTTTTTGTGTTTATATATAATTCATGGGTTGTAAACCTGATAGTACAGCCTTAATATAGTTCTCTTTGGCGGCTTTTGAATTTTTGTCACCATTTTAGACTTAATCCATTGTAACAATAAGACTTAATACCTTGTAACAATATGCTATGAGCGCTATTTCTGCCATATTTTAGACAACTAATTTTTTTATGGTTATATATATTTCCCATTAAACGTATTTTTATTTATTTATTTAAATATTAATTTGAATTTTTCAAATATTTCTGTTCGACAGCGTGCAAGTGCAGTAACACACAGAGGCTCATTTGTTTGTATGATAAATTAGCATAATGATTATTATATAAAAAAATAAATAAATAGGTAAACATTATCGTGTTGCACAACTTTATTATGTTGCTCCACTGGCGGCTTTTGAATTTTTGTCGCCATATAAACGATGGATTTTTTTTTTATTTTTTTTTGTATGAAAAGGGGAAGACTATTTTGCTAATAACTTTACCAGACTCTTTTTTGTTTATACATAAGAATCCTTTATATTCTGCTTATATTTTTAATGGTTTTTAGGTTTAAAATAGTGCTTGTTGAAATAAATTTCCTATCTTTAAAGCTGCATTTGTTCTGTAAATTTTGTTTAAAAATAAATCATTTATGTTTTTATATATTTGATGCGCTACTTAGATTAAAATGGCTGTTGCTATATTAAATTTCTGGTCGAAAAACGTTCGGTGTACTTCAACACCAATATTTAAAAAATCGCCCAGCAGGATCTGTTAATGAAACTGATAAAATAAAAATATGGTTCATAGAGTTTAAATAATCTATTTAAAAAAAACTTTTAAAACCCAAATTATTAATGTATCGTATCACATACATAGATATAGTAATAATATATAGATTGATCATTGGGGAGAAAAAAGTGATTCCTTTTCACTCGGGAAAAGACGGCGATTCTACCAAAATATGGCAGTCTTTCCCTGAGTGAATACACACGGGAATACACACGAATGTTTTAGCAAATAAAATTCATGAATAATTTATTTACTAAAGGTGAATGAAAAGCTCCAGATATAGTTTCAAATTCATTCTTCTTTTTTTCCTTTTTTCCTTCAATACCACTTAATGGCTGATTCCAAAGCTTTTTTTTTTCGGCATCAAAAATCTTTGCACGATAATATGGGGATGATAGATCTATATATATTATTATATCTATGATCACATAATTCTTTTCGAAGATAGAATAAAATTTAATTTGAAAAAAAATAATAACTTTTGTTTATTAACCAAAATAATTGATGAAATTTGAAATGCAAGTTGGTCTTGTATGGTACAGGCTGTATATTATATTTTTGTGTTCGTGAGAGAAAATTTAAAAGAATTTGAAAACTGCAATTTTTAGTCCCACTTAAAAATCATGTGACTTAATGTGAAGCAGATTTTTCATTTTTTTTTTTTTTTCTCCTAACGGTTTCCATACAATCTTCTGCTGTTGCCACCTAAAATTCATACTTTAGTTAATTTTAAAAAATCTAATTGTCCGATTGATAAGCTGTTTAATGCATCGGATTTACAAAAATTTTCCCTTTCATTTGCTATCTTATTTGTAACGATGCGACTGATATTTCTAATTTAGTTTCTTATCTTTCTGATTTATTTTCCTCATTTTAAATAAATGTACGTTTTTTTTTTTTTTTTTTTTTTTTTTTATTATTATTATTATTATTATTTTGTCGAAAAAAAATTGGCAACAATTAAATTATGGATAAAATTTTAAAATTTAAATGACTTATTTATCAGAATTAGAAGGTTACTATTTTCACATTTTAATTATTTAAGAAAAAACTAATCATCCGATTGATAAGCTGTTTAATGCATCGGATTTACAAAAATTTTCCCTTTTATTTGGTATTTTATTTGTAACGATGCGACTGATATTTCTAATTTATTTGCTAATCTTTCTGATTTATTTTCTTCATTTTAAATAAATGTACGTTTTTGTAAATTCGGATCCTGGTCTCTGCTTTATTGAAGACACCATTACTTAATATTAAATAAATTCAGACGTGGCTTTGAAATAAAACACCTCGTACTTAAAGACGAAAACATTTAATAAGACACTACTAAAAAAAACGCACAAAACATAGATAAACATTTAGAACACAAATAAAAATATTCTTCTCTAATTAACTAAACATGTCATTCTCTCGTTCCATCCAAAACTCCCTTCTCTCTTCCTTGGCTGTTGCCACCTATCTCCTGTCAAATACCACTTCATGACGTCATGGAACTTTACTCGTCCCTCCTTTTTGAGCTCATACGTCACAGGAGTGACTATGATGCTACCAAACTTAGATACTGTTTCATGATATAGAGAGTTTCTACACAAATGTTCACATTCATGATAATGCTGAATAGTTTTTGATATAATACTAAGATTTTCTAAGAAAATGTTCATAAAATAAATGTTCATATATGTAAATCCTAAAAGTTTATATCAAGAGTTTATTAAAAAAAAAAAATGCATATATCATAAAATCTTTAGGAAGAGCTTCTGCATATGCCCAAAGAAAAAAAAAAATTAAATGCATAGTATATTCAGCAATAAACAACAACAGCAATACACACAAATAATTGATCTAACATTGAATATCTTACAAACAACCCTTATAATATGCACATGAATTATATAGTATATCACGAGGTAAATTAAATTTGAATAATTAGATATAACTGAAATACTATTAAAATATTTTAAGGAAGTCTAGATAAAGAATCGGCATTGCCATGATTTTTTCCCTTCCTATACGTAATTTTTAGATTATATCTTTGCAAAGCTAAAGCCCAACGTGCTAACTTTGCACCGTGTGGCATTGTTTGGGTCAGAAAAGTCAGAGGATTGTGATCGGAAATTACTTCGACTTCTGCACCGAAGAGCCAAGTATCAAACTTTCGTAGAGCAGTCAGCACACTGTAAGCCTCTCGTTCGATCGTTGACCATCTGACTTGGCACGGAGAAAGTTTTTTACTAAAGAAAGCAATCGGATGTTCTTTGCCAGAATCGTCCGACTGAGATAAACATGCTCCTATAGCTTTGCTCGAAGCATCAGTGTACAATTTGAATGGCTTTGCTATATTAGGCGTATATAGATATGGCATATTCATTAAATGGTGTTTCAATTTTTGAAAGGCTGTTTCTTGGGCATCAGACCAGGGAATTTCATTAGGTACGCTTTTCTTTGTTAATTCAGTCAAGGGAAGAATTTCTAAAGCAAAATTTGGAATGTATTCCTGGTAATAATTAGCCAAACCAATTACACTACGAAGTTCTTTTTTGGTGATAGGCCTGCAAATTTTTCTTATAGCTTCGGTTTTTTCGGGATCGGGTGTATGTCTTCCTGATCCAATAATATGGCCTAAAAATTTCACTTCATTCTTTCCGAAATCGCATTTCTTTAAATTAACTGTAAGACCAACTTCTTGGAATGTTTTGAGAACTGCTTTCAAATGTGTTATATGTTCACTCCAAGTGGTAGAGAATACTGCAACATCGTCGATATAGGATCGACAATAATCTTTATGACTTTCTAAAACTTTGTCTATAGATTTTTGAAATGTACTACCAGCGTTCTTCATACCAAATGGCATGACATTCCATTGGAAATGCCCTGAGTGGGTAGTAAAAGCAGTATAATGTTTGCTGTCTTCTTTCATAGGTATTTGCCAGTACCCTTTCGTGAGATCTAGAACAGAAATAAACTGCGAATTACCAATCAAGTAAATAAGATCATTGGCAATCTTCATGGGGTATGCATCTGGGATGGTATAGTTGTTCAATAAACGAAAATCAACACATAACCTAACAGTTCCATCCTTTTTGGCAACGCAAACGACAGGATGAGCCCATTCGCTGTTACTATGTTCTATTAGTCCAAGTATAAGTAATTCTTGAATCTGTCGATCCACTTCCTTTTGCATAACTATCGGTATTCTATATGGACGTAGTCTTTTAGGACAGCAATCTCTAGTAACGCGGACACTGTGTCCTTCTACTTTAGCGATTCCGGGTTTAGTGCTGAAAACATTATTATATTTGCATATCACATTTTTCAAACCATTTTTCTTTTCAAAATTTAAATCTAAACTATCAATATGATTCGCTATCTCTTTAGGGGTTAGGCATCCATTTCCGAATGGTGCGTAATGAATATCACCAAAATCTTTATCTTCATCAAATATTAGGCCAACATGGTCAATTCGAGCAACGTATGGTCTGAGCTTATTAAAATGCAGTTCTCTTCTGGACCCATTCTCTAATTCAACTAAGGCTGAATGTGGTCTAGTGATTTCAACGACAGTAGCTGGGCCAATCCAAGTTTTAAGTAATTTATGCGAAGATGAAGGAACTAGTATTAGTATTTTATCACCAACATTAAACTGTTTATCTCTTGCTCTCAAATTATACCGCGAAGTATATCTTTCTTGAGAATCCTGAGCATATTCTGATGCAATTTCATGTGCTTTTCTTAGTTTCTCAACTAGTTCTGATATATATTTTTCAACTGATGCGGAAGCTGAAGTGGGAATTTTCCTCTCACCAGTCCATACGTCTTTCAATAGTGACAATGGTCCAGGAGGCAAACGCCCATAAACTAACTGAAACGGAGAAACACCTGTCGTACTATGAGGAACTTCTCTGTAAGCAAAAAGTAGATATGGAAGATGTAAATCCCAGTTAGATCCATATTCCTGTATATTTTTATTTAACATATCTTTCAATGTTCGATTCCAACGTTCCACTGCACCCATACTTTCTGGATGACCTGGCGTTGCAAACCTCGGAGAAACTCCAAGAAGTTCCACAAATGCTTCACTTAATTTAGCAGTAAAATTAGTACCTTGGTCTGTACATATTACTTTGGGGAACCCAGTCTGTGTAAATATTCTCATCAGATTATTGCAAGTTGTTTTAGCATTGATGTTAGTCACGGGAATAGCTTCAGCCCATCTAGTACATAAGTCAACTGCACAAATCACATATTTATGTCCTCTTCGAGACGGGGGTTCTAAAGGCCCAATACAGTCCAAACTCCAGACTTCAAATGGAATTTCTGGCCTAACGATGGGTTGTATCGGTATACGATCCCTATAGGAAACTGTTCTGCGTAATTGGCAGGTTTTGCAACTTTCACAAAATTTTTTAACGTCTTCTTTGAGACTTGGCCAATAAAATGAATATTTTATTCTCTGCTTTGTTTTCTGTTCGCCTAGATGACCAGCCAATGGTATTTCGTGTGCCATCCTATGAACTTCTTTTCTTTTGCATGTGGGCAGAACAACTTGATCAACATTTTCTCCACATAAGCATTCTGAATGGACAAGAACTCCATTACTAATTTTAAATGAATTCTTCCCATTTTTGGCATAAAACCAGGATTTCTTTAAATCTTCATCATCTAATTGTAATTTTATAAAATCTTCTTTATTTCCATTGCTTTTATCATCGGTAATCTCAGCATTAAGTTGAAGGGACGTTGAGATGTTTTTCTTTTCATCATGTTCTTCCTGATTTTCTTTTTCAATGCTCTCATTTAACTTTGCAAGTGCATGATTCATACATCCATTTAATTCTACATTCTCCATTAAAACTTCATAGGCAGTTGAACAAATTAGCATATCATTCACAAGTTTCTTCGACACTGCACAAGTTACAGGTACATTGCCGTGTTTCCCATCATCTATCTTTAGGTTAAAAATCTTTAGAGCAGCTACTTCTTATTCACCGAAAGCCGAAATAATTTGGATTGTTCCATCCCCTTCTCCAAAGTCGGTATCGACCAAATCTGCACGTAAGACTGAAATTTGTGCTCCAGTATCCACTATTGCCTTCAAAACCTTTTCTCCACATTTGATATTTACGTATTTCAAATCATCAATTCCATCTTTAATCGGCATAGAGGTTGACACAGGAATGGACACCTTAGCAGTTACAACTTCGTTCGCTGTCTTTGGCTTAACGTCTTTGGCTTCAACCACATTACTTACGGCATTACGAGTTGATGTTTTCTTGGAATTCTTGGGACAAACTCTAGATAAATGCCCCACAGATCCACACGTAAAACAAGTAGGTTTAAAACTTGTATTTTGATCAGTTCTTGGAGGAAATGATGTCCTAAATTTCCGAGATGGCTGTTCGTCTTTTTGTTTGTTGCTAAAGTCTTTAAAATCAGGTTTGTAATTACTAGTTGTTCTATGTTTCATATCACCCAAACCGGATCCCTTAGCATTCAATCGTACACTTTCGTACTCATCCAACTTATCGGCTAAAACACCCGGAACAAGTAACTTAGCCCAGTCATCGACGAAATGTTCTCGGATATCACCTGGAACGCGTCTTTTTAACTGATCCGTAATCATAAGATTCTTCAATCCTTCAAAATCATTTACTGCAACTCCTTCAAGCCATTCCTCAAAGTAGCTTGTTATTTCGAAAACAAAGTCTCGCCAAGATCGAGTAGGGTTTCGCTGATGTTTCACAAATTTTTGTCTGAAATGTTCAGGGCCTAATTTAAATCGTTTTAATAATAAACCTTTGATATAACATAATCGTCAAATTTTTCTTCTGATTCACGAGCTATTAATTGAGTGATTTCTTTTGGCATAAGAGCTAAAAGAGCTGACACCCAGTTACATTTATCTAGATTAATTCTCTTGGCTTGACGCTCAAACAAAGTCAAGAACAGCACTATATCTCCATCTCTCATTTCGAATTTTGGAACGATTTTTGTTAAATCTTGCGTATTACTCTTAGCTTCAGAAATCGGTGCTACTTTAAACTTTTCAGCTTCCAAACGGATTTTTTCTAACTCAAATTCATATTCGCGTTTTTGTTTTTCAATCTCTTGCTCTTGGAATTGCTTTTCAGCGTCTTGTTTCTCATGGAGCTTCCTATCTTCGATAATAATGTCGAGCTGATTCTTAGTAAACTCTTCGTCATATTCTTTATCTTTGGTAATTAATTTGCGTAAATCGCTTACAGTCATTTCATTCGTGACCTGAAGATTCAGCTCCACAGCCAACAATTTCAAATCCTCTTTCTTTGCGCGACCCAAATATGCCATCTTATACACCTAAAATTTTCTGAACCAGAAACTTAGCAAAAATTCCTCAAGGTGGTGCTGATTAAAACACTTTGTTAAATATTAATGGAAATAAAATTATATACCATACGCAAAACCCATAATTTATACCTAAAGCAATTGATATCTATATAAATTTCTTTACTTAGCTTATGAATCAATTTGACTTTAAAAATACATGAATGATATTTTCACACATTAGAAATAATTTAAAACACACTGTCGTGCATATTTACATTTCCTTACGCAATGAAATATAAAATAAAATTCTTTTCTTATTTATCCAATTTATTTTTTATTGAAACCAACACTTTTATTTCATATGAAATGAATAAACAAACAATTCTATCATAAGCTTACTTCAACGTTTGTAAAAAAAAATAAACAATAAAAAAAATGTATTCTTTAACACTTTATATATATTTACCATTTGTCATAAGCATAAACACAGAAAAGAAAAAAAAAATTACTCTTTCTATAAAATAATGAAATGGAACAAAAAAATAAAAATAATAATAACGCAGACGATTTTCGTCAGCATTAGCTATTTCGTTCGAAACAAACTAATTTATTATGGCTCGTTATTAAATGAAATAAACAAAACACTATTTGTGTAATTTCAGCACTTAATAACTAAAACTAGTTGGAACCCGTCGAATTCGACGGTCACTTTATTGACCGTAATGTTTCAAAAATCGTCGCATCATTATTTAAATGTATTTCAAGTTAAAACATCTAATATAATTTATGACATTTCACTTTAAAAAAGGAATTCGGAAAAATGCTTATAAATAGAAATACTATATACGACACCACTTTCTACAAAGTACTCTCAATGGTGACGTCAAACTGACTCCAAGTAAACAGTTGCTATCTTTTATTTTCTATTTCGTTTAATACTATGACTACATGTTAGTTGACCCGTCCGGCGTTGTCCGGGCCTATGATAATAACCTTA
Source organism: Salticus scenicus (assembly GCA_963930645.1). Lineage (NCBI taxonomy): Eukaryota > Metazoa > Arthropoda > Arachnida > Araneae > Salticidae > Salticus > Salticus scenicus. The sequence goes on along the minus strand of OZ005650.1, from coordinate 355,141,958 downwards.
AATGAACCTTAAATTTGTATGATTTTAAATCCTAAACTCGATTTTGTTTGAATTTCTATTTTTAAATAAAAGCATCGCAAAAAAGATAATCAGTTGTAACAAAAAAATTACCTTGAACCGAACGAAACTCTGCCTTGTGACCCCGGTGCCTGCGGCAGCGCATACGCCGGCCGCTAATAACATAAAAAGAATTGTCAAAAATTATTCTGGAACCAAACGAACCCGACCGGCGTTGCCCGGGCCCATGATAATAACCTTAAATGAACCTTAAATTTGTATGATTTTATATATTTAACTCGATTATGTTTGAATTTCTATTTTTAAATAAAAGCATAGCATCACAAATAAATAAATAAATAAATAAATAAATAAAAATCAGCTGTAACAAAAAAATTACCTCGAACCCAACGAAACTCAGCCTTGTGACCCCGGTGCCTGCGGCAGCGCATACACGGACCGCTAATAACATGAAAAAATTCCCAAAAATTAACCTGGAACCAAATGAACCAGATAACCTTATATGAACTTTAAATTTGTATGATTTAATATCTTTAACTTTATTTTGTTTGAATTTGTATTTTTAAATGAAAGCATCGCGAAACAAATAATCATATGTTACAAAAAAATTACCTCAAACCGAACGAAACTCCGGCTCGTGACCCCGGTGCCTGCGGCAGCGTATATGCGGGTCGCTAATAACATGAAAAAATTCTTAAAAATTAATCTTGAACCGAACGAACCTCTGAATCGTGTTTCCGCCGCCTGTGGCTTCGGCACCGTATAGCAGGCATGCTACGCACGTGCTGCAAAATTCACATTCCTCCACCAGGGGGCGCAGTATGTTGTATACGAACATCACCAATCACCTTGAACTTCCAAGACCTTTCAAATAAGGTGTCACATGGTGGTGTCAACTGTAAAATCCTTTAGTTGCACTTTCTCCCGCCAGGGGGCACAGTGTGTTCAGTACGAACATCACCAACGGTCAGGAAATACCAAGACCTTTAAAATAAGATATAACATGATAGGGTCTAATACAAAATCACCTAGTTCCATTTTTCCCCACCAGGGGGGCGCACTATATTGTATACAAACATCCCCAATCAACATGAAATTTCAAGACCTCTATCACCAATCGCCTTGGATTTTCAAGACCTTTTAAATAAGGTGTCACATGGTGGTGTCAACTGTAAAATCCTTTATCCTTTATCCAACTGTAAAATTTCCGCCGCCAGGGGCGCAGTGTGTTCTGAACGAACATCACCAACGGTCAGGAAATACCAATACCTTTAAAATAAGATATAACATGATAGGGTCTGCTGCAAAATTACCAAGTTCCATTTTTCACCACCAGGGGTCGCACTATATTGTATACAAACATCCCCAATCGACATGAAATTTCAAGACCTTTAAAATGAAGTGCTACATGTGTGGGTCTAGAACGGATTTCCCTCTCAAACTAATTTTCCCCCTTTCCCCCCCCCCCCCTCTAAATCTACTTTCCCCCTTTAAAATCGAAAATTCCAAATTCGCAGAAAGTGATTTTTTAGTATTCGACTCTAGTCCCCATATGTAAAATTTCTTCACCGTGAAGTAATTTGGAGCTTAGTTAAGCTCGTAAACGTGTTTTTAGCCCGTTTCCCCCCCCCCCCGGGGGAAACCGTTCGACTTTTTTTTATTTTTCTCTTTTCATAGCACATCTACAGACCAAGACCTTTCTTTAGACACCTCAACCAAATTTTTACACCAAGTAGTTCTCTCAATATAGTGGAGACAGACAAAAACATGTTTCAAATTAATATATAGATTTTTTTTTCAAATAATTGATTTACACCAAACGCAGGAAAATCTTGAAAAATTCTTGAAAAAATTTAATGTAAAGTTGATTGTGCACGCATAACTTTCCTCAAACTCAACGAATTTAAGAAGTTAATAGCTCAAAAGAAAGAGCTTGATCCACTGAGTGTTCTTAGACTTGTGTCAACAGCCTACGTTAATTACAACTCTAGTTATAGAGGTTTGAGTGAAGGAAAATCTTGAAAAAATTGAATGTAAATTTGATTCTGCACGCATAACTTTCCTCAATCTCAACGAATTTAAGCAGTTAATAGCGTAAAAGAAAGAGCTTGATCTACTGAGTGTTCTTAGACTTGTGTCAACAGCCTACGTTAATTAGAACTCTAGTTATAGAGGTTTGAGTGAAGGAAAATCTTGAAAAAATTGAATGTAAATTTGATTGTGCACGCATAACTTTCCTCAAACTCAACGAATTTAAGCAGTTAATAGTTCAAAAGAAAGAACTTGATCCACTGAGTGTTCTTAGACTTGTGTCAACAGCCTACGTTAATTAGAACTCTAGTTATAGAGGTTTGAGTGAAGGAAAATCTTGAAAAAATTGAATGTAAATTTGATTGTGCACGCATAACTTTCCTCAAACTCAACGAATTTAAGAAGTTAATAGCTCAAAAGAAAGAGCTTGATGCACTGAGTGTCCTGAGAGTGAAACGATCAAGATCCATTCATTAGAAGAGGAGCTATGAGAATTCGAATTGCTTGAGTGAATGTGTCCCATAAGAAATGTACAGGGAAGAATCGCGTTTGAGTATAACTTGAATAAGATGGGAGTTGAGTAAATTTCAATGATTGATGACATATCTGTGTCTAAATACCTTTCATTAAAAAAAAAAAATAAAGGAAATCGGCCGGATAGAACGGCCAGACGGACTGACTTTAGTTTTCATAATTTTTTTTAATATATAAGATGAATCAACTCTCATAATATATTTCATATTAGGTACATTCATTAAAATATAAATATTCTAAAGAAAAATAGATTTTCCAATGTCAGGAACAAAATACGATATTTACTCTTATTTATTTCATCACACAAAATACTTTTAACTCTTATTTCGGAGAGCAAACAAATAAAATATATAGATATGTATATATATCAAACTGAGGGGGAAAATATCAAGATCTACTGTTGTAGATATTTAACAGATAAACAGCTCTATATTTTTTGAAGTAAATAAAAAAAATCACATTGTATTAAAATTAATATTTACTGGCGTGAAATATTAAACCTTTATTCACTGCCGTAAATAAATGTAATTAATACATATACGCTGTATTAAAATTAAACAATCACTGGCGTGACATCGTATGCTGTTATTTACCAGCGTAAAATATAATACACTTAATACATTCACACTGTATTAAAATTGACATTCACTGGCGTGAACTTTATTCGAATGTATTTGAGAACAAAAACTTAGAACTGGCGTTCTATTATCATTTTATGTTATAAAAAAAAAATTTAAAAGGTACACTTAAAATATTTGGGCATGTACACGAAAGCTCTTACCTTCCCCATTTTCTCGGTATCGTTTTCTATCCTAGCAAAAGGCTGCGCCAGTAAAATTCGGATCCTGGTCTCTGCTTGATTGAAGACACCATTACTTAATCTATATATATAAAAGAACACTTCCTGAGTGAGTGAGTGAGCGAGGGGGTGATCTATCAACGCCCAGACCAAACCCCTGGACCTAGAAGCATGAAATTTCGTGACAATGTTCTTTCTATGACGTAGGCATCCACAAGAAGCGATCTTACAAAATTCGCCCCCCAAGGGGGGGAGGGGGGGGGCAAAACGTTATTTCACAAAATCCTTCATACTTCAAACAAAAAAAACAGATATCCGTAAAATTTTTGCTTTAAAATATAGCTAATACAAATGTCTAAAAACCAATTTCTGGAATTTTTAAAATTCAGTCCCCAAGGGGGGCGGGGGGGCAAAACGTGATTTCACATGCGTAAAGCGTGATTTCGCATAATCCTATATATCTGAAACAAAAAAATAGATATACGTGAAATTTTTGCTCTAAAATATAGCTAATGCAAATATCTAAAAACCAATTTCTGGAATTTTAGAAATTCAGTCTCCAGGTGGGGCAGCAGGGGAGGTTGGGGGTGGGGGGCTATGGGGCAAAAACAAATAGAAATACAGTTAGGGCGTTCAAAATTGATACAGATAGGTTTTAGAGGCCTGCAAGTCAAATGAGGATATTTTCAATTGTGTAAAGTTATTAGGAGGGGAAGGAAGGGGGGTAGGGAGAGGGGGGGGCAAAAAATAAAAATAGAGTTAGATCGTTCAAAACTGGTATATAGTGGTTTTCGATACCTACAAATCGATTGCGGATATTTTCGAAGTTGTAAAATTATTAGGAGGGGCGGGAAGGGGGGTGGGGCGGGAAGGGGGGGCTATGGGGCACAAACAAATAGAAATGCAGTTAGGCCGTTCAAAATTTTTACAGATAGGTTTTCGAGGCCTGCAAGTCGAATGGGGATATTTTCGAGAGTGTAAAGTTATTAGGAGGGCTGGGAAGGTGGGGGGGAGAGGGGGCAAAAAAATATAAATAGAGTTAGATCGTTCAGATTTGGTATATAGAGGTTTTCGATACGTACAAATCGATTGCGGATATTTTCGAAGTTGTAAAATTATTTGGTGGGATGGGAAGGGGGGGTGAAGCGGTAAGGGGGGGGGGCTATGGGCAAAAACAAATAGAAATACAGTTAGGCCGTTCAAAATTGGTACAGATAGGCCTACAAGTCGAATGGGGATATTTTCGGAAGTGTAAAGTTATTAGGAGGGCCGGGAAGGTGGGGGGGGCGGAGGGGCAAAAAAAGTAAAATAGAGTTAAATCATTCAAAATTGGTACATAGATGTTTTCGATATCTACAAATCGATTGCGGATATTTTTGAATTTTTTAAATTATTGGGAGGGGCGGGAAGTGGGGGGGGGGGGACGGAGGTGCCAAAAAATAAAAATAGAGATAGATAGTTCAAAACTGGTGCATAGGGGTTTTTGATACCTACAATCGATTGCGGATATTTTCAAATTTGTAAAATTATTAATATTAATATTTAATTTTATGCACTCGGTTGCGCTTTCTGCGCTAATCAAATAAAATGAAAGTAATTATTCATTTGTTCAAAAACAGAAGTAATGAAAATTATGAGCTTACCTTTTTCTGTTCTGAGGAGTCGGCTGTCCCATGAACCTGTAGCTCAATGTTTTATTTATTATTATTATTTGTTTTTCTTCTCTGTAAAATAATAATATTATTAATTGTTTGAAGAAACACCATTGATACCATCTTTGATTTTAACTTGTATATTTAATGAAAAGGAAAGTAAAAGTAAAATAAAAAAGAAAGGAGCGAGAAAATGATCTCACTTTTTATATTCAAAATTAAACACTAACTAAAAGTATCAGAATCTATTCCGATGAAAACATGCAGGTGTGGAGTCACGTGGTACAGTTCTAAAAATAGATCTTCACCCCTTCAAACCACGGAGGGGATGAAAAGTTGGGAGGGTGAAAACAGACACACTTTTGTTCTTATTATAATGTTCGATTTTACAGAACACATTTTGGAATAAAGGAGTCTTTTCGAGTTTGTAATTTTCTGTCAGCCCTCCTCAAACGAGGAATAGTGTCTTAGTTCCATATTGTCTCGGTGTTTCAGAAAAATCGGCTTAGGAGTAGGTTTGGTCAACACATCTGCAGTCATGAATTTACTCTGCAGATATTGTAGAGAAATTGTTCCATTTTCACACAGGTTTTTCACGCAGTGAAAACGAATATCGATGTGCTTGGAGCGTGCTGTGTGTTTGGGCGATTCAATCATTTTGATGGTTGACTGATTGTCTTCGAATAATTTTATCGGCAGTTCCTGTGGTAAGTCAAGGTCCTCTAACACTCTGGTGAGCCATGATATCTCTTGTCCAGCATTTGCGGCTGATACGAACTCTGCTTCTGCAGAAGACAGAGCTACACACGTTTGCTTTTTCGATGTCCACTGGATTGGTGTTTTTCCTACTAAGAATAGATTTCCTGTCATCGATTTGCGATCGGATTTATCACCGGCCCAATCGGCATCGGCGTAGCAGGTCAGGATAGGTTTTTCCTTTCCACTTATAACTAAATTTAATTCTTCGGTCGTTTTTAAATAACATATGATCTTCTTCGCAGCATCCCAGTCTTGCTGCCTGGGCTTCTCGTTGCGTCTACTCAGAATATTGACAGCTGCTGCAATGTCAGGTCTAGAGATAGTAGCTATATATAATAGGGATCCGATGGCTTGTCTGTATTTTGTATTGTTGTGTAGTAGATTATCGTCGGAGGCATTATCCAGATAACCAGGATTCATAGGTATATTTGTGGGCTTAGCGTTTTGAAGATTGAATTTTTCCACTAGTTCTTTAATTTTAGATCTTTGGTTTATAAAGTATTCTCCTTGTTTAGATTTTTGTATATTAATGCCGAGGTAGTAGCTTATTTCCCCGAGATTTTTGAGCTCGTATTTTTCACTAAGTTTCTCGATAGTTTCTTCTATTTGTTGGTCCGACCCTGATATTAAAAGGTCGTCCACGTAAATAATTATATGTATGGGGTTTGTTCCATTTTTCCTAAACAGGCAGGCATCTGCTGTGCTTTGTGTAAAACCGAATTCTTTTAGAGTTTCACCAATTTTCAAATGCCATGATCTGGCGGCTTGCTTAAGACCATAAAGGGCTTTTTCTAATTTCCATACTTTATTTTCATTTCCCGGTGAAATATAGCCTTTAGGCTGTTCCATGTATACTATTTCATCTAAGTCTCCATGCAGGAAGGCAGTTTTAATATTAATATGGTGAACCTGTCTGTTTCTGTGAGCAGCACTGGCTAAAAAAGCTCTAATTGTGCTATGGGATACCACCGGGGCAAAAGTTTCGTGAAAGTCTTCGCCATATTTTTGGCTGAAGCCCTTCGCTACCAATCTAGCTTTATATTTGGCTATTTTGCCTGAGGAGTCATATTTGACCTTATAAGTCCATTTGGACCCAATTACTTTTCTTCCTGGTGGAGGTTCTACCAAAGTGAATGTTTTGTTTTGGATTAAGGAATTCATTTCTTCCTGCATTGCGTTTAACCAGTTCTGTTTTTCTTGTGGGTTTGTTATGTTGAGAAAATCATTATAATCTTTAGGTTCATTTGCCTCAAAATTTTCTGTTAAGTAAATAAGCCTTTCGGGAGGTACACCTTTATTGTGTCTATTTGACCGTCTCAAGGTGTCGTTTGTGTTGTCGTGTTCACTAGTGATATTTTGATCTGGTGAACTTATGTCAATTTTGACAATTTCGCGCATTATGGGCGATTCTGTGTCGGAGTGTTCATTTTTATTGTTTCCTGAGAGTAATTCTATTTCATTGTTTTCTCCTGAATTGTTTATAGTATTTTCAATGAATTTAACTGTTCTTGCAAGTATTACACAGCCGTTTTTCAGGTAGATTCTATACGCTTTAGCGCTGTTATCATAGCCGACAAAAATGCCTTCTTGGGCTTTGTCATCTAATTTACCCCGTTTACTTTTATGAATGTAAGCATAGGCTTTACAGCCGAAAGTTTTTAAGTTATTTAAATTTGGTTTGCTACCATGCCATAATTCGTAAGGAGTTTTTGTAGTGGCTTTTGTAGGTAGTCTGTTTTGGAGGTAATTGGCGGTGTTTAAAGCTTCTCCCCACAATTTTTTGTCTAAGTTAGCTTCTGATAAAAGTGTACGTGTCATTTCGATTAGTGTACGATTCTTTCTTTCCGCAACCCCATTTTGGGCTGGGCAATGTGGTACGGTGAGCTGATGGTGAATACCATTTTCTTTAAGAAACTCTTCTACATTTTTGCTCATGTACTCACCACCATTATCTGACCTTATTGTTTCTGGTTTCTTTCCAAATTTGTTTGTGGTAAAGTTGACGTATTCTTTTAATTTCTCGATTACTTCGCTCTTTTTACTTAGAAAATAAATCATTGTATACCTAGAATAATCGTCAACAAAAGTTAAGAAATATGATTTACCACCTATTGTTGGTACCTGAATAGGTCCGCAAACATCGCTATGTACTAATTCTAGTATTTGTTTTCCCCTATTTTCTGCAGTTTTTGGATACGGGGTGTCAGTCAGTTTTGTTTTGATGCAAGTTTCGCATGTTATCTCGTGTTTGCAGTTATTGATTTTTATTCCCAGAACTAACTGATTTTTGTTTAGTTCTTTAATGGAGTTGAAATTTTTTTGTCCCATGCGTTTATGCCATAGAGTAATACAGTTAGGATTTTGGCATTCTTCAGTCAGGTATGTGTTATATTTGTTTATTGGCATGGGCAAATTTAACTCATATAAGTTGTTATTTTTTGTACCCTCTAAAATTGTTTCATTTTTCATAGAGATGTAACACTTTTGTTTAGTGAATGTGACTTTACAGCCATTTTGGGTGGCTTTGTGTACAGATATTAAGTTTGCCTTTAATTCTGGAACATATAAAACATCCTTTAGTGTTAGTTCCCTTTTTTGTTTATTTGGATCTAGGTATTCAATTTTTATTTCTCCTGAACCAAGTGAAGTGAGGGTGTTTCCGTTTGCTACACATACTTGCGATTTTTGTGACTCATCTAAATTAACGAAAAGGTCTATATTGTTGCTTATGTGCGATGAGGAACCACTGTCAATTATAAAGTTGTTCGTCATTGTGTTTTTAGTCGTGAAAGCCATTTGTTTTGTTTGTGATGTTATTTGCTTCATTTGTTTTGAATGGCTTTGTTATTGTGTATGTGTGTGTGGCAACTCATCATTGTGTGTCACTAACTGTGAGGAATTGGTTGTTCTGAATTTATTTCTAAATTGTTTGTTTTTAGTGTTATCAGCATTTCTGTTTTTCAGATGCCAGCACTCCGATTTATTGTGGTTTGTTTTCCTGCAGTACGTGCAGTATTTATTTTCCTTTTTAAAGTTACTGTTATACTGTTGTTTTTTATTTATGTGAAAAGCTTTAGAAGAATTTGAATTGTTTTCGGAGGCTTCTTTTCGACGATTGAATTCATCTAGCAATTTGCTGCTAACATAGTTAGGTGTGAGTTCATTTTCAGGGCGAGCTTCAAGGGCTATAATCAAGGTTTCATAGCTTTTGGGTACGGAGCATAGTAACAGTGCAGAAATATGCGCGAATTTTATTTCTTCCCCAATTGATTTCAATTTATCTATGATTTCCAACATTTTATTTATGTGGATTTGCATATCGCCAACTTCTTCTAGCTTCGTGCTATATAATTTTCTCAATAAGTATAATTTACTACTTAAGTTCGTTCTTTCGTGGATATCACGCAATTTATTCCATGTTTCTAGAGCTGTTTGCCATTGTTTGATGTGGATGATTTGAGCGTCATCAATGAACAAATTTATGATTGCTCGCGCTTTATTGTCTTTTTTTCGCCATACATCTGTTATAGGATTTGGCGGGTCATCTGTAATAACCTCATATAATTCATCCTTCATGAGATACATTTGCATTTTAAACTTCCAAACTGAATAATTTTCAGAATTTAGTTTCTCAATTGTTGGGCTTTCCTTAAAGGATGCCATTTTCTGATTTCTTTTTATTTATAGTAAATACTATATCCTTGAGGAGAATTTATTTTGTTTTGTTTTTATGATATTATTAATTCTTCAATTTTTCAGAAAACAGGGTTTCTTAATTTTCTTAATTCAAAAAAATGTACGAATGCATTTATTTCATATTCTTAATATGATTTCAAACACTGAATATACTTTTGTTTTACTTTAAACAAAAATACTTTTGTTTTGTTAAATAATAATATTATTTAATATTCATGTTTTATTTTCATATTAAATTACTTTTATATACTTTTCCCTTTATCTTTGGGACAGCCAGACAATTTATAAAATACTTATATTTTAAAGGTAAGCTTTAATATGTTCATTTAAGAACAATGATACATTTTTCAGCTATTTAATATTCTATCAGGCGCATAATCTAATATTAATATTTAATTTTATGCACTCGGTTGCGCTTTCTGCGCTAATCAAATAAAATGAAAGTAATTATTCATTTGTTCAAAAACAGAAGTAATGAAAATTATGAGCTTACCTTTTTCTGTTCTGAGGAGTCGGCTGTCCCATGAACCTGTAGCTCAATGTTTTATTTATTATTATTATTTGTTTTTCTTCTCTGTAAAATAATAATATTATTAATTGTTTGAAGAAACACCATTGATACCATCTTTGATTTTAACTTGTATATTTAATGAAAAGGAAAGTAAAAGTAAAATAAAAAAGAAAGGAGCGAGAAAATGATCTCACTTTACATATTCAAAATTAAACACTAACTAAAAGTATCAGAATCTATTCCGATGAAAACATGCAGGTGTGGAGTCACGTGGTACAGTTCTAAAAATAGATCTTCACCCCTTCAAACCACAGAGGGGATGAAAAGTTGGGAGGGTGAAAACAGACACACTTTTGTTCTTATTATAATGTTCGATTTTACAGAACACATTTTGGAATAAAGGAGTCTTTTCGAGTTTGTAATTTTCTGTCAATTATTAGGATAGACGGGAGGGGGGGCGAAGGGGGAAAATAATAGAAATAAGAGTTAGAGCATTTTGGGAATTTTTTCCGAAGGCAGTGAGAACCCGGTGCGACATTTTTCCTAATCAGATTTTGTTTCTCTTTTCTTTTCACGTGATAAAAATGAATGCAATTTTGAGAATTCAGTAATTAGAGTGATTCATTTAAAAATAGGGACCAGCAAAGCGGGCGTTGCCTGCTAGTCTATATTCTATATATAATATAATCTATAATAATAAAAGGAAAGGTTTGTCTGTCTGTCTGTCTGTCTATCTGTCTGTCTGTCTGTCTGTCTGTCTGTCTGTCTGTTCTTTTATACGTTCAGCCCCTATTGAACGCAGAAGTACAAAAATTGACATACGGATGCTCTGGAGCCTTTCCGATGTTTTCCTCGAAACAGAATTTAAAAATTTTAATTAGTTGTGGAGATATTAATTAAAATGTCCACTCATGTCTAATCTAAAAGCGATCTCAAAGCAGAAAAAGTGGAAAATAAATCTATAATAATAAAAGGAAAGGTTTGTCTGTCTGTCTGTCTGTCTGTCTGTCTGTCTGTCTGTCTATCTGTCTGTCTGTCTGTCTGTCTGTCTGTCTGTCTGTTCTTTTATACGTTCAGCCCCTATTGAACGCAGAAGTACAAAAATTGACATACGGATGCTCTGGAGCCTTTCCGATGTTTTCCTCGAAACAGAATTTAAAAATTTTAATTAGTTGTGGAGATATTAATTAAAATGTCCACTCATGTCTAATCTAAAAGCGATCTCAAAGCAGAAAAAGTGGAAAATAAATTAGAAATATTTGTCCGATCGTTACAATTTCGATACCAAATAAAAGGGGCATTTTTTCTGAATCTAAGTGTGCAAGTGGTTTATCGGTACAACAATTAGATTTTTTAAAATTAACTAAAGTATGAATTTTCTGTGGCAACATCATTTCAAATGCCAGTAATGAAGACCCATCGTCTGTCATCAAAAAGGAAATGATTGCAACCGATCAAGATGTCACGTGTTTTGTAGTAGGGAAAAATATTGCAATTTTCAATTTTTTTCAAATTTTAATTCACGTTACATTTGAATTCATATTCGGCCTAGACAGCATATTATAAAGCTACTGTTCAATTTTCATGAAAATATGTGGATAAACAAAAAAATGAGATTAAATTTTGTATTATATTTTCAACTATTTTAAATTGAGATATGCCGTTGAAATTTCGTAATATTGGTGTTTTTAACGCCCGATATTTCGATTCTGAATATTTTTGAAAGTGTAGAATTATTAGGAAGGGCTTGAAGGGGAGGGGGGGGGGGCAAGCAAACGGCCAGAAAAAATAAAATAAAAATAAAAATAAATAAATAAAAAGAGTTACAGCGTTTGAAATTGTTATTATTAGGTTTCAAGGAAAGATAAATCGATTGCGGATATTTTCAAGTGTAAAATTATTAGAAGGGACGGAAAGGGGGGGAGGGGCAAAAACGTAAAAAAGGAACGGTTGTTTCGGAGAAAACAACGGAAAAACCAGAACGCCTTTATTCTTTTATATTTTGCAGAATTTCGAATTCTGATACTCCTTTCACATTTCATACTATGGATTTTGAACAGTATTTAGCCCGGAATTACCCAAGTTTCGGAGAAAACCACGAAAAAGTCAGACATAAATCGTTTTATAATAGTGTTTATATCATTTTTGTATCTCAGCTTCTAATTAGCATAATTTCAAAAGTAATATGTCATTTTGAAACTTATTTGAATGGAATTTCAAGAGTAGACGCCACAAATTTCTGTCACCTTCCATTAACCGACTATCATAAGTAATGGAATTTGAGATTTCACGTGATTTACACGTTTTAAGGTTTCCTGATTAGGTTTTCTTTTGTATCTCAGCTACTAATTAAAATAATTTTATAAGTAATACATTATTTGAAAGCTTTATTGATTTAGAATTGAACAGTAGATTACAGAATTTTCTACCGCCAGATGGCGCTGTAATATTTTTAAATTTCAATATTTCGAATTCTGAATATGATTAAATTATTTTTAATACATCATTCGAAAGATATTTTAAAGTACTTTTATACTATCGAAAGTGGGATTCGAGATTTCAACTAATTTAGACGTTTTGAGGTCTCCTGAATCGGTTTTCTTTTGTATCTCAGGTAGTAATTAAAATAATTTCATAAGTAATACATCATTTGAAAGATTTGTTGATTTGGAATCGAACAGTGGAATACAGAAATTTGTACCGCCAGATGGCGCTATAATATTTTAAAATTTCAATATTTCAATTTCTAATTATGATTAAATTATTTTTAATATATCAATTGAAAGATATTTTAAAGTTGTTTTAAATTATCGAAAGTTTTCACCAGATTTACATGTTTTGAGGTGTCCTGAATCAGTTTTTTTTTGTATCTCAGTTATTAATTAAAAAAAGTTCATAAGTAATACATCATTTGAAAGCTTATTTTAGTTGATACACATTTTAAAGTACTTTTACATTATCGAAAATGGAATTGGAGATTTCACCCGATTTACACGTTTTGAGGTGTCCTGATTAGGTTTTCTTTTGCATCTCATCTACTAATTAAAATAATTTCATGAGTGATGCATCATTTGAAAGCTTTGTTTATCTGGAATGGAACAATAGATTACAGAAATTTCTACCGCCAGATGGCGCTGTAATTTTTTTAACTTTCAATATTTCAATTTCTAATTATGATTAAATTATTTTTAATGCATCATTCGAAAGATATTTTAAAGTTCTTTTATATTATCGACAGTTTTCACAAGATTTACACGTTTTGAGGTCTCCTGAATTAGTTTTCTTTTGTATCTCAGCTACTAATTAAAATAATTTCATAAGTAATACATCATTCGAAAGCTTTTTTGATTTGGAATCGAACAGTGGAATACTGAAATTTGTACCGCCAGATGGCGCTGTAATATTTTCAAATTTCAATATTTCAATTTCTAATTATGATAAAATTATTTTTAATACATCATTCGAAAGATATTTTAAAGTTCTTTTAAATTATCGAAAGTTTTCACCAGATTTACACGTTTTGAGCTGTCCTGAATCAGTTTTCTTTTATATCTCAGTTATTAATTAAAAAAAATTCATAAGTAATACATCATTTGAAAGCTTTGTTGACTTGATACACATTTTAAAGTACTTTTACATTATCGAAAATGGAATTCGAGATTTCACCCGATTTACACGTTTTGAGGTCTCCTAATTAGGTTTTCTTTTGTATCTCAGCTACTAATTAAAATAATTTCATAAGTAATACATCATTAGAAAGCTTTTTTGATTTGGAATCGAACAGTGGATTACAGAAATTTCTACCGCCAGATGGCGCTGTAATATTTTCAAATTTCAATATTTGAATTTCTAATTATGATTAAATTATTTTTAATGCATCATTCGAAAGATATTTTAAAGTTCTTTTATATTATCGACAGTTTTCACCAGATTTACACGTTTTGAGGTCTCCTGAATTAGTTTTCTTTTGTATCTCAGCTACTAATTAAAATAATTTCGTAATACATAATTAGAAAGCTTTTTTGATTTGGAATCGAACAGTGGACTACAGAAATTTGTACCGCCAGATGGCGCTGTAACATTTTAAAATTTCAATATTTCAATTTCTAATTATCATTAAATTATTTGTAATACATCATTCGAAAGATATTTTAAAGTTTTTTTAAATTATCGAAAGTTTTCACCAGATTTACACGTTTTGAGGAATCCTGAATCAGTTTTTTTTTTTTTTTTTGTATCTCAGTTATTAATTAAAAAAAGTTCATAAGTAAAACATCATTTGAAAGCTTATTTTAGTTGATACACATTTTAAAGTACATTTACATTATCGAAAATGGAATTGGAGATTTCACCCGATTTACACGTTTTGAGGTCTCCTGATTAGGTTTTCTTTTGTATCTCATCTACTAATTAAAATAATTTCATGAGTAATACATCATTTGAAAGCTTTGTTGATCTGGAATGGAACAATAGATTACAGAAATTTCTACAGCCAGATGGCGCTGTAATATTTTTAGATTTCAATATTTCATATTCTAATTATGATTAAATTATTTCTAATGCATCATTCGAAAGATATTTTAAAGTTCTTTTACATTATCGAAAGTGGAATTCGAGATTTCACCTGATTTACAATTTAAAGTGTCCTGATCAGGTTTTCTTTTGCATCTCAGCTAATTGAGTAAGACCGTTCAAAATTGGTATATGCAAGTTAATTAGGAGGGGCTGGAACGGTGGGGAAGGAATAGGCGCGCATGGGTTTGGGACCCGGTGCGAGTTTTTACCCGTTGATAAAAGATTTTTTTTTTAATTTTATTTTCTTAATAATAAAAGTTTGAGTTGAGAAGGAATATGCGTGTACAGCGCACGTATATCCTCAAGCGTGCGCGCGCAGCGCGCATTGGTCTGCGCTGCCGACGGCAGTGGCGTCCCGGTGTGAGTTTTTACCCGATGCTAAATGATATATTTTTTAATTCCTTTTCTTAAGAATGAAAGTTTATGAGTAATAACATGGAATTTTGAGAAGTCATAAGGATGGTGAAGGAATACGTGCGCGCAGCGCACGGGTCTACGCTGCCGAAGGCAGTGGGGACCCGGTGCTACATTTTTCCTGATCAGAATTTTTTTTTCTCTTTTTTTATCACATGATAAAAATTAATGCAATTTTGAGAATTCATTAATTTTTGTGATTCATTTAAAAATAGTGACCAGCGAAGCGGGCGTAGCCTGCTAGTATAATAATAAATGGAAAGGTTTGTCTGTCTGTCTGTCTGTCTGTCTATCTGTCTGTCTGTCTGTCTGTCTGTCTGTCTGTTCTTTTATACGTTCAGCCCCTATTGAACGCAGAAGTACAAGAATTGACATACGGATGCTCTGGAGCCTTTCCGATGTTTTCCTCGAAACAGAATTTAAAAATCTTAATTAGTTTCGGAGATATGGGGTTAAAAATTGCAAATTTCAAAGTGCTTCAAATTTTCTTTTTCGTACACAACACTTAATATACAACCTATTCAGCACAAAACCAACCTGCAGTTAAAATTTCATCAAATTTCATTAATAAACAAAGCAGTTACATTTTAATTGCTAATTAAATTTTAATCTATCTTTCAATAGGCGATAGGAGTTTCCATAGCAACAAAATACATTTGAAGGAACTAAAAAATACTTTTTCTTTTTCTTTTTATTTCCATTACCCGACTACCGTGGTATAGGTTTTGGCGAAATAAAAAATATTTATTTTTTTTTTTACTTCCATTAATAAAACTACCGTAGATAATGGAATTAGAGATTTCACGTGATTTACATGTTTTATAATATCCTGATTAGGTTTTCTTTTGTATCACAGCTACTAATTAAAATAATTTCATAAGTAACTCATTATTTGAAAGCTTTGTTGATTTGGAATTGAACAGTAGATTACAGAAATTTCTACCGCCAGATATTTTAAAATTTCGATATTTCAAATTCCAATTAAATTATTTTTGATACATCATTCGAAAGATATTTTAAAGTTCTTTTAAATTATCGAAAGTTTTCACCAGATTTACACGCTTTGAGGTTTCTTGAATTAGTTTTCTTTTGTATCTCAGCTACTAATTAAAATAATTTCATGAGTAATGCATCATTAGAAAGCTTTTTTAGATTTGGAATCAAACAGTGGAATACAGAAATTTGTACCGCCAGATGGCGCTGTAATATTTTAAAATTTCAAAATTTCAATTTCTAATTATGATTAAATTATTTTTAATACATCATTCGAAAGATATTTTAAAGTTCTTTTAAATTATCGGAAGTTTTCACCAGATTTACACGTTTTGAGGTGTCCTGAATCAGTTTTCTTTTATATCTCAGTTATTAATTAAAAAAATTTCATAAGTAATACATCATTTGAAAGCTTTGTTGACTTGATACACATTTTAAAGTACTTTTACATTATCGAAAATGGAATTCGAGATTTCACCCGATTTACACGTTTTGAGGTGTCCTGATTACGTTTTCTTTTGTATCTAAGCTACGAATTAAAATAATTTTATAAGTAATACATCATTAGAAAGCTTTTTTGATTTGGAATCTAACAGTGGATTACAGAAATTTCTAACGCCAGATGGCGCTGTAATATTTTCAAATTTCAATATTTCAATTTCTAATTATGATTAAATTATTTTTAATGCATCATTCGAAAGATATTTTAAAGTTCTTTTATATTATCGACAGTTTTCACCAGATTTACACGTTTTGAGGTCTCCTGAATTAGTTTTCTTTTGTATCTCACCTACTAATTAAAATAATTTCGTAATTAGTACATCATTAGAAAGCTTTTTTGATTTGGAATCGAACAGTGGAATACAGAAATTTGTACCGCCAGATGGCGCTGTAATATTTTAAAATTTCAATATTTCAATTTCTAATTATGATTAAATTATTTGTAATACATCATTCGAAAGATATTTTAAAGTTCTTTTAAATTATCGAAAGTTTTCACCAGAATTACACGTTTTGAGGTGTCCTGAATCAGTTTTTTTTTTTTTTTTTTTTTGTATCTCAGTTATTAATTAAAAAAAGTTCATAAGTAATACATCATTTGAAAGCTTATTTTAGTTGATACAAATTTTAAAGTACTTTTACATTATCGAAAAATGGAATTCAAGATTTCACCCGATTTACACGTTTTGAGGTGTCCTGATTAGGTTTTCTTTGGAACAATAGATTACAGAAATTTCTACCGCCAGATGGCGCTGTAATATTCATCTAATATTCTAATTATGATAAAATTACTTCTAATACATCATTCGAAAGATATTTTAAAGTTTTTTTACATTATCGAAAGTGGAATTCGAGATTTCACCTGATTTACAATTTAAAGTGTCCTGATCAGGTTTTCTTTTGCATCTTAGCTAATTGAGTAAGAATAAGTAACTGGAATGGAACAATAGATTACAGAAATTTCTACCGCCAGATGGCGCTGTAATATTTTTAAATTTCAATATTTCATATTCTAATTATGATTAAATTATTTCTAATACATCATTCGAAAGATATTTTAAAGTTCTTTTACATTATCGAAAGTGGAATTCAAGATTTCACCTGATTTACAATTTAAAGTGTCCTGATCAGGTTTTCTTTTGCATCTCAGCTAATTGAGTAAGACCGTTCAAAATTGGTATATGCAAGTTAATTAGGAGGGGCTGGAACGGTGGGGAAGGAATAGGCGCGCAGCGCGCATGGGTTTGGGACCCGGTGCGAGTTTTTACCCGATGATAAAAGATTTTTTTTAATTTTATTTTCTTAATAATAAAAGTTTGAGTTGAGAAGGAATATGCGTGTACAGCGCACGTATATCCTCAAGCGTGCGCGCGCAGCGCGCATGGGTCTGCGCTGCCGAAGGCAGTGGCGTATCGGTGTGAGTTTTTACCCGATGCTAAATGATATATTTTTTAATTCGTTTTCTTGAGAATGAAAGTTTATGAGTAATAACATTGAATTTTGAGAAGTCATAAGGATAGTGAAGGAATACGTGCGCGCAGCGCACGGGTCTACGCTGCCGAAGGCAGTGGGGACCCGGTGCGACATTTTTCACGATCAGAATTTTTTTTTCTCTTTTTTTATCACATGATACAAATTAATGCAATTTTGAGAATTCATTAATTATTGTGATTCATTTAAAAATAGTGACCAGCGAAGCGGGCGTAGCCTGCTAGTATTAAATAAATTCAGACGTGGCTTTGAAATAAAACACCTCGTACTTAAAGACGAAAACATTTAATAAGACACTACTAAAAAAAACGCACAAAACATAGATAAACATTTAGAACACAAATAAAAATATTCTTCTCTAATTAACTAAACATGTCATTCTCTCGTTCCATCCAAAACTCCCTTCTCTCTTCCTTGGCCGTTGCCACCTATCTCCTGTCAAATACCACTTCATGACGTCATGGAACTTTACTGTTTTTTTTTGTTTTTTTTTTTTAATTATTATTATTTTGTCGAAAAAAAAATTGGCAACAATTAAATTATGGATAAAATGTTAAAATTTAAATGGCTTTTTTATCAGAAATTAGAAGGTTATTATTTTTACATTTTAATTAATTAATAAAAAACTAATCAAAAATTCGAAAATCTGACTTCGATGTGCACAATGACCCTTCGGGGGGCACCTTTGTGTTAAATCTCGTGACTGCCCGAGCTACCGTTTTCAAGATCAGTGAAATATACAAATATTGCTCACTTAATAGTATAAGATATATATATATATATATATATATATATATATATATATATATATATTCTGATTGCAGTATGTTGTGTTCAATGTAGTTGTCAAGTTTTCCAAAAATGGCAATGCATGGTGGGTTCAATACCCTGCATGTTATAATAAAAAGGAACTGTTTTTTTTTTTAAATAATAGGGCTGTGGTAGCCCAGTCAGTAGAGCGCTGGGCTCGTAATTGAAAGATTGCAGGTTCGGTACTCGAGCCGGCCAAAGACCGTCGTGAACACTAATGGTGGCTGGTGCACGTAAAATGTGTCGTGTCCGCAATGTCCTCCATGTTACCATCAAAATTGGGGGTTACCGAAGCAGCGGAGCCATCCCTTCCGTGGAGGATCAAAATTGTGACGGCATGTCTCCAGACCACGTCTAGGGGTGAGTCCCAGACCGACGCTAATTGCCCAATGTGCAGCACTAGTGTGACGTAAAACCCAACCAATTAACCTTAATAAAAATAATAAAAAAAAAAAACTTTATATGTTCTCGGATATATGTTGTGGTCTGATACAAATGAATACGGGTTACGAGAAGAAACGTCATAATTACAGACTACAGCCAAAACGCCATAATTAATTCACGCCATAATTCACGTGACACCGAATTTCAAGCATTAATTTTCACATGGTAGTCCCAAACATTCTGATTGTACTTTCACCTGTTACAGGATCTCCTTTTCATCCCCAAAACAAAAGCTTTGCCGAATTATATGAAATATTCTTCACATGCAAATAGTTTCAGAATAATTCATTAAGATTTCTGTTAGGCACTTGTCAAAATGTAGGAAATCAAAAGAGTCCGATCATTTATGGAAAGGTAGTGTATATTTACTGATTTTTCAATTTATTACTTTTTTTTTATTCTTTAGAAATATTTTTTCAATTGCATTTATAAGAATGCAGTATGCATAGATTGTTTTAATGAATTTCAATTCAATATTGCTTCAGTAAGTATTTGCTTCTAAAGATTGACGTTGGAAAATACATCAACTCTAAATGAAATTTTCTCTCATGTTTTTCGTTAGAAATAAAGTAACATTTTAAACATGTAAATTCTTAGTCATCATATACTTATTGCATGCATTCAGAAATATTCAACAGTCATCTTCCTTCGACTGTCGTATTTCCTACGAAGAAACAAAGTTACATTTCCATAAGTTTTTCCTTTTAACATTCGCATAACTATCTATATAAAATTTTTACTGTCGTGCTCAAATCCTATAAAACGCTTCATCCGACAACAATTTCCTGTTCTGTAAAAATTCGAATAGCTAAAGAGAATTCCTATTCCACGTTTGATTGAATCTTGTTACGAAACTTCAACAGTTTGGGCAAAAAGAATATTGAGTACATTTCTAAGAATAAGAAAACGAAGAAAAATAGAATGAAGAAAATGAAATTCTCCTTTATTACTTTCTTCTATATGTAATATAGAGAAAGTATTGGATTCGCGAAAATTTTCGACCTCCGTTTTTTGACGGATCTACACGTTTTGGGATGTCCTGAACACGAATTGATAGTTTTTAGAAAATGTCTGTCTGTGTGTCTGTCTGTCTGTCTGTCTGTCTGTCTGTCTGTGTGTCTGTCTGTCTGTCTGTCTGTATCATTTTTTTGTGGACGCTGTATCTCACGAACATATGAATGAAATTTAACCAAACTTGGTATTTAGTTGCACCCTGACATGAACTGGTGCCCATTAGATTTGGGGATCAATAGCTCAACAGGTGGCGCTGTAATCGCATTTTATGCAAATTTTTAACATGGCAGCATAGGACAAAATTCCGTATAAATGGGCATAATGAGAGTTATTTTAAACTTGTGATTGTAAAATGAATTTGAATTATTGATGATAGTAGTAGTTAACTAGAAAAAAAAAATTGTGCATGGGGGGGCATCGGTTCCCCCCCTGGGGGGGAAGTACCCCCCGGGGGGGTTAAATTTTGAAGATGGGTATCATTCGAAAGATCTCGTCAATACCTTTAAAACGAATGGTTGAACCATAAATCTGTGATAATTTAAAACAAAGTTATCGATTTTTTTTACTTTTAACAAAAAAAAAACTTAGAAAAATAATCGTATTTTTTTTTTTTTTTTTTTTTTTTTTAACGAAATTTTACCAAACTTGGTATTTAGTTGGTCCCCGACATAAACTGTTGCTGATTATATTTGGGGATCAATAGCTCAACAGGTGGCACTGTGATAGCATTTTATCTAAATTTTTAACATGGCAGCATAGGACAAAAATTCGTATAAATGTGCATAATAAGAGTTATTTTACACTTGTGTTTGTAAAATTAATATGAATTATTGATAATAGTAGTACGTAACTAGGAAAAAAATTTTGTGCATGGGGGGGCATCGCTTCCCCCCCTGGGGGGAAGTACCCCTCCGGGGGGGGTAAATTTTGAAGATGGGTATCATTCGAAAGGTCTCGTCAATACCTTTAAAACGAATGGTTGAACTATAAATCTGTGATAATTTAAAACGAAGTTATCGATTTTTTTTACTTTTAACCAAAAAAAAAAAAAAAAAAAAACTTAGAAAAAAATTCTATTTTTTTTTTTTTTTTTTTTTTTTTTAATATTGTTAGTGATTGAATATGTATTAATTTTCACAAAAAAAAAAGGAAAAAAAAATCTTTTTTTTTTTAAATATTGTTACTGATTGAATATGTATAGGAAAATATAGAAGAAAGTCTTGTGGTGGCCACAACATACTAGTTTTTTCTTGAAATTACTTTCTAAAAGCATTTTAATTTTGTATTTTAGAGTTTTTTTTTTTTTTTTTTTTTTTTTTTTTTGCTGCATTTAACTTTACTTACTGTTTAAATGGGGAATAGCGTAATGACTCTAAAGATCTTGTGCATCTTTCGATTTTATATAGCTATAGAAATACTGAAAGAAAAATAAAGTATTTTCAGAATCTTCTCTATATATAAAAATGAATTGCTGTTCGTTAGTCTCACTAAAACTCGAGAACGGCTGAACGGATTTATCTTATCTTAGTCTTGAAATGTTCGTGGAGGTCTAGGGAAGGTTTAAAAGGCGAGAAAAAATCGAATAATTTCCGGGAAAACCCTAAAAACAGCCCTTTTCTATTTCCCATACAAACGTTTTCTAGAGACAATTTGAACTTTATTGCTATTCAATAAAGTTTAGGTGTGTTCCTAACGGCTGATGGCTGAGCTACAAAAATTTGCATGTTGATTCGTAATGACCTCCCCTGATGCACCTCGAAGCCGGATTTTCGAATTTTGTTTTAGTTTTCTTTTAATTAATTAAAATGTTAAAATAAAAACCTTCTAATAACTGATAAATTGGCCATTTAATTTTAATCCTTAATTTAATTGTTGCCAAAAAAAATTATTCTTTTTTGGACAGAAAAAAAGAAAAAAAAACGTGAACAATAAAAATTACATTTATTTAAAATATTTAATTTTATTCCTTAATTTAATTGTTGCCAAAAAAATTATCATTATTTTTTCGACGGAAAAAAAAAAAAAAAACGTGAACAATAAAAATTACATGTATTTAAAATGAGGAAAGTAAATTAAAAAAAATTAGAAATATCAGTCGTATCGTTACAAATAAGATACCAAATGAAAGATGCAATTTTTGTGAATCCAACGGATTAAACAGCTTATCGATCGGACAATTAGATTTTTTAAAATTAACTAATGTATGTATTTTATAAATTTTCTTTCACAAACACAAACGTGTAGTATACAGCCTGTACAACACTAGACCAAATTGAAGTTCAAATTTCATCAATATTTAAATAAATAAATGAAAATAAAAATATGCTTAATGGGAAATATATATAACCATTAAAAGTTTAGTTGTCTAAAATATGTCAGAAATTGCGCTCATAGCATATTGTTACAAGGTATTAAGTCTTATTACTTTCTTCTATATGTAATATAGAGAAAGTATTGGATTCGTAAAAATTTTCGACCTCGGGTTTTTGATGGATTTACACGTTTTGAGAGATGTAGAATACGATTTGACTATTTTTAGAAAATGTCTGTCTGTCTGTCTGTCTGTGTGTGTGTGTGTGTGTGTGTGTGTGTGACAAAATTTTGTGGCAACTGTATCTCAGGAACTACTGCACAGAATTTCATACAAATTGGTATGTAGTTGCACCTTGACATAAATTAGTGCCTATCAACTTTTGGTAAAAATTGTCTTACAGGTTGCGTTGCCATCCCGCTTTTTCTAAATTTTTAACATGGTGATATAGGACAAAATTTTGTATAAATGTGCTTAAAGAGAATTATTTTTTAGTAATCATTATGAAATTTACAATAATTATTTATAATAGAGATAGTCAACTGGGAAAAATGTTTTGTACGTGTAGGAGCCACGCCACCCCCCCTGGGGGGGAAGTCCCCCCTCGAGGGGAGTAAATTTTCAAGATGGGTATCTTTCGAAAGGTCTCATCAATACCTTTAAAACGAATGGTTGAACTATAAATCTGTGATAATTTAAAACAAAGTTATCGATTTTTTTTTACTTTTAACAAAAAAAAACTTAGAAAAAAAAATCGTATTTTTTTTTTTTTTTTTTTTTTTTTTTTAAATATTGTTACTGGTTGAATATGTATTACTTTTAACAAAAAAAAAAAAAAAAAAAAAAAAAAAAGAAAAAGAAAAAAATCGTATTTTTTTTTTTTTTTTTTTAAATATTGTTACTGATTGAATATGTATATAGGAAAATATAGAAGAAAGTCTTGTGGTGGCCACAACATACTAGTTTTTACAAGGGATAAAATCTAAAATGGTGACAAAAATTCAAAAGTCGCCAAAGAGAGCTATATTAAGGCGGTACTATGATCATGCTTACAAACCATGAATACTAATAACCACAAAAAATTAATTGTCTCATGCAACAGACGTAACCGGTCATAGCATATTATAATATTTAGCGTGAAATTGTTATCATTTTTATGGTTGATCGGGGATAAACAAAATAAACATAGGAAATAACGTAAAAGCAAATATTATGTGCACCACGTATAGTGTTGTTCATATGTAACTGGGATTCAAATATAAAGGGGATACTTCATTTTTTTTTTCGATACTATCTATTTCGAAACTGTTATCTAATAAGGACTTAATGCAAGCCTATTGGTAAACCATTGTCTCAGGTAATAGGGACAAGCGCCCGAGTTTTAGCGGATGACCAAATCGCTACCGAAGGCAGCAGGGATCCGAAGCGAGCTTTTGAGCAATTTTAGTATTTTATTTTATTTTTATAAAGCTATATAGAAAAGAGTTTCCTTTAAATTTAGTGACCAGCGAAGCGGGCAAAGCCTGCTAGTATGAAATATTTTTTCTCTCTTTAGTTAAAAACTAGTTGGCATAGGTGGACTCTGCTCAGTTCCCCATCATATTTATGTTCTCATAAATTTCTAGTGCGAGACATATAATCATGTTAAAAGAAATGAATTTGACCAAAGCTTGATACAGTGGCAGAATGAAATCCCCGCCTAATATCCACCGTTCACTTCGATATATTTATTTTATTTTAATCTATAAATTTATTTTATCAGGGTCGATTCTGTTATTTTGTTTTCATGCTACTATTTCCAATGCAATAATCCTCAAAATTCATATTTATATGAAAAATTTACAATTTCGCTATGTTGATAAAATCGTAAATTACGAATAATTTACGAAATTTTTCTATTAGAATATTTCTATTCAATCATGTTCAAACCAATATCATAAATGTAATTTTGAGGTTGTCTAATGTTTTTATGATCCTAAAAATGGAAGTTTATGTTCAAATTTGCCTTATTCTGACATGTTAATTAGTAAATCGTAAATTCCAAATAACTTACGAATTTTTTAAATTGGAAAAATCATAGTCTGTGATATTCATGCCAGTATCCTAAATAATATTTCGAAAGTGGTTTGACATCTGTACGATGAAAATATCCCTCAAGATTGACGTTTATGTAAAATTTTGCTCTATTCTGCCATGTTAAAAAATTCGTAAATTTCCAATAACTTACGAAATTTTTATATTGGAAAATTCATAGTCATTAATATTCATGCCAGTGTCCTAAATAATATTTCAAAAGTAGTCTGACATCTTTATGATGAAAATATCTCTCAAAATTGACGTTTATGTGAAATTTTGCCCTATACTGCCAAGTTAAGAAATTCATAAATTTCCAATAACTTGCGAAATTTTCAAAGTAGCATATTTATAGTTACTGATGTTCATTACGGCATCCAAACTGATTATTTGAAGCTGGTCTGACATTTTTACAGTAAAAAGTTTCCATTTAATGCACGTTTAAGTGAATTTTTGTCCTATTTTCCCATGTTAAGAAAATCGCAAATTTCTAATAACTTACGAAGTTTTTTAATTCGAATGTTGCAAATGAATAGAGTTCTTGCCAGTATCGAAAGTAATATTTTAAAACTGATCTGACCTCTCTGCGATCATTTGTTCGTGAGATATCGTGTAAACAGACTAACAAACTAACGGACTAACACACTAACAGACACCATACAAATTTTGTCATTTTCGGATTCCTCAAACCTGAAAACGTGTAAAAGTGTCAAAAAACCGAGGTCGAAAATTTTCACGATTACCTAAGTTCTCCATACCTATAGTATGATGGGGAACTAATAATAATAAAAATAACTACAAATAAAAAAAAAAGGAAGGGGGGGGGGGGGGGGGAGGATGGTTTGATGTGTTCATACAGTAATTTATATAGATCTATCATTCCCTTGTTATCGGCTAAAGATATTAGATGCCGAAAAAAGGTTTTGCGTCAGCCATTAGAGGAGGTTGAAACTCAGGAATAGAATAGAACTATCTCGATTGTTGATGAATATTCTGAATGACGAAATTTGTGTGGCATTTAATTGTTCGAATAAATATATTAAAACAAGTACGATAACTTTCCATAAATAAGTTATATGTCACATATCTTTGTGTATCTGGTATGTTTCACTGATCTATTTAAAATATAATTTTCATAATCAGTTGCTTCTTTATTATTATGATGTAAATACTGCTATCATATTTCATGGGGTTTTTAGGTAGATTCCTTATAGGAGATCTACCTATTGCAATGGTTCTCATGACACGACTTCTGGAAAATTTCTTCATATCTTCACCGATCATGACCCCTAGAACCCAAAACCACCCTCAGTTCAAAAGTTTATATATATACATATATATATATATATATATATATATATATATATATATATGTGTGTGTGTGTGTGTGTATAACGCTTTTTCCCATGTTAAGTTGTGAAGACGATAACTGGAGTAATTTTTATTTAAATTTAACTAGCTCAGGATATGTTTTCAGGACAGTAAAAATCTCGGTCAAGTTCGTAGATCCAGCTCAAAGGGGGTGGAAATTTTCATTTGCCCATAATTTCTTTAATATTGAAAATAGGGGAAAATTTCAAATCAGTCGAATTACCGCCTTACTCTAAAGATCAATTTTTGTATTTAAACTTTTTCGATAGCTTCAATTGCTTAGAAGTTACAAGCTAAAAAGGGATTTTTCGTGAATTGTGTGTTGAAGCCGACATTTTCTATAGCTTTCATTGAAAAAAAAAAAAAAAAAAAAAGCTAGATTCGTTATCCTAGTTCAATCCCTAAAACAACTCCTCTAGAGTACTTTGTTAAAGTTTCATAACGTTTCAATTATAACTTTTGAAGTTATGATGTTTTGGGATAAAACAAAATGTTAAAAATCTCATTTAGAGAAAAAGCAGAAAACATATTTAAAAACCAGATTTTATCTATTAAATAAAAAGTAATTTTAATAAGTTTCTGATTTATTTCAAAGTTTTTTATTTTCTTTTTTAAATTCATTTTATATTCAGTAACAAATTTTGATGCTTATATTGAGTAAAACATTTATGTAAACAAAGATTTACGGGTCATTTCCGGTCACTTCCGGTTTCAAAAACTGGCGAGTGACTAATATTAAAATGCCTGGTTCCGGACTAATATTAAAAACTCAGGTTCTAAGCAAGATAGAGGCAAAATTCAAACTCATTTAGAAAGCTAAAATGTCAGGCTTTAATACTAACTCAAAAATAGAAAATCGGAGTTTTGACCGAAAATTGCATTTTAAAGGTGGACAAGCAGCTTAAAAGATAGCAAAAAATTAGCGGGAACAAAATAGCCAGGGACCAAAATTTCCTCGGGACCAAAGTGGCGGGACCAAAACGTTGGGACCAATGTGCCATGTACCCACTTCTCAATAATGAAAAAAAATTACGCTCTATACATACTACATATTAATTTTTTTAACACTTTCTAACGAAGTTGAAAAGCGTTTATGACTTCAGTTTTTCTGTCTGTCTTTCCGTTCTCTAACGGATTAACATAATATTTACAGGGCAAAGGTGAAACCAGAATTTTTTTCGAAGGAGGGTTCAAACTTAAATAATAATGTTGAGTGTTAAAATGAAATATAAATAAAAATTTTTCGACGTATCTGCAAATTTCGAGGACTATGACGTTGTTGCAAGGCCACACAAAAACGTTCAGATACATTAGGAGTTGTAATTGGAAATTGTTAGAATTAACTTTTTCGTTGTGTTAAGCGTTTTTAACACTTTCTAATATTGTTAAAAGTGATAGTGACACGGTTAATTTATTATACTGCACAGAACATAATTAAAATAATACACATTATTCAGATACATAAAACTTATTTACTTAATTATACAAATTTTAAGAAAGTATTATAAAACCGATTTGCGAAATAAATTTTTATCTCGCATAGCTTTTTAACAAATAATTACAAAGTGATGTCTATGTAGATTTGTGATTGTTATAACTAACAGTACACCTCCAACTTTGAATATGACACGAGCTCCTATTTTAGATGTATCTATAGTATTTTACATGACTTTTCGTTATGCATAAAATGTATGTAAGTGTGTATGTTATATATGTTAAACTAACTCAAAAACGGCTAAAAGTTCGTTGGAACGTTGCAAATTAATATGTAGAATTGTACCCTCTTTGCTAGCTAGCTGTACCTTCTTTTGCTAGTCCCTATGCTAGTTGTACACCTCCGGTTTTTCTGTGACTTTCCAATTTGGAGGCTCCACAAAAATTATATTTGTAATGACTAAACTTACAAAATTTTGGCCATTATATATGATTTACTGTTATAGAAATGTCAACAGAAAGTAATAACCGAGCCCGTAATGATGTTGCTCCGAAATTTGTCGTTATCCTTGCATGTAGAAAGTAATTTTTAAAGACACAGACATATTTTAGTCAATGGATGCACTTTATTTAATGAATATTCTGAAAACAATGGAATAAAACTGTTATTCGTACCATAAAAATCAATTCATTAATTTACGAATATTTTCAAAACAATTCAATAAAACAGTTCAAGTACTAATAGCTTTCTTGGTTTGTTTTCGGGAATATAGATGGACTGGAATCTGCTTGTTTGTTTGTGAACCATTTATTACACACAAAAATGTCAATAATTTCGTAGCAATATATGTACATTTTACTGTGTTTATAAGGAAGTCATCTGGTAAATGATCATGTGCGCAGTGATCTCCTTTTGCTCTAAAAGGCACTGAAAAACTGTTTGTTGAATTAAGAAGTGTAAGGAATTTGCGTCAAAAACGTAATATACATAAATACAAGCATTTTATGGTGTTCGTTTTTTAATTTTTCTTTTGATTCTTAAATATTTTTTTTTTTTCTTTCAGGTGAAGACAAGAAGAAAACTAGATTTGAAAATGCTTAAAGTAAATCTTGTTTGCAAATGGTCTGTAAAAATAAGTCTTGTTATTTAAATGAAAATAAAAAGATTTTAATTTTGTTTCTTTTCTCTTGCTGTTGATAATTAACCATTTTTTTTCTTGAAATATACGCATGTGTAAATTACACAGGTCTACAAAAGTGATGTGGACAAAATTTGATTTGATAATTTTAGCTGATTGCTGGTGTGCTGAAACTGAAACTGATGTCAGTTTCACATATAGATTTTTGTCAATGCAAACAATAGTATGTTCCATGATTAATTATAATTAATCACAGAAACATTTTGTAAAAGTTACCATATAATTCTATTGGTTGGAGAATCACGAAAGAAATTGTGTCGGTAGACACCATGTATTGACAAAAATCTATATGTGACAGAGAAAAACTGCTTTCATTTTCGGTTTCAGCACACTAAAAAGCATAATGATCAGCTAAAATTATAAAATCAAAATATTAATGTAGGCTTGTGTTATTATTGAACAGATACATTTAATAAATAATACATGTATTATCGTGCTCTACACGTTTTTCTGATATGCTTCCAAATATACAGGTTTTCAGAAAACCTTGACCTCGAATTAAATTCCTTTTTAAATATTGATCTACAGTCGGTAACAAAAGTGTCCGAACACTAGCAAAAATTCCTATGTGAAAAAAATACACTTGATACGGTTTTGTTAAATAAATCCTTATCGAATCATGTTCTTAGACTGACTAAGTACAGGATTCGACAAGGATTTATTTAACAAAACTGTATTAAGTGTACTTTTT
This sequence comes from Salticus scenicus, assembly GCA_963930645.1. NCBI lineage: Eukaryota > Metazoa > Arthropoda > Arachnida > Araneae > Salticidae > Salticus > Salticus scenicus. The sequence goes on along the minus strand of OZ005650.1, from coordinate 355,112,637 downwards.
TTACATAGGAATTTTCGCTAGTGTTCGGACATTTTTGTTACCGACTGTATATGCTATAAATCGAAAGGTTCGCATAAAAAAGGGACAGAATTTAGTGAAATCAATAAAAAGGGAATTTTCATATGGCAACTTTCAGAGTATATAATTGCCTTCTTAATAATTACATTTACTTTCTCGATTTAAAAATCCCTTTTCGGCAAGCTTAAAGGCAAAGGTAGATTCCTTTACGTTAATGTTACAATTGTAAAGAAATTTTACATATGCATTAATAACTAGCCAATGGCTTTGTTCCCACACATTGCATTATTTACGTCGCTATTCTGTTTTCAAGAAATTTAATTTTCAACTACAAACGGGTTTTATTCATTCTACTTAAAATTTTAGGCTAAATTTATTGGTTTGTAAATGTTTCAATTTTTTTAATTTCAAGCTCATAATCATTCAACAAATAAAAACCTTAAAGATATTTCCAGCAATGGTGAATCCCGGAGGGGGCTATTGGGCTACACCCCCCTCCCAACCCAAGCTTAATCAAAATTATAATTTTTTTTTTAAATACATATAACTGTTGTTCAATATCTTTCTTTAAAAAGAAAAAGTAATAGAAACGTGAAAATGCACTTGTGATCTTACTAGTTCTGGTAAGCCTGGCGTTGCTATGGTCAAGTCAAATACAGATAAGTGGTAGCGGTTTTTGGATAGTTATTTCATTGTAATTTTTATTGAATTATTGAAAGTTTTGTATTGTGTTTTTGTGATTCTTATTGTCAGATGAGTAAAAATTGTAAAGTGAAACTGTTTTGGTTCACATAAGCTGGAACATTAACATTAACATTAGTTAACATTTGACCATTTGGCACCGCTGAATTTCAATGTTAATTGTTATGAATTTAGTCAATTGTATGATTTGTCGAGATTTTGGTGACAAAACTTGCGACTTAGCAATGAAATTTGTGATTTGGCGGCAAAAGTTGATAGTTGACGACGAAATTTTTGACTTGGCGACAAAATTTGGCGAGCTTGGCGATGGAGAAAGGCAGCTTTGGCGTCATTATATTTTCTTTCCACGCGAAAACCTCATATCTCTTCACAGACCAATATCTTGTTTCGACAAGATAAAAAGTCAAAGGAAGCTGTAACGTATTACTCTCAATCGTAAATTTTAAATTCTTGCCTAAACTGACATTCTAAACTATTCACCACAAACGATATTTGTATTAAGATTGACGTATTATTTTAATTTTATATTTTTAAATGATTAATTAAAGTGTTTAACAAGAATTTTAATTAACACACTTTTATTAACTTGATATGATGCAACTATTGATGTATGTAACGGAATTTTGCAATTCAATTTTCGGCAACTTCTTATCGTCCAAAGGACCAGAAATTTTGCACACGACTTCATAATCAATGACAATACTAGATACAAGTGTTTCCAGGCACTTTTCCCATCAGGGGCAGGTTCCAAGGGCAAACAAAAAATCTATACTTATACAAAACTATCGTATGTGACACAGGATTTGGATGTATTTGTATAATGTCGAGTGGCAACAATTAATTTTTTTTTAATAAAGATTTAAAAGTATGTAATAGTTTTCTAAAACCTTTATTGGTTCATTTTTCAATAAAAGAGTGTTTTTTATTTTTTTTTTAATGGTATAATTTTATTTATCAAAATAAGGGAATTCAAGTAATGAAATATTTTAATTTAAATTTAAATTTTCATGAAAATAAACTTCAACGGAAAATTCATTAAAATGTCCCTAGTTCATTTGCTAAAGGGATACCTAAATGTCCCCAAATTTATTACCTTTTCTACCATGCCAGTTTAATTCGTTTAGCATCGATTTACAAGATTTTTTTTTTTTTTTTTAAACGATGACATTGATCTTTTACATTATAGCATCTACGTCATAAAGCTAAGTCTAAATCTGCTTAACCGTAAGATATGCTGATTTTATTTACTTATTTTTTTATTAACTTTTATTTTATCTGTTTAAAATCACGGATAAAATTTTATTTAATTTTTCTCAGTACATTGTTGTAATTGTGACGTCATATTTTCTGTTAAATTAAACTTTTTTTTTTTTTTTTTTTTTTTTTTTTTTAATCAGATTATTGAACTATTTAAAAACATGATTAAAATTTTATTATATTTTCAGTGATCTTTTTTATTATCAATTGCACGTGACATAAGCATCAGATTATAAATTTTTTCCAATAAAAGCTATAGAAAATGTCGGCTTCATCACAAGAGAAATCACTTTTTAACTTGTAACTTTTAAGCAATTGAAGTTATCGAAAAAGTTTAAATACAAAAGTTGTTCTTTAGGGTAAGGCGGTAATTCGCCTGATTTGAAGTATTTTCCTATTTTCAATATTAAAGAAATTATGGGCAAATTAAAATTTCCACCCCCCACCATTTCCAACCCCTTTGAGCTGGATACCCCATCTACGAACTCGACTGAGATTTTTACTGTCCTGACAACATATCCCGAGCTGGTTAAATTTAAATAAAAATTACTCCAGTTATCGTGTTCACAACTTAACATGGGAAAAAGCGTTATACATATATATATATACCTATATATATATATATATATATAAACTTTTGAACGGAGGGTGGTTTTGGGTTCTAGGGGTCATGATCGGTGAAGATATGAAGAAATTTTCCAGAAGTCGTGTCATGAGAACCATTGCAATAGGTAGATCTCCTATAAGGAATCTACCTAATTATAATCTGATGCTTATGTCACGTGCGAACGATAATAAAAAAGATAACTGAAAATATAATAAAATTTTAATCTTGTTTTTAAACAAAGATACAACTACGAAATCTAATAATTAATGCAGGACTGGTGTAGAGAAAAATTTGTAAAGTTTCAGTGAAAATCAGACAGTTGGAAGTTGAACCGAAAGTCTATCTCAAAACCGACTCGGACGATTTTCTTCAAATTTGCTAAATAAATCCCCTTTTAGAGGTCCTTTCGTATGTATTAATTGATAGGTGATCGATAACAAAAAGCGATAGGTGTACTTATTTGGCACACGAGGTACATGTCTCGATGGCAAGTGTCTCAAAAATCTGCTGTACTGATTTTTTTTTTCAAACTTTCAGTATTAACTACCACATAAATGTTATTTCGTATGTATTAGGTAGTTTCCAGTGTAAAAATAAGTCTGTCATGGTTTTAATGAAAATAGGAAGTATAACTAAAAATAGGTTTTACAAAAACGTCTCTAACGATTTTCTTCACGTTTTCTATATAACCCTGTTAAATGTCCTTTTGTTTGTATGAGTTACTTGAGAAAAATCTATAAATGTCCTAATTAAGCAGGGAACTTTTAGATTTCTGTTGCAGATGTTTTGAAAAAAAAAAAACTAGTATGTTGTGGCCACCACAAGACTTTCTTCTATATTTTCCTATACATATTCAATCAGTAACAATATTGAAAAAAAAAAAAAAAAATTTTTTTTTTTGGTTAAAAGTAAAAAAAATCGATAACTTTGTTTTAAATTATCACAGATTTATAGTTCAACCACCCCCCCAGGGGGGAAAGCGATGCCCCCCAATGCACAAAATTTTTTTCCTAGTTACGTACTACTGTTATCAATAATTCATATTAATTTTACAATCACAAGTGTAAAATAACTCTTATTATGCACATTTATACGAATTTTTGTCCTATTCTGCCATGTTAAAAATTTAGATAAAATGCTATCACAGATTTATGGTTCAACCATTCGTTTTAAAGGTATTGACGAGATCTTTCGAATGATACCCATCTTCAAAATTTAACCCTCCCGGGGGGGTACTTACCCCCCAGGGGGGGAACCGATGCCCCCCCATGCAAAAAATTTTTTTCCTAGTTAACTACTACTATTATCAATAATTCATATTAATTTTACAATCACAAGTTTAAAATAACTCTCATTATGCCCATTTATACGGAATTTTGTCCTATGCTGCCATGTTAAAAATTTGCATAAAATGCGATCACAGCGCCACCTGTTGAGCTATTGATCCCCAAATCTAATGGGCACCAGTTCATGTCAGGGTGCAACTAAATACCAAGTTTGGTTAAATTTTATTCATTGGTTCGTGAGATACAGCTTCCACAAAAAAATGATACAGACAGACACACAGACAGACAGACAGACAGACACACAGACAGACAGACATTTTTTAAAAACTATCAATTCGTGTTCAGGACATCCCAAAACGTGTAGATCCGTCAAAAAACGGAGGTCGAAAATTTTCGCGAATCCACTACTTTCTCTATATTACATATAGAAGAAAGTAAAAAAGCTCTACCGATATCATTTATCAATTTGTTCATTTTTTACTTTCTTCTATATGTAATATAGAGAAAGTATTGGATTCGTAAAAATTTTCGACCACGGGTTTTTGATGAATTTACACGTTTTGAGAGTTGTAGAACACGATTTGACCATTTTTAGAAAATGTCTGTCTGTCTGTCTGTCTGTCTGTCTGTGTGTGTGTGTGTGTGTGTGTGTGTGTGTGTGTGTGTGTGTGTGTGTGTGTGTGACAAAATTTTGTGGCAACTGTATCTCAAGAACTACTGCACAGAATTTCAAACAAATTGGTATGTAGTTGTACCTTGACATAAATTAGTGCCTATCAACTTTTGGTAAAAATTGTCTTACAGGTTGCGTTGCCATCCCGCTTTTTCTAAATTTTTAACATGGTGATATAGGACAAAATTTTGTATAAATGTGCATAAAGAGAATTATTTTTTAGTAATCATTATGAAATTTACAAGAATTATTTAAAATAGAGATAGTCAACTGGGAAAAAAAATTTGTATGCGTAGGAGCCTCGCCACCCCCCGTGGAGGGGAAGTCCCCCCTCGAGGGGAGTAAATTTTCAAGATGGGTATCTTTCGAAAGATCCGTCAATACCTTTAAAACGAATGGTTGAACTATACATCTGTGATAATTTAAAACAAAGTTATCGATTTTTTTTACTTTTAACGAAAAAAAACTTAGAAAAAAATCTTTTTTTTTTTTTTTTTTTTTTTTTTAAACGAAATTTTTTTAAACTTGTGATTGTTAAGTTTATATGAATTATTGATAATAGTAGTAGTTAACTAGGCAAAAAATTCTGTTCATGTGGGGGCATCGTTTTCCCCCCTGGGGGGGGGGGGTAAATTTTGAAGATGGGTATTTTTCGAAAGGTCTCGTCAATACCTTTAAAACGAATGGTTGAACTATAAGTCTGTGATAATTTAAAACAAAGTTATAGATTTTTTATGGTACTGAGTGAATTGGTATAGGAAATTATAGAAGAAAGTCTTGTGGTGGCCACAACATACTAGTTATTTATTCATTTGTAGTTGTTTTAATTAATTAGAGTGTTAAGAAAACATAAATTTTACCTATCTCCAAAAGGAGTATGATATGTATAGTAGTGAGTAAAGTGAGTCGTGTAATTATTACGCACTAGTTTTCTCCCTTTAATTTATTCTTTTCTGTATTTTTGCCAAATCTAGACAGAAACTTCGCCTAAACGTTTGTAATCGGACATCTCTTTTTATTGCAAAGCTGTCTATAAAATTTTAGAAGGCATTTTTATTGCATACTGACTGAAATGGTCCACTCGTTCTAAAATCCTCTTCGCACTCTAGGAAACAATCACAAATAAAATGAAAATACAATGTTTGGATACTAAAACGGTAATTTACTTTGAAAGATGGAAATTGTTAATTTAGAAAAGAAAATTTGATATTAATTAACAGTATTGTTTGCAAATTATTTGAGAATTGGTAAGAATTATTGAGAATTTTGACTATGCTAGACTTACTCGTACTTAAAAAAAATATTTATAGTTCCTTTATTATTATTTCAAGCAAATCAACTACGGATTAAAAATGTTTTAAAACATTTTCTCTTTAACATTTATTTCCCCTTTTTATACGGAATGGGGGAGGGGCGGCATTTCTTTGTCATTTGTTATAATTCCTCTACCGAAAAATATTTTTACATCTTTTATATATATATATATATATATAACTTTCACTTAGGCATTCACTGAAATGATTTACTTTTGACTACAATTCCATCCCACCAATCTTAAAGAGTGTCTAAAATCTTTATTATCAAAACATCAGTGCATACCTCTCTGTTGAGATTCAAAAAGATTTGATGTCTGTTTGTATGTATGTATTTAATCGAAATATACGTGTAACGTGGTTAGTGGTCACAAAATCATCCGACTGATTTGAAATTTGGTACAATTATTGATGAGTGCTATGAAATTAATGGTATAGTTTTTGGGGTGTATGTGGCTCATGTACAGGGACAGACAAAAATATCTCGCTGGATTGTGGTCTATAAAGGACATTTTTTTTTTTTTTTTTTTTTTTTTTCTTTTTAGTGCTAGAGGCCTATTTCAGTCGGTACAGTTGTCGAATTTTTATAATACACTCTTAATTAGTGCTAAGGGCCTATTTCAGTCGGTTTATTGAATGGGGATTTATTGAATGAAGTCCCCCCAAGGCACAACTTTGACATGAGTCCCCCCCGGCTCAACTTTGACATGAGTCCCCCCCAAGGTACCCCTACTTCAGTCGGTACAGCGTTGTCGAATTTTTATACGTCACTCTTAATTAGTGCTAAGGGCCTATTTCAGTCGGTTTATTGAATGGGGATTTATTGAATGAAGTCCCCCAAGGCACAACTTTGACATGAGTCCTCCCCAAGGTACCCCTATTTCAGTCGGTACAGCGTTGTCGAATTTTTATACGTCACTCTTAATTAGTGCTAAGGGCCTATTTCAGTCGGTTTATTGAATGGGGATTTATTGAATGAAGTCCCCCCAAGGCACAACTTTGACATGAGTCCCCCCCAGGCACAACTTTGACATGAGTCCCCCCCCCCAAGGTACCCCTATTTCAGTCGGTACAGCGTTGTCGAATTTTTATACGTCACTCTTAATTAGTGCTAAGGGCCTATTTCAGTCGGTTTATTGAATGGGGATTTATTGAATGAAGTCCCCCCAAGGCACAACTTTGACATGAGTCCCCCCCAAGGTACCCTATTTCAGTCGGTACAGCGTTGTCGAATTTTTATACGTCACTCTTAATTAGTGCTAAGGGCCTATTTCAGTCGGTTTATTGAATGGGGATTTATTGAATGAAGTCCCCCCAAGGCACAACTTTGACATGAGTCCCCCCCAGGCCCAACTTTGACATGAGTCCCTCCCAAGGTACCCCTATTTCAGTCGGTACAGCGTTGTCGAATTTTTATACGTCACTCTTAATAGTGCTAAGGGCCTATTTCAGTCGGTTTATTGAATGGGGATTTATTGAATGAAGTCCTCCCAAGGCCCAACTTTGACATGAGTCCCCCCCCAGGCCCAACTTTGACATGAGTCCCCCCCAAGGCACAACTTTGACATGAGTCCCCCCCCCAGGCACAACTGTGACATGCGTCCCCCCAAGGCCCAACTTTGACATGAGTCCCCCCCAAGGTACAACTTTGACATGAGTCCCCCCCAAGGCACACCTTTGACATGAGTTGTTAGGTTACATTTATTTTCCATTACCAATGCCTCTTGTATTTACCCTCCTTCACTGTATAATAGATCTTTCCAATAACGACTGGCGCGCCACCACTTGGACTGTTTTCGTACGGCGCATTTTTTTACCTGTACCTTGTTGAATTTTTGTTTCTCTGTATGTACCATGTGATGTGAGTGTTCGTCTAATTAAAAGTGTTTCGTGTTAATATGGACTCATTAATATGCATTATAATTTGCGTGCTCTGCCTTCTAAGCCCAATAGGTTATGGGCCCAGAGCAAATTAATTTTTATTTACGATAAATAGACTTTTATCTGTACATGGAAGATACAAATGAAGGCACTCTTAATAAAAAATGAATCCTGGATTTATGTATCTGGCTCTAAACCAAAGCCAGAGCTCGTGGCAGGTGATGCGACATCACAAGAAACGTTCGATAAATGGACTGATATGGATGAAAAGGCCAAAGCCGACATAATTTTGTGTATATCGCCTTCTGAACTGAAACAAATAAAAAACTGCGAAACATCCTTGGATATATGGAAAAAATTAGAGGAAATATATCAATCTAAAGGCCCCGCTAGAAAAGCGTCACTGTTAAAATCGCTTATTCAACATAAAATAGCAGATTCCTCTTCTGTGAGCATTCGAGATCATCTTCGAAAGTTTTTTGACATAGTCGATAAACTATCTGAAATGGACATTAGAATAGATGATGACTTGTTAACTGTGATGTTGTTATACAGTCTACCATCCAGTTATGAAAATTTCAGGTGCGCAATAGAATCCAGGGATGAGCTACCTAAACCAGATGTACTACGAATAAAAATAGTAGAAGAAAACGACGCCAGACGCCATGATGACAGACCGAACGATGGAGCGTTCATGACTGGGAATTTCCGAAAGAAACCTGCTCCGTGGAATAAAAATAAAAGGAATCCTAAGATTACTGAACAGTACACTCAGAATGAAAGAGATAATTCAAAAATTACTTGCTGGAAATGTAAACGTATCGGTCACCGTGCAAATCAGTGTGAAAAAGATAAATCATTTAAATATCGACAAAACAGTTTAGGACTACTGGCCAGCACAAATTCAACGAATACGAACATATTATTCAAAGAACAATCCGAGAATCTTTATTGTGTTGACAGCGGCTGTACTCGACACATGGGGAAGGATGACTCCAATTTTCACGATTTAAAGGATACGGATATAAAATCGGTAAATTTAGCGAATAATGAAACAACTGATGTGTCCGGTGTTGGTAAAATATTAATTAAAACAAAAGTAAATTCAAAACTTCAAAATGTAGAGATCAACGACGCTCTATTGGTTCCAGGTTTGAAAACGAACTTATTGTCCGTGTCACAAATGTGCGACAAAGGTTTCACTGTAACTTTTAAAGACAAATGTGCTGTTATAAATAACAGACAAAAAAATGTGACTCTAATTGCGGACAGAAAAAATGAACTTTATTATCTGCGGGATAATAATGCAAATATAAATAATGCAGTTAATTTTTCGAGTGAATCAATCGATAGTTCTAAAAATATTTTCGCCGATGTGGAAAGATGGCATTGTAGAATGGGTCATCTAAATGTAAAAGATTTGATTGACTCTAATTTAAAGGGTCATATTAGGGGGTTAAATATTAAAAAGGTATCCGACTTCAATTGTGAAGTTTGCGCGTTAAATAAAATGACCCGTGCTCCTTTTCCTAAGCACTCAGATCGTGTTACAAAAATGTTAGAAATAGTGCATTCGGATCTTTGTGGGCCTATTAGGGTTCCCTCAATAGGTAAGTCCCTTTATTTTATTACTTTTATTGATGATTATTCTCGTTATTGTGCAGTAAAATTCTTAAAAACTAAAGATGAAGCATTAAATGCTTTTAAAGAAATCAAACTTCTTTGGGAAAATGAAAAATCTATAAAAATAAAAAAATTCATGAGTGATAATGGGGGCGAATTTATTGGGACTGAATTTGAAAATTTCTTAAAAGAAAATGGTATTCAGCATAGATTAACAACCCCTTATTGTCCGGAACAATCAGGTGTTTGTGAAAGGAAGAATAGAACTCTCGTTGAAATGGCCCGTTGTCTATTATCACAATCAAAATTACCCTTAAATTTATGGGCAGAAGCTATTAATACTTCTAATTATATAAGAAATAGATGCCCAACAAAAGTTTTAAATGGAAAAACCCCATATGAATTATGGAATAATATAACACCTAACGTTAGCTATTTTAAATCTTTTGGCTGCACTTCTTATTTTTTCGATAACCATCCTAAACATAAATTTTCCCCAAGGTCTAAAAAAGGGATATTTGTGGGTTATTCAGAAAATTCTAAAGCATTTCGTATTTATCTTCCTGAATCAAAAACAATAATTTTATCCCGTAGCGTAAAATTTTTTGAAGAGAAATCTAATGATGTTTCAAAAATAGGTCAATTGTATCCATTTGTTTTTGAAAGAGAAATACAATTAAGCGAATTGCAAAATGACTCACACATGCAGCCGGCAGAAGAGAAAATTTCTCCTGAAATAAAAAAAGAAAAAGATGAGCTGTCACGTGACTCAGATTCGGCGCTCGAAGATAAAAACATATTGTCATTGCGTAATCGCGAAATAATTAGGGAGCCGGAATCATTTGCGAATGTTGTTTATAGTTTTAATTCGGAAATAGAAATAAATAATGCCTTAAAAAGTCCGGAAGCTTCGAATTGGTATAAATCAATGACTGACGAAATAAAAGTAATATTAAAAAATGATACATTCGAAGTAGTAGAAAGGCCCTAGAAAAAATGCATTAAAGGTAGGTTTGTCCTTACAAATAAATATGATCAACATGGATCTCTTTTGAAATATAAAGCGAGATTAGTAGCTCGCGGATTTAGTCAAAAATTTGGTATAGATTTTCGTGAAACTTTTTCTCCGGTAGCAAAAATGGGATCTATTAGAATCTTAGCAGGTTATGCTGCTAAATTAGGAATAAAAATACATCAATTTGACATAACGTCAGCATATTTGAATGGAAAATTAGATGAGGAAATTTTTATGGAAGTTCCCGATTACTTTAAAGAAATACTTCAAATAATTATAAATGAAAATTGCGATAGGGACATATCTAATAAAGCAGCCGAGATTCTTAAATATCTAAATGTAGGGAATAAAGTTCTTTTGTTAAAAAGATCTCTCTATGGCCTCAGGCAGGCCGGGAGGTGTTGGAACACTAAATTAAATAAAATTTTGAATGATTTCGGAGCAAAACAAACAAATGCAGATCCATGTTTATATTATATTAAAAGTGATAAAGGGTTGACTCTTATAATGATTTACGTTGATGACATATTGTTTATGTCACAGGACCCTGATATGTTAGAAAACTTCAAAATTCATCTTAATGAAAAACTAGATGTTAAATATTCAGGCATATTGTCTAGGGATAAATTTTCAGTTAGAAAATGGCCTTATAACAATGAGTCAACATAGTTATATTAGAGAGCTCTTAGAGCGTTTTGGCATGACAGAAGCCAAGCCCGTAGCTTGTCCTATGGATACAAGCATTCGATTAAAAAAGGCCGAAAAATGTTGTGAAAACGAATATCCCTACCGTGAATTAGTTGGAAGTTTGATGTATCTTGCAACTTCCACCAGGCCGGACATTGCAAATTCCGTCAGTCAATTAAGTCAATTTCTAACTTGTTTTGATAAAACTCATTGGACTGCCGCTAAACGAGTTTTACGATACTTAAAGAAAACAATAAATTTTGGACTTGTATTTAGAAAAAGTAATGAGCCTTTGTTCGGTTACACTGACGCGGATTGGGGAAATTGCCTCGATGACCGTAGGTCATATACAGGTTACTGTTTCATTTTTTGCGGGAGTGCAATTACATGGGAAAGCCGTAAACAGTGTACCGTAGCTCTCTCATCAACGGAAGCCGAATATATGGCTTTATCCGATGCCACTAAGGAAGGGATATATTTATGTAAATTACTAAATGAGTTATCTGAAGGCAAAATTGAGAAAGTGAGTATATTTACAGATAACTTAGGATCTATTAAATTAGCTGAAAATCCGATCTTTCATAAGCGCACCAAGCACATAGACATCAGGCATCATTTCATAAGGGATGCACTGAAAGATGGAATCATTGATTTAAATTTTGTGTCTACTGAAAATATGGGGGCTGATATTCTTACAAAAGCATTAACATCATCAAAACATTACAACTGTTGTAAAATTATGGGATTGGAAGATGTAACATTGTTATTTAGGTAAATACGTCGACATTGTGGGGGGGTGTTAGGTTACATTTATTTTCCATTACCAATGCCTCTTGTATTTACCCTCCTTCACTGTATAATAGATCTTTCCAATAACGACTGGCGCGCCACCACTTGGACTGTTTTCGTACGGCGCATTTTTTTACCTGTACCTTGTTGAATTTTTGTTTCTCTGTATGTACCATGTGATGTGAGTGTTCGTCTAATTAAAAGTGTTTCGTGTTAATATGGACTCATTAATATGCATTATAATTTGCGTGCTCTGCCTTCTAAGCCCAATATGAGTCCCCCCAAGGCACACCTCCCCCTCACTGGGAAAAAGAGAAAAAACGTTGTTTTGCGGCTATAAGACAGTTTGGACTTCCAACGTTATTTGTTACAGTATCTGCAGCTGAAACACATTGGTTTGATTTAATGAAAACTTTATCATGGAATTTAGATCGTCACGAATTAACTAAAGAAGAATTTGTCGATATTAGCAAGTTTAGCAGTAGGCCTCTGGCACTAAATTAAAATCTGTCAATGTCAGATTTTCATGTTTTACATAATGAAATAATGTCGTGTCTGTATATTTTTTATGTATTTTAACTTCGTTATGCGCCCTTCATTAGTAACGTATAAAAATAATTACCTTATCATAATGCATTAAAGCATCGTGTCTTCAGAAAACGGAGTACATAGAATTTAAATTTACTTTGCAGGGCTACACAAAATAATACCTAAACGCCATGTATTTTGTGTGGTGATGGTAACTACTTAATGGGAATTGAAGATTGTACTATACTCATTTTCAGTAATGAAAGTAACGTGTGATTGGGAGGACCAGTAGTCCCTTTAATACAGAAATATATCGCATCACGTGTGAATTTTCTATAAATATATTCTTACAGCTATAGACGCCAATAAAGATTTTATACCTGTTTTGTACATTTTTTTCACAGTTATTACTTCTCTATTTCTTTTGTTTTTCTATCGAATCTTAATTTCATTATGCTTTTTGCAATGTGTACTTTTTAGTTGTTTATATATATATATATATTTTTTTTTAATTTTTAATTGTCATGGTTTTTCTTCCTGGGTTTTGATCACTATGTGTATATCAAGTAATTTCTTTTTCTCCTGTTCATTTAAAAACATATTGACTTGTGCAATGGTTTTACTTTCTTCTATATTCAATAGAAGAAAGTGTTGGATTCGTAAATATTTTCGGCTTTCGGTTTTCACGCTTTGAGAGTTCCAGAACACGATTTGACCATTTTTAGAAAATGTCTGTGTGACGACTGTATCTCAAGAATTACTACAGACATATAAATTTATACGTAGATGCACCTTGGCCTAAATTAGTGCCTATCAAATTTTGGTAACAATTGCTGAACAGGTGATGATGCTATAAAGCGATTTCCACAATTTCAGGGAAGGCTATATCTCAAGAACTACTGCGCGACATTGCACATAAGTTTGTATGCAGATGCAAATTGACTTAAATTAGTGCTTATCAATTTTTGATGTCTATTTCTCAACAGGTGGCACTGCTACACCGCGATTTTCTCAGTTTTAGGGAAGACTATATCTCAGGAACTTTTTTGAAATGCCATATAAATTTATATGCAGATGCCCATTGATATAAGTTAGGCCTATCAACTTTTGATTTCAATTGCTCAATAAGTGGCGTTGCTATACAATGATTTTCACAATTTAAGGGAAGGCTTTGACTCAGGAACTACAGCACAGAATTGTATATAAACTTATACATAGATGCACCTCGACATAAATTAGTGTCTAACAATTTTTAGTGCCAGTCTCTCAACAGGTGGTGCTTCTATACGTCGATTTTCGTAATTTCAGAGAAAGTTATATCTTAGGTTCTATTGCGTATAATCAAATAAAACTTGATGCGTAAAAAAGCCATTATGAGACATTATGGTGATTTCATTTGGATTCATCTCAGCCAATAGGTTGCGCAGCTATACTGCAATTTTCCCCAAGAAGGGAAAGTCTATATTTAAATTTCTATGGCGTATAACTGTACGAAACTTGATGTAAGAGATAATCATTATCAAAACGCATTTTTTAAGACTTTATTTATCTATATATATAATAAAATAAGATGTTTGTGTGTGTGTGTGTCATTGTGTATGTATTTCCAGAGCTTTTTAGGAAAACGGCTGATGGCTGAGCTACAAAAATTTGAATAGAGGTTCGTAATGACCTCTCCTGATGCACCTCGAAGCCCGATTTTCGAAATTTTTATGTTTTCTTTTAATTAATTAAAATGTGAAAATAATAACCTTCTAATTTCTGATAAATTAGCCATTTAAATTTTATCCATAATTTAATTGTTGCCAATTTTTTTTTCGACAGAATAAATAAATAAATAAATAAATAATGTACATTTATTATTTAAGTAAAGTATTATTTGAGGAAAGTAAATTAGAAAAATCAGAAAATAAATTTGAAATATCGGTCGTATCGTTACAAATAAGGTACCAAATTAAAGAGTTAATTTTTGGGAATCCGACGTATTAAAAAGCTTATCGATCGGACAATTAGATTTTTTTAAATTAACTAATGTATGAATTTTAGGTGGCAACAGCAGGAGATTGTAAGGAAACCGTTTGGAAAAAAAATTAAATCTGCTACTCATTAAGTCACATGTTTTTTGAGTGGGATTAAAAATTGCAGTTTTGAAATTTTTTTTAATTTTCTTTTACGAACACAAACATATATTATACAGCCTGTACAACACTAGACCAAATTGCAGTTCAAATTTCCTCAATTTTAGTTAATAAACAAAAAAGTTACTTTTTTTTTTTTTTTTTTTCAAATTAAACTTTATTCTAACTTCGAAAATATTTATGTGATACGATACATTACGAATTTGGGTTTTAAAAGTTTTTTAAATAGCTTATTTAAACTCTATGAATCATATTTTTATTTTATCAGTTTCATTAATAGATCCTCCTGGGCAATTTTTTTTTATTTTGTTGTTGAAGTACACCGAATGTTTTTCGACAAGAAGTTTAATATAGCAACAGTCATTTTAATCTATGTAGCGCATCAAAAAAAAAAAAAAAAAAAAAAAAAGAGTATTGCAAAAAGTATTACAAACAGAAAAAAAAAAAAAAATTATAAAGCCTAAATAGTAGTCACATAAATGATTTATTTTATCGAAAGTTTATAGAAAAAATGCAGTTTTAAAGATAGCAAATTTATTTCAGCAAGTACTATTTTAAACCTAAAAACCATTAAAAATATAAACAGAATATGAAGGATTCTTATATGTAAACATAAAGGTGTCTGATAAAATTATTAGCAAAATAGTCTTCCCTTCCTCATTAAGAAAAAAAAAAAAAATCCATTGTTAATATGAAGACAAAAATTCAAAAGCCGCCAATAGAGCGTCATAATAAAGTTGTGTAGCAAGATAATGTTTACCTATTTTTTATATATATATATATACTAATCAGTATGCTAATTTATCATACAAATAAATGAGCCTCTGTGTGTGACTGAACTTGCACGCTGTCGAACAGAAATATTTGATTAATTCAAATAAATAAATAAATAAAAATATGTTTAATCTATATAAATAAAGAGAAGTGTCTGTGTGTCTGTGTGTGTGTCTGTGTGTGTATCTGCACTCTGGTGCTCACACTACAGAGCCTCCAAATTTGGCATATAGGTACCTGGGACCCTGCAGGTGTGCACCTCATCGAGATTTTTTCAAATTTCGAATTTGAATTTTTTAAATTAATATTTTTTCGAATTTAAACATTGGCTTCAATGTTTCATTTTTCAGAAATTTGTTTCGTTTCAAAAGTCTGCGTATCTTAGCAACGGCTATTAAACTATTTATTTATTTGAATTCATTTGAGGAAGAAATCTTTTTTATTATATTTATTGAAATCAAATAGTTATCCGCGATTGTAATGATCGATAGATGGCGCTTTCTCAACACTGCAGTTGTTAGTAAACATAGCCACGTGTGTTCCATTAGTGTTCTTTTTGTTATTCTACTTAATATTCGTACTATAATTTCTCCGCCATTACATTATGGAAAATTGATTGCTTTTGGAAAAAATACTTCAGTTTATTCAAAGTTCGATCGGAAGTAGATTTTTAACTGAAGTTGAACAAATATTAATTTCAAATCATCTGATTAACTCTTTACTTCCATTAGCCGAAGCAACTGAAATTTTAAATTTGTCATTTGGAAATAAATGGAAGCTCAATTCTGGATTTCTTGATCCTTTGGAGTTAGATTGTAGCACACAACAGTATGTGTTATCTTTTTTACCGTATTTATTCATTTTTATTCAATAAATATATGTGAAACTAAATATCGGCAAGCAATGGCGGCTGTATGGAATTCGAATTAAACCATGTTTATTGTAATTTCACCTTAGCCCACCAGAGGGCGAGCATTTCATTACAATCGCGGATACACATACAGTAGAAAAAATTAAACATATTAAATTTTTAGATTTTGGCATATAGGTACCTGGGTCCCTGCAAGTGTGCACCTAATCGAGATTTTTTCGAATTTGGAATTTGAATTTATTAAATTAATGTTTTTCCGGTTTTAAATATTGGCTTCTTTGTTTCATTTTTCATAAATTTAATATTTTGCTTCAATCGTCTGCGTATCTTAGCAACGGCTATTACGCAACTTATTTTTATTTAATACATTCATTTAAAGGCGATTTTTTTTTTTTTTTTTTTTTTTTTTTTTATTGGAAACAAAATTGTAATGCAGTAGAAAAATTAAGTATAATTAATAGTTTTAATTTTAAAAACGTTTTTATAACAGTTACGTTTAAGTTTTTTTAGTAGACCAACTTCTTATTTTTCATTTTTTAATTAATTCTTTTAAAAGAAAAAACTTTTTTTTATTATTATTATTATTATTTACAGTATTTATCGGGAAAAATGGAAGTACATACATAGCAAAAAGGATTAAATTGATTAAAATTTATTTGTTTATATATATTTTTTAATCTACTTTTTATTTTTATTTATTTTATTACATTGGTCGAAATCAAATCGTAATATAGTGTAAATAGCATGGGCTATAATACATGGTTCAAAACTAAAATATTTAATAGATGCTGAGATACAGTCATCTTTAAAATCGTAGTTCTTAAATAGTAGCAGATCTTTCCTGTCGTCGATAAATATCCAGATTAAAGTGCCTGGGAAAGATCTTTCTGCAGGCATGGGAAACCTAGACCTGATGCAGTGCGGGAGGGAAAAGAGCTGCCGTAGACAGCGAGTACCCGAAGCGAGGTTTGAAGCAATTTTAGTTACTTTTTTTTTTTTTTTTTAGTTTTTGTGTATAATGTGGTGTAAAAAAATAAATATTGATAATTCTTTCTAAAATTCATTTAAATATAGTGACCAGCGAAGCGGGCGTAGCCTGCTAGTGGGAAATATATATAACCATAAAAAGTTGGTTGTCTAAAATATGGCAGAAATAGCGCTCATAGCATATTGTTACAAGGGATTAAATCTAAAATGGTGATAAAAATTCAAAAGTCGTCAAAGAGAACTATATTAAGGCTGTACTATGATCAGGTTTACAAACCATGAGTTATATATAACCACAAAAAAATAATTGTCTCATGCGACAGACGTAGCCGGTCATAGAATATTATAATATTTGGCGTGAAATTGTTGTAATTTTTATGGTTGAGCGAATAAACAAAATCAACATAGGAAATAACGTAAAAGCAAATATTATGTGCACCACGTATTGTTCATATGTAACTGGTATTCAAATATAAAAGGGATACTTCAATTTTTTCGATACTATCTATTTCGAAACTGTTATCTAATAAGGACTTAATGAAAGCCTATTGGTAAACCATTGTCTCAGGTAATAGGGACAAGCACCCGAGTTTTAGCGGATGACTAAATCGCTACCGAAGGCAGCAGGGATCCGAAGCGAGCTTTTGAGCAATTTTAGTATTTTATTTTATTTTTATAAAGCTATATAGAAAAGAGTTTCCTTTAAATTTAGTGACCAGCGAAGCGGGCAAAGCCTGCTAGTAGAGAATAAAATTTTCTTTCTTTTATTATATTAAGCTTCAGCATTCATTATGGTAGATAATTTTAATAAATAATAGTTTTAATAAATGTTTTTACTGAGCGAATTTCTATAGAAAAATATAGAAGGAAGTCTTGTGGGGGCCACAACATACTAGTTTTTATTAATAATATTATTGTAAATGCTCACATATTCAATTTCGAAAGTTCTTTTTAAAATAAATTTAAAGCTTTCGAGCAATTCAAAATAACTTTCACTTTAAAACTACTTTTTCTTCCTAGTTAGCAGTAACTATGGATAATTATTTTGTATAACGTTTAATTTTCTTCTTATCCTTATCTTGCGTATTATAGTTATAGAAAATTATAAATTAATAATATTTAAATGATTTAATTTATATTATATGTTCCAATTTTATTTTATTTTATCACTATTATTGTAAAGGTGAATCAATTGAATTAATTATTTATAAATATATATTTTTTTTTTAAATCATCTACTAAACTTCTTATTTGCTGGCTGAAATTTAACTCTTAATATATATTGAATGCAATTTTTTCATACATGTGACTTGTGGCTTGTAATTTTTTTGTTGATTTACCTTTCGTTGCTTATTCTTTTATTTATTTTTTTATTTTATTTTTATTTTTATTTATTTATTTTTTTTTTTTTTTTTTTTTTTTTTGTCGGAAAATAGAACGTACACTATAGTGTTTGGCTTAGTATAGTGATTATACTTTTCGCAATCTAGAATAATTTATGAAGAATGTACGGTCTTGGGCAGTTTGTTCTTCTTTTATTTTTTATTTTTATTTATTTACTAGCTGACCCGTCCGGCTTCGCACGGATGAACAAATTTTAGCTAAAAATGGATTGATATCGAAAAACAACAACAAATGTATTAGTTTATGTGTTTGTAAGGCAATATTAATAACTGTTTATAAAATTTTGACTTTTTTTAGTCATATTCTAAAGAAAAGTTCCTAAAAAGAAGAAATTTTGAAAGGTCGAAAAATTTAAATTATATGAATTAAAGATTAATGTGTAGGTAAATAGATAAGATACAGCATTGCTAAAGGACCTCCATGACGACACTTTATTTATATATTAATTTTTATGTTTATTTTTTATGCAATTTATATCTTTTTAGGACTGAGGACTATTAGTCTCAATCTGGGATTTT
This sequence comes from Salticus scenicus, assembly GCA_963930645.1. Lineage (NCBI taxonomy): Eukaryota > Metazoa > Arthropoda > Arachnida > Araneae > Salticidae > Salticus > Salticus scenicus. The sequence goes on along the minus strand of OZ005650.1, from coordinate 355,093,566 downwards.
TGCGTTGTCGTTTTCGATAGTTGGACATTTATCGAAACCTAAAATTTAGCGAAAATATAATTGAATAATTTGAAAGCGATGTAATAATTTGAAGAAGAAATAAAAACTAATAGTCCTCCGTCCTAAACTAAATTCTGCTTTTGCCAGAATTTCATCAAAATCATTTTTTTTTTTTTTTCTTTTTTTTTTTTTTTTTTTTAAGAAAAAGAAAAGAAAATTAATAATAATCAGTATCGTTACAAACGATATAGAATTTTTTTTTTTTTTTTTTTTTTTTTTAAACATAATTTTCAATTAAGAAATATAAAGTGCGCGAGCAATATGAAATAAAAATAAGTACATCAATGAATTTAATGATTTAATTTTCGTTGAAAGAAATAGTTTGTTCGTTCGGTGCAACTTGCACATTAGTCCCGTGAGGTACAACTTTCACATTAATCCCCTTTATATATAGTGACCAGCGAAGCTGGCAGAGCATTCGTTGATTCACTACCTTAATTGATTTCACATTCCGTCATTTTAATTAGTATATTAGTTAGATATTTTATTTATTTATTTATTTATTTTTTCATTTTCGCGATGTACTAAGATGACTATATCTATTGCGTAAGTAAAGCCATTGGCGCGGAACGTTTGAGTTATTTCAGTGCTAAATTTCAAATTTCAAAAAAGTATCTATATTAATAGAAGAAATAATCTGCCTGTCTATGTTTGCCGTACATTACAAACTATGGCACGTTTACTTTAGAAATTCTCTTCTATAAAAAGAAACACGTGCATATTTGCAACTTATATTTTCGACATTCCTATTAGAACTTTTAAAATATTCGTTTCATGCAATTTCTCTCTCTCTCTCTCTCTCTCTCTTTTTTTTTTTTTTTTAAATGTTAACCGTCCTTTGGAATTTTTGTAAAAATATTAAAAATCAAGGAAAATTTTTCCCGATTTTAATCCCCATATTTAGGTCTTATAAATATGTATTAGTTATTGTGTGCATGCGTTAGATTAAGTTACTTTGCTGTCAAATTGATAAAATTTTAATTTTAAATTTCAAAACTCGGACGTCCATGGTGTCCGAGTTACTTGTTTTGTGTTTGGCGATCAAAAACGTAATACAAAAATATACATACCAGATTTATATTTTCGTAATATGTATGGTACGAAATATCGTTTCATATTATTGATTGCTCTCTTAATATACGCTGTTAAAATAACCATCATTTTTGAAAATAATTAAATATATTCGCTAGATAATTTGGAGATCATTTTTTCCCCGCCAAGGTTGACATATCAAATCTGTTCCGCTGCAACATATTAGTATCTTATATCAGATACTTTATTTAGACATTTGAAAACAAATTTGACTTCAAATTATAATAGAATATTTATTATTTTCATTTTAATCAGTATATTAGTTGATATTTATTGTGCTAATGTCAACCTTTGAAATGAAGTGCTTATGTTTACATTCGAAAATGGAAGTTTGACATTTTTTTCCTACAGTTTTTAAATTTAAAATTAAAATTTTGTCAATTTAACAGCAAAACAATTTAATATAACACATGCCCAAAATAACTAATACATATCTATACCTAAATTTGGGGATTATAATCGGGAAATAATTTTCCTCAATTTTTAATAATTTTTTACAAAAAATTCAATGGACGATTAACATAGAAAATCTTTTTATTGGCCCTACTGACGGTCAGTGACGTCATCACTTCGCTTGCGCATTTTAATAAGGTGTATAAACTTTATTATAAATTATACTTTTTAGTATTTAATGTTGAAAAAACATTTAATGCTTCAGGTAAATTATTTATTTATTTATTTTTAATCCAGTTTTGTTTACACATCTGTTTAAACATTAATGCTTAGTATTAAATAAATTATATCATTAGAAAAAAAATAATAATCTCTAATGACGTCAGATTTAACGTGTAAATTTAACATTTCACAAAGCTTTATATGAATTTCAATTTAATTCACGTGCAAATATATTTCTTTTCTTTTCATGTCAAGATATTTAAAAAACAAAGTGAACATGTAAAAGTTTGTTTTATGTTGGCAGCAGCTAATTTTTTTAATATTTCATTATTTCCATTTCTATTATTAGACCGTGGGCCATAAGCTAAAAATGTCATTTAAAAACAAGTTCGTTTCAACTCTTCGGGGACAACCTGAAAATGTTGCTAATATATTCTTTTTAACATAGGTAATGAAAATATCAAATGTTCTGGAAGTAAACTTTGCACATAAATTTGGAAAATTGATTTCAATTTGAAGGAATTGAGTTTACATTTAGGATGCTGGTTTAAAGCAGTGTGTAATATATTTTCTGATAATACTGTGATTCGTTGAATAAATTTTAAAATTTATCACACAAGTGCTAAAATCATACTCCTGAGAAAAAGTATTAAAAAAGGGGAAAATATTAATATTTAGTGGATCTGCAGATCAGGAGCCCCAACGTCCTATTTTCATCACTCATTACTCATTAGATTACTGATAGTTTTTATTAATTTCATATTTATATCTATCATTATCATTATCAATTTCAACCTTTATCAGTCCACTGCAGGATAAAGGCCCCTTCTAGGTGATTCCAATCTGCCATGTTTTCTGCAATTCTTCTCCATTCTCTCTTTCAAACTTCACAATTTTATCTCTTCAACAACACACTGATCTCTTTCTCGGTCTTTTGTTTTACCTCGGTATTCCAAATAGGAGTGGTGGTCAATCTATCATCATTTCTTCTGGAAGTACCCAGTCCAGCTCCATTTTAACTTAATTCTAGAAATAACGTCAGTAAAATTGGTTTGCTCCCTAATCTAATACAAATGTTTCGTTTTCTGTCTCTTCGAGTGAATCCTAACATGCATCTCTCTCTCTTTATTATACATATGTAATGTATGCATATATATGACGACTCGCTACATAAACAGATACATTTCTGGCGGGGGTTACCACTCCCCTTCAACTTTCCGCTGTATATCTCTGTCTATATCTATCTCTCCACATATGTATATTTATATATTTTCCTAGAAACAGCTTTCTATTAATGCCTTGTAAATAATAAAAACGTACCAAATTTCCTGTAAAAAGACTACATAACATATCGGAATTATTTTGTATAACTCTCTAAACTAATTATCAATTCTATCGCAAAAATTTTTCATAGAAAAACAGGCTTTGAAACATTCTAATAACATTTCATTATATTTAGTGTAACCGTGTTAAAATATATTTTTAATACATACCATCTATAGACCATAATGGTACAATATTCTTTTGCGTGTTCCTCAAAACGAGTTACCGTTATTATATACACCACTAAAAATGATACACCTAATTAATTATAACTCACTAATATTTCAACCTAATTTGACATCATTTGAATGATTACAGAATATCATCGGAATTCTTTTGTGTGGTCCTGTAAATAAATTTAGCTTATACATAACTTTTTTTTTTTTTTTTTTGAGCGAGAAAACATGCTTTAAAATATGTTTATAATATACGTTAATTCCACTAAATGCAGTATAAACACGTTAAAATGCTCTTAGGTAAAAATTTGCTTATAGATCCTAATGTTATGAAATTATTTTGCGTTTTTCTGTAAAAGAACAGCAGTAAAAACATTTCAACTTATTCTATGTTTTTCAAAAATAATTGCTCGAAATTTAACAAAATTTGGATGATTACATGACATTGTCGGAATACTTTTGTAAGGTCCTGTACATTAATTATGAAGCCTAAGTACACATATTTTCTACAGAAATCATAAATTTAAGCATCTCTATAATGTACGCTAATTTAATTTCGTTGAATACAGATTAACGAAGATAAAATTCGCTTAAACGAAATTCACCCCATAGGCCATAATGATAAGAAAATCTTTGGTGTATCCCTCTACACGATCCATGAATAATCTAAACATAAAAAAATTACACAACTATTTTTATACAGAGTCTGAATATTTATACAAATTTGCAAATCAATCGGGGATTTTTGCGGCCGCTATCGCGGTACAAATTCTGTCCATAGGCCGTAATGATAAAAAAAAAAAAAAAAAAAAAAACTTTGGTGTTTCCCTGTACACACGCAAGAAACAGACACACAAACAGAAACCAAAATTTTTTTGAGTCTCCATATCCCTTTAAGACCAGAAACATATTTACTTTAAATTCTTTTTTTTTTGCAAACTGAAAGAATAATATGGACTATAACCAACATTTGTTGATTGAAAATTGTACTTTACACTTTCTGCTAATTAGATTGATCGTTTTTTTTTTCCTGATTTTATTACATACGACTGTTCCAGATGCAAAAATGTGAGTGGATGTCGTAGATGTCTAACCCGTACAAATGTATGCTTTCGATCGGAAAGGGATATGGAGGCCTTCACTGACGCTTCGGTAATAATTTAGCTACATGTCAGAGTAAAACTTACTGTGATAACGCTTTCTATGGTAACCTAATGTTGTTGTCTAAAGACAGTTTGGACAGTTTATTAATTTGAAGAAGAAGCAAATCGGTAGACATTTTTCTTTCACGAATATTTAAAACTTTCCACTGATCAGCAAACAATCTCACTTCAGCCCAGCTTATTTGAGAAAAACACGTCACCTTTGAATGTATCTCATCTCCGATGTACAAACAATTAGTAATTTCTTCTGATATTATATTACCTGTAATAATTCTACTTTAAAAGTAAAGGAAAAAAAAGAGTAATAAAATAATTCGATCAAAATGTTTATAATACGCAAGATAATGATGTCGAGAGAAACTTTACATCTTATTTGAGAAAAATACTACATTTTTGAATTTACCTCATTCCCGATATATAAACAATATGTCATTTTTTCCTTACATTATATGAAATGTAACGATTACTTAAAAATACACGAAAAGAAAGCAATAATAGAATTGGATGAAAATGTCAACAATACTCAAGATAATGTAAACATAAATAAACGTAAACAAAACATATCAAATGCTAGCGCGCGCCGCAACAGCAGCTGCCATTGGTCTAAAAATAAAAGCGAAAATGAAATTACTGTTTTGATTGGAGAATAAGCAACTGAATGAGTAGAGAATTTGACTATCTCTAAGTGTAAGTAGAATAGCAGGACCGCAGAAATGTCAAATTTGTAGAATTAATTTAATTAATTATAAAATAATGTGCACATCTTCAGACCAGAACATTGCGAATTCGTAGATAATAGAATATTCTTTTAATTTTAACATTAATTTGAAATTGCCCCTCGATGACTGAAACGGACTTGAACGATATCAACCTATGGCCCACGGCCTATATGGCTTTTATGGGGATTTAAATTAAAATGCTCAGATTTTAAACTAAAATTTATTTTATCAAAATTAAATATAGCCTATAACAATCAGGGATAGTATAGCTTTTGATCAGTGAAAAAAGTTTTAAAATCGGTTCAGTAGTTTCGGAGATTACCCTCCACAAACATACAATTTTTTGCGCTTTATATAATGATATAGATAGATATAGATTTATTTTTAATCGCAAGATCGAACTTACACTGTAGTGTTTGGCTTAGTAAAGCGATTATAGTTTTTGAAATCTAGAATAATTTATGAAGAATGTACGGTCTTGAGCAGATTTTTTTTTTTTTTTTTTTTTTCAAATTTTATTAAAATTTGTTTTCATTTTTTATGTCAAGATTTGTGGAATGGGTGGACATTCCTTTTTGCTATCAATTTGATATTTTTAATATGATCATTATTGGCTAGTGTGATTATTTCTTATTCATTATAGCGTGAATATTGTTCGTGTGGATAAATTTAGCATTTGATCACATCTTTCTTTTTCACCCTAGATTTTATAATATTTTCTATCTACTTATCTATCTATTTATGTGTTATATACTATATATATATATATATATATATATATAGTATATTAATTCACTATTATATATGTGTATGTATGTATGTAATTGAACGAGTTAATCTTATAAATAAAAATTTACCGCTCTGTGAAGAGTAAAAAAAATGAAACATTGAAGCATCTGATCTGTTGATCCACTTGTTAGAATCTTCTTATGTTTCATATCTAGTATTCATATGTTTCATCTATGTTTTTTCTCAAGATGTTCTGGATCAAGTTATTATTAGTTTAATTTTCGCATGCGACTCTTTCTTTTATTTCAGAATGAAATAAAAATCTCTATTCTCAGCTAATAATAAAAATTCTTGTTTACAGATGTATCCAAAGCGAAGCTCTCAAAATGACATTCTGTACTGAAAGGTGTTTTTTATTAAAAACTGACAATTTTATCTTTTTACTGTTTTTATCTTTTTCTATATCTGCTTAATTAATTTTTTATTTTAGTACGAAATCTTTTCTATTCTGAAATTGTATATTAGCAGAGAAAGGATTAGCCGATGACGCTCCAGTTGCATTCCTTTTTTTATCTTATTGTATATTTTATTCATTTTACACTGCGATTTTTTTTTTTTTTTTTTTTTTTTTTTTCTTTTTTGAGGATGAAAGTGGCGAAAAATAAAGAATTAGAAAGCTATTTATAAAAAAGATCAGGTAAGAGGAAATTCCTTCTTTATTCAAATTTAAAATGCAGTCTTGAAAATGCTAAGTCAGCGTTTTAAAAGTCCTTCCATAGAGGGTGAACTTATAAAGAAAAAAGTGAGAAGTTGCAAATTTAATCTAAAATACGAGTAAGGTATCTAGAGAATAGAAAAAGAAGAGAAAGAAAATAAGTAAAAAAAAAAAAAAGACGTAAGCATTTCGTAGGGGAAATACATCTACACCTACAGCAGCAAATTTAAAAAATGAAATCTCTTATGTATAAAAATTTGAATATCTCTCCGTCTGTTTGAACGTTCTGTAAATCATCGAAGTTTAAATTGTTTGGATCAAACTAAGTATACATGCATTATTGTTTCCAAAATACATTACTAGCTACTTTAGAACTTTGACAAACAGCTTCGACACTTTGTTTGGAACTTTAACCTGTATTTTATTTATTTCTCAAAAAGCAAAAATAATATCTGATGTGACTCCACATACCTTCCTTATACAACCATTGAAATATGCATATTGTTACGAAACCATTGACATTTTTGTGTGAAGTAACTGATTCGTAAATAAACAGCCAGGTTCCAGTCCACAAACATTTTCCAAAACAAGCCCCTAGTTTTTCTTCACAGAATCGTGTTAAGCGGAGGGGGGGGGGGGATGTATTAAGTGTATTAAATTATGTTTTGTTTTTTCTTTTCACGAATAGGGAGCACTGTTGTAATAAAAAAAAATCTAGAAATCCAAAAATATCTTAATTTAGAAAAAAAAAAAAAAAAAGCAATTTCACTGAACACAATCATTAGAAAAGTTTCTTGCAATCAAATCATCTATCAGATTAAGTAACATATGTTGCCTAAAATTTAGCGTATATTGTTTTTAGCCCATTTTTAATAATGAAGGGGTCTTAAAAGTAGTATAGTTCGAAAGGTGTGGTTAATGTAGTTTGCAGACAGAAAAATATTCTCATATCACGTCAGGAAGGCATGCAAAATCACCCTTGTTACTTTCTTCTATATGTAATATAGAGAAAGTATTGGATTCGTAAAAATTTTCGACCTCGGGTTTTTGATGGATTTACACGTTTTGAGAGCTGTAGAACACGATTTGACCATTTTTAGAAAATGTCTGTCTGTCTGTCTGTCTGTCTGTCTGTGTGTGTGTGTGTGTGACAAAATTTTGTGGCAACTGTATCTCAGGAACTACTATACAGAATTTCATACAAATTGGTGTATAGTTGCACCTTGACATAAATTAGTGCCTATCAACTTTTGGTAAAAATTGTCTTACAGGTTGCGTTGCCATCCTGCTTTTTCTAAATTTTTAACATGGTGATATAGGACAAAATTTTGTATAAATGTGCATAAAGAGAATTATATTTTAGTAATCATTATGAAATTTACAAGAATTATTTATAATAGAGATAGTCAACTGGGAAAAATTTTTTGTATGCGTAGGAGCCTCGCAACCCCCCTGGGGGAGGAAGTCACCCCTCGAGGGGAGTAAATTTTCAAGATGGGTATCTTTCGAAAGGTATCGTCAATACCTTTAAAACGAATGGTTGAACTATAAATCTGTGATAATTTAAAACAAAGTTATCGATTTTTTTTACTTTTAACGAAAAAAAAAAAAAAAAAAAACTTAGAAAAAAAAAAATCTTTTTTTTTTTTTTTTTTTTAAACGAAATTTAACCAGACTTGGTATTTAGTTGGCCCCTGACATAAACTGTGGCTGATTAGATTTGGGGATCAATCGCTCAACAGGTGGCGCTGTGATCGTATTTTTTCTAAATTTTTAACATGGACAAAAGTAGTACAAAATTTCGTATAAATGTACATAATGAGAGTTATTCTTAACCTGTGATTGTGAAATTAATATGAATTATTGATAATAATAGTAGTTAATTAGGAAAAAAATTTGGGGCATCGCTTCCCTCCGGGGGGGGGGGGGGAATTTTCAAGATCGGTATCTTTCGAAAGGTCTCGTCAATACCTTTAAAACGAATGGTTGAACTATAAATATGTGATAATTTAAAACAAAGTTATCAATTTTTTTTACTTTTAACGAAAAAAAACTTTGGAAAAAAATCATATATATATATTTTTTAAATATTGTTACTGCGTGAATTTGTATAAGGAAATATAGAAGAAAGTTTTGTGGTGGTCACAACATACTAGTTTTTATGCATGTTTTTATTTTATACATTTAGCCTTTAGTATTTAAAGTTCTTATAGTTGTTAAATTTGAACGCGCGTTTGTTTAAAACTCAGTACAATGGCTCGTGATTTAGTTTATTTTCTGCATTTATTTTTTAAAAGCTCAAACTAACGCAACATAGGAGAATCACTCTTTGCGTTATTCTACCGAATTTCTATCATTTTTTTTTTTTTTTTTTTTTTTTTTTTGCAACAGAAGTGGGTATATTTTTTATATCTCTTATTTTACACTAGCAGGCTACGCCCGCTTCGCTGGTCACTCTATTTAAAGGATTTTTCAAAAGAATTGAATCACTGTTTATTTTTTATATCACATTATAAATAACAACTTAAAATAACAATAATAATAATAATAATAATAATAATAATAATACCTACATTGAAATTGACCTTGCTTCGTGCTCCTGCTGCCTGCGGTAGGTCTTTTTCCGCCTGCACTGCATCGAGTCCAGGTTACCACTGCCAGTAGAAAGGTCTATTCCGGGTACTTCAATTTGGATATTTATCGGCGAAAGGTAGATTTGTTATTATTTAAGAACTATGATTTCAAAGATGACGGTATCTCAACATCTATTAAATATTTTATTTTCATAATTCAATAGCAAAATTTCATTATTCGCGTGAATATATATATATATATATATTGTCGAAAACAATGAATTGGAAAATTTTTTTGGCAACAATTAAATTTAAAGCTAATATTCAAATGGCTAATTTTCAAGCTATTATAAAGAAATTATTTTCATATTTTAATTAATAAGAAAAAAAAAAAAAAAGTCGTAAATCATAAATCTGACAAATATAAAAAGAATCTCGAATGTTGTTCTCAAATGTTTTTTAAAATACTTTGATTCGTGAAAATATTTCATCTCTGGCAAAAGTGAAACATCTATATTTTTCTTTAAAATTTACTTATTGATGACACGCTGATGTTTTTTTAATAGTCATATCTCTTCAAGAATAAATATTTATTTTATAATTTTTAGGGCTCCAGTGTTATTATTATTTTTTTTTTCACACTTAAATTTTTATTTTGTGCGTTTTAGTAACTTAAAAAGAGCTTTTAAAAAATCTAATGAAAATTTCTTAGGCTACTATGTAGATAATGAAATGTTTTCTTTTACAATTGGCATCTTATCTATTAATTATCTGAAAAAAAAAAAATATATATATATATATCCGCCACCGAGCATCGAATCCACGATCATCGCATTAACAACTTGACGCTTTAACCGACTGAGCCATCGACCAACGTAAAGATTACCTCGCATTTACTTTCAAATAGAAACGCCGTGTTTTTTAGCGTGACACGGAAACATAAAATCCAATTTCAATAATAATAATAATAATAATAAACTTCTAATTAAAAGAAAACTAATCAAAAATTCGAAAATCGGGCCTCGATGTGCATCCGAAGAGGTCATTACGAACCTCCATGCAAATTTGTGTAGTTCTGCGATCAGCCGTTTTTCTAAAATGCTCCGGCCATACATACACAATGACACACACACACATCTTATTTTATTATATGTATAGATTTTATTTGTCTTCTGTTAACAAAAGTGAGTACTATGTTGTTGTTTTTTTTTTTTTTTTTTTTTTTTTTTCTTTTACTAATTGAATAATTTTAAGAACTTTGTTTACACAGACATTTTAAATTTCTATATTTATTATTTAAATGTCTATTTAAAAAGGTCGAGTTTCGACCACTGGGAGATTCTAATATCGTTTAATTAGATAACGTTTAGTAAAATTTATATAATTTATTCTTTGACGAAATTTTTCAGAATTTAAAAAATGTAGAAAAAAAAAAAAAAGAAGAAAAAATTATTTTTCTCGTAATAGCAACTACAATACCCTCTTTATAACATACGTTTTATTTATTTATTTATTTTTAATTTTTTTTGTGTATTCAATAGAAGGAAGTATTGGAATGGTAAAAATTTTCGATCTCGGATTTATGATGGATTTACACGTTTTGAGAGGCCTAGAACACGATATAACCATTTTTAGAAGATATCTGTCAGCGTGTGACAAAATTTTGTGGCAACTGTATCTCCGGAACTACTGCCCAGAATTTCTCAAAATTTGATATGTAGTTGAATCTTGACAAATTAGTGCCTATCAAGTTTCGGGGAAAATCGTTCAACAGGTGACGATGCCATCCTGCTTTTTCTAAATTTTTATCATGGCAGTATAGGATACAATTTCGTATAAATGTACATAAAGAAAATTATTTTTTGATAATCACCATTAAATAAAAAATAATTTTTTATAATAGTGATAGTCAGCTGGGAAAAAGTATTTTAGATATGTAGGAGCATCGCTTTCCCCCGAGGGGGGCGAATTTTCATAACGGGTATCTTTCAAAAGAGTTCGTCAATGCCTTTAAAACGAATGGTTGAACCATCGATCTGCGATAATAAAGTTATAAATTTATTTATTTTTTAATTTTTTTTTTTTTTAATGTCATACAGAGAGTTGAATTGACTTTCTTTGGATATTTAGTGTTATACTACTTCTCTATAATGTAAATCATCGGCATCTTCATGGGAGATCATTTTTAAAAGTAATGGTTTTAATAAATTATTTGCACTAAGTGAATTTGCATAGGAAAATATAGAAGAAGGTCATGTGTTGGCCGCAGCATACTAGTTTTTAAATACAATTAATGTTAAGCATTTACTAAAATATCTCAAGTTCTGTCCCCTACTTTCTAAACTGTTTCAAAATGTAACACCATTTACTAGATTTTATTTTTTCTTCGTATGAATTTTTTTCATTATTTAATTTATTTTTTTTCATTATTTATTTATTTATTTCACGTTTTGCATTTGTAAATCAATCTATTTTAGGGTCAGTTCACTGCCAGGTCATTTTTTCAGATGTTTACAAAAACGCTTTTGGGTAAAAAAAAAAAAAAAAAAAAAAAGGAAGAAAAAGAAGGAAGGAAGGAAGAAATCAGTATAAATAGATGGATGAATTACCATGAAAATTTTTCTTAATTCTATCACAGACAATAACAATATGAATGATAGTTATGATAACAACAAATTCCAGTTAGTGAATTGAAAGTAACTTAAAACAATTTTTGATCAACAATTTCTATATTCAACAATTTAATTTTAAAAACTTCTTATAACTTAAGATCCTACACTCTTGTTTTAATATGAGCTTACACTGCTGTTTATAAGATTTAGCATTAGAAGATACATTACATTAAATTCGACGAATTCAGTTAAATTTCCCTTTCATGAAATTTAAATTCATTATTCATATTCAAACACGACTTGAACTCTCGGTTTGTCTTTCACGAGGTCTTTGGACACACCCGTCACATTAACCCTAGCACCAACATCTAAAGAAAATTCCAAATTCGTAGAAAGTGATCTGCATTTGCAAGAGATTCCTCTCCTTCCCTTTTCTCTACAATTCGGTCATTTGAATAATGATCTGCTAAACTAGAGAAGATCTAGAGAAACGCAATTCGAATTTGAGAACCAGTAAATCAAGTAGAGTTTTCGGAAGATTTTAATTTGAGGAATGCATTCTCTCAGGCCAGCAACCAAATATTTTTATTACTAGTACTCATTTGGAATTATACTGTATGGGATGCAGATTGCTTTATACACAATTCAATTTTCAAATTCTATTAGTTTAAATTTTTATTCCAAATATTTGTATTTTTGTCATTGTTTGGCAACATTTTATTTTGGACCTTTGTGACGTGTGTTAAAATTTTTAGTTGTTTTTAACATTTTCGAAAGAAGTTAAAACTTTTTAATTATGTCGGTTCGTCGTGTTCGAATTCATTACGTAACTATTTTTATAATCTTGAAACCGAAATAATTTATTCATAATACCTGTCGCATGAATTTTTCCTCTTTTTTTTTTTTTTTTTTTTTTTTTTAAGTTACAGAAATTTTCAAAAAATTCAAACACATTACAGTCTATAAATAAAATTCTAATGTTTCAGTATATTTTTAGTATACCAAACATAATGAAATTAATATACATTATCCAGTTGTGCATAAGCACGTTTCCTATAGAATGTGATACAATGAACGTTAATGATTTGTTTACACGGCCAGACAAAATTATTTAAATAATTACGAAAACTTCTGTGCATTTTTAGGTTGGTACCTTCAAAAATCGACCTCTTAAAAATTTCAAGGTGTATGGATAAGTGCTTATGACCTTGTTGCCGAAACGTCAGTAGAGACCTCCCTGTGGAGTGCGGAGACACAAAAAGATTTTGTGTTCCCTCTGTGTGTCTGCTTGTTTGTCGCGCGAACGCGGCCTCAAAAATCCCGCTATCGACTTGCAATTTAGTACTCATGTTTATGAGCTAGACAGAATTAGCCGTATATATTTGGATGTGTATTCCATTTGTAGTTCGTGTACAGGGATACACCAATTTTTTTTCTTATAATTACGGCTTATGGGCAGAATTTGTACGTACCGCAATAGCGGCCGCAAAAATCCTCCGATTGACTTGCAAATTGGCACACACATTCAGGCTCTGTATAGAAATAGCTCTATAATTTTTTTATGTCTATATTATTTATGGATTGTGTATAGGGACACGTCAAAATTCTTATTACAGCATAGGGGGTGAATTTCGTTTAAATGCATTTTGACATCATTACTTTTTTATCAACAAAATTAAATTAGCGTACATTACTGAGATGCTTAAACTTATGTTTTCTGCAGAAAATATGTGCTCTTAGACTTCCTAATTACAGGACTATACAAAAGTTTTCTGACAGTGTAACGTAATCAGCTAAATTATGTCAAATTTCAAACAATTATTCATGAAAAACGTAGAATGCGCCGAATAGTTTTTACTAGTGTATACAATGTTTATGGTTCTTTTACTGAGAGACGCAAAAGAACTTCGTGACATTAGAGCGTATGAACAAATTTTTATTTAAGCGCACTTTAATGCGTTTATGCTGCATTCAACATAATGAAATTAACATACATTATAAAGTTGCTTAAAAAAGGATATGTATAGACTAAATAATTTATTTACGGGACCCCACAAAAGAATTCTGATGACGTATTGTAATCATCCAAATGATATCAAATTAGGTTGAAATATTAATGAGTTATAATTAATTAAATAGGTGTATTCTTTTTAGTGTATATAATTACTGTGGCTCCTTTCCTAGCATTCATAAAAGAATTTCGAACTATTACGGTCTATAGTCGGTATTTCTTAAAGTGCATTTTAACATGCTTACACCTCATTAAATATAATAAAATTTTATTAGAATTTTAAAAGAATCTTTTTCAGTGGAGAAGTGTGGGCATATAATTGTTAATTCATTTACAGGGTTACACAAAATAATTTCGATATGTTATGTAATCATTTTGCATGAAGTTTGGTACACTGTAAAAAATTTTGGTTCAACGTTGAACCAAAATATGGTTCAATGCTGGGTGCATCCATATGATGGTAAAACCTGTCTCCATAACATGGTACTTGCTTTGAGCCATACTTTGGAACTACGTTGAACCATGTTTTGGGAAAAGGTTGAACCATATTTTCAGAAAAGGAAGAACCATGTTTTGGGAAAAGATTGAACCATATTTTCAGAAAAGGAAGAACCAAGTTTTGGGAAAAAGTGTAACCATAATTTGGAACTACATTGAATCATGTTTAGGGAAAAGGTAAAACCATAATTAGGAATTATTAGAAGCTTTACACTACGGTGGTGGCAATATATGATGACTTTAATCTATTTCTTTCCAAGTCCATATTCTTTTAATTTATTCCCTCGCTATTTCTGTTTCTGAAACCAAACTTTAACCACAAGTATATTTCAGTTATAATAATTAAATAGGAAAATTTCCACAGTTAAAAATGTTCACAACAAAACAAGATTAATGCATAATTTAAGTGGCATAAAATTAGTTTTAAAAACCAGAATAGAACAAATCTTAATTTAAACTTGTGATTAGCAGCAACTCGGTTAAGCTAAACTGTTTTGTGATAAATATAATTACAGTCAAACCTCATTAATACATCACTTTTGGGACTTCTGAAAAACTGTGTTAAGCGGTTTGACTTGTTATGCGGAGTTAAAGGAATTTTGGGACTAAGAAAAAGGGGTGTCTTATGTGCAGAGTGATGTATTAACGAGGTTTGACTGTGCAACTATAAATAGAGTTAACTCTTACATATTAGCATGTATTAAAATTTAAACTAGATTCCACCGTGTTAATTTAAATAGAACCATAATTATTTTTTTAAAGATCAATAACCAAATAAAAGTTAAATATCATAAACATGGATCTTTTTGATATTCCCTGACTTTTGAAGGTCATTTTGGTGGTGAAATTGGTGCTGAAATTTTTATTAAATATGGGTGTATATCGGCCGATAGGTGGCACTGCTATAAATGTCTATAATCTTCCACATTGCTGTATCTCAACACCTATTACTTAAAATTACACTAAACAGTAGGTATATTTAAAACATTTGTTGTGAGAAGCTATGTTAATTAATTTTTTTGTGCATTTAATTAATAGGTGGTACGTGGTACTGTACTGTTATTTAAACTGATATAGGAAAAAAATTTGTAATGGATACAACGTACTAGAATGATAAATTTTACATGAAATTTCATAAGTCTTAAATAAGGAGAACATATTTTAAGGATTAAAATAATTTTAAGCACTGCTAAAAAAAATAAATAAATAAATAAATAAATAAAATAAAATATTGCACATTCCCCTTTTACAATTCAGAACACATATATTTACAATATTTTCAGGATTATAGTATAAATGCATATTAATCTAAATTGCCTAAATTGTTTTAACAGACATTGTACATTGACTAATCTGTTTATCCAAAAATTTTGCTTCATCTCTTAAATGTGCTTGATTATCATTACTATTATTTCCAATAAAATTGTTAATGCAGTTACTGATAGAAAATTTAATCAATGCAAACAGAAATTAAAATTTGCAATTAAAAGAAAATCAAATGGCTATAATTTTAACAACAACAACAACAATAACAATAAATAAAATCTAAACTAAAATTGGGAGTGTTAGGTTGCTTGCTCTCTTCACAAAATTTAAATTCATAAACAAGCATTTCAAAAACATTTTGTTTAAGTAAATGATTAATTCAAATTTTTCTATGCCTAAAACCTGTTTTCAATATTGTATGAAATTACTGCATATGCACACACTTAGTTCAATAAAACATTGGTAGCTTAATATTATATATTTTTATATTAAACAGGAAATCGGTTGACTGCTAATGCTAAAGTTTAAAGCTTTGCTCGATATCTTTTTTTTTTTTTTTTTTTTTTTTTTTTTTTACAAAAACAGATTAATTTAAAAAAGTGTACCAAAATTTTAAACCTAGATCCACACCAAAAATTAAAGACTCAAATACAAAATTAAAGAAGAAAATAATAATAATAAAACACTCACTTCATTACTAGCTTCTTCAACTTGGAAATACTAGCAGGTACAAAACCCAAAGCCAAAGAATATTAAAACTTTGAGCTTTTAAGGATTGTACCAGCTTGCAAGTGGTAAGTAAAATATCATTTACCTTTCAGGACTACAATGAAGCTAAAAGTAGTTTCAGGCTGTGTTTAATCCATTATGATTTCACAGAAAATTTACACATCACTTTTAACAGGATAGATAATAACGACAACGGTCAACGACAAATGACAACTTCATTCAATTTCAAAATGGTGCGCGCCGTGACGCTTTTGAGGTTTGCCACAGTATACTTGGTGATTTCGCAGATGGAGCGGGGAAAAACGTATCAATTGTGCAAAGCTTTCGTTAGTTACGGTTTCCGTAGCCTTCCCTTCTTATCTATTAGAAGTTCTTTGCCTGAAATATCTTTCTGAAACTACCTGAAACTTTCACAAAACCTCACCGTAAGCACCAACAAGAACAAGTCGTCTCGTCATAAGTCACGTGAGCAGCGGAGCAGGCTTCTGAGCGAGCATGCGCAAAGCGATGTTCTGGACTAAAGGTATTCCCATGGGTTGGTTCAACTTTGAACCATGTTGAAAGTTGAACCATGATCACATTTTTCGAGAAAGCAAGTGTTCCATTGTTTGGAATTTTCTCTTAGCTAGACCCATTCGCTGGTTCAACGTTGAACGGAAATTTTTAAGAGTGTACAAGTATTTATAAATTACAGAAAGTTAATACAAGACAATCAGTTATTCGGAATACATATATATATGCAGATAGTTATAGAAAAAGAGATACGGCGGAGGGTTGAGGGGAAACGTTTCTGTTTATGTAGAAAATCAATCGAATCAATATATATGTATATTATATCATAAAGAATTTAAAAAAATGATCTGTTGGATAATGCGTGATGCAAATAGGACGTAGAGGCTCCTGATCTGCAAATTCACTAGTTGCCGGAACATCAGTGGAGGCCTCCCTGTGGAGACTCGAAAAGGTTCTGGGTTCCGTCCGTCCGTCGCGCGATAGCAGACGCAAAAATCACTCTATCGACTTGCAATTTTTGTAAACATGTTCACGAGCCACATGGAATTATCTGTATAGTTTTGGATGTGTATTCCATTTGTAGTACGTGTACAGGGACATAACATAGTTTTTCTTATCATTACGGCCTTTGGAAAGAGTTTGTATGTATCGCGATAGCGGCCGGAAAAATCGCGCTATTGACTTGCAATTTGGTACACATGTTCATGAGCCACATTGAATTATCTGTATAGTTTTGGGTGTGTATTCCATTTGTAGTTAGTGCACAGGGACACACCAAATTTTCTTATCATTACGGTCCATGGGCAGAAATTGTATGTACTGCAGTAGTGGCCGCAAAAATCCTCCGATTGATTTGCGAATTGGCACACACGTCCAGGCTCTGTATAGAAATAACTGTATAAATTTTTATGTCTATTGTTTATGTTATGTACTGTGTACAGGGACACGCCAAAGTTTTTCTTACTATTACGGCCTATGGGGTGAATTTCGTTTAAACGAATTTTAACATCGTTACTGTGCATTCAACAAAATGAAATTAGCGTACATTACTGAGATACTTAAACTGATGTTTTCTGCAAAAAATATGTGCTCTTAAGCTTCTGGATTAATATACAGGAATTTACAAAAGCTTTCCGACAATATCACGTAATCATCCAAATTATGTCAAATTTCAAACAATTATTCATGAAAAACGTAGAATAAGTTGAATAGTGTTTTTACTGATGTATGCAATGTTTATGGTTCGTTTACAGAGACACACAAAAGAATTTCATGGTATTATTGCCTATAAACAAATTTTTATTTAAGCGCATTTTAACGCGTTTATGCTGCATTCAACATAATGCAATTAACATACATTATAAATATGTATAAAATCATGTTTACTCTAAAAAAAGGGATATGTATAGACTAAATGGTTTATATACTGACCACACAAAACAATTCGATTGACATTCTGTAATCATCCAAATGATGTCAAATTAGGTTGAAATATTAATGAGTTATAATTAATTAAATAGTTGTATTCTTTTTTGGTGTATATAATTACTGTAGCTCCTTTTCCTGGATAAAAGAATTTCGTACTATTATGGACTATAGTCGGTATTTCTTAGAAGTGTATTTTAACATGGTAATTAATAAAATGAAATAATATAATGTTAATTATATTATCCCCATTAAATATAATGAAATTTTATTAAAATTTTAAACGTATGTTTTTCTGTGGAAAAGTGTGGGCATATAATTGGTAATTAATTTACAGGATTACACAAAATATTTTCGATATGTTATGTAAACATTCTGCATGAAATTTGGTACAAGCATTTATGAATTACAGGGAATTAATACAAGACTATCAGTTATTAGGAGTACATATTTACACAGATAGTTATAGAAAGAGATACATAACGGGGGTTGTGGGAGGGGGGCGCTAGCCCCCTTAAAACGTTTCTGTTTATGTAGAAAGTCAATCGAATCAATATATATATATATATATATATATTAAATAATAATGAATGAAATAAAAATGATGTGTTGAATAATGCGTGATGCAAACAGGACATTGAGGCCTGATCTGCAGATCCACTAGTGGGTAAATATAGTTTCAAAATGATTTATAATCTTTATAAACCTCTAAATTGTCTGTTCTAATTCTTTTTTTTTTCATCCATTTTATTTCAAGCTATTTACAGAGAGTAGATCCATTGGTGCGTCCAATCATGGTTAAATCATTTTTAAGGCTCCTTTTAATACTAAATAGGAAGAAATTGTCATTATTTATTTAAATATATAAACATTTTACTTTGATAAATTATCTCCCAAAACTATTTTTTTTATTCGATTAAAAATGAAAATAATATTAATAAAATGACAAATGTGTATATCATTTTCAAAAACTTTTTATAACTTATCTTTTGTTTCTACTTACTTGTTTGGATATGAACTTACAATGCTGTTTATAAACCTAGAGATACTTTACATTAAATTAGATGAATTCTGCTCAATTTCCCTTTTTGTGAAATTTAAATTCATCATTCATATTCAATCACGCCTCGAACTCTTGGTTTGCTTTTAATAGGTCCTTACAGATACCCGTCACATTAACCCTATTGCCAACCTCTAAAGAAAATTCCAAGTTCGTAGAAAGTGATCTGCATTTGTAAGAGATTCCTCTCTCTCCAATTCAGTCATTTGAATAATGATCTGCTAAACTGGAGAAGATCCTGAGAAACACGATTTGAATTTGAAAATTCATGGCTATACCGAAAAGTCAAGTAGAGTTTTCGGAAGATTTTAATTTGAGGGAAGCATTTTCTTCATGCATGCAATCAATATGTTTTTATTGCTAGAATTATTCTGTTTTTAAATCGTATATGAAATGCATTACTAAAATTTATATTTTTGTCTATATCTGGAAACATTTTATTTTGGATTTTTGTGTTACAAGATAATACTAGTAGTTGTTTTAACATTTTCTAACGAAGTTGAAAAGTTTTTATGATATCAGTTCGTTTATCTATGTCCGAATTCATTTCGCAAATATTTTTATAACGTCTTAAAACTAAAGTAATTTATCCAGATTCACTATAATATGTCTTTTGTTAAAAAAAAAAAAACCCTGTTAATTTATGGACAGGGACTTCCAAATAAATTCAAATAAATTATAATCTATGACAGATATTTTTCTACATATATTGAAGCATAAAATAGTAATAATAATATATAATATCCAGATGTACAAAATCATGTTTCCTATAGAATATGGTAAGATAAACATAAATGATTTGTTTGCACGTCCACACAAAATTATTCGAATTCTTTGCGGATAGTTCATGGAAGTAAATTTTCAGATGTGTTATGAATTTTTTAACACTCCAAGAATGTTTAAAAGCATTTACTATCTAGTATTGATTATGTAACAGGTAAATAAAGTAAATTTACGCCAACGTTAAAATTATTCCATAAAAGACAGTGACAAACACACACACAGACACATAGGCACAAGGAAACACAAACACAGACCAACCGCTAAAAATTTAGAGACCTCAAATGGTAAAAATATTTCAAAATTTCAACCCAAAAAAATTCTCTCTTTACCATACATGTTGAAGAGAAAGCAAAAAAGAAGAAATCTGTAGGGGAAAAAATGCATGAATTACCATAAAAAATCTTCCGTGATTCTGTTACAAACAATAGTAATAATTATAATTATATTTTCATATTAGAGAAGTAAAAGTAACTTTAATTTCTGTTTAAATCGAAAAATTTCTGCATTCAATAGTTCATAATTTTCAAAAACTTTTTATAAAATAGCTTAATTTTACTCACTTTATTTAATATAAGGTTACACTGCTGTTTGTAAGCTTAGAGAATACATTAAATTCGATGAATTGAATTCAGTTCACCTTTCATGAAATTTAAATTTATTATTCATATTCAATCACTACTTGGTTTGTCTTCAACAAGGTCTTTGAACGTACCTGCCACATTAATCCTATCGCCAACCTCTAAATAAAATTCCAAGTTCGTAGAAAGTGATCTGCATTTAAAAGAGATTCCTCTCCCTCCCTTTTCGTTTTCTCTACAATTCGGTCATATGAATAATGATCTGGTAAACTTGGAAAGATCTAGAGGAAAGCAATTCGAAATCGGAGAAATCCTAGCAACACCAGAAAGTCAAGTAGAATTTTAGGATGATTTTAATTCGTGGAAAGTATTCTCTCCAAGCTTGGAATCGACATTTTTCATAACTAGAATTCTTTTGTTATTAAATTATATGGTATGCAGATTGCATTACACACAATCCAGCTTTTAAATTCAAATAATTCAAATTCATATTACTAAAAATTTGTGTACACTTAATTCCTTGGAAATATTTCATTCTGAATTTTTGTAATTTTCGATAATATTGGTTAGTTGTTTTGAACATTTTCCCAAAAAGGTTTATTGGCATCGGTTCGTCTAACTGTACGCGTACTAATTTTCGTAAATATTTTCCGGATGTCTTGAAACTGAAATAATTTATTCACATTTACTGTATAGCATGTTATTTATTGAAAATGCTATAAATTGCACTACTCATTCATATGCAGAGTTTTCCAAATATTTTAATACATTATAACCTATGAAAGATATTTCTGATATTTTAATATCTTTATACTCCACAAAACATAATGAAATTAATATACAGTTGCAATCCAAAACGTAAGTTCCATTAAGAAAATAAACAAAAAAAAGCCATTATTAGAAAAGCAATTTTATTGCATGAGAAAGTACAATAGTTAGGTTCTTCTTTCTTCCAATTAGGAAGCCATTTTTATTCTCGAAAAAAAAATGAATGCATAGGAATATTCTACATAAACTACCCTCAAAATATTTTTTAATTCTATTAAAAACCAAAATAACTATAATAAAATAACAAATGTCAACACTATTTTCAAAACTTTTCATAACTTAACTTCCTATTTACTTGTTTCATTAAGAGCTGTTTTCATAAACTTTAACACTGGAGAATAGTTTTCATTAAATTTGATGAATTCGATTAAATTTTCTTTTCATGAAATTTAAATTTATAATTCATATTCAAACAGGGTTGAATTCTTGGTTTGTCTTTAACAGGTCTTTCGAGATATCCGTGACATTAACTCTAGCACCAACCTCTAAAGAAAATTCTAAGTTCGAAGAAAGTGATCTGCATTTGTAAGAGATTCCTCTCTCCTTCCTTTTTCTCTACAATCCGGTCATTTGAATAATGATCTGCTAAACTAGAGAAAATGTAGAGAAATGTACTTCAGATTTGAGTATTCGGAGAAGTCTAGCTACACCAGGAAATCAAGTAGAGTTTTCGGAAAATTTTTAATTTCAAAAATCATTCGTTTCATGCGTGCAATCATCATATTTTAATTGTACACATTTTTTTTATTAAATCACATGGGGTGAAAATTGAATTATACGTAATTCAGTTTTCAAATGTAATTTTTATTTATTTATTTATTTATTTTTTTTTTTTCTAAAAATGTGCATTTTTCCCATTATTTGGCAACTTTTTATTTCGAATTTTTTTAACATATAATTACATTTTTAGTTTTTTTTTTTTTTTTTTTTTTTTTTTTACATTTTGCAACGAAATTGAAAAGTGACATTGATTCGTTTGTGTATGTGCGAACTATTCGAACGCAATGTGTATAGATATTTTTATATAGTTTTGAAACTGAAATAATTCTGTCAGATTCACTATACCATATTTTTCTATTGAAAATGCAAAAACTAGTACTCACTACTCATTTATGTTTAGAGACCTCCCAAAAAATTCAAATACTTTGTAGTTCTATATGAGATATTCCTGATACTTTAATATATTTATACTGCGAAGACTTAATGAAATTATTATACACTAGCCGCCTTCGGCGACCAGATGGTTCGCGATCCCTAAAAAATCCGACTTTACGAAACTCCCGCTCGGTGGCGCCTGCGGCGCTATTTTCCCGTTTCAGGTCTAATAACAGCTTACAGATATATCGTGAAAATAGCTTATTGAAATCGCAGTAAATTCCCGTGCGGTAGCGCCTTCGGCGTCCTCTTCCCTTTTCCTCTTCCCTTTTCTTTCCTTTCTGAAACAGCCTGTTCGCTCACCATGTTATGATCTTTCAAATTTCTGACTTTAGCTAAGTCCCGCTCGGTGGCGCCTGCGGTGCCTTATCCCCGTTTTATAACTTACAACACCTTCCTCGCTCATTAGAATTTGAAATATTGAAATTTTAAAATATTACAGCGCCATCTGGCGGTAGAAATTTCTGTAATATATTGTTCAATTCCAAATCAACAAAGCTTTCAAATGATGTATTACTTATGAAATTATTTTAATCAGTAGCTGAGATACAAAAGAAAACCTAATCAGGACAACTTAAAATGTGTAAATCAGGTGAAATCTCGAATTCTACTTTCGATAATATAAAAATGAAATTATACTAATTTGAAGTTGAAATACAAATATAATACTGTTACAAAATTGTAAATAATTGTGTTTATTTTTGTATAAATTCTTTCAAAGAGTCTTAGTAAGTTGATAAAGTGCTAATTTTGTCCATTTCTAGTCATTTTAGCGTTGAAATAGCCTTATTTCTCCTTAAAAACGCATTAAAAAGCCCAATAAGGCAGGTAGTGGATTTGGCGCCAAATTTGGCGTCTTTTTCCCACCTTGGCGATTTTTTTGGCGACCTTGGAGAGAAAATCCTTATTAGGGATATATCAAATATGGAAGCTGTAATTTGATTGGTTGACCACTTTCTAGAGTTTTCTCGAAAAATCTGGGTTCCATGGAACATCATATAAGGGTGCTTTCTCGCCAAGGCCAGTCAGTTCAGTTCAGTCTTCAGCCACCTTCGCTAGTGCTTGCATTGCTCTTGAGCCTCTTTGGAAGAGACTTGCTTGATGTGTTATTGCTATACAGTTTGTACTGTGGATTTGCTATTGACAGCTGTTGTTTAAGCTGTGTTTACTGTTTGAATTGAAGCTGATACTTGGTTTATAGACCTGTATTGTTCTGGAACTTTCTGTGAATAAATTACTGAATTTTTGTAAGTTTGGCCTTTCATTCTCGGACAACTCACGAACCCCCAAGTACGCAACAATACAAACATTTTTTAAAAAGATTTGTGTCTGACTTATCTGTGGTTTTCTCCAAAACTTGCTTAATTCCGGGCTATATACCGTTAAAAATTATTAGTATTAAACGACCTTTCCGAATATACCAGTTGTTAAGAAATGGAACAGTTACTCGTTTGTACAGGGCGTTTCAAAAAAGACGATCGAGAAAAAGAGAAATTTTCGACCCTTTTTAAAACTTTTTTTAAAAATATAAAAAATCCGTATTTAAAAAAAAAAAAAAAAAAAAAAAAAAAATGGAACCGTATGAATCGGTAATAAATGCTCTTTCTCGTGGTACAGGTGTATTTTCGATATTTCCAACAGATCGGCAGCGATCGTTTTAGAAAAAACCGCGAAACTTTACTCTCTCTGCTTTCTCTTTTGAGGAACACGCTGAAGGGCGGAAATTACGATCCGCTCGCTTTTTAATTAGACATTGGTCGACGTTTTTAATTAATATCTCCGGAACTAATTAAATTTTTAAATTCTGTTTTCACTATCAACTCGGGAAGGCTTCTGAGCGCCCGTATGTCAAATTTTATACTTCTGCGTTCAGTAGGGCTGAACGTATAGATGCACAGACAGACAGACAGACAAACATCTTCTTTTATTATTATAGATTATCCAGGTGTACGAAAGCATTTTTACTTTCTCCTATATTCAATAGAAGAAAGTATTGGATTCGTAAAAGTTTTCGACTGATTTACACGTTTTGTGAGGTCCAGCACACGATTTGACTATTTTTAGAAAATGTCTGTATGTGTGTGTGTGCGAGACAAAAATTTTGTAGCGACTGTATCTCCGGAACTACTGCTCAGAATTATATATATATAAATTTATATGTAAATGCACCTTGACCTAAACTAGAGTCTGTCAACTTTTGGTGTCATCCACTCAACAGGTGGTGCTACTATACAGCGATTTCCGCAATTTAAGGGGAGGCTATATCTCAGGTTGTATTGTGTGTAAACAAACAAAACTTCATATGCGAGAAAGCTATTATGAGACATTATGCTGATTTACTTTGAATGCTTATCGTCCAACAGATGGCGCTGCTATACAGCGATATCCGTAGTTTAAGGGAAGGCTATATCTCAGGACTACTGCTTAGAATTGCATATGAATTTATATGTAGAAACACCTTGACATAAATTAATGCCTATTATTTTTTTGTGTCAACCTCTCAACAGGTAGCGCTGCTACTCAGCGATTTCCGCAGTTTAATTGAAAGCTATATCTCAGGTTCTATTGCGTATCATCAAACAAAACTTGATATGTGAGAAGGCCATTATGAGACATTATGCTGATTCAATTTGGATTCTTATCGGCCAATAGGTGGCGCTGCTATACTACAATTGTCTTCGATAACGGAAAGGCTATATCTCAATTTCAATGGCATATAACTCGACGAAACCTGATGTTTCAGATAACCATCATAAAAACGCATTTTTTAATATGCTATTTACAGACCAAAAAAAAAAAAAAAAACTGTTTTTCTTTGTATATTTAGTGTTAGTTTTCTCTAAGATGAAAATCTTTTGAATTCATCCTGTTAGATAATTTTAATAAATAATATTTTTAATAAATTAATTGCACTTAGTGAATTAATATACGAAAATATAGAAGAAAGTCTTGTGGTGGCCTCATCATACTAATTTCTGTAGAATATGATGCAATTGACATTAATGATTTGTTAACAAAGCCAAAGAAAATTATGCGGATTGTTTACAGAAAATTGCTGGGGACTCATATAGGTTTCTAATGTATTTCAGGTTCATTTCTTTAGAAATCGACCTATTTAAACTTTCCAGGGCTATTTAAAAGTATTTATGACCTAGTATTTATTATTTAATCAGTAAATACAGTTGGAAATAGTCTGATAATTTATAGAATTTTCCTTTTTTTTTTTTTTTATTTTTTTTGCCTTACAGCGGAAAAACAAAATGACCAGCATGTATATTTTTAGCTAAATATTCAATTTCGAAGGAAAAATAAAATACAACTTTAAAAGAAGCACAAATTTAAAAGAAAAAAAAAAAACTAAAGACTAGCAAACGGTCTTTTAAAGGTTATCATATTCAAAAACCTGTTATAATTTGATTTCCTATCTACTTGTTTTAATAAAAGCTGTTTATAAAAAAGCTTTAGCATTAGAGAATACTTTTCATTAATTTCGATGAATTCAGTTAAATTTGCCTTTCTTGAAATATAAATGTGTCATTTATATTCAAACACTCCTTGAACTCTTGGTTAATAAGGTCTTTGGACCTATTCATCGCATTTATGTGACGGGTATGTCCGACAGAAACCTGCACGTGACAAAATTTTGAGGCCCGGGCCCGGCCCACACAAAAGATTTGCTTACCCGGCCGGCCCGCTATGAAATTGAAAAATTCAGCCGGGGCTTATCCCGGCCCGTTTATTTTTTACCAAAACAAAGTTATATTTTTTTTTTTTTTTTTTTTTTTTTTTTGACGAAAAAAAAATCGTATTTCTTTTGATATTGGCAAAAAATTGACTTTCTTTCGGCATTTAGTGATTCAATTCTGTCAGATAAAAATCATCTGCATTTATAATGAAAAATAATTTAATAATTTAATAAATAATTGGTATTGCATAAATTTTGCGTAAAAATACATAGAAGAAAGTCTTGTGGTGGCCACATCACACTAGCTTTTTTTATAACTATAATCCCTATCATAAAAAAAAGTCACTGCAAAATCCCTTAACAAAATTATATAAAATAAAATAAAAGCCTTAAAGTTTTTTTTTTTTTTTTCCTATCACTATAAAATGAATAAATCACGAAAAACAAAAAAGTACATCATATTTTTCTCACTAGAAAAAAATCGTCCCTGGAGATATTAAATGAATAAATTATCCTAAAAATTTTTTCTATTGTATAAGAAACCGAAACTATCATAAAATAACAAATAACATTGTTAAAGATAATAAAATAAATAAAATAAAATAAATAAATAAATAAATTTACCTGAAGTACTTACTCACCTGTTTTAATGTAGTCTTACACTGCTGGTTATTAGTTTTAGCTTTAGTGAATACTTAATATCAAATTCAATGAATTCCATTAAATTTTCCCTACATAAAATTTAAATGTATCATTCATATTCAAACCTGCTTTAAAATCTCGAATTTGTCTTTAACACGATATTCGGGCATCAGATTAACCCTGGTCTCAAATTTTAATATAGGGTGTAAAAAAATAATTATTAAAAATTAAAAGCTTATATTTCGCTGTTCATTGAAAGCAAAGTGACCAAATTTCAAGGGCAGATTCAAAAAGTGTCGAAATTTTCTACTTGCAAGCAATTAGAAAAATCATAAAATGCATATACATATGCATATACATATATATATATATATATATATATATATGCATTAGCTTTCCATAAATAAATGGTCGTTTTCGATTTCAGACGTTTTGTTAAATATCTAGAAAAATTATTGATAAATTAACTTGAAACTTCGGGCTTACAAAGGACATGTTATAGCTCATCAATAACTTTTAATGTTCACGTTTCTTTCTTTCTTTCTTTTTTTTTTTTTTTTTTTTGTGTGTGTGTGTGTGTGTGTTTTTATATGAGTAGCTCAATACATTTAAGTAATCAATTATGCAGGTGAAATATTTTTAAAGCTTTCATATGCGCAGTTCAAAATTATTTAGTAAAAATTTTCATATTTCATTACTCGGGTTCTTTTTTTTTTTTTTTAAATATATGTATATATTCTAGTTGCAGTATGTTGGTATGCTGTATCTAATTTTACATGTCAATTTTCCTAAAAATGGCTATTGCATTGGGTTTAAAACCGTATATATTATAAACAAGAGGTTTTTTGGGGTTTTTTCCTTTCTTCAAATAAACCTTTAATTTATTATAGATAATTTATGTCTATATTATTTATGTATAATTTGTGCAATTATGTACAATATAATATGAGATATAGCCTTCCCGTTCACGGAGAGAATTGCAGCATAGCAGCACCTTCCATCGGCCGATATGCACCCAAATTCAATCAGCATAATGTTTGGAATACATAACAAGTTTTGCTCGATTATACACAATAGAACCTGAGATACAGCCTTCCCTTAAATGGGAGAAATTGTAATAAAGCACGCTGACTGTTGAGCAATTTGCACCAAAAATTTATATGCACTAATTTATGCCAAAGTGAAACAGCATATGTATTTATATGACTTTCTGTTCAGCAATTGTTGAGATACAGTTGCCACAAAATTTTTATTACACACATACAGACAGACATTTTCTAAAAATGGTCAATTCGTGTTCTGGACCCTTCAAAACGTGTAAGTTCATCACTAACTGGAAATCGAAATATTTTACAAATCAGATACTGCTATTGAACGTAGAGGAAAGTAATAATGTTCAAATATTGTACAAATACATTGTAACTGTAGCATGTGATTATGAAGCTTCTTTAAACTATCTGTATTCATTTACATGTAAATGCACGTATATCCAAGGAGATATAAATGTTTATCTGACAAAATTGAAAATAATTCGATTTTTTTTTTTTTTTTTTTAAATAACGTGAAAGGTTTTCAAATAATTTTAAGGGGACTTGACGCCTTTGATTTAGTACTACTGAAGGTTTGAAATAAAAGCTTATACTTCCATTTAATGTTTATAAATTGAACTATATTAGATTTCTTCAATAATATATATATTCAAATAACAATTCTTATGGTTCTAGATATATTTTTCACGGATTTGAAATATTTAAATTGCATTTTCTCAGTTTGTATTTTTTCATGAATTCATTTTCTTCAAAATGCAAAAACTTCTATAGATATTCAGAAAAAGGCTCAGTATTTTTTTAGATGTTTAACAGAAACTACACTCTATAACAAAAAAAAAGCGACGCACCAAGAAGGATTTATCCGAATGGGACAAAAATTGGTAGATGTGATGTGCATGTGGAAAAAAACAATTGATCACAGTTTCAGAAAATTTGAATGATTTAATCAAGAGAAAGGGCCTTACAAAGTGAACAAGTCAATAATGCATTGGTCCAATTCTTGCCCTTATGTACGCAGTTATTCGGCTTGGTATTAATTGGTAGAGTTGGCAATGTGCTCCTGTGAAGTATAGTGCCAAATTCTGTCCAATTGGTGCGTTAGATTGGCAAAATCCCGAGCTGGTTGTAGGACCCATTTTATGATACTCCAAACGTCCTCATTGGAAGAAAGATCCGAGGACTGAGCTCAACCCCATTTCACTGAACCACTTATTAAGGGTCTTTGAAGTCACTGAAATACCAGTTGCACGTAGGATCGACGATAATGATGAATTGGAGCTCTGAGTACAGCTTTGACGATTGACTGGTTCTCACTTTCTGTACTCTCTTTAGGCCGACCGCTTCCTCCCTGACGCTGTGTTTGGCCATGGTTCACTCATTCCTGTCAATAGCGTCTAATAGTGGTACCGCTCCTATCCAATTGTCAAAAAATTCGCAGATTAGAACAACAGGCTTCCTTGAGCCCAACTACACACCACATTTAAATGCTGACATCTGCGCATGTTGTTTGCATGCCTGTATGAGAGGCATAGTTCTGTCTTTCTGAGTAGACGGAATAAAATTCACGAAGAATTTATGACCTACAATCAAAATTTCTCATTTTTAATATTCTGCCAGTTGCGCAGTTAAGATGCGCTGCAGCGTTACATGCTCATTCGATGGCAACCAAACTTTAAAATTTTGCATTTTCCATCGAAACCTGTATGTATGTCAATTTGTGTCCAGTTTGCATTACTCCTTCAAGGTGCGTCTTTTCTTTTTTTTTTTTCCTTTTTTTTTTTTTTTTTTTTTTTGGTTGGTTATAGAGTATATTTAAAAGAATTAGGAATGGATTTTGAAATTTATTTATTGATTTTTGGGACAAAAATTTGAAAAAACAAGAAAAAGAAAAACTTGATTTTTGTTAAAAAAATAAATTCATAATATATGGAAAGTGTTTAGTCGATGAATCTTAAGCCTCAACCCGAGCCTCTCGTTCGTCCATGCACCTGACTTCATTTTAGCTCCCCATCATACTATAGGAATGTGGAACTTAGGTAATCGTGAAAATTTTCGACCTCAGTTTTGGGCTCAAACAAATGGGTTCAAGACTTGTGCGCCGGTGTTGATGAGGACGATGACAGGTTCGTATGTGAACTGTGTCAGTAAAGTTTGTTAAATTGAGAGGTACCCCATTTTGCCCTAAGGTATAGGGCAAAATGGGGAAGTTTGCAGCTTTGAATATATTCATACATCTTTATACATATTTTACATATATTCATATTTCTTTCTATTTGTCACAGAGTTATTGGCCAGAATAACCTTTAGTACCCCATTTTGCCCATCCTTCCCCTATATTAGTCTGTGTACACGATATCTCACGAACAAATGCTCGCTGAGAGGTAGGCCCAAATTAAAATATTATTTATGACACTGGAAAGAACCCTGTTTATTTGCAATATTCTAATTAAAAAACTTCAGAAGTTATTCGAAATCAGGGGTGCAAGAGTTTGTCTCAAAGTAAAAGACTCTCATACCCGCACTCATTATCAATAATTTCTATTGTGCTCAATCGCTATAAATTAAAGCACAAATATGAAAAAAACTATTGATAATGCACTTGCTGTAAGTTTTCCGACTTGAAACGGAAACTCTTGCACCGCTGTTCGAAATTTACGATTTTCTTAAAATGGGAGAATGGGGCAAAATTTCCCATGAAAAGAAATATTTCTATCGGAAAAATGTAAGAACAGCTTTTAAATGTCAGTTTTGATACCGGGATGAACATTATTAACTATAAACATGCTACTTTGAAAAATTCACAAACTATTCGAAATTTACGAATTTCTTAACATGGAAGAACATGACAAAATTTCGCATAAACGTCGGTTTTGAGGCATATTTTCATCGTAAAAATATTAGACCAGTTTTAAAAAATGCGTTTTGATGACGGAATGAACATCATTAACTATAAACATGCTACTTTGAAAATTTTGCACGTTATTGGAAATGAATTTCTTGACATGGCAGAATAGGGCGAAATTTCACATAACGTCAATTTTGAGGGATATTTTTATCGTAAAGATGTTAGACCACTTTTGAAATATTATTTAGGACACTGGCATGAATGTCATAGACTATGAATTTTCCAATTAAAAAAAAAAAAAAAATCATAAGTTATTTGGAATTTACGATTTACTTAACATGGCAGAATAGAGCAAAATTGAGCATTAACGTTCATTTTGAGGATCATAAATATATCACACAACTTCAAAATAACATTTATG
Organism: Salticus scenicus; assembly: GCA_963930645.1. Lineage (NCBI taxonomy): Eukaryota > Metazoa > Arthropoda > Arachnida > Araneae > Salticidae > Salticus > Salticus scenicus. The sequence continues at coordinate 355,062,301 of OZ005650.1, read as the reverse complement.
ATACTTGTTTGAACATGATGGACTACAAATATTCAAATAGGAAAATTTCGTAAGTTATTGGTAATTTTAAATTTTATCAGCACACCAAAATTGGGCGATAATCCATATAAATGTGCATTTTGAGGATTGTTGCATTCGAAATTGTAGTATGAAAACTAAACTACGAAATTGACACTAATAAAATAAATTAATAGATTACAATAAGATAAATATATTGAAGAGAAAGGTGGATAGCCTATCAGACGGGGATTTCATTCTGTCACTGTGCCACGTGTTTGTTCAAATTCATCTCTTTTAATATGATTATAATATGTCTTGCACTAGAAATGTATAAGAACTCACACATGATGGGGAACTGAGCAGAGTCCACCTAGGCCAACTAGTTTTTTTCGGTATTTAACTATTTGATCGGTATCTCTTTTTCGACCAGCCCTATCAGCTGTAACATCATAGCATCATTTAAAATGTAATTTTATTCAAATTACCTTACCTACATTTATTATTTATTTTGTAGCATTTTTGGCATTTGTTACGCATTTTTGTAAAGGTGAAGCATTTTAATTTTATCACAGCATTTTATTATTATAATACTTACATTGTTACTATCATAATTGACATTTTAATAAATTTAACATATAATATTTTCAAGAAAATAATCAAAATTCTATTTTATTAATTAGCATTTAGAATTATTAGTAGCTTCATTACCATTTGTTTTTTTAACATTTACTAATAAAAGAATGTATTTGTTTTGTCTATCAGTCTGTATGCTATGTACTGAGAAACCTGTGGCTGTTACAGTTCTGAAAATATTTTTCTAGATTCCAGGAATGCGTGTTGTTTTGCACTATACCTTTAAATTTTCAATATATATTTTCGATTTTAAAAAAATCTCATGTTTTATATTATTTTTGTCCCGATATTTTACTTCCAGATGTAATTTCAAACTAATATCAATTTTTAAAAAAATTACATATTTTTTTTTATTATTATTATGAAAGAAACATTTATTTACACGTGAATTAAAAAAGTTCAAAAGGTAAACCTATATCATAAAAAAAAAAAAAAAAACTGATAAAATTGACGTCATAATAGCTTTAAAATTACCAAATATAATTGAAGATGGTAATAAAAATAAATGAATTTACATTTTCCTTTTTTAAATATTTCATTTTGATTTATTTACAATTTTAATTATCAAATACTTTTTTTTTCGTTTTCAAACTAATGTGAATACATACTTAGTTTATTTAAAATTGTGTTTCTCTCTCTTATCAATATAATGAGAACTCAAATGAATAAAAGTCCTTTACATTTCATTAATGGCTGCATATCACGATCTTGATTTGCTGAAAATAATCGCCGAATGAAATAGGTTTATTTAAACGTTTCAATTATTCAGTTCTTTTTTTTTTTTTTTTTCTTTTAATCGTTAAAATATAGTGACAAGCGAAGATGACAAATCCTTCTAGTTATCAATAAAATTACTATTTAAGACATTTAAAAATATGGTTAATGCATTTTCTCGAAAAATTGCAATAAGTTAGCAATCCTTTTTAAGCATTCTTTCAAAAAATTACATAAAGTTAGCTTTTATTTTAGGAGAACCTTAGTAATTACTATTAATAACACAGTCACTTGTTTTTTCTATAAACATACACAATGTACTCTCCGTGTACCATAATTCAATAACTGACTCCTTAACTCGACAGACCACCAGTCAATAATTCTAAAATGTAATTTATTCTTTCCCTATGCCCCAAAATTCTTATCGAATTATGTTTGATTGATTCGAGAATTTCTTGTACGGGAAGGCCGAAATAACTTAAAGAAAATACAATATTCCAATACGCATTGGAAAATACATATTTTTAATCTTCGCGAACAAAGAAACACAAGAAAATGTAAAAGGAAAATATGTTCCAAATTTCTTTTGTGTTTATACAAGGGGCTAGAGTGAATGAAAAAAGGGCGCTCTTCACCCCCAGTTTCACGAGAAAAAGAAACTGCCCCAAATTTTCAATAACTTTCTAACTTTTTCCACAGATGTTTGTTATCGAAAACAAATCTTCTATACATTGAATGATGAAGGGGGGAAAGAATTTTACTTTATTTTTTATTTATTCGTTTAGTCAACAAAATTCGACAGTAGTTAGATGTACACAAAAAACACACAAGAAATTTCCTTTATTTTATTTTGATGATTTTTGGAAGAAAAAAAAAAATTCTCTTTTTAAGCATTAAAATAGATAAGTTTGTTTTATTTAAACGGTTTTTATGTGATAAATGTGCTCCTATAAATATACCTATATTTAGATACGGGCGTTCACGATCAATTTGTACAAATGATTTGAGATAAAAGTTTTGATTGTGGTTATTATATCTTGGAATTGTCTTATTTCATTTGACCTGACTATATTTTTATGTTGCAGTAGTCGGTCTTTGCCCGCTTATCGAGGATGTTTTAAAATAATCTTATACTATTAAGTGAGCAATATATATATCTATATATATATATATGTATATTTTACTGTTCTCGTAAACAGTAGCTCGGACAGTCACGTGATTTAACACAAAGGTGCCCTCCGTAGGGTCATTGTGCACACCGAAGTCAGATTTTCGAATTTTTGATTAGTTTTAATTAATAAAAATATGAAAATAAAACTTCCCATTTCTATAATGACGCAGAATGGAGAATCTTAGGAGAGATTTGATTGGTTCATTTGATTTTCATTGATTTGAGTGTATTTTACATTGAACTACAGCTACGTTATGAGGAATAGGAGAGATTTGAATGGTTTATTTGATTTTCATGGATTTGAGTTATTTTACGTTGAAATAGATCTACGGTATGAAGAATTACGACAGATTTGATTGGTTTATTTGATTTTCATTGGTTTGAGCGTATTTTACGTTAAACTAGAGCTACGTTATGAGGAATTAGAGAGATTTCATTGATTTATTTGATTTTCATTGATTTTAGAATATTTTACGTTGAACTAGAGCTACGTTATGAGGAATTACGAGAGATTTGATTGGTTTATTTGATTTTCATTGATTTGAGTGTATTTTACGTTGAACTAGAGCTACGTCAGTGGCGGTTCTACATTGAGGGCCAACGGGCACGGCCCCACCTAAATTGTTTTTCGATTAAAATAGTAATAATAATAATAATTTTGTTTTTTATAACTCTTCAAAAACATATATACAAAATAACTACGTCTATCTTTTTCTTAATCTTCTTTCATTATCATTTATTTGTCAATATATTTTTCCAGCTGTCACAAATCACTAATCACTGAGAGAGAGGCCGCTACTTTCCTCTTCCTTATCTAATACAGCGAGCCGGGCCGCTTTCTTTCGGCCCGAAATTGGCGTATTTATTTGTACAGTTTATTCTACTAGACGATTAGGTTAACATATATTGGCGACTAATTGCTTTATCAGTTTAAGTACGCTGTAATTTTCTCGCCGATGGGCCAGCAGATTCCTGCCCTTTGGAGCAAAACTATAGGGAAAAAACCTGTCTGTTAACCACGGGTAATATTTGGCGCCTTCTGCATTACGTTTTTCTTTCTTTCTCTTTTTTTTTTTTTTTTTTTTTTTTTTTTTTTTTTCCTCATTGATTTTTCGGTAAATTTTTTAGAGTTATATATGACAGTTTAAAATTTTAGTATTTAAAAAAAGAAATCTGGTATAGTCAAAAATATTTTCTAGACTAGCCTTTGAGATAAAAGCTTGTATAAGAATTTAAGACCTCTTTAACTAAAGTGTTTCGAATTTAAATGAGGGGGGGGGGAAATAAAAATAAAAATAATATGCAATTTTTTTTTTTCCTTCAGAATAGTGTATTAAAACTTTTATGTGAATAAATTGTAAAATTTTTAGATAAATAATTAATAGATTTACATGGATAAATGGATTAAGTAGCTGCATAAAATTGTGATTTATTATTATTATAAAAGGATTTTTCTTTTAAATGCGATTTAATAGAAACATCCATAATGTTTCTTTTTCTTTATTTTCTTTTCTTTCTTTTTTCTGTCTTTCTGTCATTCTTTTTTTTTTTTTTTTTTTTTTTTAAGTGATAGCCCGTTTTATTTCTTTATTTATTGAAAGTTAATTTAAATTATCTAAAATTAAGTGAGAAACATGTTTTTTTTTTTTTTTTTTTTTTTTTTTTTTTCAGCACTCGTGCTTACTTTATTCGCCTGATGAAGGGTCGTGTGTTTTTTCGACCCGAAACAATTGTTGCGAGTTTATTGCATTTTATGGTGTTTATTCAAAGTTTGTAAGTAATACTAAATAGTATTACACTCTGAGACATTTGAATTTAAATTTTAATGCTGTGCAGTGTTAGGGTTAAAGCCAGTTGACTAAAAGAGGGCCCTAGACCTGAGTGGTGTACTCTCTGTAGAAAGTCTTTCGAAGTGTTACATAGCCCTTTTTATTTGAGTTTTGGAGAAAACCGTAGTAAACTCCAAATGTATATGTCTGGTATCGAACTTGGCAATTTCCGTCTACTAGCTTCCAGATATTTAAATTTTGATATTCCATTGATCAGAATATTGCAGAATTTTTCAATTGTATTAAAAAACTTTAATTTTTATGATAATTTTATGCAATGTTTTCCATAGTGTTGAATTTAAGATTAGCCATCATAAAAAATAAATAAATAAATAAATAAAATCCGAAATTTCGTTTTACATCCCATTTTATTAATGTTTGTTTTCATGTTTGAATAATGAATAGTATTAAAGTTAAATTACGCATCGTACGATGGATCGGGCCCCACCTGTGAAAATTTGCATGAGCCGCCACTGAGCTACGTTATGAGGAATTACGAGAGATTTGATTGGTTTATTTGATTTTCATTGTTTTGAGTGTATTTTACGTTGAACTAGAGCTACGTTCTGAGGAATTACAAGCGATTTGATTGGTTTATATGATTTTCATTGATTTGAGTGTATTTCACGTTGAAATAGAGCTATGTTATGAGGAATTACGAGAGATCTGATTGGTTAATTTGATTTTCATTGATTTGAGTGTATTTTACGTTGAACTAGAGCTACGTTTAAATATTTTTGTTTTAAATATTTGAATTTTTAATATTTTAATATTATGCGACTTTTACAGAGAACAAATTACGATTGGCGCTGCAGGCGCCCGAGAGCGTGTTTTTTGGTAAAAATTTTCATGGGTCTCAGGCCAACTAGCTGGTCAAGCCAGCTAGTAATATATAATATGTTATCATAATCATTTCAACTTTTTTTTTTTTTTTTTTGGTGGTGGGGGGGGGGACGGGGGGGCTGGTTTTTCTCTAATTTAGCATAATGTTTTAACCATAAATTGCATAATTTGTAGTTTATATTGGGGTCGAGAAAGAAAACCGTCAAATCGCCAGTTATTCAGTTATTCATCTTTACATAGCGTTACATCTATTCTTTTAAATGTTATATTTAGTTTATGTGTTTTAAATCACGGGTAAATTTTTTTTTCTCAATATAACGTTGCAATTATGACGTCATTTTTATACTGTTTCCCATTTTTTTTTTTTTTTTTTTTCGTCATCTTCATTTTAAAATATCTTCTTTCATCCTTTTATTCATTTCTCTAAACCAAGGATAAGTATTTATTTATTTATTTATTTATTTATTTATTTATTTATTTATTCAATATATTTTTGTAGCAAATACGTTAGTTTCAAGACGATTGAGGTTTTATTATTAAGAAGATCTTATTCTTTCTTCCAAACCAAAGATAAAAATTTATTTATTTCAATACATTTTTGTGGCAGTGACGTCAATTCTGAGTGTTAGTTTTGAGAAACTTAGGCTTAATTTGGTCCTATAGAGCAATGTTAAAAATATTTTTAAAAAAGAAATGAAATCACAGCTCCCCCTGCTGATCGATTGGTTCGAAAATGTAATCACCACCAGTTTAGGTCAGGGTCCAACTAAATACTAAGTTTGGTTAAATTTCGTTTATTGGTTCGTGATACATAAAATTTGTAATACACACACAGAGACACACAGACTAACGGACAGACGTTTTCTATAAACACTCAGATCGTGTTCAGGATATCAAAAAATGTGTAAATTCGTCGAACACTAAGTTCAAAATTTTTCCCGAATCCAAAACTTTCTTCTTACATATATAGAAGGAAGTAAAAAAAGAAAAAAAAAATTTTTTACAAAACAAGAATTAGTTGGCATACGTAAACTATGCTTAGTTCCAAATCATAAATTCGCATTATTTTCTATCACAAGGCGTAATTCATGTTAAGAGAAATAAATTCTCTCGACACTGTAACAGATTGAAATTCCTCACGCTTCAAAATGTAAATGTCAAAAAACCGAGGACGAAAATTTTAGCGATTTCCTACTAGTTGGCATAGATGGACACTATTTCCATATCATATATTTGTTATCATAAATTTCTACTTAAGCGCATATTACATTCATGATAAGAGAAATAAATTTCGCACATTGAAATTCCTCCTCTTTGTAGGTTACCCACCATTCGATACCGTTACTTTATACTAATTTGGTAACAAATTTTATTAGGGCCGATTTCGTATTTAAGGTTTTATGCGAATCCATACTATTTCCAATGCAATGAATCTCATAAGACAAGTTTATGGGAATTATCGTTCTATTCTGTAAGATTATAAAAACTTCAAATTTCGAATAAATTACGAAATTTCAATATTAGAATATTCAATATAGTCAATGTTGTTTACCAGTATCAAAAATATTTCTTAAAAAATGGTCTGACATCTTTACTATGAAAATATTCCCCATATAGCGGATGTTTATGCGAAAATTTCCCTAATTTGTCATGTTAAAAAACGCGTAAATTTCGAATAATTTATGAATATTTTAAATTCGTATTCAATGATATTCATCTTAATATCTTTACGATGAAAATATCCTTCATTATGGACGTTTACGCAAAATTTTACTTCATTCTGCCTTGTTAAAATATTCGTAAATTTTGAATAACTTACAAGATTTTCAAAGTAGATGTATACTAAATGAGATTTTGAAAGTAGTCTGACATCTTTGCAATGAAAATATCCCTCAAAATGGACATTTAATCGAAAATTTGCCCAAATCTACCATGTTAAAAAAATCGTAAATTTCGATTAACCTACGAAGTTTTTAAATGATGCAAATCAATAGGATTCCAGCCAATATCATAAGTGAAAGTGATAGTTTAAAATTAGTTCGAGTTGTTTAAAACCATTTTTTTTTTCAGATATCGTGTACAAAGACTAACGCACTAACTGATACCCTACGACGGACACCATATCAATTTTTTTTTTTTTTTTCGGATTCCTCACCTTTCAAAACGCATTAAAAATAAAACAAAATTGAGGTCGACTATGTTCAAGAATAATTACGTTCCCCATACCTACAAAATGGTGGTCCGTTACTTAAAAATACGTTATGTAATTAGTAATTCTGTAAACAAATTTCTCCATTGAATAATATAGGAACAGACTGCTAGATATGTAAGAGGTAAAGAGAAGCGTAAGGAAAGACCTTATAAAAGATATTTTATGAAAGCTTTAGAAATCTATGTATTTTTTTAATAATTCATATACTGTAACTATAGAATTTTTATTGCTATATTAAATCAACTACAAAAATCAGATATACTTATCATGAAGTAATTTATTTCATAGTTCCAGTGCTGCAATTTTTACAGTGTCATATCAATACGATTTTATTATCGATATATGTTTATCACATACAAAAAAAAAAAAAAAAAAAATCTGTTCCAGAAAAATTCGAGGCCTAACTTTATTTCTTTTCAGGATTCGAAATGGAAAAAAACAACTCCAATATCCGTAGTATCCGAAATAATTCGTTATCCCGTCGTCATAGTAACGGCTCCAATAGTCCAGAAAACCGCATTCGAACTTACAAAGAGTTATATGCTGATGCGTCTATGCGACGGGCGCTGATGTGGTAAAATATTTGCATTAGCCAAACCTGTCTCAGGAACTAGCAATAGATGAAAAACAGGAGAGAAGAAAAGAAAAGTGATAGTTTTGCAGAAATCTGGAAAAGATATATTTGCTGATTTCCACAATGTGTTATGCGTCGCATGTCATATAGAAAGATGAAATTTGTTGGTGAAAATTGTCGGAAAGTGATAGGAAATAAATATTGTACATATATCAGAGTTTCCAATACTCTGGATTTTTCATACCACTATTTCTGAAAAAAAATTTCTTTTCTTATTTAATCACAGAATTTTTGGTAAAATATAAAGAGAAAAAACTGCTTCTATGCATATAAAAATTATGTTCATTTTATTTTGTTTAGTAAAGTCTAAACACGTTAAACTGTGCCTGTTACAAATTTTGCGTATAGTATTTGAATTTTTTTGGATATCTCTACAGACGAACGATTTGTTTGATTTTAACAAAACGTTCAGCTTAGCATTCCCATATGATAGATTTAGAACAACGATGCTGACTTTCTGGTAATATTTTTTCTTGAATTACGCTAATAACAGTTGCACACCAATTGCTAAAAAACCTTATTTTGGATTCAATGGATTTCAAATCGTGTAAATACAGGAAAAATTCAATTCCGCCCCAAAAGCCTTACTTTCTTTACCATTTTATGGGTAAAAATAAGTAAAGAATGCATTAAAGTAATTTTCATACCACACGAATGAAATAGAGAATATTGAAAGTCAAAAATTAGTTTCTTTTAAAGTGAAATTTAGCCTACCATTCATAAAATAGTTTAAACTTTCAAAGATTATTCTCAATTTTGGGACTTATCGTATATGTAGCAGTATAGCTGTAACCGAACTTTTGAATTTTTTTTTTTTTTTTTCCTAAGTTAAGAATTATCATTTTCATCTTTCTAATAGTACTATACTTGTTGTTTTTGTATTTACAGCTTAATAGCACTTGACCAATCAGTAAATGTTTAACTGAGCCAGCGCTTGCATGTGTTATACACGGTTTGTCTACCGATCTAATTATAATTTTGTTTAAAATACAAGTTGGTGTTTTTACTTTCTTTTACTCATATATATGATGGAGAAAGTGTCATTTTTGAATCAAATTTTCGAATATTAGTTTTTGCTATATTTACTCGTTTTGAGGTTCCCTGAATGCGAAAAACAGATTTTTAGCAGTTAGTCTGTGTTTCTGTGTGTATATATGTATGTGTGCCTGTGTATTTATCTGTTATCGGCATATCTCAAGCACAAATAGTGGAAGGAAGTCCAAACTTGGCATTTTAAATCTGTATCATATAGGGATGCTACACTAAATTTTTCGTTGAGATCAAGCAAATGATTTGTCTACAGGGACATCCAAGAGAATTCAAATACATTAGGTCTGTGGGCCAAATTTTTGGTAGGTATAGTTTAACATCTATAGGCTTTACTGCGCAAAATTAATTAACATATCACGATCTATATCTTATGTCTTGAGTATATTTTTTAATGCATAAAGGCATGTTTAGTGTAAAATGTGGTATGAAAATCATTCACCATTCATTTACAGGGCTAACCAAAAGAACTAGAATATAGTGCGACTAGGAAATTGCAAAAAAAAAAAAAAAAAAAAAAAAAAACTGCTCAGGAAGGAAAATTAATTCATAATACCCATACACACAATAAACAATGGGAAAATTAATTCATAATATCCATATGCCAAATAACCAACGTTTTAAATTAAATTTTCAGTGCTTGTTTTTTGCATGATAACACATTTTTTGGTCCCTTAATACTAGGATCAAATTTTAATGGTTGATCTCTGTATATGTCTGTAATGAGCGTAAGTTAAAAAACAAATTATTGCAAGCAGCTCATCAAATATTGTGTTTTGAAATTCATATGAGATAGTTATTTGAAGTGTTTGATCAAGATTGATAAGTTTCAAGAAGAGATGCTGGAGAAAGTTTGCTAAATATTTTGTAATAAAATTTTAAATTATACCAGTCTTGAATTTTATGTAGGTAATACATTCAAACGGGGGGAGGGGTTGAAGAGTACGGCAGCCCCCTCCCCCCACAATATTGTTTGTCAATAAAATTGCTCCTAAATCTAATTTGAATTCATTTTAACGTAGGTTTATATACAGTATTTATCATCTCATTCTTACGGCTACAATCTGTCTTTACGGTATTGGAATGCAAAGTCGTTTCTCACATGAGTGCCACACCACGTTACTTTTATACCTTTTCACTTAATGGATAAATTTTCATTATAGTTTAGCTACTTATGTGGAATAACTTTTATCACGATCGCTGCAATAATAAGTCAAATACCATATCATAGTTATGCCCTTACATGTACTATTCATGATTTTATGCACTGGCAAAGGTTGTATATGTTACAGTTAGAGCTCAAAAGCCGTTAATCTGCACATTAACTAGGCTTATCCGTTAAAGGGCGGAATCAAGAGTTTACCGCACTTTAACTAGGTAATCCGCACATTAGCGGCTTCCCTATCGTTAAAATTCAAAAGTTTGTTTCTCTCATTTCTTTTTCTCACTCCTTCTTCCACTCCCTCAACTTTATGTTTGATGTCACAGGTTAATTTTATTTCTCACTAGCCGCCTTCAGGGACCAGCTGGTTCGCGATCCTTGAACAATCCGACCGTACGAAACTCCCGCTGAGTGGCGCCTGCGGTGCCGTTTCAGGACTTACAACAGCTTATTGACATATAATGCAAATAACTTTATTGAAAATTTTAACTGTAGTAAATTCCTGCTCGGTAGCGCCTGCGGCGCCCATTTCCCGTTTCAGTATCTGAAACAGCCTATTCACTCACCGTGTTGGAAATCTTTGGAAACTCTGACCGTAGCAAAAAGCACACAGAAGCAACTGCGGCGCCTTATTCCCATTTTAAAACTTACAATAGCTTGCTCACTCATAGTGCAACTAGCTTTGAAACTTTTAACTGTAGAAAAATTAAAAACGTCATTTTGCGACAGAGATTTGCAACATGCGCTCTTCAATTCCAATTCAAATAACTTTTAAAATGATGTATTACTTATGAAATAATGTTAATTAGAAGCTGAGTTACAGAAGTAATATAAGCATTGTTATTAAAAGATTTGTGTCTGATTTTTCCAAGATTTTCTTCTTAATTTGCGTAATTCCGGAATAAGTAGTGTTAAAAATCCTTTATACGGAATGTGAGCGGATAATCAGAATTTGAAAGTTTGCAAAATAAAAATGAACAAACCTGTTCAGGGTTTTTTGTGGTTTTCTCTGAAACCCCCGTGCTGAATTTAACGGCTTACATCAGTTTAAAAGTTCGAAATAAAATTACATTAAAATATATTTCGTATGATGTATTATAAGTAATTTAATCATAATTAGAATTGGTGATATTGGAATAAAGGTGTTCTGGGTTTTCCGTGGTTTTCTCTGAATCTCCAATGTGGAATTTAATTGCTATGCAATTCAAAGTGTCACCAGTCTTTAGACTGCTGGTTGGTTGGTTGTTGGATTTAAGGCCGATTGACTCCTGATGTGTCCTAGGCCTAGAGGGGGAATGCCCTCCGTGGGGGTCTTTCTAAGGGGTCCTAGCCCGTATTTACGCAAGTTTCGGAGGAAACCACGGAAAACTCCGAACGGCTAGGTCGATGAGCGCGACCTGGGATCGAACCCGGCACCTCCCATCTACCAGCTTTGAGCGCAGAACCGCTCGGCCGCTGGTGGGCCAATCTTTAGACTGCACTAATAAGTAATCATAATTTTATCGTATAATTCGCAAATTCATTTCCTTAATTGTAATAATATGTTAAACCGTTTGTTTCTTTGTATTATAGTTTTTCAATTCATTGATGATTGATTCTATCAACTAATTTGTTGCTTGCTTGATTGTATTAACGTGATTCTTTAGATATCGAAAAATAAAAAAATAACATTATGTCAGTTTCCCTAATTGCAATAATATTTTAAACCGTTTGATTCTTTGTACTGTAGTTTTTCAACTGATTGATTCTATCAACTAATGTGTTGATTGTTCGATTGTATTAACTTGATTCTGTAGATATCATAAAATAAATAAACAATATTTAATTTTAGCGTACAGAAACGTTGCTATTGTTTCACCAAATATCTTATTTTCACTTTGACGAGTGCCTAGTAGGTAATATACAGATCAACGAGTGTCTTAGTCGGTAATGTGCAGATTATCTAGGTAATTCGCAAATTACCTAGGTAATTTGAGAAATGAAACAATTTTTCCACACTTTGACGGATCTCCCTAGCTAATCTGCAGATTAACTGATTTCTGTACTTTAGCGGTAACATATGCATGGAAGAAAATTATAACTTATAATATGATTGCGCAGAATAGAAGTGTATTTGGCTGAATGTGTGGCCATGGGAAACTGGTTTAGAAATAATAAACCACAGCCACACGAATGCAGATGGTGATGACGTATGTAAACAACAAAAGGTAATAGATTTCCAGTTTGCATTATCATTTACAGGTAAACCAGCAAATTTTAAAAGTACTAGGAAAATGAGAGAATGTAAATAGTTTAATGCCTTCATAAAAAATTTAAAGAGAAGAAATTATTTATTTAAAATAAATAAAGTATGAATTTTCATATGCAGAGATAATTTCTATTTAGAATTTGTTTATACCGCGAATTTTTATACTAAATATGAATATGACAATTTTTATATTCATTTCTCAATAAAGTTAAGAAACTCACAATATAATGTGAAAGGGAAACGAAATTTAATTCACTAATAAATATGATTTTTCTTGATGTCTTTATTTAATGCTGGACCTTAATGCCTTTTGGATCGTTATTTTTTAAAAAATGAGTTAAAACATTTATTTGAAAGTGAATATTTTTAGGAGGATGGATTGCGATTTTTATAGATGAGAAAAGGAGAAAATATTACGTTATTCGATTCTTTGGAAAATGAATGAAATCATGACATTTTACGCATTTTACAATTTACTTTGATGTATGCAAAGGATAAGAACGCTTTGATATTAATATTAAATTAAAAAAACAATTTTAAAATTTTCAGAAACAGTATTGCCAAATTTTTTTGGACGCGAGAACTGTGTCTTTCAAACAACAAAGACCAAATAAAAACGATTTTTCTTTTTCTTTCTTTCTTTTTTTCTTCTACACACTATCAAGTTTTGTTTGCCTCGAGTATAATTAAAAATGTTTAAATGCTTGTAACTATTAAATGTGCAAATCCCGAGTAGAGTCACTAAAGAATTTTTAAAAATTAGAAATATTTCATGACGAAAGTTTATTTTACAACAATGTATGTACATTGATCATGTTTGTAATATGAAAATGTTGGCATGTAAATTTAATATTTATTTGTTATTAAATTGTATACTTCATACACAAATGTTCGATATTCTTTACTTTAAAGTAAAATATTCGAGATATTTTCGAAAACTCTAATAAAACATATAATTTCTTAAATATTTTCGACATGCTGCGCTGTTATATTACAATGTCTTATACATATATCTAATTTTTTAACTTTACTCATTTTAAAAAGTTTATTCAATATTTTTTCTTTGTTCTGCAATTTCGTAATAAATACAGTCAAAAAGAAGACAAGTTACGATTTACGCAGATGGCTAACAAGGAGAGGTCAAGAAATGGAAAATTCAGATCGGGACGAAATTGCACAGAATTGTAGTATACTATGAAGGTAATAAAATATTAAAGTAGTAGCGCACACTAGCCTCTCTATTAAAAAAAAATAAATAAATAAATAAAGCTTTTAAAGTTTCAATAATTCTTGCGTACAAGTAATTTCGAGAAAGAGTCAACGCTTCAGTGGCGCACTCGGTAGGATACGCGGCTATCAACCCGGACGTCCCGTGTTCGATGAGACCTACCGTCTATTTATTTATTTATTTTATTAACATCTATTAATAATTTTATCCTGCCAAGTGCGCCACTGGTTCTCGAAATAACTGTTACTTAAATATTACTAAAAGTTTAAAGGCTTTTTTTTTTTTTTTTTTCAAAATTGTATGGCTAGTGCGCGCTACTGCTTTAATATTTTGTTACTTTCATAGTATACTACAGTTCTGCTGATTTTCGTCTCGATCTGAATTTTCCATGTTGTGACCTCTCCTTGTAAGACTGAATGTCCAAGACGAAAATCAACCAAATCCTAGATGCCGCCACACGATGAATCACTGTACCAAGTATTCGTATATCTATGTGTCGACAGTATAGTGTGGAATGTCCTACGGTATGTTGTAACTGTTCTGGTAGAGATTGCATAAATTATTATTTGCTAGCGTTGGGGTCACTTGTGATTCCAGCATCTTTGTCACGCTCTACTGTTCTTTGTCACGCTTTGAGGTAAGGTCCGGCAAAAACCATTCCTAAAGATACTACATTGTTTGGGTGTGATGTATGATTCATTCTTCGGGAGATTTTCATCTATGAATCCCGGCGTACTTGGAATTTCGGTGGAGTACTAATGCTCTATGGATGTTCCCGAGCAGCTTCTTTTTTCGGTTAGTAATTCAGTAAGTAAATAGTGCATTAATGAAAGTGATTCAGAGGAAAAACTGAAGAAGGCATATTTATATTTTCTCTTATGTAAAATGTAAATTTGGAGAAAAACATATACATTTCTATCACGAAATTCATTTTGATTAATAAAATTATGATATTCAACACTCCATAGGCTTTCAGTTTTTCGATTACTATTTTGTTATTTAATTTTATTTTCTAAAATTAATATCATAACCTTTTTCGGCATGAAATTTTCCGTAATTTGACTTCACACACAATTATTTATGACTTTTCAAATTGTTTTTCAATATGGTATCAAAGAAGAAGAAGAAAAAGAGAAAAAAAATGTTTAATGCACGCTTACTTTTTTTTTTTTTTTTTTTTTTTTTAGATTTTTAGTGTGTCAATAAGATACCAACAACGAATTAAATAATTCAATACTCGTGTATGTAAGAATTAGTTACACCAATCATTTGTTTATTTTGCATATATTAACAGCTACAATATAACCACAACAGTACACTTAGGTATTCATGAAAATTTTTGACATCGGCTTTTTGACATTTTTTATTCGTTTTAAAACATGGGAAATCCAAAAATCACAAAATTTATGTCGTGTCAGTCCGTAGGTTTAGTCAGTTTGTTAGTTCGTTCGTTAGTTATCCTGGGCAAACTATATATCTGGAACGAATGATCGCTAAACGGTCGGACCAGTTTTAAAATATGAATTATGATACTAATAATTACCCTATTCAATTTCAACATTCTAAATTGAAGATCTCGTAAGTTATTGAAAAATTGCGATTTTTTTTTTTTTTTTTTTTTTTTTTTTTTTTTTTTTAACATAGGAGAATGCGGCAAATTTTCCCAAAAGCATGCGTTTTGAGGATCATTTTCCTCGAAAAATGGTCGTACCACTTTTAAAATATCATTTATGATGTTGACCTGAACGTCAGAACTATGGACATCTTACTTTGAAAAATCCGTGATTCGAAATTTATAATTTTTCTTAACATGGGAGAATAAAGAAAAATTTTGCTTAAACTTGCATTGTGAGGATTATTTTCATCGTAACAATGTGAAAACTCTTTTAAAGTATTATGTATAATACTGGAATGAACATCGTTAGCCATGAATATTATAATCTAAACAATTAGTAAGTCATTCAAAATTTATATATATATAATATATATAAGAGAATAGGTCAAAATTTCACTTAAACGTATATTATAAGGATTATTACATTGGGGGTAAATATGAAATTGCACGAACACTAATTACGAAACTAAAACTTGTAAAATTAATCAGAATATTAGGATAAGATAGATGTATTGAATCGGAGGTAGGGTAGCATGGGCAATTCGGTTGTATGGTTAATTCAGTCTGGACCACGATGAGTGATCAACTGAGTTCATTTCTCTTACCATGAATATAGTACCGCCGTATTGTAGAAATTTAACCCTTTAACGTTAACTACTTAATTTATTTAAAAAATTACTAAACTAATTTTAAAAATGGCTTTCAGACACATAGCTGATCATAAATATTTAAAAAATAAAAAAATATCATTGTTCCTTTTCGAGAAAGTTTTGGTTGGAAACATCTATAAGTTAACCATATTAAATTTAAATAATATTTAATTTAATAAATAAAACACTTTGTAAGTAAACATTATCGACTACAAAAACTCGTAAAAATTGCATAGATGCCAACATTTCAATTTATTCCGGAGTATTTTAACACTTTGCAGCGCAGGATAATTCGGATCATTTAATTTCTGGAAATTTCACCGGAATTTACGAACATAATTAAAATAGAAGAAATTTTAAATGTTCATGTTAAAAAAAGGGCCTTTCCTGTTATGTTACAAATGTAAATTTTTGCTAAAATATTTCCGGGATGAGTTTTTGCACTTGAGAATTAAAATTAGGTGTTCCATCAGCGGTAACACTGCGACTGAAAGGGTTAAGAGAACAAATATATGATGGAGAAGTAAATTGAGCCCACCTACCAACTAGATTTTACTTTTACCTGCACATATGAACATCTTATCTCTTATTTTACCGCTAGAAATTACAGATCAATACTCTGAGAATAACATAATTTCTCAGAATGTTTAATACCTGTGCAGGTAAACCCGTTTTACAGGTGAGAGGGTAAAAAAAAAAACACTTTGTAATTGGATCAAACGCAAATGAAATGTAATTTTTTTTTTCCGATAAGTCATTCCGTTTTCGGAAACAGCACTAAACTGCTGATTTTTCGATCTCGGAACAGTGACGGCGTGTCACCTAGAGTGAATGACAGCTCTTTCGTCCCTGACATCTCGTTTGCATGAGATGAAAATGTGTGTTTCCGTCCATCTGCGTCCCTGACTGATAGAAAGATTGCTGTTACCATGGTAACAGGCACACAGGGATACGATATATATATTTTTTCCATGTCCGTTGCGAAACTGAGACGCGATATTCAAATTCGCAAGCTAAGTGCATATGTAGATGCAGGAAAATATGTTAAATGAATGGAAATGTTTTACCTAACAGGGCACAAAAAGAATAGGTAATTCGCATAACACATTTCAGTATAAAAATTCTGGTGTAGTCTGTCTGATTAATTTTTACTGATAAATTAGATTTAATATGTTACACTGAAACTAATTATCAACAAAATAATTTGAAAAAGTAATATTTGTATTATTAAATTCGAAACGAAAATAATAACACTGAAAAAAAAAAAAAAAAAAAAAAAAAAAAAAAAATTCGAGATCTGATACCATTCTTGCTGATTCTTATGTAAAATGACCTCCGGAATCCGAATATGATTCACATTTTGCCCAGTAGCCCACTGTTTTCTAGATACACCACCGACCACCCCTTCCCTCAATTTATTTCCCTGTTCAATAATTTTATGACCATGAATTTGATTTGAAGAATGAAAAATAATTAATTTAACACCTAAAAACAATTTTTCCCTTGTCGCAAATGTCCACGTTTTAGAATTTTCCAACTCTGTAGCCTCTCAGAAGATATTTAACGGTTAAAATAATCCCCCCCCCCCCTCCTAAAAATCAAATTTATGGCCATAAAATCACCGAAAAATGATAAAAATAGGGGGCCATTCCTAAAAAACGGTGGGTGATAGGGCAAAATGTGCGTCCTATTCGGATTCAGGAGGTCATTTTACATAAGAATATGCTGAAATGGTGTCAAAGGCAATTTTCATGCCGAGCAGTGTAATCAGAATGCCAAATTTTCCCTTTCGTAACTTATTAATGCTTTCCAAATGTATGCGAACCGTGTGATATTCCGTTCTTGTTCTATTTTTATTCCTAATTATTCCGACCACTCCCTTTCGCAAGTTATTGGAAATTTACGAATTTCTTAACATGGCAGTATAGGGCAAAATTTCACATAAACGTCAATTTTCAGCGATATTTTCATCGTAAAGATGTCAGACTACTTTTGATATATTATTTAGGACACTGGCATGAATATTAATGACTATGAATTTTCCAATATAAAGATTTCGTAAGTTATTGGAAATTTACGAATTTCTTAACATGGCAGAATAGAGCAAAATTTCACATAAACGTCAATCTTGAGGGATATTTTCAGCGTAAAGATGTCAAACCACTTTCGAAATATTGTTTAGGATACTGGCATGAATATCATAGACTATGATTTTTCCAATTTAAAAAAATCGTAAGTTATTTGGAATTTACGATGTACTTAACATGTCAGAATAAGGCAAAATTGAGCATGAACTTCCATTTTGAGGATCATAAATACATTAGACAATTTCAAAATTACATTTATGATATTTAATAACAGGAGACTTGGCGTTGGAATATTAAAACCCGAAAAAACTACTACGTCAGAAACTACGTTAGGAAATAAAATTCCTAAATTCCTATTGGCCACTCTCCCCACCTTTCCCATAATCCTATTGGTTGAACTAACTTCTGCCCCTCTCCTATATATACGAGCACTTCTCCAGATTCAGAATCCTTTTTGCTCTGAAGGCGGTACGCTTAAAAGGCTACCGAAACAGCTGTATGCATTTCCAATATTTTTCTTTGGCGTTTCTGACGTAGTAGTTTATTCGGGTTTTAATTTATGATATTTGTTTGAACATGATAGAATACAAATATTCTAATAGGAAAATTTCGTAAATTATTCGTAATTTACGATTTTATCAACATAACGAAATTGCAAATTTTTATATAAATATGAATTTTTAGGATTATTGCATTGGAAATATTAGCATGAAAACTAAACAACGGAATCGACCCTGATAAAATAAATTAATAGATTAGAATAAGATAAATATATCGAAGTGAACGGTGGATAGCCTATTAGGCGGGGATTTCATTCTGTCACTGTATCAAGCTTTGGTCTAATTCATTTCTTTTAACATGATTATAATATGTCTCGCACTAGAAATTTACGAGAACATAAATATGATGGGAAACTAAGCAGAGTCCACCTATGCCAACTAGTTTTTTATTGTTGTTGTTGTCCCTGTAAACAAACTAGTTGTACAGGATATGACATTTTAAATAGGGAATATTCCATAGGGAACTTGAGTGTATCATTTTTTAAAAATTCTCAAGGTATTCATGGATGATAGAAGCCCGAGACAAACAGATAGAAAGGTAGACAATCGGACAGACAGAAGCAAAAATTGAAATCATATTCCCAATAAAATTATAAGAAAGTGTTAAAACGTTTATGTAAACAAAAGTGCAATTCCAGCAAATTTTATTTATAGCTCTTAATGTAAAAGATTATTTTTGTGTGGCCCTGTAAAGCTAATGCTAACCATACTATATTAATTAGAAGGCACTTTTTGTGCATACGAATAATATATTTTAATTGCATTAAGCTTTGTGGAAAATAAAATTATTAAAATTTGGTTTATAAAAATAACTCTCATACAACATAATGCTTTGGAATACTTTCAAGTGCCCCCGTACACAAACCAGTTAGAAATGTACTCTATTTTAAATAGGAAACATCCGATAGGGAATTGAATAACATATTAAAATTTCATTAAAGTTTCTATAAATTAAAGGTATTAAAGTATGGTTTATAGACACTCCTCTCATAGAACACAATATTTTCGAATATTTTTGGGTGTCCCTGAACACAAACAAGAAGAGGTATTCATTCCATTTTCAATAGGGAACATCCAATAGTGAACTTCAATAAAATATATCAGTTTAAAGAAATTCAATAACTATTTACGGGAATTAGAGCTCAGAAAAACAGACAGAGAGACAGACAGACGGACAGAAGAACAGTCAGACAGATACACGAATTGAAATTATATTCACACTAAAAAAATGATAGAAAGTGTGAAAAATGCTTAATGTAAACGAAAGTACAGTTCTAGCGATTTTTTTATTAATAGCTCTCAATATAACAAAATATTTTTGTGTCACCCTGTAAATCTAATGCTAATCATGCTATATTCTATGCAAAGCATTCTTTTGTGCATATAAATAACATATTTCAATTTCCTAAAACTTCGTGGAAAGTAAAGTTATTAAAATTTGATTTATAGAAATATCTCTCATAGAAATCAATGCTTTAGAATACTTTTAAGTGTCCTTGTATATAAAACGTTGATGGTATTTAATCCATTTTATACAGGAAGCATCCAATAGTGAACTTGAATAACATATTTCAATTTCATTAAGAAATTCGTATTAGTACAGTAAAGGTATGAAAATATGATTTATAGAAATACCTCTTATAGAACGCAATGCTTTGAAATACTTTCGGGTGTCCCTGTATACAAACCAGTAGAGGTTATAAACTTCATTTTCAATAGGGAACCGATAGTGAACATGAATAATATATATCAGTTTCAAGAAATTCCACAAATATTTACGGGAGTTAGAGCGCCAACAGACAGACAGACAGACAAACCGAAGTCATTAACACTTTTCAACCTTGTTGGTAAGTGTTAAAAATGTTAGAAAGTGTTAAAAATGCTTAATGTAAACGAAAGTACAATTGTAGCAAATATTTATTGATAGCTCCTTACATAACTAAATATTTTTGTGTCACCCTGTAAATCTAATGCTAATCATGCTATATTCTATGCAAAGCATTTTCTTTTTTGCTTATAAATAACACATTACAATTTCATAAATCCTTGTGCAAAGTAAAGTTATTAAAATTTAGTTTACAGAAATATCTTTCATAAAACACAATGCTTTGGAATACTTTTATGTGTCCCTGTACACAAATCAGCGGTAGTATTTACTCCATTTTATACAGGAAACATGCGATAGTGAACTTGAATAACATATTTCAATTTCATTAAGATTTGTGTACAGTAAGGGTATGAAAATATGGTTTATAGAAATGCCTCTCTTAGAACACAGTGCTTTGAAATATTTTCGGGGGTCCCTGTACAAAAATCAGTGGTGGTATTTACTCCACTTTATACAGGAAACATGCGATAGTGAACTTGAATAACATATTTCAATTTCATTAAGATTTTTGTACAGTAAGGATATGAAAATATGGTTTATAGAAATGCCTCTCATAGAACACAATGCTTTGAAATACTTTTATGTGTCCCTGTACCAAAATCAGTGGTGGTATTTACTCCAGTGAACTTGAATAACATATTTTAATTTCATTAAGATTTGTGTACAGTAAGGATGAAAATAATATCGAATAATATCGATATAGAAATGCCTCTCATAGAACACAACGCTTTGAAATATTTTAGGGGGTCCCTGTCCACAAACCAGTAGAGGTATAAACTCCATTTTCAACAGGGAACATTCGATAGTGAACTTGTATAACTTATTTCAATTTCATTAAGATTTTTGTACAGTAAGGGTATGAAAATATGGTTTATAAAAATGCCTCTCATAGAACACAAAGTTTTGAAATATTTCCGGGGGTCCCTGTACACAAACCAGTAGAGGTATAAACTCCATTTTCAATAGGGAACATCCGATAGTGAACTTGTATAATATATTTCAATTTCATTAAGATTTTTGTACAGTAAAGGTATGAAAATATGGTTTATAAAAATGCCTCTCATAGAACACAATGCTTTGAAATATTTTCGGGGTCCCTGTACACAAACCAGTAGAGGTATAAACTCCATTTTCAATATGGGACATTCGATAGTGAACTTGAATAACATATATCAGTTTAAAGAAATTTCATAAATATTTACGGGAGTTAGAGCGAGGACAGGCAGACAGACAAACCGAAGTCATTAACAATTTTCAACCTTGTTGGTAAGTGTTAAAAAGGAGTGCAGTGAAACCTTCCTAAGAAAGCCACCCACGATGCTGTAAAAAAAAAAGAAAAATGGCCCTTTAGAGAGGTTGCTTCTTACTAGAAGTTGTTCCGAAAATCATAATTCAGGCAAAAAATATTATGAATGGAATGGATTCAATTATTCAAATTTGCATTATTTGTTTATACTGCTTTATAGTATTCATTAATATTAGTTTGAATTTTAAATGCTTTTTTGTAATAATTTTTTTCTAAGAATTCTTTTATATTCTATATCAAACTGATCAACTTAACGTCATTTTTAAATAAGTAAGGGACCTCTATTAAAGCTACTGAAAATTCTTGATAAAAATAATAGGTTTAGCTTGTAAGTTTTAATGTAAACTATGTTTAATATTTTAATTTTGCTATTTAAAGTCAACACTGCTCTCTTAAAGGTTTTTAAAATTAATACTTGAATATTGGTAGGACACAAATTTCATATTTTTAAGCCTGAATTTCACCTATAATATGTCAAATAAAAACTATAAAATCTTATTAAATAAATTTTTTCTCTACCGGTATATTCCTAAGAAATGTTTACTAGAATTTCACAAATAGAGCAATAAGATCAAATCCGTAGCTAAGGGGGTGGAGATGAGATCAAACACTCCCTGAAATTCTGCATATTTGTTGAAATTTTTAAATTAAACAATTTTTACACTCAACATTATATGCTAAAGTTTGAAACCCCCTCTGGGATGTTTTTCTGGCTACGATCTTGACTAGGAGTTACATACAAAAATGGTCAGTTTTCATCAAGATTTAAAATGTGACCTTTAAAAGTGATATGCATTTGTACGTGGGGTAAATCAGTATAAAATCCTATTAGGACATTTTAGAAACGAAAACAAATTGGCTCTTAAATAGAGTTGGACTTTAAAAGAAGTTTTTTATTGCTGATGTTCATTGAACTATGACAGATAGTTACTTAAAATAACTTTACTTAAAATATTATTCAGTCATTCCAAATGTGAACTTAAGTTGGTTTCTTTTAATTTTAAGTTTTGTGAATGTCAATTTTTTGGGGGGAAGAGAAGGCTTTAGCCCCCTAGCCCCTCTTGGATCTACCACTGAACAAAAGGGATATCAACCTGGACATACAGGAAAAAATAAAACTCTTATATCGTTACAAAAAATTGGTGACTTAAATCATTCATTCTCCAATACTATTGCACTACATCAACAAAAAATTCGAAAATTCAATATTTTACAAAAATTAGTCTGCTTTTTCTTTTATGTGTATCTTTTTTTTTTTTTTTTTTTTTTTTTTTTTCCCGTAAAGAAAAAAAAATCAACAAAATTTTAAAAACATACAACAAAAATAAATCTATTAATAAAAATAATAACCAAAAAAAAAATCCATAATAATAAAAAAAAAAATAGCAACTAAATAAATAAATGAAAACTTTATCTTAAATTCTCCTAAAATACAGTTTCTTTTAAAAGCATTTTTCATGAAAGAAACGAACTAAGTTTATAGAGCTGAAGACAAACAATGACATTTTTGTGCGTCCATTTTTGCAGCGTGTTTAAAAACAAACATATTTTTATATTTTTACAAACAGAAGAAGTTTCTCCCATCCATAACATCAGATAATTTAATTTTTTCCCCTTGTCTATCGCGCCCCTCCCAGTACACGAAATCAAATTTACTGTCATGAACAAGAGGTGAAGTGTTCTACATGCTTCAATAGCTATCTGACGGAGAAATAATTTTACACGCGAACAAAACTTATTATGACTTTTTTTTTCATGTTTGTATATATATATATATATATATATATATTATTTTGTTGTTGTTATTTCATTTTTTGAGCATAATATGCAAGGGTACATAGATCGAATATTTTCAGAAAAGCAAAAAAATTTACACGATAGTATCAAAAATTGTTATGTAATAAATTGCCGTATGAGATGCTATAAGTTATTAAATAATATGGTATTCATGTTTTTTTAGTTAAGTAAAATATATTAAAAGATATAACAGCAACGGTAAAAAAAAAAAAAAAAAACTATGGATGAGTTATCCGAATACTAGATACTCGATCAACAGATATGATCCGAAAATATTTAGTGCGAGTAACCGAAAAATCCATATAAAAGAATTAATGGAAATTTTAATGAAAAAATATATAAAATAATAATAATAAATGTAAAATTATTATACAGTAGGACATTAACAATTTAGTTGTTAAAAAAGGAAGAGAAAAAAAAAATTTAAGTGTAGATTAGGGTGAATCGAAAAAAAAAACTCGTGTTATTGAAAAGGGGTACCTATCAATAATTGTGACATGGCCCTATAAATATTTTTTCAAAATGATATCATTTTTTAATACCATCTTCAGTCTACGCATAAATCCTAAATGATGAAATATTTGTGATATTTTGTATTTTTTCTGTAATTTTTTTTCCCACAATTTATATCGACAAATTGAATTTGGAGCAGTAACAATATGTTAAAAATAGGTTTGAAAAAAAATTATTTTCCTTCCTTGTCAATCATTTAATATTTTAAGTTTGGGCACATGGCTTAAATTTTAAAACTCTTTGAAATTTCTCGTTATTTTCGAGAATTTTGCTACTTTCTAGATGAAAGTGTCAGATTACTTATATAGAAAAAAAAGTTGTTTGATGAAGCTACCTGTAAATACCTGGAATTGAAATATTATGCATGTGTTTCCAAACAAAAAGTGCCAATGATTGAGAGAAGCTTTTTGTTAGACCAAAGATGAGATCGAAAAATGCCTATTGGCCATGTTGATAAGGTACTCACATCACGAATTAAGGAAAAAGAAGCTAGGAAACTGAAAGAAGAGAGTTTAAGTAAAAGAAATTGCGAGTGTTTGAATAGTTGTTTTGGTCATTATTCAAAATATGAAAAACACTGGGAACGAAGAAATTTTAGACGATGTTTTTACTATTTTGTAAAGGGTCTAGCAGGATAAGGTAGGGTCAGCGGCCCCAGAAAGGTATTTTGAAAATGACTCGTGTGGTAACATCTGCGAGATATAAAACTACCATTGACACAAATTCAGCCTCTCATCTCGCTGCGTTCTGGAGATAATGGATCAAATAGACGCTAGAGGGGGTAATTTTTAAAATTGTTTTTTATGAAAACTATTACAGCTACACTAATGAAACAAAAACTGTTCGTTAGACAAAATATTAGTCTACATTATATATTTTTTGTAGATTTTTTCTGTCGTATTTACTATTAATAAAAAATGAAAATATTCTTTTTCATGATTTTATTCCTAGTTCACGCAGAGGTACAATCACAGAAAAAATATATAATGTAGCTTACTATGTCTAGTAATACTACCAAAAAGTGCATAAATATAAAATGGGTGCAACACTTCCAAAAAAAATTAAAACTTCTTATGACCGTCTTAGGTACTAATGAGTTTACATTTGTCTTTTGATTGAAATTTTTATTACTGTATTAAAAAGTAGTAACATGTTTATTACTAAAAAATATATTAGTTAGTAATTAAAAATGTATGTAAGACGTTGATTTTGACATAAAGAGTTGAAAATTGTTTGTGGAACTACGTTTTTAAAGAACAAGAAGCAACTTGTCGCTTTCCAGCTAGTTGCGTGTGTATAATTTGTAGCATTTTGTTTATTCCTCAACCTATGCAAGCCTCTGCGCAAGCGCTAATTCAACGAGTTCACTGTTAAAATAGGGGTGACAGTCATCTGGCTCAGAGAAAACGAATGATAACAGAGCGCGAATTATTGGATGTTTTCCAAATCAACATTTTGGACGCGTCGTATCTTGCTAGTTTTAAGGAACGTGGCTGCAATATACCTATTATTCTTCTACCCCCCACCAGTATATTAGCTCAACTTAAATAATCTTCTGCGTATTGTTTCAGAGTATTTAAACTTTTAATTTTTCTATAGAAAACTATTTTATTGTGTTTTAGTGAGTAATTGTGCACAAAATATGTCTGGTAAATGTAAAAACTGTCGTAGATTTTTGCTTAACGATAATAGGTATAGAAAAGTTATCAAAACTGAAAATGAAGCTAAAACATATAGTGATTGTTTCAATAAGAATATCTCGGTAAGGGTCGTAATATGCAACAAATGTCGTGTAAGTTTTTATAAAAAGGTAGCCTCAACTTCAAAGCGTACCGTGAGTGCTTCCGAGACTGACAGTGATTCTACGATAGTCGAACCTGGAGATACAAACGATGATGATTTTGTGTGTCGCATAACTAGTCCTGAAGAGGATGATTATATTGAAATGTCTTTTCCACAAGTAGTATCAACACATCGGTTCTGTATAATATGTTGAGTAGAAGTAAATCTACGAGTAATATCTCTTGAAACACGATGTGACATTTTCTCAAGAAAAATGATTTTTATACCCGATGGTGATCGTTGCTGCAATGAAAATATGATTGGTGATAGAATTTACGAAGATGACTTGTCCCGCTGATGCATCATTTCTAATACAAGTAAAATTAAAAAATCAGAATTAGTTACTTTTATAAATGTACTTTCCCAAACATCTAATCTAACATTGTTCGATCGAATAGAAAATGGATTACCAGAAAATCAACTTAAATCCCTGACAGGCTTTACTTGGAAAAACATTATAGAGCTCAAACATATGCTACCTTCAATGAGAAATACAAAAACTCGGACTGTGACGCAAGCCTTAATCATTTTTCTTTTCAAATTAAGGACAGGAAATTCAAATAAGACCATTACTGTTGTTTTGAGTTTGCAATATGAACAATGCGTATCAGAATTTTTTGACGATATCATGAAATGTTTTGAGAGAGATATTTTACCAAAATATTTTAGTTATGGTGCTATTACACGTCAAGATCTTATTTCTAACACCTCCAGTACAGGCAAGAAGTTATTAAATCTATCTGATAATCATCTTGTTATTATTTGCGATAGTACTTATGTACGACATCAAAAAAAGGCAAAATAATTTTTATCAAAGAAAATCTTTCTCCGGACAGAAAAAAATTAATCTTTGCAAACCTTTCACCATCTGCACTACAAATGATTATATTATAAACTTTGCAGGACCTTTCTACGGCACTCAAAATGATGCTTCAATACTAAAACTTGTTTTACAAGACTCTACTGGTTTACAGACATTACTATCACCAAATGATATTTTTATTGTAGTTCATGGTTTTCACGATTAAGTTGATTTCCTACAAAGTAAAGGCTATACAGTATTTATGTCTGCTTTAAAAGGAAACAGGGCGCAGCTAACAACGGAAGAGGCTAACGAATCAAGAAGAGTTACAAAATTGAGATGGGTTGTAGAAGCAGTTCATGGTGCAATAGCTCAAAAATATTGCCTTCTACACAATTCTTTGGGTAACAAACTTATACCGAAGTTGAAAGAGCTTTGTAAAATTGTTGGATTTCTACAAAACAAGTATGATCAAAGATTAAATTCTGAAGGCGATAAAAATGATGATCTGCTTGAGTACATGGAGAGCAGAATGAGTGTTGTAAATACTCTTAGTGGAGAAGTCATTAAAAAAAAATTGGGATTGTCAAAATTCGGCTTTTCAGCAACTTAAATCGTCTGAAACCCTAGATTTCCCTCAGTTAAATAAAGACCAGCTAACTATGTTTTTCACTGGCTCCTACCAACTCTCAAAGGCTGTGTCTTATTTAGCGGAGATAATGGACGAAAAATGCAACCTCACAGTACAGTTTGTTAAAACCACACCCAGCATATTAAAACTGGAATTTAGATCAAGGCATGTGAACCGTAAAACTTATCATGTTTATATTGAATATGTACCAAACGGAACGACAATCGAAAGCATACGCCGATATTGCTGCAACTCTCCTAATGGTCTAAGAACAGCAGGATGTTGTTCTCACATAGCCGCAGTTGTTTATTACTTGTCTTATGCCCGATATCTTTCCGCATCTTATGTCCAGCACAAGTTTTACCTGATATATTTACATCAGAAGAGATTCACGCAGTTATTAATGAGGGCAGTGATGAAGATTAATTATACTTTAATAATATATTTTGTATTATAATAAATAATATTTTCTTTGACTTAATTTTTAAATATTCAGCATATTTCTTTTTTAACGTGAATAATAACTGTAATTTAGAGCTTTCACAAAGTTGTACGTTCTTAATAAACATGTTACTGTTTTTTAATACAGTAATAAAAAGTTCAATCAAAAGACAAATGTAAAGTCATTAGT
Source organism: Salticus scenicus (assembly GCA_963930645.1). Lineage (NCBI taxonomy): Eukaryota > Metazoa > Arthropoda > Arachnida > Araneae > Salticidae > Salticus > Salticus scenicus. The sequence goes on along the minus strand of OZ005650.1, from coordinate 355,034,258 downwards.
ACCTAAGACGGTCATAAGAAGTTTTAAATTTTTTTCGAAGTGTTGCACCCATTTTATATTTATGCACTTTTTGGTAGTATTACTAGACATAGTAAGCTACATTATATATTTTTTCTGTGATTGTACCTCTGCGTTAACTCGGAATAAAATCATGAAAAAAAATATTTTCATTTTTTATTAATAGTAAATACGATAGAAAAAATCTGCAAAAAATATATAATGTAGACTAATATTTTGTCTAACGAACAGTTTTTGTTTCATTAGCGTAGCTGTAATAGCTTTCATAAAAATCAATTTTAAAAATTACCCCCTCTAGCGTCTATTTGATCCATTATCTCCAGAACGCAACGAGATGAGAGGCTAAATTTGTGTCAATGGTAGTTTTATATCTCGCAGATGTTACCACACGAGTCATTTTCAAAATACCTTTCTGGGGCCGTTGACCCTACCTTATCCTGCTAGACCCTTTGAAACTTTCACCTAACATTTATTCTTCAAAAACTCAATCAATATTCTTGCAATTCACAGAGCATGTATTATATATGGAATTTCAGATCGTCTTGAAAAAGCTTTCGCCTCGGCTGTGTTGCATGATGTCTCTCATTTCAAAACTTCAAACAAAATTGTTTAATCAAACATAGAAATAGAAATTGACAAAAATAAGATTTGGCGATGTTTTTACTATTTTTGTAAATCTGAAACTTTCACCCAACATTTGCTCTTCAAACCCTCAATCAATATCATTACAATTCACAGAGCATGTATTATATATGGAGTTCCAGATCGTCTTGAAAAAGCTTTCGCCTCGGCTGTGTTGCATGATGTCTCTCAATTCAAAACTTTAAACAAAATTGTTTAATCGGATATAGAAATAGAAATTGACAAAAATTAGATTTGGCATGAAAGATCTAAATTTTGGAAAGAAATTGAAAATAAAGAACGTGGAAGATGGTGAAGAATTATATTTGTAGACTTTCTATTTTGAGAAAATATTTGATAAAGCATTATACATGGAGAAAACTATAGAGGGGAAAATGCATCAAAGGAAACGTCAAGAAGATCATCTAACCTACACAAGACCCAGAATCAAAATTCATTGGCCATACTGCACCTCATTCCAGGAAATCTTTGAATAATTCTAATTCTAATTTTTAATACACCTTCGAGAGAAATATTACATTAGAAGTTCTCTTTTGCATCAGCTGTGATGAACACTTCCACGAATACATATTCTAACATGCATCATGGAAAAATGAATGGGTTATTTGCCAGCTGCATACCAATGAACTTCTATCAAGACGTCTATTTAAGAAGCTAGACGAAAAATCATATGAAACAAGTGGATTTGATGGGCTCGTTGGCAAGGAAACCTAAATATAAAATAAGTATATCTCTATGATATTTGTAAAGCTGTCTCCGCTGGGGAACTTTCAAATGATCTGGCAAACAAAAGTCCATTAAAATGACTCATACAGATGGATAACAGAGAATAGAATCTTGCTATTGTACATAAATACTGAGACATCACCAAAGAATTTTAGAGAGTCAGCTATTTTTGTTGTCAGAGTGTATGCTTTAGAACGATTTATTATCAAGAGCTACACAAGAATAACAAATAGCTCAGTAAATCTCTAGGGGAGGGGGGGGGGTGCATTAGATTCATACTGCAGCAGCATCATTAAAAATGTAATTTAAAATGTCGTCAGTATAATGGGCAATTCGTTAAATAATAAAACCTGCTCATAGCAATCAAGAACATATCGAGAGTATATATATGTGTGTGTGTTTTTTTAACTCACTTTTTGATGAATTTTTGCAGCAAAAGAATACGAAAATTTGACTGAATGAATCAAATGATTTGAAGTTCCAGCAATCAGTTTATCTCCCCTTTTAAGGCTCCATTTGTCAGGAAGTACAATAATTATTATTTTATGCAAGAGTCAGTATTGACTCTAGACAGTACTTGTTGAATTGCCAACTCATATCCAAGTAGTAGAAATAGCAGTAAAAAAGCTAGAGCATCATTTAAATTTGTCTGTAATCACTTCAAAATAGATAATCTCGTAAGAGTGAGAATTCTAGACAGAAAATTGTGTCTAATTTTTAATATCGAACTGCAATTTAATGTTTGAAAAAACGTGTCCTCGTATTAGAGAAGTTGGTAGAGCATGGGTGGGCCTCGACATGCAACCTCCTCCTCCTGGTAAGTCACGCACTGCATTAACTGTAACCAAATTTTAATAAATGAATAGTTAAATAAATTACAAAAAAGACATAACAAAGGGAAAAAATAGTAAAATTCTCGAAAATAACCAAAAATTGCAAAAAATCGTATAATTTAAGTGGCAATTACAAGCTGGAAATATTAAATGTGTGACAAGGGAAAAAATACATTGTTTTTTAAAACATATTTTTTTACCCGTCAACGTTATTCTGAATTTATTTTGTCAATATAAATGGCTAAAAAAAATTACAGGAAAAAAATTGCAAAAAAAATTACAGAAAATTCGTAAAACATTGCAAATATTTTAAAGTTTTAGGCCCAATCAGCAAACTGATACATAAAAATAAAAATTAAATTAAAAAAAATTGCAAAAATGTTCATAGAGCCGAACAACAACTATTTGTAGGTATTCGTTTTCCATTACACGATACTTTTTTTTCCTATTCACCCTATTGTAGATCTATAATTAGTGCAGTACACATAAAAATGACATCGTTGTATTAAAATATTGTAAATCACTGTTTTGTGAATAAAGAAATAATAGAAGTTTGCTATTACTTTTTCTATTGAATCTTCAACGAAATGAACTAAGGTGGAGTGGGTGAGTACAATCGCGTTTTGGCATGGTTCGAAACTGACCTCATCAGCTGTTATTATATTTACATTTCTGAAAAATACGTAGGCATAATCTATAACTAATTAACTTTTAAAAAATATAAGCTCTTTATAATTTAACACTGTATTATTTAAAGAAAAAAAATGGTGAAAATTCTGAGTTTCTTGGTTCTATTTGCTTCATGCTTTGCGGCAAATGTAAGGTCAATCGATTATACGTATATAATCAATATATTAATAGGCAAACATGAAATTGAACTTTTAACTTATTAATTATGAAAGAAGAGGGTTGAAAATGGTATCATTCGAAAGGTATGATTAGCGAGAGTTGCAGAATACAAAGATTATTTTCTTACGATATCAAGAAGTTATTTAAAAGACTTTTATTTTTTTTATACACTTTATTCTTTTGTATTAAAAAAATTCCTAAAGAAGATAGTTGTTAAATCTGGCAAATTATTTAAAATTCAAATAAAACTATGGATACAGTAATTTTGTATAGATGTAGAATTTTTAAACTCTCGACTGCAGATTTTTTATTCTAAGAGGCAATGTCCATTAGAGTGGTAAAAATGATTATGAGTGAATGAGTGGTAGATAGAGGTTTTATACTTTTGAACATATACGCAAATTGAAAAAGGATTTGATTTATGAAAGTTCTTTTGTGTGTGTGTGTGTGTGTGTGTGATTTACGTCAGCTTTAATTTGAAGACACAATTTTTAGTTAAAATATAATTCTTTTCAACTAACTGAAATGAATTACTTATTTTTAAGCAAGTGGATTTATTACTCTATCTTCTGCATATGTATGAAGAAATTATAAGATTCAGAAAATTTTTCAATTTCCGGTTTTCGATTAATTTACACGTTTCGAGACTTCTTGAACATGATTGAATATTGAATATGTTAATCATATTGATTAAATTTTTGTCCGTATTAATCGGTAGGTGGCGCTGTCATATAAAATGATATACAAGAAAGTATTGGATTCATGAATATTTTTGACTTCCTCTTTTCAATGAATTTACACGTTTCGAGATGCCCTAAACATGAATTGAATGTCTGTGTGTGTATGATGTGTTAGGGAAATTTTGCTAGGTCTGTGTGTGTTAGGGAAATTTCGCAGTATCTCATGAACCAATTGGCGGATCTTAAGTACGATTGGTAATTGGTTAAACCTTCATTTAAATCGGTGCTAATTAAGTGGTGGAATGTATCTCCCAATTGGTGGGGCCGCTGTGTTGTGATTTGCCCCATTTAAGTCAAGGCTATATCTCAACTTCTGTAGTGTATACGCACCAAACATGATATATGATATGGACATTATGTAAAACTATGCTGTTTTAATTTGGGTGCATATCACCCGACGAGTTGCGCTGCTGTGTTTCAATTTAATTCCTTTTACGAGAAAGCCTTTGCTTCGCAAAAAAGTTCTCGAGTTTCAACCACACTGTGCAATACTAGTATACATTAATAATTCAGATAATAAAATTTTTTATGAATTTGGGACGTTTTAATATTTTTTAAATATCAGTCTCTTCTCATCTACTATCAGTATCTAATCATTACAGAGTTTAAAACGTTTCCGTACACCTACACGAACACCTCATACCTAAAATATATTAACACTTCAACTAAACCTTTGAAAAAATGGAGCAGAATATTAAGTTTCATTGAAAACTAAACGGAAGAACCGAAAACTCAATGTAAAAAAAAAGTCCTTCCGAGTCAGCCGGAATAATACATTGATTTCTTTCTTTCTTTCTTTTTTTTTTTTTTTTTTTTTTTTGTGTGTGATTTTCCTTTTTAATAATATATATATAGTAAATCAAGTTCATTAATAAATTCTTCTCAAACCTTCATATGAAATATATATTTCCTGAGTTTTTATCATATCGATTCATAAATATACTTTTAATGCGAGTTTCAAATTTTCAAGAAGCCACCAATTAGTAAAACGTTTGTGGATCTAGTTACCCAACAAACTCATCAAGAATGTTTCTATAAGATACATCCGGTGTCTAACAGTGGTTCAGGTTGATGCAGTACTGCGAAAGTTATTGTGATGACAAATTTTGAAGTGGCTGCCTTTTACAAAAAACAAAAAAAAAAAAAAAAAAAAAAAAATGGTAGATAAGGTTGTCCAACGAATTTCGGAATTTATCATGATGATAAATTTTCAAGTTCTACTTGGTTTCAAGTGGCTGAAATTTGAAACAAAATGGTGGATCAAATCGATTAACAAGCTTGGTTGAGACCCTGATTTCAATATTATATATGATAATATACATATCAAACTTTTATGCTTGACTCAAAGTCCGCATGAAATCATCGTCGAGGTGAGGACAGATAGTATATGACCGAATTACAATAAGAATAATTAGAAAATAATCCCAGGGCCAGAGCGGGAATCGAACCCATCTCCTACATTCAAAGGTGATAAGCAGTGGGGTGGCATAACCACGGAGAGCCCTTTCATATTTTAACTTTTTAAAATATCCGTTAAAACCATAATTCTGTTCTGTATCGTCAAAAGTACTGAAGTAGAATGTTAGGAAGAGGGAATGTTGAGAGGTCTGTCACCCACTTTAAAATCTAGAAGTGAGCTGGGCAAAAAGTTACACATTCTTCGCGAAATGATTAAGATGCAATTTTTTGTTTGCTCGATTCGAAACTAACATGTTTCGCCTTTCTTATTCAAAAGGATGCTATCACTCCATATATTCTAGCCAAGTGTCAAATACTCGACTTCGCACTTAGATCATCAACAAATTTGGAACGCTTCTAAGGATGAGACTTTCGTCATTGGATTGTTGTCTTGGCTTATTATTATAGAGTAAAAAACAAATAATCACAAAAGAGTAAAAAAAAAAATTATGTGGGCCATTTTCAAGAAACTGACATGATTTTTGTGTATCTTAGAGTATTCGTTTACAAATTCTGAATAATAACTGTATATGTACGGGAAAATACCTTCCCACAACTGATAGGTTAAATGCATTGAAGGTTAGCTTAGACTGAGACATTGGAAAATGGTTTAAGGCTGCTTTTTGGTTTTGTTCAGTAGATTTTTATCAAACGTTCATCTTCCACTATGAAAGATAATTTTGACAAATTCACTCATAAGACATTGTTCTTTTTATTAACTTACATACATGAAATGTTCACAATAAAAATTAAAACAATGCTTATGAGATTTTTTAAAAAAAATGTCTGGATTCATATCTGAAGTTAAGAGTATAAATTTTATTTTCAACATAAAAATGGAAGCAGAAACAATTTTCCTGTAAGCCAATAATACTTTTATATAAGAATTTTCTCGATTGCATAATATAAATTAAACAAAAGTGTTAGTCTTGGCAAGGAAAAAAAATCCTTACTTTTTAATTTAAAATTCACGATTCAGCTGCAGCTCATATCTGCAAGGTGCAGATTTAGGTTACAGCGCCTAGAATACATAGTGTGAAAAGCGACCAGCAAATCAGTGCCTTAAAAATTAAGCCTCTCACCAGAGGTCAGTGCGATTGAGTTTATTGCTTGAAAAACTCCCTATTGATTAATTATTTATGTGCTTAGATCACATTAGGACTCCTACATAGACAGGCTGACGCATCCGCCATTTTCTAGCCCACAAGACCGGCTGACGATTTATTATTGGTGGTTTTTCGGCCATAAATTGCACGAATAACTCCAGAAAAGGGCACCGCCTGTTTATATTTTCTTCTAATCCAGAAAGAAGAAAAAAGTGGATTATAAATTGCAGATGTAACTCGCGGATACCCGGAGCAAGAGCACAACTTTGTAGCGTAAGAGTTCCCTTATTTTCAAATTATTTCATTTTATTTTCAAAGTTGTTTGACAAATTTAATATGAATGTACTGTTTTTTTAAGTTATTGTTTTAAATTCTTTTAAAATTAACTTTAATATTACCTTTCTTTTAACGTGAAGGGTTGCAGTTTTGAGAATGTTGGCGATGTTCTTAAAATTGCCAACTTGTTTGTTTTATGATAAGAGGTTCTAGCTCACTTGATCTGTATAGAAGTTTAAGGGCGATAACAACTCTAATCAGGTAACCTAGCTTTTTCTACCGCCAACACTTTCCCAGACGGGCTAGAAAATGGCGGACATATAGGAGCTTATCATATAGGAGTCTTAGATTACATGATTGAGCAGACGAAACTGGGAAAAGCCTTCGATTCGAGCAAAAACTTCGATCGCAGCGCCATCTGGGAAGCTTAATTTTCTTAGCAGTATTTTAAGCATTCCATCAAAAGCGTTTGCCAAACTGTATATTCTAGGCGCTGTATTTAAGTGAAGACGTTCCACATGAATCCTAATTTTTTTTTTTTTTTTTTTTGTCGTGTCCATGACGTAGTCGAATTAGATTAAACCGTGGATCTTTATAACTGCATCTCTGATTTGTTGGACGTTGTCGTCATATAGGTCTATCAGTGACGGCAATACTCCAATTTCTCTCAAGTTCGCACTTATTGCCGGACACTCAAAGATATTTTTGGCGTATATTCCACAAGTAAAATAAATCCTTTTAAACTAGAAATTTTATTTAATAAAATTTAACACAGGTCTGCAAAATTGTACCTTTCTTCCCCCCCCCCCCTCCGCTCTGTGTTGGGTGTCTCTAGTGTGTTTTGATACGTTGAATTCAGAAATGCTTGTCTTTTCTTTCTATCACGTAAGGTTTTTTGACAATGTAAGGATGATGATCGGAATAATTCACACAGAGGCTTTAACAAATTCAAAACTATTTATGTATGAAATACATTAAAATAGGCTATTATTTACGCATTTTTTAAATGCGTTTCTTTATATTGAAGCTCCGTTTATACCTTTTTCTCTTGTACACGGCTTGGGGACCTTGGGGGAGGGGGCGGTAGGATTGGTTATCTGCCTCCAAAAATAAACTACTAAGATATTAAATATTAATACTTCATCTTACTTGATACTTCTTTTCCATTTCTTTGATGTCTTAATGAAATAACTCTCCTTATTATTCACTCACATCACTCAAATTTTTCGAAAAATAATTTGGATGGGAATTGAAAAAGTGTCCATTTCTGTAGAACAATCAAATTGTCTGTCAAAAGTGTACGTGATAAATAGTTTTTAATGAGTTTTCCTTAATCAGCATCCAAAAACACATCAGAAAAATACATCACTTTGAAGGAAAAAAGTTTCATCGCAGATCTGTGTAATTTTATTTATTTATTTATTTTTATTATTATTTATTTATTTGTTTTATTTTACGCCTCCCTCAAACAGATAAAGAGTGTCAGTTAAGAATTCATGAAAGATATTAAAAAAAAATTTCTGTTCTCCATATAAATTTTATTGATTTAGATTTAAAAATTTATTGATTTAGATTCACTGACTTTCTTGTATTTTCCGTGTACATTACTGTCTAAGCGGAATCACTTGCGCTCCGCTTGCCTGTGTGATTCTCACTCATCTCCAAGTACCTATATGCGCTATTTCTCTTAGAAATTTAAGACACTTGTTCTGGGACACCCTTTATATCAGGGCGCGAAATTTCCGCTCGCCAGCTCGCCATTGGCGAGTGGAATTTTTACTGTGGCGAGTAAAAATTTGGTCTAGTTATAGGCAGAATCCTTACATGGTACAGTGACAGAAAACATTCTTTTTAAAAATTTAAATATGGTAAAATCTTGCCGTCTTATAACCTCTCTTTTTTTTTCTTTTCGGGAGTGCTGAGTCTGTATGCGCGCTGTCCGACAATCGCCCTATCCTGGGAAAGAAAAAATGCTTAGTACATGCATAAAAGTTTTAACTCTTTGGTAGTTTTGTTTGAGCGAGAATAAACGAGCAGAGAGCCTCTTTGCCCGTCGCCCGCTATCGAAGAGAAGAAAAATATGAAAGTTTGCCTATGTGACATTGGCACATGAAAATGAGCCCGGGCCCTTTTAAAGATACTGCCTATGTTTATTTTGTTGAATAATGATAAAAAAAAAAAATAGTTCATATCTTCCAATTTTTTGGTGAAACGCCAAGGATTTGTGCTTGTTATGATTTGTAAGCAACGATTTTATCGAAAAGGTAATTCCGAAATGGCTATTTCATATGACAACAATAAACAAGCTATACACATCAACATTCCGTCTGATTATGTTAAATAAATAAATAGGTAAATAATGAAGCTTATTCTTTCATAATAAAAAGATTTTCACAGGATATTGTTTAACGAAGTTTTTTTTTTTTTTTTCCCTCCTTTTTTTCTTTAATGACACTTTGCATTTATAGATATTTTAGCCTTTTACAAATCTCAAATACAATGCATTATAATGATTTTTTATTATAGATGATTATGAGACATAATGATGTATGACATACTTTTAATATATGTAATTTTAGGCATATTTGTAAAAGCATTTGAAATAGTTAGGAAAAATTAAAAAAAACTCACAATGCGTAATAAAGAAAAAAAAAAAGACAAATCTATTTTGTGCCGAGTAAAGCTTTTTTTTCGACGAGTGTAATCTGAGATGAAATTTTGGGCCCTGCTTTATATACAGCATATTCATTATGAAAATTAAGATAGCATTTACAAGGGGAAAAAAAAAAAAAAACTTAATTTATCTGTACACTTATTCGTTTATATGTTTATGTCAATTTCGATTTTTCAACCTAAAACAGAAGAAAAAACAATTTTTCAGAAAGCGAAGACTTTTTATGCACAAGTTTTCCCTATTGCATAAGATAAATAAAACAAAAGAGTTACTCTTGGCGGGAAAAAGAAACAAAAGAAAAAATCAAAACTTTACTTTCTGACTTAAAATCCCGATTCAGCTGCAGCCCACGTCGGCACGATGCAGATTTAGGTCGAGGCGTTTAACATTTACTATTCCAAAAACATTCCCTTATATACTTGTGACATCCTTCCGAATAAATATTTGTTCTCCAATTCTACCGCCGCGTGACATTTTCACAATGCAGTCACATTCAAAGTGACTGTCTCTGTCACAGCCACAATTTGCATAATCAGGGGTTGGAAGTTTTTTCCTTTTTTTCTTTCTTTGCTACCTCGTTTTATCGTCTAGTGGATTTTTCAACTGCCTATTTTACTATTGTGGAAAAGGGGGCGGAGAGAAAATTCAGAAAAAAAAAAAAAAAAAAAAATGAACACCGCTGACAAGGTGAATATGAAAAGAGCGTTTTGTGAATTATGAAGAACTTCCGAGAATATTGAAAAGGTACGACGTATGATATTTTTCAGAAAAATACTCTATTGAGAATGTAGAGAATAAAATGTATAGAAACTAGAAAAACGAAGCTTTTTTCCAGATATCGGAGCTCGTGAGAAGAATATTTCTGTACTAACATTACAATGAAACAACTTTATTTTCATTGGAAAAAAAAAATTCACAAAATTTATAATGGTTTGAATGTTTTCCATAATTTATTGGAAGAGTTGTGAAGTGTATGAGGGGTGGGATTGATTCTCACTCATGTTATCAGAGAAAGAGCACTATTTTAATTTTCCTAAGTTTTCCGTTAGAATGAAATAAAGTATTCGCAGTACCTCAAGGTCAGCCAAACAATGTGGAAAAATAATCCTCATTATTATTCATTGCATAATGTTTATTTTTAAATTCCGTTCTCACATTCTGAAAATTTATGACTGTGTACTTGATGACAGAAAATTTATTTTATTTTATTTTACTTTATTTTATTTTTAATATTTAATATTTTATTTTGAAGCTGTAAATTAGCAAATTTCTTTAAGTTTGGAAGTGGTTTGGAAGAATTTCTCTAAATGAAGTGCCATTTTGCAACTTCAAAAATAAACTTGCAAAAAAAAAAAAAAAAAAAAAAAAAATCGAAAAATAAAGATTTATTTATCGATCCCAATTTTCTGAATCTAAAAACGAAATTTAAAATACAGCGTGTCGACAGTCGAAAATTTTCCCTGATTCTTCCATCAGTATATTTATATAATAATGTTTTACTTAATTAATCGTGCTAACATACTATTAAAAATTCCGAAAGAAAAACACAAGTAGAAGGATCAGGGAAACTGTCGAAATCCTTTATCATTAACTTTTAATTGCCATTTTTGTCCTAAAATAATCCTCTAAAATGAACAAGAATTGATTGTTTTAAAATAGTGGCTGAAGAGCCCTTACAAAAAAGTGTGTCCGGGCAAACCCTGGCGTATAATATAAAAAGCACGTCTATCAAATACATCAAATAGAAAATATTTGAATGATTTAAGTAGCTCTGTGTATTGCTTATCATATATTGCATTTGAACATGCAACATACAGTCCATTAACATTTTAATAAATTTCCAGTATACATGGAGAAGCACGTTCTTTTTAATAGTTGAAATTGTCATTCTATGGAACCCTATATAAAATTTCATTTTGCCACCATCCCTTATTTTTTGGAAGTGGGTGGGTAACAAAGAATTAAAAATTAAAAAATATTATTGTGTACTTTGAGAACAAACGGTTCGTGATTACGATAAGATTTTTTCCCCCTAATATACCTTTAGAAAAAAAAAAAAAAAAAAAATCTGTTATGTAACAACAGTATGACTTACAACTTACATTACACACTACTACAAATATTACAAAATATTTTTGGAAATAGTATGAACAAAAAACATAAAACTGACATAATGAATCAGACTTGTGACAATTTTCGTATAGTAGAAAATTAATACATGCGTCTAATGACATATAAAAGCAAGTTTATACAGCGAATTTGAAGAAAATTGGTAGAGCCTTTAAATATAATAATAATTAATAATTAATAATAAAAAAAAATCGAAATCTAATGTTGACCTGCATAATCAGGGCATCTATCGATTTTCCTCCAGTAAACAAGTAAGCAAATTGATTAAAATCGTTAGAGCCTTTTTTATCGATTTTCCTGCAGCAAACAAGTAAGCAAATTGATGAAAATCGTTAGAGCCTTTTTTTGAGATACCGACTTTTCGTTCCACTTCCGATTTTCATCAAAACTTAGCAAATTCATCGACTGGCCGAAATCCTACAATTACATATGAAAGAAAATCTAAAAAAAAGAGCTAATATGGCAATTAAAAACAAGTCCTTCCGGCACATTCGGAAGGGTATGTTGATTTCTTTTTACTTATAAAGTAGCCGCCATTTTGTTCCAAGATAGCGGCTACAGATTATTAAAGGACTTGATAGAAATATTGATATAGACTATGAACGTATGAAGTTTTAAGCAAATTGGTTCATAAATATCTTTTTATGTGAATTTAAAATTTTCAAGTGGTCGGCACTTGGAAACAAAGTGGCAGGCCAAGTTGGCAACAAATATATCAAATGCATTTGTGTGATAAATCTACTGTAAAAATTTAGTTCGAATTAATTCAGAATTTCAAAAGTCATCGCGCAATATAAGTGGCCGCCACTTGTATCAAAATGTCGGCGCAAGTTGCTTTGTGAACTAAACCAAGATATTTGTAATATAAGTCCACTGTCCCACTTTGGTTCGAATAAATTCAGTATTTCAAAAGTTAACGCTGTAATAAAGTCTTAAATGGCAGTGTTCAAGTGGACGCAACTTGGAAACAAAATTGCGGAGAAAATTGCCCACCGAAATCACAGATATTTGAATGATAAATCCATTTTTCAACTTTGGTTTGAATTGATTATGTATTTCAAAAGTTATCGTGATAACAAATTTTCACATTGCCGCCACTTGGAAACAATATGACGGAGTAAGTCGCCCAGTAAACTCATCCAATATAATTATAGGATAAGATAATTATAGAATCTATCCAACTTTGGTTCGAACTGAATCAGAATTTAGAAGTTATCCTGTTTATAAATTTTCATGTGGTAGCCTAATTTCAAGTTCACTCGCATAGTTTATAATATCCGCGCTTTGTTAAAAATGGCGGATAAAGTTCATTTATAAATTTGGTTGGGGCCCTTATGTAGTCTATGTATACACCAAAAACGACCGAATCCGGTCTAAAATACGATTTTTACAGTGTGAATTTGTAATTTTCAAGTGGTCTCCACTTGAAAACAAACGGACGGAGCTATATTTAATTAACAAACTCATCCAAGATATTTATAATAAGTTCACTGTCCAAATCGGGTTTGACTTGGAGCATTATTTTGGAAGTTATCGTGATTTTAAATTTTCAAGTGGTAGCCTGATTTCAAGAGGCCTCGCTTAGCTTAAGATATCCGCCACTTTGTTAAAGGCGGTTAAAGTTCATTAGTAAACTTGACTGAGACCCTGATAGGGTCTATGTATACATCAAAATTCAAACAAATTCAGAATACGCTTTTTACAATGTTAATTTGAAATTTTCAAGTGGTCTTCACTTGAAAACAAAATGGCGGAGCAGCTTGGTTAATAGATAGATAGATAGATAAACGAAGTGATTGCAATAGGTCGATTTCTAAAGAAATCAACCTAAAAAGCAAGGTGCCGTTCTTTGAGAAATACACTTACTAGACCTATATCTGATATTCTTATTCAGAACGCCTATCAATTTTCGTGAAATAACCAACTAATACCCCAGCTTTTCAAAAAAAGAAAACTGCAGAAAAAGAAAAAATTTACGCAAAACTGCGTGAAAATCTGAAAGTATTTGGAACATTAAAGCAAGCAAATTAAAGCACATTAAAGCAAAATTTAAGCAAGACGCAAGTTGTTTGCATTGTCCGGACCTTCTTTGATACAGAATGTGTTCGACTGTTGCTCTGGCCAGCGCGTTCTCCTGATCTCGCACCAATGAAAATGACTGTTTAATCGTTGAAAAGCGACTGCCCCCCCCACCACTCACCAGTAACTTCAATCGATGAATTGTGGCATCGTGTTAAAACTTCGTGAAATGCTCTACCCGTACATGTCATCCAATCGCTGTTCGATTCAATGCCTAGGCAGTTATGTGCTGTTATTGCTCACAGAGGTCGCTGCTTTATGTACTGTTTTCTCAGTACATATTACTCCAAGTTTCCTGAAATTTTAATCAATTGTTCTTCCTACTATAATGTATGTGTTCAACAAATTTCGTTCCGTTATTATTATTCCTTCTTGGTGTAGGTCGCCAATTACCCATCTGCGCAGCACTAGTGCGACGTAAAACCCAACCAACCAACCAACCTTCTTGGTGTAGCAATTTTAATGGCCAGTAGTATATATTCAAAAAATTATATATGCTTATGTGCATTATCATTATTTCTATATGGCACCGAAAATAATCAACAAACTATATAGAATGATGGTATTTATTTACTCAGCATAGCGTTTTAAAATATGCAAAGAAAGAAAAAAAAAACTCAGCAGTTTGTATATTGCAACCAAAACATACAATTTACAAATGAATTTCAAAAATAAACTAAATACATAATGGGAGTAACTAATAATAAAATACTTATCTTTAGTGCAATACAAAAATATCGATAAAGCTCGATGCAATTTTCATCAGGTGCAATTTCGCGAAAATTATAATAATCTAACATTTTGAATATACTATACGAACACAAAACATTAAAAAATGCAAACAGTAATATTTCATATAAATATATACAAAGTAGTAAAAAGGTTAAAATGCTAACAGTAACATTTTAATATAAACGTACACAAATGTTAACAGAAACACTAAACAAAATATCTATCACATTACTCTAGAATTCATGACAAATATAAACTTTAAGTAAAAGAAATAATTTAATAACTAAAAAAAAAAAAAAAAAAAAAACAATGCATACACACCTTACTGTTTGTAAATAGGGAAATTTTTGAAATTTTTATCCAATATTGAAAATTAGCATCAGCGTTTTCGCTGTGTAAAAACCACCACCTCGAGTCTCGAGAAAGCATGAGCCAATCAGGTTTCTGAATTCGCTCGCTCTAGATATCCGAAGAGGCTCTCAGCGATTGGTAACTGGTTTCGTCTAAAGACAGGAACAGCCTCCGCGCACGCCCAGATCGTGCGATTTTGGTCTTAAAGAAATACCTTTGTGATTTAATATATAAGATTAATCTTTATAATATTTCTCTAATGTAGACCAGTTCAGATTATGTTTTGTTAAAACGATACGATAGTGAAGTAATTAATACGCGAGGATAAAAGATAATATTAATAAATAGATAATATTTAAGCACGCGGACTCAGCTGGATGATCTAAGAAAAAATGCCGATATTTGCCTGATGAGATTATTTTATGGAAAAACGCATTTTTAAATGTTGCATCTTCAGAATCTTTGCAAGCGCCATTTTAAACATAACAATACTTTAAAGACAGAATATGGATTATTATCATAAATTGACTAAAAAACACAATCATGAAAAGTGTAATCAAAAAAGAAATTAGTTTTTTTTTTTTTTTTTTTTTTTTTTTTTTTTTTTTTTTTTTTAACAAAAACTGTGCCAAAATAAATAAAAAATTATCGCCAACATGGCGAGATAAATTTAAAAGTCATCATAGGGGTCTTATACTAAAACTGTACTGCTGCGGAAGTGTGAAAACTAGGTTGTCAACTATGAATTTTATTTTTTAATCTTTCTCTGAATGATTTTGGTTTCATTGCTGCACAATGTTAATTTAGTTCTAATAATAGTTTAGCTACGTGTAAAGTGAAATTTTAATTTGGTGGTGAAATTATGGTATAATATTTATGAGTTATTTTAAAGGTAAATAAGAAAAGGAATAAAAGTAAGGAAATTTCGCACGGGTTTGCTAGTTATTAAGTATTTCTTAATTCAAACGAACTCACGATAGAGTTTTAAGTTATTTTTATTTGTGTTACAACATCTTAATATTTTCATAGAGTTGCACAAATTCGAAAAAAACAGCGTCATAAATTTAAAAAAATTATAATAAAATGTAATGGAAATGTTTCTTTATTTTGAATCACATCGAATATTCAGTCTCATAAATTGTGTTCCTTTTATATAAAATCGTTTTCACAATAGAATTGACTATTCTGGCAATGGAATTTATTGGCTAACGATTCGTAGATGACTCTGGGATGGAGCTAAAACTGTCGTTAGAGGTTAATGGAGGGGAACGCTCCGGAATGCTTTGAATTGCAGCGTTATATTCCGACGAATTTAATGAGCCGGTCATGAAATTTATTCATTGACTTCTGCCCTTTGTAATAACAGAATAAAACTTGCGAGGGCTGTGTTAATTAAATTTCGAATATCGATACGGAAGATGTGTTTTCTATGACGCGTAATAGATTTTTCATTTGTCATAGTTGTCAGAGATTATGAGAAAAATGGGTTACTCGACGAAGATTATTACTTAAAGAGAACACGGATGATTTTGCTCTTCCTAATTTCCAATAATTATGTGTTATAATTATACGTCATATTTGTGCATAGCGCTATGTAGAGGTTTCAAAATTAACATATAACACATTTCCAGAGATTACAGAACCAGGGTTTAGAAATTGACGCTCAGGAGGTTTTTTATTTATCCTAACTGTTAGAAATTATCAGAAAACTGAATTATTGGAAATTTATATAGTTTATTACAAATGTGCAAGAATAATTTTTCTTGCCTTCATTTACGCTAATTATGTGTAATTAAATATAGTAGTTGCATACTCCAATATATAGGTGTTTAATTTTTTATATATTATAAACTTTTAGAGATGCGAGAAATTGTGTTTACAAAGAAGGCCTAAAGGATGGAAAATGTATGGAAATACGGTGTAGAATGATGATGAATAAAAACTTTACAAGCAAATACCATAAATTCCAAAATTCATTCGATATCTGTTCCGATTTTAAATAAATATGTATGACCTTTCACTTAGAAAAAGAAAAGCAAATCCTTCCGGTTCATTCGGAAGGGTATATTGCGATTGATTTCTTTTTTCATATCCAGTAGCTACTATTTTGAAAAAAGAAGGCGGATACAAATTATTTGGTAATATATTGATGTGGGCTATGTACAGTCGGTAACAAAAGTGTCCGAACACTGGCAAAAATTCCTATGTAAAAAAAGTGCACTTCATACGGTTTTGTTAAATAAATCCTTATAGAATCACGTTTTTACACTGACTAAAAACAGGATTCGACAAGGATTTATTTAACAAAACCGTATGAAGTGTGCCTTTTTTACATAGGAATTTTTGCTAGTGTTCGGACACTTTTGTTACCGACTGTACATATGGAGTTTCAAGCAATTTGATTCATAAATATTGCTTTATATGAATTTCCAATTTTCAAGTGGGTGCTCTAGGAAACTAGATGGCGGATCAAGTTGGTAAAAAAACACATCAAATGCATTTGGGCGATAAGTCTACTCTACAAATTTAGTTCTAATTAACTCGGTATTTCAAAAGTTATCATGTTGACAAATTAAGTGACCGCCACTTGGATCAAAATGGGGAAGCAAGTTGCTCAGTGAACTTATCCAGTATATTTGTATAAGTCCACTGCTGAACTTTGATTCGAATAAATTCAGTATTTCAAAAGTTATCGCGATAACAAATTCTCAAGTGGCAGAGTTCAAGGGGCCGCAATTTGCCCACCGAAATCATTTAAGATATTTAAATGATAAGCCTCTTGTCCAACTTTGGTTTCAATTAATTAAATATTTCAAAAATTATCGTGATAAAAAATTTTCAAGTGGCCGCCACTTGGAAACAGTGTGGCGCATCAAGTTGCCTAGCGAACTCATCCAAAATATTTGAAGCATAAGTTACTGTCCAACTTTGGTTCGAATTAGTTCAGTATTTCAAAAGTTATTTTTATAACAAATTTTCAAGTGGGAGTTTGATTTTAAGTGACCGCATCTTGGAAAGAAAATGATGAAGCAAGTTGCCCAACGAAACCATCCAAGATATTTGTATGATAAATTCTATCTCCAACCAGAGCCCGATTAAGGGGGAAGCACACATTATTTATACTTACACCGTTATTTTTTAACAAATACTTTCCTCCTATAATAAACAGAAAATTCTCATTAAAAATTATTTTAAAAGAATTCTGGTGTCTAATAACGGTGAGTAAATTGGATTGTTTTACACCGTTCATTTTTTATAAAAAATATTTCCTCGTCAAAGCGGGGAATTTCTATGATATGAAGTAAAAAATAATTGTAAAAATATTCCGGTGAGAGCGGAGATAATGTGTGCTTCCCCCTTAATCAGGC
Organism: Salticus scenicus; assembly: GCA_963930645.1. NCBI lineage: Eukaryota > Metazoa > Arthropoda > Arachnida > Araneae > Salticidae > Salticus > Salticus scenicus. Next base: position 355,016,276 of record OZ005650.1, on the reverse strand, counting down.
TCTGTCTCCAACTTTGGTTCGAACTAATGCAGTATTTTAAAAGTTATCGCGATAAGAAATTTTTAAATGGCGCCGTGATTTCAAGTAGCCACCAATTGGAAACAAAAGGGCGGAGTGAGAGACCCAGCAAACTTATCTATAATATTTAAATGATAAGTAATTTTAAACCGCAGAAGGATGATCCCTGCTGTCTTCTGCGCTTGAGTGAAAAAGGTTGGTCCATTTATAAAATAGGAATGTCCGTAGTACCTAGGGATGTGTTTGTTTATTGGTATGAAAAAATGATAAACTGACTGATTGCATTTCTTTTCCTTCTTTGAACTGATTTCTTGAATATCTGGTTATATAAATATTTTACGATTAATTAAAAGAAAAAAAAACTGATAATATTATAAAGGGGATAGTTTTAAGGTATAACTTTAGTATATCCCCATAGCTGAATTTGGCGATATGATATGGCAGCGATATAATATGGCAGCCTATATGTTGTTTATTTTGGATTTATGATTTTATGATTTATATTATGATTTTATCATTTATGATTTTTAGATTTATGATTTAGCCATAATCGCCAACAAAAAATCGCCAAATGTCGTTGTGGGGATATATTAAAGTTGTTCCTTGAAGTGTGTAACACTAATTTAAAAATTATGTCAATTATTATTTACAAACTAGTATATAACCCTTTAAAAAATGACGGAATGTAAAATCAATTAAGGTGGTGAATCAACGAATTCTTTGCCAGCTTCGCTGGTCACTATATTTAAAGGGGACTAATGTGCAAGTCGTATCTGACGGGACTAATGTGAAAGTTGTACCTCACTGGACTAATGTGCAAGTTGAACCGAACGAACAAACTATTTAAAATGACACTGTTTAAAATTGGATGTTGCTTTAAATATTTGACACTTACTTTCATTTTGCTATTTATTATCAAAAGTCTTGAAGAAATAATTAAAATTCTTCAAATGAAACGTCAGAATCATCGTCAGTTTCCGATACCGTTATTTGTAGAGGTTCGCATAAATCTTCAATTATTCCGTCCCTTTCCCAATAAGTCTTTTCTAGTGAAGCAACATGGGAACAATATTTTTTCCAATGTGCAATAGTCATATTTTCAATAGCTTCATTCGAAATAGTCAGTAATTTTGAATGATTAATATCCCCTGTCACATTGTGACTCCGGATATAGTTCTTAATTTCTGCCCAAACATACTCTATTGCGTTAATATTACAATGATAGGGCGGGAGTCTCAATGCTGTGAATCCATATTGTTGGAGCATACAGTCAAATTTATAAAGTTTTCTTGCAGGTTGCTTCCTTTTGACTAATTCTAATAATTCAATTTTTCTCAAATCAGTTGAATAAGGAACATTATTAGTTGAAAGCCAATTCATAATTTCATCCTTTCTATTCGATGAATTTGGCACTTTATTTAATTGTATAGAATGATAAGGCGCGTTGTCTATGACAACTACGCATTTTGTGGGAGATTAGATATAAGTTTTTCTTGAGCCCATTTTTCAAATATTTTGGAGTTCATTTGGCCGTGATAGTCTCCTGTTGCTGAATTGGCTTTATACAATAAATTTGAGTTTGGTATGAATCCCATTTCCCCACCTGCACATAAAACTATGATTCGACTTGATGCATTACCTGTTTCTATAATACCAAACATATCATCTGTTTGCCAAGACTTTCCATGAGTAACATTACTGTCCATCCAAGTTTCGTCTAAATATACAATTGGCCTTTTCTCCTCTCGGTAATGTTTCATATTTCTCAAGAATTGCGTTCGAGCTAAAATGATATCGCTGCGTTCTATTAGTTGTTTTCTTTTATTTTGTGTCTTTTTAAAGTTAAATCCTATTTCGTGAAGAATTCTTCTCAAAGTTTCTCTTTGATACTTAAAATTTATCTTTGTTTAAGTACAGGAATTAATTTGGGAATTGTAGGTACGATCTTATTTACTGCGTAAAACTCATGTACTGTTCTTCGAATAACATCGCAATCAAAATTATCCAGAGAAAGGTTTTCGATGGTACTCTTCTTTTGCCGCTTTTTTGGTGATACAAACATTGGATTGTCTTCTCCTTTTGATTTTCTACGTATTCTTTATCGTGGCTTCTGATATATTAGTTATTTCACTCGCACGTTTCACTGATTGGGAAAGTGGAACAATAGCTTCTCCTTCTAAAGCTTCTTTATCGCAAAACTTAATGACATTATGTACAATACGCTTCGTTTCACTGTGAAGAGGTTTAATCCGAGAACTCGTACCACATACCATTTCCAATATAAACAAACTGTTATACAGAAAGAAATAAAAGAAAACAAAGCAGGAATGTTAATTATTCTACACATAACAGAGGAAACAAGGATAATAGAAAAATTTCCCCTCTCTCTTCATTGCTGTGTCTCCCAGAGCGTGAGTTGAATCGTCCTGGCACTTTGCCAACCAGGTATCAATCTTCGGCGGGCCAAAAGTACGCTGCCAAAATTTGATTCGAATTAGTTCAGTATTACAAAATTTATCATAATGACAAGCTTTTAAGTGGCTGCCACTTGGAAATAAAATGGCGGAGTAAGTTGCCTAGCAAATTTGTCCACGATATTTGAACCATAAATTCACTAATTTCACTATCCAATTTTGGTTTGAATCAGTTTAGTATTTCAAAAGTTATCGTAATGGCACACTTTCAAGTGGCAGCTTGATCTCAAGTGGTCACAACTTGGAAACAAAGTATTGGGACAAGTTGCCTAGTGAAATCACCCAGATATTTGTATGATAAGTTCACTGTCCAAATTTGGTTCGAACTAATTTGGTATTTAAAAAGTTATGGTGATAAAATTTTAAGTGGTCCGATTAATTTAAGATATCTGCTACTTCGTTAAAAATGGCAGATAAAGTTCATTAATAAACTTGATTGAGACCCTTATATGACAACATCTATATACATACATCAAAACTCTAGGAAATCTGATCTTAAATTACAAAGTGGATTTGAAATTTTCAAGTAGCTTCCACTGGAAACCAAAATGGCGAGTAACTTGGTTAACGAAATCATCTAATTTACTAGCTAAGTTCGCTGTTCATATTTCGTTCGATTTGGAGTATAATATGAAAATCATCGCAATGATAAATTTTCAACTGGTAACTTGATTTCAAATGGTCCCGCTTAATTTGAGATATCTGCCACTTTGTTAAAAATAAAAGGATAAAGTTTGTTAATAAACTTAGTTGAAACCCTTAAAAGGTCATCAAAATTAAAGAAAATCAGGCCTTAAATACGCTTTTTACAAAGTGGATTTGAAATTTTCAAGTGCCCGCCACTTGAAAACAAAATGGCGGAGCAACTTGGTCAACGAACTCATTCAATATAATTATAAGATAAGTTCGCTGTCCAAATTTGTTTCGATTTCGAGTATTATTTCAGACCTTATTGTAATGATAAAATTTCCATGTATCTCATTGAAAACTGGTTGGCATAGTTGGACTCTGCTCAGTTCCCCGTCATATATATGTTCTCATAAAATTTTACTACAAAAAATGCTGTATTCATGTTAAAAGAAATGAATTCGACCAATCGTTTGACAAAGTGACAGACTGAAATGGCCCACTTAATAGGCTACCCACCGTTAAGCTCCATGCATTTACCTTAGTCTAATCTATTAATTTATTTTATTGGGGTCAGTTTCGTAGTTTAGTTTTTATGCAATTCCCTTCTATTTCCAATGCAGCAATCTCAAATATGCATATAAAATATCGCACAATTTTGCTATGTTTATAAAATCTTAAATTCAGGATTACTTACGAAATTTTCGAATTAGAATATTTGTAGTCAATAATGTTAAAGCCAATATCGTCAATGCCATTTCAAAATAGGTCTGATATCTTTATGACGAAAATATCCCTAAAAATCGATGTTTACGCGAAATTTTTCCCTATTCTGCTATATTAAGCAAATCGCAAAATTTAAATAACTTACGAAATTTTTAAATTAGAAAATTTATAGTCAATGATATTCATGCCAGTATTCTAAATAATATTTTAAATGTGGTCTGACACCTTTACGACGATAATATTTTTTTAAGATTGACGTTTATGTGAAATTTTGCCCTATTCTGTCATGTTAAACAAGTTGGTATAGGTAGATTCTGCTCTGTTCCCCATTATATATATATTCTCATAAATTTCTAGTGCAGGGCATGTTACAGTCATATTAAGAGAAATGAATTTCACCAAACGCTTGACACAGTGACAGAATGAAATCCCCGCCTAATAGGCTATCCACCGTTCACTTCGATATATTTATATTATTCTAATCTATTAGTTTATTTCATTAAGGCCGATTTCGTAGTTTTGTTTTCTTGCTACTATTTCCAATGCAACAATCCTCAAAATGCATATTTATATGGAAATTTTTCAATTTTGCTATGTTGATAAAATCTTAAATTACGAATAACTTAGGAAATTTTCCTATTAAAATATCTGTAGTCAATCATGTTCAAACAAGTATCTTAAATGTTATTTTGAAGTTATCTGATATATTTATGACCCTCAAAATTTACGTTTATGCTCAATTTTGCCCTATTCTGCCATGTTAAGTAAATCGTAAATTCCAAATAACTTATGAATTCTTTAAATTGGAAAATTCATAGTCTGTGATATTCATGCCAGTATCCTAAATAATATTTCAAAAGTGGTCTGACATTTACGATTTAAATATCCCTCAAAATTGATGTTTATGTGAGATTTTGCCTTATTCCTTATTCTGCCATGTCAAGAAATTCGTAAATTTCCAATAACTTGCGAAATTTTCAAAGTAGCATGTTTATAGTTAATGATGTTCATTCCGGCATCAAAACTGATATTTTAAAACTGGTCAGACATTTTTACGAGGGTTGCCTTTTAAGTTTCTACAAAAAGTAAAAAGAAAAAGAATTTTTTGGAAACAAAATGTTTTATTGCTTTTCAAGATATTCACCTTTAAGATTTATACACTTTTTCATCACTTCAAACCAATTCTTGAAACAGTTTTTCCACTCTGAAATTGGTATCTCAGAAACTTGGTTTTGGAAGGAGGCATCAACAGCTTCTTGAGGTGATGAAAATCTCTGCCCACACATTTTTTTGTTTGGCATAAGAGAACAAGAAAAAGTGATTAGGAATATGGGCAATGAGACATTAATTCGATATTTTTATTCTTCAAATAATTAATTGTTTCACCTGCTGTGTGAGAGCTGGCCTTGTCGTGAGGAAAAATGATGCTGCGATTTTTGTTATTTTTCCTGATTACGTTGATGACTTTTGGCAAACAAATTTCTGTATACCATTTAGCGTTAACCGTTTTTCGATCCTCTAAAATAATGGTTGCGATATTTCTTGTAAGGCCGCAGAAACAAGCAATCATTTTCTTGGAAGTGCTTCGTGAAAGAACAACTTTCGTAGGATTCGATTCGTCCGGAAACACCCAAACAGTGGATTGTTGTTTAGTTTCCCGGCTCATAAGAATATATCCATGTTTCGTCACCTGCAATTATGTGGGTTGTATACGGATTTTGCTGTTCCCAATTTGAATTTTTTTAGCATTTCCTTACACCAATTTACACGAGCCTCTTTTTGAGCTTCTGTCAAATTGTGCGGAATCCAACTGGAACAAATCTTTTTTAACAGCTAAATGTTCGTGCAAAATCGAATGTATTGCAGTCTATGATATGCCAAGGGATGCTTCTATCTCATAATACGTGACATGCCGATCTTCTTCAATCATCTTGCGCACAGCATCGTTGTTGTTAGGAATCACTACCAATTTTGGTCGTCCTTCACGAGATTCATCACTGACGGACGTACGACCACGACGAAATTCCGCAAACCAATTGAAAACAGTCTTTTTTCTGATAGGGCTTCATTACCAAAAGTTTCATGAAATGATACTATGAGTTCTTCTCGAGTGAGACCTGTCTTAAAATCATAAAAAATCATCCAACGGAAACCTTCACGAGTTGCTTCCATTTTTTCACTCACTTGCTTTTTTTAAACACTCTTTGTAAACAAAATATATCGACGATTTCTAAGATGGCATTAATTCCAAGATAAAAATAAATGTGAATTTTACAAATATCCTGAAGACAAATTTCAGTAACGCCTTCTATTGGTAGTTTGTGAAAACATAAAAGGCAACCCCCGTAGAGTAAAAATTTTCCATTTAATGCACGTTTAAGAGAAATTTTGCCCTATTCTCCCATGTTAAGAAAATCGTAAATTTCTGATAACTTACAAAGTTTTTTAATTCGAATATTGCAAATGAGTAGAGTTCTTGCCAGTGTCAAAAGTAATATTTTATAACTGATCTAACTTCTCTGCTACTATTTGTTCTTGAGATATCGTGTACACAGACTGACAAACTAACTAACGTATTAACACACTAACAGACTAACAAACTAATAGACACCCTACAGGCAGACACCAAACAATTTTTGTCATTTTAGGATTCCTCACACCTAAAAACGTGTAAAAAAGTCAAAACACCGAGGTCGAGAATGTTCACGATTACCTAAGTTCCCCATACCTATAGTATGATAGGGAACTAAAAAGTATCTTTTAACACATTCTATAGACAAAAAACTATCTGACTGAAAACTTTTTGCTTTGTTTCATTTTTAAACAAGTTTATGCGTGTTATTTTTGAGGAGGACAAAAAAAAGTCGTAGTTTAAAGGAAATGACCCATAAAATAATTATTTACAAAGAGATTTCGAAACATTAAAAATCTGCTGGGCCTTTTTCGATTTTGTTGACGCACAGCAGAAGAATAAAAACATTATAACGATATTTTTGAGCCTAAATAATTAAGCCCGTCACTTCATCAATCAAAAAAATCTAATCACCATGGACAAAACAGTAGTGCGTTGCTGCATTTACGATACACTTGGGCACTGATAATTTTTTAACATTACAGAATTAAACATTCCTTTGATACATTTCATTACTAATATACTACATTACATGAAAAAAATTCCTCACCTAAAAATCTTACAAAGAATCGAGTACATTTTATCCTTCGTTATTTTAAGAATTATGCAGAAAAGAATTAAAAATTAAAGCTGTAGGTGATATTTTCCAAATTATAATTTGCACACTTTAAATAAATTGCATCTATCGGCCATAATGATAAAGAATTTTTCTTTGTGTCCCTGTCAACAACTTAAATTCAAAAGAATTATTGGGGTACATGCTGTGGTGACCTATAACATATGTACCAACTTTCAGCTCATTCGAACAAAGCACTATGTGCTATCATGTTCACTCACGCACGCACACACACACACACACATACATACATACACACATACGTAAAAATAGCAAATACGTAATCAAATACGTATCGTAAAAATAGCAAAAACGAACTCTGGGAGGCCTCAAAACATATAGAAACATCAAAATCTCAAAGTCGGACTTTTGAGATGATTACAATACTTTCCTTACGTATGTATTTTCGGAAAGTAAAAATTACTTGGGGGAAAAAAAAAAAAAAAAAAAAAAAAAAGTGCTTTTCTTTTAAAAAAAAAAAAAGAAAAAGAAAGAAAGAAATGAGATTTAGATTAAGAATCTTTAATTTTTTAACATGGAATTATTGCTAAGCTTGCAATAAGGAAATTTATTAGCATGGAACATTTTGCTGGAAATGTTCTTTAAATGTATGTGCTTAAAATTTTGGATAAGCGATTTTAAAAAATTACTTAAAGGCTATGCCTTTTTTAAAAAAGATTGATTTAGATTAGGAAATGCTAATTTTTCTTTCTTGAGATTTATTGATAGGTTTGTGATAAGGAAAACTGTATCAGCGTAAAGCCTTTTACTGGTTTAAAGCTAAAAATGTTATATAAGAATAAAATAATAATAATAATAAAATAAAATAAATGTAAATGTAAATGTAAATATAATTTTAGAAGTGCTCATATAGATTGATCATTGGGGAGAAAAGAGTGATTCCTTTTCACTTGGGAAAAGACGGCGATTTTACCAAAATATGGTCATCTTTCCCCGAGTGAATGCAAATGGGAATACACACGAATATTTTAGCAAATAAAATTTATGAATAATTTATTTACTAAAGGTGAATGAAGAACTCCAAATTCAGTTTCAAATTCATTTTTCATTTTTTTTTTTTTTATACCACTTAATGGCTGATTCTAAAGCTTTTTTTTCGGCATCAAAAATCTTTGCATGATAAGATGGGGGTGGTAGATCTATATATATATATATATATATATATGGCTCCTACCTAAGTTTCAATATTTCCCTTTTTACTTTATCTTATTTATAAGGTAGAGAATGTATTGTTTTAGGATCAAATTTTCGAACGTGAGTTTTTGTTACATTTACACGTTTTGAGGTCCCTGAATCGGAAAATCATGGTTTTAGCGAATGGTCTGTGTGTCTCTCTGTGTGTGTGTGTGTGTGTGTGTGTGTTATCAGCATATCTCAAGAACAAATAGTAGCTGAAAGTCCAAACTTGGTATTCTAAATATGTGTGATATAGGGGTGCTACACTAAGCTTTTCGTTGAGATGAAGCAAATGGTTCGTGTACAGGGACGCCCAAGAGAATTCAAATACATTACGTCAATGGGAGAAAGTGCTGGTAAGTAGAGTTTAACACCTATAGACTGCACTAAACCAAATGAAACGAATATATATTTTTTATATGCGTAAAAACATGCCTTATGTAGAATATGATAGGGAAATCATTTACTATTCGTTTACAGGGCTACACAAAAGAACTAGATAAAAGTGCGACAATAGTTGCAAATTGATGGAAGTGTATTTCAGGCTTGGCCATGTATTATTACTATAGGATTATATTTAGGTGCACTATGTGGTCTGTATATAATCTTCGAAATATATACAGGGCTGCAAATATTTAAGCGATAATTTTTTTTTTTTTTTTTGTGAATGTGCTTTACTAATAATATTTTACCGTTTACAGGAAAGCTGTTTGGGATTTGAAATGAATTCCTCATAGAGATATGGTAAATAATGTATGTTTTTAAGCTAAATATTCATCGCTTGTTTTTTGTATATTTACACGTTTTGAGGCTTCCTAATTAAAGTAGTCAAGATTTTTAACGTTTGATCTTTGTCTGTGTCTCTTACAGTGACTTAAAAACGAATAATTTTAGGAGATCCAAATGTTTATTTTGAAGTTAATATAAGTTTGTTGCTGGAAAAGTTTGATCAAGATTGATAAGTTTCAAGGAATGTTGTGTGTGAAAATTATCTGAATAATTTTAAATGAACTTTTTATTTTAATGACAGATTTAAATTCTTTACACTTGTAGGTGCATTAATGAAATGGGGGATTGAGGGAGGGCAGTAGCCCCCCCCCCCCCTCACGCGGAACTAATTATCATATAAAACTCTTCCGAAGCCTAATATGAATTGTTTAACATAGGTTTACGTAACAGTATTCATTATCTTACCTCTTAATCTCCAACCTGTATTTATAGTATTAAATTCAGGGTAAGAGAAAGTCGTGTGAGTGACACATCAGATTGTTTATTTTATGACTTAAATTTTAATTTCGGCACAACTTTTCTTGTCTCTAGAAAATTTATAATTCAGAAAGACAATAATAATAATACTCACATAAATACATTAACATTGGTGTCAACTTTGTAAACGGGAAAAAAAAAAAGAAATATATATATAAACAGGAGAATCGTAATCGATAAGTATCCCCCCCCTTTTTTTGGGGGGGGGGGACAACTAACTATAATTCTCAATACGTGTATTTATACGGAATTTTGTCTTATAACGCCATATTAAAGGAACCCCTTTCGATACTGTCCGTTTTGATACTGATTATTATTAATTTTCTTTTCTTTTCTTTTTCTTTCTAAGAAAAGACAGAAAAAGAAAAATGATTTTTGTGAAATTCTGACAAAAGCAGAATTTAGTGTATTATAGAGGACAATTTGTTCTTTTTTTTTTTCCAAATTATTACATCGTTTTCAAATTATTAGGACTGAGGGCCTATTAGTCTCAATCTGGGATTTTTGCGTTGTCGATTTCGATAGTTGGACATTTGTCGAAATCTAAAATTTACCGAAAATATAATTGAATAATTTGAAAGCAATGTTATAATTTGAAAAAAGAAAAAAAAAAAAAAAACTAATAGTCCTCCGTCCTAAACTAAATTCTGCTTTTGCCAGAATTTCATCAAAATCTTTTTATTATTATTTTTATTATTGAAAGAAAAAGAAAAGAAAATTAATAATAATCAGTATCGTTACAAGCGATATCAAAAAAGTTTTTTTTTTAATAATTTTCAATTAGGCAATAAAAATTGCGCGTGAAATAATATGAAATAAAAAATAAGTAAAATAGCTTGTAAAAAAAAAAAAAAAAAAAATCAGCTCAATTTTAATTACTTCCTGTTGAATTGAGATTAAGCAATTACATATTTGGCGATTTATGTTTGTTTTGGCGATATTTAGCATTTTTTTTGATAATTAAGATACAAAACTTTGATTTTTTAAACTACATTTTATAAAAGCGATTAGTTAAAGTAATTATCTATCTGAAAAATCAGTTTTCAAAGAATTCTGCACATTTATGAACTCTCCAGCATGTTCTAAAAAAATTTCTTGATGAAGAAAAATTAAGTTCAAAAAGTTGTCAAAACATCTAATTTTACGATAATTTGAAAATGCAATCATTTTCTTGATACTAAACTTAGAGAATCTCAAATTAAAGCTCTTGCTGATACAAATATTTTTACTTTTTGTTTCATTATTCTGCGATGTTTGATTCTTCCAATTTTTACAACTTTACGGAAAAAGACTTTGCTGATTTTTTTGTTTCTGTATGATAAGCATCTAATGGTCTTGGGTTACTTCCTGGCGATTTTATCATTGCCGTGTTCTGTTTTTGTGTTAGTAGTTGTTTGTTTGTTTTGTTTCTTGAGCGCGACTTAGCAAAACGACCGTTTCTGCTTGATAACTGCCATATTAATTTCTTTAAATTTAAACCTAAAAATTGCATGTACTATCTCAAAAATAAAAAAATAAATAAAATAAAATAAAAAATAATAATCATAATAATAAAAATAATAATGCTCGTGCGCATCTTCGCAGTCAGATGCACGCACACAAAAAAGCTTATATGTTACCAGGGGTTAATACAGGTCGAGTTTACTACCGTTTATGGGTACCTTCACAAAAATCGACCTGGCAAAAAAGGTATCTTCACAAAAATCATACAGCTAAAATCGGTACTTTCACAAAAATCTTAGTCCTCCCAGCAAAATCTAACATTTTTAATTAGCACATTTTCAAAGGAAAGTAATTCGTGCATTTCTGTTGATGCGATTTGCGAAGCTAGAATCATACAGAATGTTGGTTTTAATCTACACACAAGCGTTTGTTATGGGCGAGAAACAGTGCAGCATATGTAAACAAAACGATCCTTGTGTGTATCAGTACAGACACGCTCTGAAGTTGTGACCATAGTGTACTGTTTGCTAATTCGTCAGGTGGTTTAACATTTTGGTGACTGTATGGTGATGTGTCTATCCTCCCTGGTACAATTCATGTATACTGCAGTGATACAAACACAAATTAAAACAACTTCTACTTACACTATCTCTACTGAACTGTTTACTTCAGAGTGAAGTAAGTTTTGGATTTTGGTTCCTGTTCTGCTATAAGCCTCACACTAGCTGCTGAGAGTTAATTTTATTATTCTACTTAGTTCAAACTCCCCCCCCTCCCCCCCATACACACAGAGAGAAAGAAAAAGAGTGCACTACAATTTTTCACAAAAATAAAATATAGTTAAGATTTTTCACAAAAATAGGTATTAAGTTTGAAATCTTAGATTGGCCCCTGGTTACATTAAACGCATGGCTGTTAGCGTAACCCGAGAAACACCACGAGGAGGTCGACATGCATCGTTTCTCATGGGGAGTTTTGATAAGGCAGGCCCCCTTGCCTACTGCCAGAGGAGTTTTGATATTCCAGGCCCCATGCGTACTGCAATCAAACATCCCATATGATTTTAATTCTTTACACAAGGAATGCAACAACAGCAACACCATGTTTTAAAAAATTTCCTTAATTTTCGGAATTTCTTTTTCTTTTTTTTAACAAGTCGTTCTGAAATATACGCTTGTTCATTTTCATTTAGTGTTCCCATTGCCTGAGAAAGAACTGAGTCCCCTTCGATTTGAAACAAAGGTTCGTCAGTATCAGTCCCAGGCAATGAAACAGAAACATGGTTATTTTTACTGGTTGCGTCCACTGTCTGAGAAAGAACTGATTTCCCTTTCATTTCAAACGGTTCGTCATTATCAGTGTCAGACAGTGATTCAAAAATAGTGGGCAAACTTCTAAATTTTGGCAGTCTTTTTATTTTGGGATGCCTGAAAGGACGGCCCCTATTTAGAGCTGAAATATACATTTCTTTCTTTCTTTCTAAAAAACAATTTTTATTAGTATATTTTTTATTAATGATTTCGGAAATGTAATTTGGATCTTCAGTTATTGGATTGAGTTGATTTTCATTTTGATCAAAAATATCAATACTTTTAAAAGAAACACTGGCCGAAAAATTTGATTCAGAAAAAGATGGTTGGATAGTTTTCTGACCTGGAATATCATCAAACTTCAACAGTCCAGCATAGAAGACTGGACATATGTAAATTTTACGAGCATCAAAATCAGTATACTCGAAAAATTGAAAAAAAAGCCATGTGAGAAACTTTTTAAAAAAGTAAATCACAAAAATAACTTCTAAGAATGGATACGCCATCTCAGATAAGGTCTATAATTAGACTGAAGGGTAATGCTAAAAAGTTAAGCATTTGATTGTTGAAAGAAATAAAATTTCGTGCATTGTTCACATTATTTATACGCAATTGTTGCAGGTGTTCGTACAATTGTTGAATTGCAATAATGAGTACATTGTTCAAAAATGCTATTTATGATAAAATTAAAAAAAAAAAAAAAAAAAAAAAAAAAAATCAATTGAGGTAGTGAATCAACGAATGCTTTGCCAGCTTCGCTGGTCACTATATTTAAAGGGGACTAATGTGCAAGTTGTACCTGACGGAACTAAAGTGAAAGTTGTACCTCAAGGGACTAATGTGAAAGTTGTACCTCAAGGGACTAATGTGCAAGTTGCACCGAACGAACAAACTATTTCTTTCAACGAAAATGCCTACTAACCCTGGACGATAGGTCTAATATATCGTATCGTATTTATCGTAATATAACTCAATACTTATTTCGGTTCCTTCTTCGACTCGTTTTAATACGCATTTTTTATATGCATGAGCAGCCTCCGAAAAACAAAATCATTAAATCATTAAATTCATTTTTTTACTTATTTTTATTTCATATTACTTCACGCGCACTTTTTATTTCCTAACTCAAAATTATTTAAAAAAACTTTTTCGATATCGCTTGTAACGATACTGATTATTATTAATTTTATTTTCTTTTTCTTTCAATATTAATAATAATAATAGTAAAAAGATTTTGATGAAATTCTGGCAAAAGCAGAGTTTAGTTTAGGACGGAGGACTATTAATTTTTATTTATTTTTATTTTTTCTTTTTCTTTTTTCAAATTATAACATCGCTTTCAAATTATTCAATTATATTTTCGATAAATTTTAGATTTCGACAAATGTTCAACTATCGAAATCGACAACGCAAAAATCCCAGATTGAGACTAATAGGCCCTCAATCCAAAAAAAAATGAATTTAATGATTTAATGTTTTTGTTTTTCGGGGGCTGCTCATGCATATAAAAAATGCGTTTTAAAGCGAGTCGAAGAAGGAAGCGAAATAAGTATTGAGTTATATTACGATAAATACGATAGATAATATGATACGATATATTAGACCTATCGTCCAGGGTTAGTAGGCATTTTCGTTGAAAGAAATAGTTTATTCGTTCGGTGCAACTTGTACATTAGTCCCATGAGGTACAACTTTCACATTAGTCCCTTGAGGTACAACTTTCACTTTAGTCCCGTCAGGTACAACTTGCACATTAGCCCCCTTTAAATATTTTTTTTTTCTTTTTTTTTTTACTTTCTCTTACCAATATAAGTGGTAGAAAATGTATTGTTTTCAGGATAACTCTTCGAAATTGAGTTTTTGTTATATTTACACGTTTTGAGTTTCCCTGAATCAGAACTGTTAATATTGAATGCCTAAATTTATTAGAAAACTTTCACCCTTTAAATTTATTTTAGCAAAATTAATGAAGAAATAAATTCTAATATTCTAATTTTACGGCTTTTAAAATTGTTCTTGAAATGCATTATTTATTTATTTATTATTATTATTATTATTATTATTATTTATTTTTTATTTATTTTTTTTTATTTTTTATTTATTTATTTTTTTTTTGAAAGAAAAGGAAAAGAAAATTAATAATAATCAGTATCGAAACAGACAGTATCGAAAAAGTTGAAGAAGCCCTTTTTTTAGACAAAAATACATAATTTATTTTTTTTCAATTGTATTTTCATAAATTTTCGATTTCGATAAATGTCCAACTATCGTATAACTGGTGACAACGTTTTACCATAGATTGAGACAATTTTGATGAAATTCTGGCAAAAGCAGATTTTAGTTTAGTACGGAGGTCTATTAGCTTTTTTTTTTTTTTTTTCAAATGATAACATCGCTTTCAAATTATTCAATTATATTTTTGATAAATTTTTGATTTCGATAAATTTCCAAATATCGTAAAACTAGTATCGTAAAAATCCGTAGATTGATACTAACAGTCCTCTGTCCTAATAAAAAAAAAAAAAAAAAAAAAAAAAAAACTTAAAATATCTATGCTTTTATAAATAGATTGTTTTATATGAATTCTTAATTTATTGTTAAATTTGTGATAAGTAAAACTTTACGACTAAACGATTTATTTAAAAAGAAACTCATAAGAATTAAAGACTAAGAATTAAATATTTTACAAAATTAGTACATAAAATTCATACAAACAAATAACAATGATGCAAGCATTATTGAATACGAGTGTTTATGAACTTCAAAACATTTTTTTACTGTTCTACTAGAATTCTTCTTTTTCAGTATTACTCACATATATAAATTATTCTATGAAGTACTTCTTGTGTAGTCTGAAATTTATTTCTATTACATCATTTAGTTTATTTCCTTTAAAAAATGATAAAAGGAAGTTATTATTTAAAAAAACGATGTTGATACAATTTTGCTTTCTGAACACATATTTTGTAAAAAAAAGTATTATAATCATGAAAAAGTTCAACTCTGAGATTTTAGTGTATGAGTTGTCCTGAACTCGTTTTTAATACTTTAACAATAACGATGTATGTATGTGTATGTAAGCATGATATCGCAAAGCGTCCATTCGACAGAATTTAAATGAAGTAGGTATTATATATGTTATTGTGGCACATATTGTACACATTTTCAAAAAGTGTGACTTATAGTCTTTTTACAGGAATACTGAGAATTTTAATACATTGCGTCATACAGAAACATATTATTTAGAATGTATTTTAGTTATTCATAAATTATTTGAAACAGAACAAAATTGATACAAATTATATTACTGTTATAAGGTTTAAACAATAGTGTAAATATAATAAAAATGCACCAGAGGGCTGACGTCGAAAAGTAATAAGTTAAAAACTTTCAATAAACATCATAAAATGCACAAAAACACGCGACAATTATTTCGGGTAGATATAAAACACGCTCCATGTCCATCGTCAGGTGAACAAAAAGCTGCAACAAAGGGCGACGCACGCTTTGTTTGCACAAGCTTTGTTGCAGCACTTCGTGCCAACATTGTTCGCTTGACGAATGGTCATGTTTTATTTTGACCCGAAACAATCGGTGAGAGTTTTTCGCATTTTGTAGTGTTTATTCAGGGTTTTTTACTTTATAATACTGTAAATGCTATGCAAAGCACTTATAGTAGTTTAATACGAAAGGATGAAATAATCTGTACTATGGAACTAAATATCTGCACTAAGTGCACTAAATTATTTAAATGACAATAAAACTGATACATGTTTTAGACTTATATTACATATTAATTATTGGAAATTACGAGCTCATCATTTGTTGCTCTTTTTACAGGGACTCACAAAAGAATTCGAATACATTTTCGTCCACTGTACAAACATGCGAATTTGGGGTAGAAATACTCAAACATCCTCTTGTAATTTTCCCTTTTGTTTATTGACTGCATTATTCACTCATTTAAATCTGTTTAAATACCTGGCAACTAGATTTTCGATAAGTTCAGTGCAACCATTCTAAAAAACTTTATCATAAATTTATTCATGAACTGATTAAAAGTGTTCCTTTCAACGCAAAATAGTCATTAAAAATATTCTTTAAGCATTTTTAAGATTTAAAATGTCGTACACCAATAAAACTGATACATGTTTTAGACTTATATTACATATTAATTATTGGAAATTACGAGCTCATCATTTGTTGCTCTTTTTACAGGGACTCAAAAAAGAATTCGAATACATTTTCGTCCACTGTACAAACATGCGAATTTGGGGTAGAAATACTCAAACATCCTCTTGTAATTTTCCCTTTTGTTTATTGACTGCATTATTCACTCATTCAAATCTGTTTAAATACCTGGTAACTAGACTTTCGATAAGTTTAGTGCAACCATTCTAAAAAACTTTATCATAATTTTATTCGGGAATTGATTAAAAGTGTTTATTTCAATGCAAAATACTCATTAAAAATATTCTTTAAGCATTTTTAAGATTTAAAATGTCGTACACCTTCAATTATCGATAGAATTTTTCTCCTTTGAGACATCAGATAACGAAACACACTGCAGCCTGCCCCATGGAATTTCGAAGTACCAAGGGGCAATAACAATAAGAATTATTTAATCTTAAACTTTTTAATTAAGATCGTTAGCAAACACAGCACAATATCTTAAAGAAACCTAAGAATCTATTCTTTCTGTTTATTGTTCATTAAATTGGATTTGGAAAGACAGTATGTTTATATTATGGGCAATTCAATGTCAGTTTCGGGTCATTTAACTCAGATTTGTTTTCTAAATAAAGTCTTTTTTTTTTTTTTTTTTTTTTTTTTTTCCTTTTATACATTTTCTAAAAATCAAACTACAATTGATAGATTTTTTTTTTTTTTTTTTTTTTTTTTTTTTAAATATTTAAACTGAGATAAAATTTCAAAAAATATTTTTATAGAAATGGTTTTTTATTGTTTAGTGAACTTTTATTCTTGTGTTTTTTAAGATTTAAATAAGTTTATTAGGGGGGAAATTCTATTAGAAATTCTATTTTAACAATTTTGATAAAAAAAAAAAAAGTATTTCAAAATTTCTGTTAGGGAATATAGTTCCTTATTATTTATCTGTAATAAATAAGAGCAATATTTGACCTTATTTAACGTAAAAAATAAAAAAAAGGTATGTGTATACATTTTGTTTGCCTCATAAATACATTGAAGCCTTTCTAAAATTCCAGCTGTATTCAAGAGCCACCTCCATTAAGGGTCAGTCTTTCCTTGTCGCAAAATTCCACCCCCTTCCTATAGGATTTAACCTGTTATTTGCCAAAACTTCTAAATCTATTTTTCTTTTAATTATTGAACATTTTAAGTTCCAGTAAAGGATATTGCATGGTTTAAAAAGACACAGGGAAAAAAAAAAAAAATCTGGTGTGAAGCAACCACACGACTTCCATTACTTACTTATTACGTGTATTGTATGCATATTTTGGAGATAACATGATACGACATAAAATTGACCTAAAAAATTAGACGCTTAAAAATTTTCTGGTAAGAGAAAGCTTATACATATGTAAAGGTATATAAAATAGATTTACATAGCGAATTTAAAAATAGTAAGAAGAAAAAAATCAGTGTAGCCGTTTTTCGAAACATTAATTTCCGACATCTAAAACTGATCTACCTGATCAGGATGACTGTTAATTTCCTTTTAATAACCACATAGTACATAAGAAAGGATATCTAAAGTGGATATATGTAACAATTTTCAAGAAAATCATTAGATCCGTTTTTGAGATACCGACATTTGCCAAAACTTGACAAATTTAATTATTGACCGGAAAGCAATAATTACATACAAAAGGATATTTAAAAGTCAGTTAATATGACAAGTTTGAAAAAAATCCGTGCAGAAGTTTTTAAAGGAACGCACTTGCGAGGCCTGAAATTGAGCTGTTTATACAAGACGCCTATCAATTTTCCTGAACTAACCAACTATATCATTCAAAAGGACATCAAATAGAGTGTTTATATAGCAACTTAGAAGAAAATCGTTAGAGCCATTTTTGAGATACAGACTTACGATACCACTTCTGGTTTTCGATGTCCCACTTCCAGTTTTCCAATTTTCACCAAAATTTGGAAAATTCATCTGTACACCAGACCTGTTTTAATTCTAAAGTCTCGTAGTTCTATCTTTATTAGTTTCCGAGATATAATAGCTTGAAGATTTCCCACATACACACACACACATACACACTGACCAATTGCCAAAAACTAATTTTTGTACTCAGGAGACCTTAAAACATGTAAATCAGGTGAAAACTCGATATAGAATTTTTGGACCGAATACAATGCTTCCATTACCTACGGTAGTCGGATAATGGAAGTAAAAAATCAAACAATTAAATATATATCTTAAAAAGTTACCATTTAAAAGACAATGGCGAAATACATTGCCTAAAATATTGTAAAAAACAATTAAAAATATAACCCCCCCCCCTTCCCCAGCGTACAATACCTGTCCTCGCCAGCAGCCAAAAGTCAAAACCCATCATTTGGGCTGTATGTATTTATGTTATTCTATGTAGAAATTTGTTTGTGGAATTATCCATTACCTAATGATTTTTTAAATTTTAAAAATATTATTTTTGATTTTAAAAATACGCAAAATGAGCTAAGTGCATTTTCTTTTTTTTTTTTTTGCCTTTTTTGAAGCTTTTTATTGAAATTGGATTTTGGCACCGCGTCGTCATGTAACGCTAAAAATCAAGGCTCCTCCACTTTAAAGGAAATGTAAGCAATTTATTTCATCCTTTGTTGGCTCAGTTTGTTACGACGTCATGTTAAGAACGCGAGGGTCGTGGGTACGATCTTTGAAGGGCCGAGATGTTAATTTTTGCAGATGGAAAAGGCGTCAATTCATAAAAGAAAAATTTTTATTGTCTATTATGTATTCTCAGAATTTTTTAAGAGTTTTTTTTAAACAGCTTTTTATTTGATTACTATTATTATTTGGTTTTATTATTGTTGTTATTAATATTACTATTATTTCAAAATTGGGAATCAAAAGTTAAAACTTGATTAAACTCCTAAAAAAGAAATTTAAAACACTTGAACTCAAGTGTATTAATAAAAAAAAAAAAAAAAAAAACGCATTATATTATTTTAGAAATAGTCAATTAATTTTATTTAGAAAATAAATATCGGTTTAATGGCGTGAAACTCAAACAACAAAATGTAATACAACATTCAGTTGTTCCATTTCAAATTTAATGAACCGTAAATAAAAAGAATCTTGTATTTCCTTATCGATATCTAGCTATTGTGTACGTTTGTTGCAGTTTTAATTAAAAATGATGAGATTAAATTGTCTTTATTGTTATTATCTCCAAAAAATTTCAAACTATAGACTGCCCTGCATTTAAACATTCAACGATATCTCAAAGGACTGGAATTCTATTAGATTTTTTAGAGGTGTTTCCAAATGCTTTAAAGTCTTTCAAATCAAGGAAACAATGGTCATGAAAACACTTAAATAAAAGTATTTTTTGCAGAGTTTTTTCTTTTCTTTTCTTCTTCTTTTTTTTTTTTTTTTTTTTTTCCTGTTCCTCTAAAGAAGAATTTTAATTGGTACATGAACAAAATTAAATAATAAAAATAAATGTAAAAATAATAAATTTTACCTCTATAATTGAAGAAACATTTAAAAAATAATTCTGCTATTCACGGATTTTAATTTAGAGCCAGAGGTGTATTTATTTAGCACAATAGGTGTCATTTTTTCTCTTTTTTAGCCATCTAAGTCATATAAATTTAATTTTATGCCACGTAAGTAATTTTGACATTTTATTATATATATATATATATATATATATATATATATATATATATATATATATATATATTATTTAAAAAGGTAAAGTCTTGCTTTTTTATAATGTTCGCTTTCCAGGAGAAGATAGTTTCCCTTTAAAACCAAATTTCTAGGAAAATTATTACCTGTCAGATCGATTTCTAACATTCCAAAACCCTTAATCCTACTTACTTTCATTTTATACGACGCGAAGTATTCATTGCGGTAATTTTTTGTATCAATGCTCGCTATAATATCATATTGCACACTTTCTATTCTGGTTACTGTATGACATAAGTTTTAAATGTAGCCGATAAAAATCAAAATTTTTGACCACCATATAATCTCTTGTTTTAGAGATTTCAAAATATTCTACTAATAAAGAATATAAACAAAAGCTAGTAACAGAGGGCTCGAAATAATATTATTACAAGGAATAAAATCACTTTTCTTTATCATAACTGATGCAGTGAAAATATTTTAAATGCTCCAGGAAAAATAAGAGCAATGTCTTGGCTTCTATAGAAGTCATTGTGGGTAACCTAGCAAGTTTTGGTGACCGCATTTGGCGAAGAATAATAGTTTATAACAATCTGAAAATTCTATCTCAACTTGAAACAGAAATAGAGGGCTAATCTACCGATTTCATGCCACTAACCTTCGTCAAAGTGTATAAAATAAGCCATCTTCTCGCCATCGAATGAAAGAAATTGAAATTACAACTCTGAGGTGTGTATTTGATATAAGGGGTTGTTGAGAACAGATTCTGAATAAGTCACATTCTCTTGAATTTCGGGTACGTTTTATTGAATTGTTTCGAAAATATTTGTCGAATAAAGTACATGCAACGACTACCAACCTAATTATTTACGATTTACTTTCGACATACGAAAAAGTCCAAGTGTACATAATAATATGTATGATTTAATATGTGTACAAGGAAATAGTGTGGTATATAGATCAAAATTGTTAAAACCTTGGAAATGAGTCTTGAAAAGAAAAAATAGAAATGTTACAGAATAAATAACTATATGAAAGTATAAATTTAAAGAGACTTAATCAAATAATGTAACACAACTTTATTTTAAACCATACAAATAGTACTTAAAAGAATAATTTATAATCATAAATAATAAACAGAAACAAAAATATTATAATAGTAGAATTGTATAAACACAAGTACAAGAACTGTACAAATCTAGAGAATTTAAGAAGTGTTTAAGCAAGAAAAAATCGTATGTTTTCCGTAGCTTTTATACCACATAGTTTTCTCAAATTTCTAGTTAAGGTAACGTTTACTTTCAAACCAAGTATGTATTTAAAAAAAAAAAACTAACAAAAGAACAACAAAAATAATCATACTCTGTGAAATATTATCTTCATCAACATCATCAAACTTTTTAGACAGGCACTTTACACTAGTCGAATTTTTATTGCCTGGATCTTAAGTAATAAAACCAAACACAATAAAGAAATACATGAAATGTTTCAACAATACAAAAACTTTTCCGGTTGGAATCAGTGTGTATCTGTGTATATTTGTGTGAGTTTAGAACATTATCTCAATATACGCATAAAAAATTTCTTAAAATCTCTTGAGTCAAGTATTTTTTCCATAAAACGCAATGAACACATTTTTAAAATTTACAAATTTTATTTAGAAAATAATTATCGTTAAATAGAGTAAAACTGATAGTAGATAGCCATTAATATAACAGCGCTGTTGTTTTATAACAATTTAACGAATTGTTCGTAAAAACAATCGAGTCGTAAATTTTCTTATCTTATCGAGCTATTGTATAAGTTTCATCACAATTTTAATCAAAAAAGTTTAAGATTAAATTGTTTTTATTTCTTTCAGATAAGTCGAAAGTTAAAAATAAAAATAAAACAGACACAAAGAAACAATTTCTCAAGGGACAAACATACATTTGGAATTTTTAAGTACAATGATGTTTGGAAATGGTATAAACCATTTTAGAAAAAGTGGCACACGGTTTTTGTATCAACTATTTATGTAAACATTAATAAGTCTTAAGTAGATATTTTTTATCAATCAAAATAATGAGCACGATAAAACTCGTAACAATACCAATAGCTTATATTAAAAATTTGTATATTGGATTGAACAATTCAACGTAAAATAATAAGAGAGTAAATGGACTTTAATTCTTATAATAAATATTAAAAATGTATTTTGTAGTCGCAACTAATAAAAATCTTGAGTGACTCCACTCGACTTTCCAAACATTAAGTAATTAACAGTTGTGTAGATAAAGTAAGGTGAGAGAAATCGTTAAATAAACAAAAGAGAAAATTATAACAGGGTGTTTCAGTATTTTTCACCATATAGTATGATGTTTAATTTAACGCTATCGTACTTTAAATAATTTTAGCCCATAGTTCATAATGATAAATATTTTTTCTTTGTGTTACTGTAAAAATCTACAGATTTTAGATTCATTAAAATCCATACAGTTCAGATAATAGGGACCTATAATATGTATATGATTTTTAATTCCATCGAGATAGACGCTATCTCACTAAACTTTGAGCCCATAAGTCATAATGATAAAGAAATTTCCGTTGTGTCCCTGCAAAAAAAACTATAAGTGTTAGATTCTCTAAAATTCATACAGTTCGTGTGACAGTGACCTATAATATGTATATAAATTTTCAGTTCATTTGAATAAGGCGTTTAGACGCTGTAGCACGTTGAATAATTTAATCCTATAGACCATAATTTAAAGAATATTTTTTTGTGTCCCTGTAAAAATCTATAGATGCTACAGTCACCAAAATATATACAGTTCGTGCGATGTAACCTATAATATGCATATAAATTTGCAGCTCAAATGGTTACGGCATTTAAATGCTGTCACCAAATAATTTCTGCGTATAGGCCATAATGATGAATTTTTGTTGTGCCCCTGTAAAAAAAAACTAGCAGTGATAAATACACATAAAAAGAAATATACATAAAAAGAAAAAATATAATTTAAAAGAAGAAACTCCGGAAATATATAAGAAAAAATACTGTGAGGAAACATACATGTTAAATAAAAATATTAATTATTTGGATAATTTATCAATGTTAATAGTTCAGAAAAATATTCCTAAATGTTTTATGGTTGCAAGGAATGATTAAGAAAAACTATTGCTTATAATACTAAGAAACTATGAATAAAAAAATAAAACTTTAAAATAAAATATAGATATTAAATAAAAATATTAATTATATTAATAATTTATCTTTATTATTAATGTAGAAAAATATCACTAAAATGTATTTTAGGTTGCAGGCAATAATAAAGAAAGAAAAACCTCATTTTTAAAGAAATTATTACAATATATAAGAAAAATACCACATAATCAAATATAGGTTAAGTAACTAATTGCTTTATGTCTATCTCTCTCGCGTTCTCACTCTTTCTCTTAACACTTTCGCGACCGGCATACTTTTGCCTTTTCTGAAACTGATTGCCGGGGAATATTGAAGTAAACTAAAGCTTGTTGCCGCAAACTTTTGATGTTTAAACGTGGATAAAAGTTATATGAAATGTTTTGAAATGTTACCCTTGTAATTACCTGAAGTTTGGAATGAAGATTAGTTATATAATATTAGAACGAACCTATAATACTGTCAAAGAATTGATACTCTAATAATACTATCGAAATAATACTGAAGTATTGTTTCCATAGAAATTCTTGAAATGACGTGAATTCACGTCAGCGTTAACCAGGAATAGAATCTGAAAAGACGTGTAACTTACGTCAGCGGCAACTAGCTATAGAAGTTGAAATGACATAAATTCACGTCAGTGGTTGCGAATGGGTTAAAAAATAATGATAAAATAAAATAAAGCATTTTTCTACAGCATTAACGTTGAAAAGTGTTGTGACTTCGGTTTATCTGTCCGTCTACGCTCTAGTTTTTGAAAATATTATTAAAGTGCTTGAACTTGCTATATATTATTCAGATTTATCAAAGCATGTTTTCTGCTTAAAACAGTGTAAGTAGCAGTAATGGTTTGTATATAGAGACCCACAAAATAATACGGATATATTAAGGTATATGAGTGTTATTTCTTTAAAGTATATTTAGATTTCTTTATGAGGCTGCATATAAAAATAACGAACTTAATATAAATTATTCAGTTGTAGAAACCCAAATTTCTAAAAAATGCGGTGTGAGTACTATTAATGATTTTAAATTACTAAATAATTGAAAAAACTAAAACACTAAAAATGTATTGTTAAAGTGAGTATAAAATGAGTTTTTTATTTATGATTTCTTCAAAAATTGTTTTTATGAATAAAATTGAAGTACATAGTTAATAATACAATAATATACGAAAATTACTACTAATGTTTCATTTACATAATCACACCACAGACAAGGATCTATGAATCACACAAAACTATTCATTGACGTTATGGAATAAAATTGTAAATTGTTGATGAAAATGTCAATTGTGTCATGCGATTTTAACAATTTTCAACAAATTTGAAGTTGGATTGAGGTTAACGGCCCTCTTCACTTACCGTCGCCAGAAGCCCGAGCCAAGGTTATTCTATGGGGAAATTTTCTTTACAAATAACTTATTAACTAATACATATTTTTTAAATCTGTTTTCACCATCAGAAAATTTCTAACTGTTAAATTGATGGACCTTTTTTAAAAATGTATTTTTTTAATTTTTAATATTTTATTTTGAAATTGCAAAATGAAAAAATTTCACATATTGAAAATTCGTATTTTGCCGCTTTAAAATAAAAGATAAAAAATTTAAAAACTAATTTTTTAAAAAAGGTCCGTCAATTTAACATCTGGGAATTTTCAGAATGGGAAAACAGAATTTAAAACTATGTATTAGTTAATAAGTTATTTGTAAAGAAAAATTTCCCATAGCTTCGGCTTCCGGCGGCGGTGAGTGAAGAGGGCCCTTAAGCTATAAGAGCTGTTGGAAAATGTTTTAAATTCCCTGCGAACAACGTGATATTTATTTCTTGTTTTTACTTACTTATTTTATTTTTCTTTATTTTTTCTTTTTATATTCCATTAAAATTCATTTTAATTCTATTTCATTTTAACTTTATAATTCTATCCATTTCGTTTTAATTCTATTTAACTTCAATCATTTAGAGTATAATAAAATATGCTAGTAAAAAAATACGAAAAGGGTTTTTTTTTTTTTTTTTTTTTTTTTTTAAATGTTTCTTATTTATTTATCTCTTTGTTTTGATGATCATGTCGATAGTATCACTTTAAAGAAAAAAAAAACAGCAAGAGATCATTTTTATTACAACCGGAATATTTTTCATCTTATCGTAAACAATGATCCTATAAAAATATGTTTTTCAATACCATGCAGAGTTAAAAATTCATAAAACAAACTTTTAAAATATATAATATACAGCGAATCATAAAATTCCCATTTATTTAACAATTCTGAAATAAAAGACATTACGCCGAAAGCTTCGGAGAGAGGATGATTTATATTTAAAAATTATTCCGAGATTTCAACCTGAAATAACCAGAGCATAAAAGGAAAAAAAAAAAAAAAAGAATTTCAATATTTCAAGTTAGGAATGGATTGCCAAAGTTCTTAAGCATATCGACGATAAAAATACAGATTTATCGATATATACATAGCTAACGATTGAAGAATGTGGATATTATTGAAGAAAATTTCCTTATCAAATTACCGGATGAATTATTGCATAGATCAAAGTATATTTGAGTAATTTTTGACATATATCTTTCATAAAGAAATAAGTTTTAAAAAAAGAAAAAAGGAGTTAGGCAGAATTACATTCAATTTTATGGGTTTCAACGAGAGTGTAGCATTTTAAGAGAGCGTTTCCATATATCGCATTTATTAATGGTTGGAATGGTTTTCGTTGATGTATTTCATACTTAACTTTAAATAATGCGTCATAATAATTTTATGAAACGCGTAAAATTTTCTTAATATATTTTATTAATTTATTGCGGAAGCTCGTCATATGTCACCAGCAAAAAAAAAAAAAAACGTTTAAGGAAAATAAGCAATTTTTGCTCAATGTATTTGCTTAAAAATTTGGAAAATTATCAAGTATATATGATAATTTATATAAAAGTATATCATATATAAATTATACATGTCATGTAAAATTTATATGTGACATACTTTTATTATATATGTATATATAATAAAAGTAATTCATATATAAAGAGATCAAAAATAAAAAGCTTGAAAAATGAAAAAGCAGCAAATTAAAATTTAAAAAACAAACTGTTTTTAAAAATTTTTGATAACAATTCCAGAAACAATTTAATGTTCCCACCCTGCTTAGAGGGCCTCTCCTGATGATGGTCTCAATGACATTTAGGCATTGTTTGTTTTATTTAGTTTTTTTTTTTTTTTTTTTTTTTTTTTTTTTTTTTGCTTACGTTCCTATTAATTATTACCAGATATAATAATTTGTAGTATTACCAAATACATACAGTGTGTATTGGAATGATAGATTCACCAGCATTTTTCAAATTTTCGACTACGGTCAATTTTTTTTTTTTTTTTCTTTTATGCATATGAATAATAAATATCAATTTCATCATAATTTGTGCAAAATAAAGATATTAAAATGTGGTTTGTAGAATCACCTCTCATAGAATGCAATACTGGAAATCTTTCAGATGTCCCTGTACACAAACCACTGGTGGTATTTATTCCATTTTCAACAGGGAACATCCCATAGTATACTTAATTAACATATATCAGTTTCAAAAATTCCATGAGTATTTACGGGAGTTAGAATTTGGTCTGCCGAATAGACAGATAGACAAACCGAAGTCATAAACACTTTTCAGCTTTCTTGGAAAGTGTTAAAAAAAGTTTTATATTGATTTTGGGGCAGAGAAACATTATTCTCCAGTTTTTATGTCACTATCCCCTTGTATGAAACGTCTCAAGCGACATCCCAGTGGCCAGATAAAATTGTGTGAACAGCTACATTTAGTGAAATCAACGTACTTGATTATATTACTTACAAACTTTGAATAAACACCATAAAATGCAATAAACTCGCAACAATTGTTTCGGGTCGAAAAAACACACGACCCTTCATCGGGCGAATAAAGTAAGCACGAGTGCTGCAGTCAAAGCGGCAACGTATAAAATCGTTTAAAATGAAAAGATAAACTTTATAAAGTAGAAAGTAAATATAACTACTCGTGCTTACTTAATTCGCCTGATGAAGGGTCATGTGTTTTTTCGACCCGGAAAAATTGTTGCGTGTTTATTGCATTTTATGGTGTTTATTCAAAGTTTGTAAGTAATATTTTTTACAACGCCAGTTTTGTGGTGCTTTTTTTATTAAATTTGTTGCTTATTTGGGCTTTTAGCATCGAGTAAGTAATTTTGCGAGTGTTTCCGATTTCTTTTTATTGTTGTTATTTGTTAATTTATGCTATTTTCTTCTCGATTTTTAGCCTCTCGTTTCATATTTTTATATTACTCACACCAGTAGTTATATTTACTTTCTACTTTATAAAGTTTTTCTTTACATTTTAAACGATTTTATGCGTTGCCGCTTTGACTGCAGCACTCGTGCTTACTTTATTCGCCTAATGAAGGGTCGTGTGTTTTTTCGACCCGAAACAATTGTTGCGAGTTTATTGCATTTTATGGTGTTTATTCAAAGTTTGTAAGTAATATTTTTTACAGCGCCAATTTTGTGGTGCTTTTTTATTAAACGTACTTGATTGCTGTAAAAAACGCATGGTATGGTTTTATGGATTTGAAAAGTAGTTATATATTTCGAAAATCTTTCTCACTGTATGCCATTAGATTCATTCAAAAATGTATGTAAATATATCTACCCATCTATAGATAGATAGATATATTTACATACATTTTTGAATATACATAACTACATTACATACATTTTTGAATATACATAACTACATTGATTTTTAATTCATTTTAAATTTTGAAAAAATCGACATAAACACGTACCTAACACACAGTGTGTTCTAGTTTATATGATTGAAATATTTAAAAAGAATGCTGTTTAAAAAAAAATTTTCAACGTGAAAGTATGAATTTTTAGCGTATATAACATGAAGCAATAAAAAAAAAAATTTCATCTATAAAAAACTTAAAATAAAATTGGCCTCACTTCACACGTGTGATATAAGAAAAAGATTTACAAAGAAATTCAGTAAAAGGATAACAATACATTTATTTGCATTATAAACGCTGAGATAAACGTCGAAAATTTTCTACTTAATGAAAAGGGAATTAAAAATATTCTTAATATTTTCATATTTTTGATGTAAAATAATTCTTTTCCAAGATATAAATTACACTTTCAGGGGGAAAAAAAAACAGTAGAAATGTAAATTTCGATTACCCGATCGCAAAAGACGGATTCATCAAACAATTTTCTCAAATAAAAAGTTGCTGCGTTGAGAGCTTTAGGCATATGATAATTTCTATTTAAATAAATTTCCACCGCATCCACATAAAATGGCCGGGAAAAATGATCTTTCATATTATGAACCTGAATGAATGGGTGCAATTCCGAAAAGGCATATACGCTAACGGCATAAAATTATGAGTTTTATCGAAAGAAATTATCTACATCATTTTTTTCTTTTATATAAATTATTATGAGCTTAGATTTGCATTTTAAAGGCTGTTTCGCATGCATCTCTGACAACATGAAACGAATTTCTAAAATAGAATTTCATGTTACGCATTTTAAATAGATTTATAACAAAAAGTTATTTTTAGTTTTTAAATGCTTTTTTGTATAGTTTCGAGACAACTGAGTTACATAATTCTTTGCATTTCCATGCTATAACGAGAAATTTGCACTGGAATGTCAGTAAAAATAAAAGACATTTTTCATTAGATTTATTTTTAAAACTAACATGATATCTTAGGTATGTTATTCTGTGGGTTAAAACCATGAATATCAGGTGAGAGACTAGCACTGGCAGAATTCTCCTGTTTAAATTTCCTAAATGATCTTTCCCTTATTTACACAAGTTTCGGAGGAAACCACGAAAAACTGAGCGGAGTCATTCTAAGAGTCTTAGATCGTATTCACGTTCAGAACAAAACTTATGATATCCCAACTTTCAAAACTTTCCCCAGTAACCACCTCCAGCCACTCAGTGTTCCTCTCACATTTAAGCAGATCTCCGAAGTCCCTAGGGTTTCTCACCTAACTACGAATTTTCAGTAATCCAATACCAACAAAGTCTTACAATTAAAATTACTTTAATATCATATTTCATCGTTTATATATATATATATATATATATATTCCCCATCTTATTTTCATTTTAAATTTCTTTTTTTTTTTTCTCTCTCATCTTCCCGAGGGTGTGGCGGTGTCTGGTCCTCGTAAAAATGTGCTGCACCGTCAAGTGCTCGATGGGGTCGCTAAGCAGTCATCGGGCTACCAACGCGGGGCACCATCCCCCCGTGGTGGATCAAAATTGTGATGGTCCCTCTTTCTTCTCCTTTTAGGCCTCTTAGTACATAGTTCAATTCCCCCCATTGGCCCAGCCACTTCGAAATACAACACTATGTGCTACAAAAATTTCCTTCCTACCACCTGTGGCAAGATATCAAATACTGTTTGAAGTTTATAATTTTTTTTTTTTTTTTTAAGTTCATTGTTATGTCTGCCGTTCAGCATTATCGTTGTTAAGCTCCCCTCCCCCCTCTTATTAGCCTCCCCTTTTTGGCGTAATTCTGAGTGCACAGCTATCCTCTTGGCTCCCATTGCGATTCTCCCCCCCCGTCCAAATTCATTTTTTTTTTTTAACTTGATCTCTGGCTCTAGGCTAGTTGTGCACAAATTCAAAATTCTTATTTTGCATCCAGGAAGCGTGTCTGTGCGCTCCGTTCCTTGGGCAATCTGTTGGGCAATCTGGAGGTGTGGTGTGCCAGTCGAGCATTATGTGTCATGAAGCAGAAGTCGCAACCCTGCCTTTCCAGAGCTGTCTATTGAAGTCGCATTGTTGCCTAGCAGAAATGGAGCCAGCAGTCTCCCTGTTCGAAGCCAGAAGTATGAACGAGTCATCGGACACAGCTCATTCTATGTAGCGACTAGATAACTATCTGGCAGTAGGAAGCTATCATGCAGTGATCTGGCGATGAATTCGCTCCGGCGGACAGCATACAACCCGTTAAGCTTGGCTCGTCCAGGCAGGCAGGGGCTGTCCAAAGGTTTCGATGATATCCGAACACAGGAAGATGAGTGTGAATACATCTATAATATTTAAAAATAAATCTTAATTGTTTGATATATATTAACTATTAAAAAAAACTAATTTTAGCATAGGGAAGATTATTATTATTACTTTAATGAGGCTACATAAATTTTTAATTTATGTTATAATTTCAGGCAATAAAATCAAATTCATTTTAATCCTTAAAATTAGAAAAATAATAATCAACATAGCTTCTCAAAGAAATATTTTTCACATGCAGCTTTGTTTAATTTTAACCAATATATGCCGAGATATAGTCAGCTGTAAATAATATAAAATTAACAACAACACTGTCACCTACCATCTGATGTGCTCTAACTTATCTGAAACTATCACAAGAGCATCCAGTTATACTTTACCAAGACAACATATCAACTATAAAAATTGCCGAAAACGACAAATTTCACGCAAAAACGAAGCACATAGAGCTTCGTTACAATTTACTCGGCACACTCATACAGTAAAGCCTCATAAGACTAGAATATAAGGCAACAAAGGACATGATCACCGATATCCTCACCAAAGCTCTTCCAAAAACTGATTTTAACGAACTTCGATTGTTATCGATGAACACTTGAATATTTCTTAGCTTACGAAGTGGTGACAAATTATTTAATTTCAGAAAAAAAACTGTAATATAACTTTCTCAATTCCAAAACTCCTCTCTTCAGTTAACGATTGAAACGCACCTGCTTTGATGTAGGTGTACTGTCTGTCATGTGACAGATTAATGTAACAGTATTCCGCGGTTCTGAATTTTTCTGTTTTGTGTTTAAGAATGTAATACATCTGCGTAGGACGTTTTTTTATCCCTCTGGTCCTACTTTTGACTTCAAGATGTCTAAGATAAAACACTTAAATTTATATATCTAGACATTCATTTATTTAACAGTGGCTGTGTATTATTCAATTTTAATGCAGAAATATTTCTTTATTAATCAGCTTTACTTTGCAGAGAAGTTTGAAATGCAATTACGCATTCTGTTCTAAACCGAAATCATCTCTGTGATTCAATCAACTAGTATTTAGATTTGTACTATTGAATTTGTGAATTACCTGTGAATAACCCACGTAAGTGGAACATTTTATTAGATGACTTATTAATATTACTGTTGATGACTGAAAATAAATTTTCATATTGTTTGATATCTATAAAAAGTAATAATTGAACACAGAACATTCTCATAGCCTCTCAGAACATTTTTGTTCTTACCGATTCTTAGCTCTGTTAAGAACCGCTTATCTTAACTTTAGATTTGTATTGTCTAAATTTGGACCTTTGTTTTTTGGACCTTTGTTTTAAAAGTCATTTCCGTCAATTAAGACTGTGATATATTGCGTAGTAGGAAATTTTGGTACTTATGTGTTCATATATCTTCTGAAATTTTCTAAAATAAATCTGAAGTCTGTTTTAATCGATTCTCAGATTCAATCATATAATTATGAATAACTATATATTCCGACCAATATTGTAAACCATAGGCATTACGTAGTAAATAAACCATATAAGAACTACCATATTAGCATTATTTTGATAAATATATTTTAATAAGTATATTTGATTAGAAAAAAATCAAATCAAGACTGGCATTTTTCGTTGGGATTTAATTAATCATTGGGAAAAAAAATGGAATTAAAATAGTTTACGAATTCAGTTGAAGAAGCGTTGTTAAAAAATCCATATATCTACTAAATATAAGCAAAAATCTTGGTGACAATTCTCTCTAAAATATAAAAGTGGTATCTGATACTAAAATTTTCACATACCACTCCTTGAACATGCCAAAATGGAGCCAACTTATAAAAAGACTCTTTTTTTGAAAGAGTGCATTTTTCACTCTTCGTTAAGAGCGGCGACATTATTCTAAATCACACAACATTTTTTGCTGTTTTATTTTCCCACAAAATAAATAAAGAAAGAAAGAATAAAGAAAAGGAATAAAGAAAAACTAATAAAAGAAAGAAAACAAACAAAACGCATCCAGTAGAGAAATGTGGGGATAGTGTCGTTTTAATACGCGATGGACCTAGATAACGGGTATAGACTATACATATAGGTGAGGTCCGGAATCGAATCTGAGCTTATCTGGCAACAGACGAGAATTTTACATTGAACCAACGGTCATTCCATTCAAGTAACAGTAGCACATCAATCGCAAACGAGAGATAAATCATATTTATTAATTTTTATACCATTCATCTACATAATAATAATGGGACTATAATGAACATGATGTGCTCTTTTGAAGCACAAATTAACTAAGGTAAAAAAAATCATAACCTCAAAATATGCTCAATACTCTAATTCAAAAACAGGTTTTAAAAATATACAGTCGGCAGTAAAAGTATTCGAGCACTAGCAAAAATTCCTGTATAAAACTAGAATGTTGTGGCCACCACATGACTTTCTTCTATATTTTGCTATGCAAATTCACTCAGTAAAATAATTTGTTAAAATTATTATTTAATAAAATTATCTTCCATGATAATGCAGTACGATTTCCATATTAGAGTAGTAGTATAACATTCAATATCCAAAAAAAGTTCATTTTATTCTCGATATTACCTTTTTTTTTTTTTTTTTTTTTTTCGGGGGGGGGGGGGTGTTAAAAATGAAAAAAAAAATCGATAACTTTATTTTCAATTATCGCAGATTGATGATTCAACCATTCGCTTTAAAAGGTATTGGCGAGTTCTTTTGAAAGACACCCATCATGAAATCATCACCCATCATCACCCCCCCCTCCCCCCAGGGGAGGTGACGATGCTCCTACATACACAAAACATACACTCCTACTACCCAGTTTACTATCTCTATTACAAATAATTCTTGTAAATTTCATAATGATTATTAAAAAATAATTCTCTTTGCGCACATTTAAACAAAATTTTGTCCTATACCACCATGTTAAAATTTTAGAAAAAGCAGGATGGCAACGCAACCTGTCAGACAATTTTTACCATGTTTATAGGCACTAATTTATGTCAAGGTGCAACTACATACCAATTTGTATGAAATTCTGTGCAGTAGTTCCTGAGATACAGTTACCACAAAATTTTCTCTCTCTCTCTCTCTCTCTCTCTCTCACACACACACAGGCAGGCAGACAGACAGATATTTTCTAAAAATGGTCAAATCGCGATCTACAGTTCTCAACACGTGTAAATCCATCAAAAACCTAAGGTAAAAAATTTTTACGAATCCAATACTTTCTTCTATTGAATATAGAAGAAAGTAAAAAGTACACTTAATACCGTTTTGGTAAACAAATCCTTGTCGAATCGAGTTCTTACACTGACTAAGAGCAGGATTCGACAAGGATTTATTTAACAAAACTATATTAAGTGTACATTTTTTATATAGGAATTTTTGCTAGTGCTCGGATACTTTTGCTGCCAACTGTACAGACTGAAGGCAAAGTTCAGCTCCACCCACCTTAATTTTAGAATTAGAACGGCAATAACCAGGGCCAGATTATAGCACGGGCACATGGGGCCTCCAGATTTAGGGGACCTCATTTCCAAAGGTTCAGAGGTAATAAATAGTACAATTTTTTCAATTACATGTTTATTAAAATAAAAAAAAAAATTAAAATTTTTCTT
Organism: Salticus scenicus; assembly: GCA_963930645.1. NCBI lineage: Eukaryota > Metazoa > Arthropoda > Arachnida > Araneae > Salticidae > Salticus > Salticus scenicus. Next base: position 354,982,245 of record OZ005650.1, on the reverse strand, counting down.
CTATATTTAATTGAGAGCTTAAAAAATCGTTAAATCGTGTCATTAATTTCGTAAACTAATTTATATTGGCTTATCAATGTGCTTCAGTTTTTTATTTCTCTTGAACATAAAATTAATCATTTTGCTATAGGTTGTTGCAAAAAGGAAGAAATAGAAGGTATAATTGAAGGGAAAATTTAAAAATGCACTATTTTTTATTTTATTTATTTATTTTTAATTTTTAATTTTTAATTTTTAATTTTTGTTTATTTATTTATTTATTTATTGGGTCCTTTTGGCGAGCTCTATCGAGGAGAGGACGGGGGCTCCAAATAGCATCAGTGCCCCGGGTCTTCAAAAAGCATAGTCGGGCCCTGGCAATAACTATTGCCTTAAACGTGATATCTAGGTATAGTAAGGTGGCATGGTCTACAAAATAAGATTAGGGTACCGTTCAAAAGTTATCTTGGGGTACCAACACTTTAGCAGACACCCTATATATACTTGCATTAATAAAAACATATATATTTCTTTTGGTTGATTTGATATCTTATTTCGTGCAATGTACACGATACATTTTTTCATATGGATAGAATAAGTACGATTTTATTCAGCTATGTATTCAAATTTCAGAGAACGGAAATTAATAAATGCGTTACAAACAATGTACGATATTTTTAAATGATATTTTAAATCATCCACAATCACTATGAAAAATAAAATAATTAACGTTTAAGAACAAATTGATTAAAATGTTCATGATTTATTATTTTTTTCTAAAAATAAAAAACGCTAAAGAGTTAACGAGGGCATACGTTTAGCTAAAATCGTAAGCGAACACGATATAAATACCTAAATAGCAGTCTGTTTCCGTTGTAAATTATCTACTTCCTTGAATTAAACATTTTCCATCCATCTAAATTTAATTTCGCTTCTAAAGAGTTCGCTTTAAATTGTTGAGCGAATAGAGAATGTTATCAAGTGTCAAATGGACAGTAGCTGACATCTAATGCAACTCAGGTTAGAATTCAACATGAAATAAGCATGTTGTAGTTGAAATTCTGACGAACGTAATTTGGTAAAGGTTCATTTTATTTGCTTAAACATTTGACTTAACATTGGATATTGCTTGTCGATTACATAAGATATTTGTTAATACCAGTGTTGCCAACTTCTAGAAACTTTCTTGTCCAATATCCATCACTATTTTTCAATTGCAATATTTTTCGAACTGCATGTCTGTCTAATCGACTATCATATATATCAAACATCCTTCTTAAAAACTATTGATGGTTATTAAAAATAAGTTCCTATAAGTTGGCAACACTGGTTAACACAGTATATAGCTCAGAATTCTATCCTTATTGAAGTTGAGAATGCTTTTCAAACAAATGTACAGGATTAAAAATTATAGTTATATTTGTAGGCTTTTTGATTTTTCAGACATTAGTGATTCCGGATTTATGTTCTAAAATTGAGTACAAAGCAAACACTTATGTAAGTATATATCCCAACCGCATTTTGTAAAGTGAAAACTTCAATAGTGTCTAATGAACAATTCTTACTTTCCATTTATTGTTCTTAACCCTTGACTGTGGGGATATTTCCCTATTCTGAACAGTAAGGCCCTCCTTTTGTCGTTTCTTTTAAACGTTACAAGTGTTAGAGGAATTACATTTTATCTTCAGAGGAACGCCTTTAAGACATACCTCGATTTTTTTAATGCCGCTATAGAAGCAGCATTTGTCCTCTAAGGCTTAATCTAAAACATCTTTACAATTAATTTCAAGCTTCTACTCTCGATAATTAAAGAATGATAGAAGTGGAAATCGTAAATTTTTAATTTAATTTTCCAGAAACTACTCAAGATATCCTGTCAAAGTTGAAACTATTTATAAACTAGTATATAACCCCGTCAAAAATGACGGAATGTGAACGATAAATCTTGAAAACAATGTTTAGATCATGAAGATTGCCACGTGATCATTTAAATGTAGTTTCAGTTTTTGTTTATAAATCAAATGTGTTTCGATATTTTATAATTTTCGTTCTGAAATTAAAAAAATTCTACCCGATATATAAATATGAATGACAATAAAAAAACTGCTGTTTGACAAAAAATATAGGCCCGAAAACACAACAGCAACAACACATCCCAGTGTTCCATTAAGTGCTCTATTTAAAGTCCTCATAATAAGAATAATCTAGTGTGTCACTCACACGACTTTCTCTTACACTGAAATTTAATGCTATAAGTACAGGTTGGAGATTAAGAGGTAAGATAAAAAGTACTGTTATCTAAACCTATGTTAAACAATTCAAATTAGGCTTCGGAAGAGTTTTATATGATAATTAGTTCTGGCCCCCCTCAACCCGCCGTTTCATTAATGCACCTACATTTATATAGAATTTAATTCGATTATTAAAAAATAATTCAGTTTAAAAAAAATAATTTATTAAAATTATTATTTAAAAAAGTTATCTTGTATGATAATACAGACGATTTCCATATTAGAGAAATAGTATAACACTAAATATCCAAAAAAAAGTTGAATTTATTCTCAATATTAAAGTAAAAAAAAAAAAATGTTAAAAATGAAAAAAATCAATAACTTTATTTTAAATTATCGTAGATCGATGGTTCAACCATTCGTTTTAAAGGTATTGGCGAGCTCTTTTGAAAGATACCCATCATGAAAATCTACTCCACTCGAGGGAGGACATCTACCACAGGGGGGGGAGGCGAGGCTCCTACATACACAAAAAAAATTTTCCCAGTTGACTATTACAAAAAATATGTATTCGTTTCATTTGGTTTAGTGCAGTCTATAGATGTTAAATTCTACTTACCTGCAATTTCCCCCATAGACGTAATGTATTTGACTGTCCTTGTACACGAACCATTTGCTTCATCTTCACAAAAAGCTTACTGTAGCATCCCTATATGATACACATTTAGAATACCGAGTTTGGAATTTCTGCTACTATTTGTTCTTGAGATATGCTGATAACAGACACACAGACAGACAGACACAGAGACCATTCGCTAAAAACGTGATTTTCGTATTCAGGGGACCCCAGAACATATAAGTATAACAAAAACTCACGTTCGAAAATTTGACCCTAAAACAATACTTTCTCGACCCTATGGGTAAGAGGAAGTAAATAACGATTCACTTCATTTTACCAAAATACATTTTTTTAAGACTATCGAAGATCCTGTTTCCAAATACGTAAGCGAAGTGTCACGTTACTGACCGTCCGTGGATGCAAGAAAAAGATTCCCTATATTAATCGTCCATTGTATTTTTTGTAAAAAATAATTAAAAATCGAGGAAAATTATTTCCCGATTTTAATACCCGTATTTGGGTATAGATATGCTATCGTATCCCTGTGTTAGATTGAGTTATTTTGCTGTCAAATTGACAAAATTTTAAATTTCAAAACTGTGTCATCTTTGGCGTTTTTTGTATTTGGCGATTAAAAATATACTACGAAAATATACATGCCATATGTTTATTTTCGTAATATGTATTGTATGAAATATTGTTTCATATAATTCATCGCTCTCTTAATATAAGTTGTTAAAATAACCATGATTTTTGAAACGAATAAAATATGTTCGCCAAATAATTTGGCGATATATTTTTTCCGCCAAGGATGACATATATTAAATCTATTCCGCTGCAACATATGAGTATCTTATATCAGACACTTTATTTAGACATTTGAAAACAAATTTGACTTCAAATTATAATAGAATATTTATCATTTTCCTTTTAATTAGTATATTAGTTGGATATTTATTGTGTAAATATCATCCTTTGAAATGAAATGCTTATGTTTTCAATCGAATATGGAAGTTTGCTATTTTATTTTTCTAAAGTTTTGAAATTTAAAATTTAGATTTTATCAATTTTACAGCAAAAACAACTTAATCTAGCGCATGCACACAATAACTAATACATATCTATACTGAAATATGGGAATTAAAATCGGGAAATAATTTTCCTCAATTTTTAATAATTTTTTACAAAAAATCCAATGAGCGATTAACATAGGAAAGCTTTTTCTTGCATCCACTGACGCCTAGTGACGTCATCACTTTGCTTGCGTATTTTCTAACTAACTATCTAATAATTACAGACACTCCATACTAACCCAAATTCACCTCTACTCTATACTCCCAACCAGCTATCTCACCCACAACATCGCCAAAATATCCAGGATCCAGCTAGGGACTTTCTCATTCTCAACCGAACATTTTATCTTGACTCGACATTATCACCTTAGACTACCCTACTTTCAATACTCATTTCAACTGGTGACCTTTACTTGCCCAACCAAACATTCTATCCCAACTATAACTTTACACTAATTTCAAAACTAAAATCAACTGGCGACATTTACGTACTGAACTCGACGCCAATCATACCTTACAATGTAAACAAATAATGAAGCTTGATAAAAATATTTAAAGACTTTAATATGTTTTTACAAATATTTTAAGATTTTTAAGGCTTTAATGGACCATATTCCCACTTTGGGTTCCAGGCTACAAGAATATCAGCTGGTTAGGCAAACAATCCTCAACTCTACCATAGAAAAGCATTGTGGCTTGAAAATTTTTATCTTGCAATATTATTTATAAGAGTTACAGATTATATGAAATTGAAGTAAGAGTGATATAGTGATACCTTTGTTTTGTTTTTAATCCAGTTTTAGTAATATACTTTAATATTAATCAACATATGTAATATTAAAAGTTGCATGTGAACTGTGGCGATGTTAACAAATTTAAATGGATGTTCCATTTAATAAATTACTTTATTAAAGTGATTGAAATTCTAATTATTTAAGCTTTGATGTCTATATATATGCGTGTCTGTATAAAATGTTCTTATTAATCTTTTATCCATTATATATATATATATATATGTGTGTGTGTGTGTGTGTGTGTGTGTGTACATAAAATGTTCTGCAGTTTTACGATATGGAATAGTCTTAACTTTTTCATTTGATTCAGTTGTTTACATTTCTCTTTTGTTCTTGTTTGAACAGATATCTGATTATTAAGTTTCACTGCAGAAATATTTAGGAAAATGTTATGCGTAACAATAAAATAGCATCTTGAATCTAGTTTGTTTACAAAATATCGGCCACGTGTTCGGCGATTTTACCTACTGTGACGTCACAGGAATATTGTCTATATGTTTTAGAAATAATTTAAGCGTTTCTTTTAATGAAACAGTCAAAGAGTCGTTCATTCGCAATTTAAGAGTTGTCCATTTGGAATTTGTATTTTCTGAATGGCAACAGTTTATGTTTGTTTTTATTTGACATTGTGTTGTTTATAATCATGAAATTACATAATTCTATTTATAGGTTCATGTTTGTAATAGCCAGTGATCCGTTATATTTAATTAAACATTTAAACATTACAATTGAATAGTTTTTCAAGGTTTTAGAGGGAAATAAATAACAATATGTGCGATACAAAACATGTCTGAAAATGATATGTATGTTTTCGTAAGTTAAATTGAACAAACGGGGAAAAAAAAAAAATGGCTGCCAAAAGTCTCAGTTTTGAAGCGGCGTAAACCGGAATCGTGAATGACAGGGTCATTATATATATTAATGTCTATGAATTACATATATATTTTTTAAATTGTCACTTGATTAAAAACAGTGAAAACGATAAGTACATTTTAGGTTGTTGCTTCCCCTCCCCCCGAAATGCAATATATTAAAAAGATAAAAATTTATGTAATTTTTAGCTAGCTATTATATACTTAAAAAATTGCAGAGTCCAGTTCATGAACACTAGTTAAAAAAAAAAAAAAAAACATAATTCATGTCAAATATCCACATAAAGTAGTTCATTTTGATACGTTCTATCATACAAAATATTGATATACCTACAAATAAGAATTATTTGGAATCAAAGGTTAATCATCGCCACTATTTTCTTCAACAGTTGTAGTTATACTATGTTTTATCGAATATGGATATCAATATTTCAGATGGCTTCAAAATTTTTTATTTGTAATGCTAATTGGATTTTAGTGACGGTTTACTTATTTATTTATTTAAAATGCTGGATACAGTGCAGTCACATATTCTAAAACTAGCAGTGAGGACGCGTCCAAACTGTTGGAAGGATGCCAACTTGACCCGACAGTTTGAAATTTGAAAAACATCCCGTAATTCCGCTCTCTGTGCTATTGCCCATTTTCTCTGAGTCAGATGACTGTCACCCCTAATTTAGCACTGGACTCGTTGAGTTAGCACTTGCGCAGATGCTTCCATGGTTTCATGAAATGTGGTCGAAGAATACTTGAGGATTCGTGTTACAAAATTTGTTACAAATGTTTTTCAAGCACTTATGGAGAAATGTATTCTATTACTCTACCACAATTTACAAAATCAGAAAGAAAAAATTTTAATGTTTACAAGAGTTACAATAAATGTGATGATTCGATTTTTGGATTATTGGTATGTATTATAAGGCTAATATAACTATTTTTTAATCCTTTCCCACGTAACTGAAAATGTTTTACGACTTTGATTTATTGTTTATTTTTCTGTTACCAAACTTTCCCGAATTAACTATATGAAAATTAACTTATGATATAGCGATAACTTAAGTCCCTACTAAATATGAAATGTATAATTTTTATATTTTAACAGCAACATCTAATATTATTCAGTATCATTATACTACATTAACGAATGGAAGTTCATTAATGTGCAATTAAATTACAATAAATTATTTTAAATATACATAAACTGATATATACTGTAGAAATTTTGCACAGCATATTTTTATTGAAATACATATTTTTAACATCGAAACTCTTTTACAAGTCTTTTACAGGTAAAATACAATAAATTGTTAACAAAATCATATGTTTAACTAAAATTGTAAGCGAACATGACATAAACACCTAATGAAGCATTTGTTTCCTTTGTAAAATATTCTCTTCCTTGAATTAAATATTGTCCATCCATCTAAATTTAATTTCGTTTCTAAAGAGTTGGTTTAAATTATTGAGCGAAGAGAGAAAGTTGTCAACTGTCAGCTGGACAGTAGCTGACATCTATATTGTAACTCTTGTTAGAATTCGACATGAAATTAGCATGTTGCTTTTGACGAACGTAGTTTGGGAATAAGTCGTTTTATTTGTTCATTTAGTATGTTATTGCTCTTCGATTACATAGGACGTTTGTTAACGCATTTATACAACTGTAACTTTGATCCTCATTTTACAGAGTTGGAGAATATTTTATCAAACAAATGTCAAGGGTACCACAAATTATAATTACGTTTTCGTGACTTATATATATATATTTATAATGCTGGGTGTTTGGGGATTTATGTTATAAAATAATTAACCGACTTCAAAAAGGAGAAGGTTCTCAATTCAAAGCGCAAGGTTTTTCATGTTGTTGTTGTTGTTGTTGTTTGTTTGTTTGTTTGTTTGTTTGTTAGCTCATAACTTCTGAACGGATGATCCGATTTCGGTACTTTTTGTTTTGTTGTAAAGGTCTTGGTCTGAAATAGGTCTCATCGCAATATCTTTACGATCAAAAGAAAATACAGGGCGCCCAAAAAAGTCAGTCCCGACTCTTTTAACTGCTGAACAGCTGCAGCTATAGTCATAAAAGCGGTATGTAGGTATAGTAAAGTGCCCATGAGCTACGTGACTCAACCGTCTACAGTGCCACTTGGGGGAAAACAGCGGAGTTAGCGTTCCTATCTCGGAAACGGTTCAAGATAGAGGAAAAAAGTTAATTATAAAATTGCAGAGCATCATCGATTTAGTATGAAAAGACAGTTTGTAGGCATTAATGCTAAAAATGGAACGCTTAAAACGGGCATTTGTTTGTTTACAGTTTCCTATTTTGTGCACACTTGAACGACATTGCATACGTTGTAGCGTAGCGAGTGACATTTATGCTATCTAAAATTCAAAATATGGGTTATTGTAAGCGGTCACATCGATTCACGCATAGACGTTTTAAACCGACTTCATAAAGGAAGAGGTTCTCAATACATGCATGTTTCTTATTGTTGTTGTTGAAATTTGTTAGCTTATAACTTCGTAAGAGGTGCTTTAATTTTATTACATTTTTTTTTGTTGTTGTTGTTGTCATAAAAATCTTGGCTTGAAATAGGTTTCATTATGATTTCATTAAGATATAAACAAATTTCAGGATACTCACAAAAGTCCGTTCGCACTTTAACTACTGAACGACGCAGCTACACTGGTAAAAGTAGTATGTAAGTATCGTAAAGTGGCCATGCGCTACGAAATGCGACCGTTACAGCGCCACCTGGTGGGAGCAGAGCGCAGTTAGCGTTTCTATCTCGAAAACAGTACAAGGTACGAGAGAAAAAGTAAATTACAAAGTTGTACTGCATCAATGATTTAGAACGGAAACATATCTTGTAGACATAAATGTTAAAAAAAAAAAGTTGTTTAAATGTGCATCTGTTTGTTTGCAGTTTTCTACACTGTAAACAAATAAAAACTTTTATTTCGATGTTGAAACTTCTGTCCGGCAGCTGCAGTGCATATTTTGCTCTTTGTTTGAATGTTACGCTGCGCACTTTCAAGCGTAGCGGGTGACATGTATTCACTCTAAAGTTCAATATATGCCTAACAGAATACAGCGTATCCTTTGTTTACATTTCTAAAGCCTTTTTAATATAACGTAAGTTCATTCAATAGATAGTTTTTTTCTCATATCCGACAAAGGCAAGAAAAATGACACAATTTAAAAATACAGCATTTGAGAAAAATCGAATTAAAGATACTGACACAACTGTCTCTCGAGTGGATAATTTTCTGCATGGAGTTGTTTTTGTTCGCATTGGGTACATTTCATATGTTTTTGAGTGACATAAACCATTTTTTGAGTTATGTCACTTTTCTTGGGGGTCACTTTGGGGTCACTTTTGGGGTTTGGGAAACTGCCATCGAACGTCTTCTGATGCTCTATATGAATAAATTTTCACTGAAAAGAAAAAAATAACATCTTTTTGTAAAAAAAATAGAACCGACTCCATAAAGCAACTACTATTCAAACAACTTAAAAAAAAAAAAAAAAAAAGTATAAAATGAAATTGTAAATTGCGCCTAACAGTATAAAATATTTTCTTTCGCCAAACAACCTATAACACTACAATTAATCATGACTTTTGAAGTCGGCGCAAAAATAAATAAAAATTGATACCTTTATTCAATACAAAAATCAAATTCTATTCAAAATACAGATCTCACACTGTCATCTGCAACACGCAGCCGAAAACTACTTTGATTTAAGAAAACAAATAAGATTTCATAAACTGCAAAAGTGAGCGGAGCTGCTAGTATCTGTCGTCCTTGGTGAAAGAAAAATCACCAAATTATCTGGCATATTTAATTTCTTTGAGAAATCATGGTTATTTTAATAAGGTATATTAAGACAGCAATCAAGAATATGAAACAATACTTCATATAATATATATTATGAAAATATACATCTTGCGTGTATATTTTCGCCATTACGTTTTCATCGACAAATGCAAAAGCCACCAAGGATGATAGTTATCAAAGTTATACCAAGTTTGCAAAGGAAACTCTAAAATTTAGCATAAACGTAAATACCGGATTGCGAAGAATGTTTACTGTTCTATGTACATGTTACTAATGGACCAATTGTATGCAGTGATAAAACAATAAAGGAAACATGAAAATGGATCATTCGAGAAAACAGCATTTGTAGCTATCGGTCTAAAAACAAATCATTAAAAACTAATTAAATTTTATTTAATTTTGCGCCGACTTCAAAAGTCATGATTAATTGTAGTGTTATAGGTTGTTTGGCGAAGGAAAATATTTTATACTCTTAGGCGCAATTTACAATTTCATTTTATACCATTTTTTTTTTTTTCTTTTTTAAGTTGTTTGAATAGTAATTGCTTCTTAGAGTCGGTTCTACTTTTTTACAAAAAGATTTTATTTAGTTCAAAATGTTTTTCAAACACTTATGGAAACATGTATTCTGTTATTCTGACCATTTACTAAAAATTCAAGAAAGAATTCACAAAATGTTAATGTTTATAAAAATTTAAATTGTGTGATGTCGCCATTATTAAATTATTGGCAGAAATTATAATGATAATGGGCATTTCGATGTTTCTAAAAATGGCTTATTGTTCCAGTTTATCTGTTTTCGAACTTTTGAAAATATATATCTCGATTTCTGTAAAAATAGATTTGTGGTGTTGCGGATTACAACCACCTGACCGCCAAGAAAAAAGGCAGAATTGTAATATTGTTTTCACTGTGCAGTTTTGTAATGTTCTAAAATAAAGGTTATAGTATCTTGTCAATAAAAACATAACAATGTACGGGAGAGGGTGTCACAGTGTGACAATTTTCACTTATTTTATAATAATTTTGAAGAAAAATTTAAAAGAAAAATGAAATACAGAAAAATATTTTGGCAACTTGTAGCTTTAATTGTAATCTTTTTATTCGTAAATAATAATAATAATAATTTTATAAAGGTACTTAAGCTATCCCATTGTGCCCCTCAAGGAGGCACAGTAGAACAGGGAACGGGATACAGTGGGACAATCAGTAAGGCACATACAAAATCAGCTATCACAACGCATTATTATTATTATTAAATGTGTGAATGTTAAACACATGAGAGATGAAAACAGTTTTTAAATTACAACACTTAAAGATAATCTATAATAATGAAAAACGTTTAAGAAGTGAAAAATTCTTTACAAAATAATGTACAATAATAATGTATAATAATTATACATAATAATAAATTAAAAATAATAATGTAACAGAAAATTAAACAGAAAAATATAATGAAATGCTTTCAAAAGTTCATTTTAATATGGAATATCATAGGAAGTCTACAAGAAATGATAACTGTATCATTGTTTTTTCTGTCCCCTTACAGGTCATAGGTTTTGGTAATTTCATTTCAACTCGGCAAGGACAGCTGAAAACGTTACGTCGCCAAAAGTAAAATTGTATTCTGGAAAAAGTGTTTTTTACGTACTTCACAAAAATATTCAAAATAATGTGTGATGATGACGAGTCATTAAAAAACATTTAACAATATTATAATAGTAGTCAACAGGTTAGTAAGCTATCCGCGATTGTAATGAAATGCTCGCCCTCTGGTGGGCTAAGGTGAAATTATCACACCACTGCATATCATCATATTATGCAATCGATTTTCCATGATGTAATGGCGGAGAAAGAGCAATAATGAATACACGTGTCTATTATATTTACTAACAACTGCAGTTCAGAGAGCACCATCTACCGATCATTACAAACGCGGATTAAATGTGTTTTAAGTGTCATCTAAATGACATCGAAAATATTTTATTTAAACAACACATCATTAAAATCACTTTCATAAATAAGTTAATTTTAAATCTTGATTCTAAAATATTTTTACACTAGCAAACCTGTGCGAAATTTTCGCAAATTATTTCTTTTCAAAATTTGAAAGTTGCAAGTATTATACCATGTTCCCACCCAATTTAAATTTTAATTCATCAGAAGCAAAATTATTAATTGTTTTTGTGGGATGAAACGTTAATGATAATTAATCTAGAATCTGAAATAAAATTCCTGTTTAATGACCCAGTTTTCATAATTCTCCAGGAAAGGCAACTTTAGTATAAGACCCTCACAACGATTTTTAAATTTTTGCCGCCATGTTGGCGATGCTTTTTAATCATTTATACGTATTTTACCATGTTTTTATTAACTTCTATACCTGTTTGTTTGTTTGTATGTGTGTATGTATGTTTGTTTGTTTGTTTGCTTGCTTGTCCTGTACAAATCTTGCAATCGAATTTTAACTAACTTCCCTACTAGCTAGACATTTGAAACTTTCACAATAGCTCACAACCCGATGACAACACAATACTTCGAAGTCCAATTTTCGAATAGTTTTCTTATAATTAATTAAAATATGAAAATAATAACCTCCTAATACCTTATAAATAGCTATTGAAATCAACGAGATATATAAAATAGAGTGCTGATTCAATGGATGAAGGAATGGCTTTCCGTGGTTCAAGATGAATCACGTGACATGCTCCAATAGGTTGCTGTATTTGGCCCTTTATCGCTATTTTGGCATTTAAAATATCAGTTCGACAAATTATCATTATTATTAGGTAACATGACAGTCCTATGACCGAAATAAATTGTTTTTAAAATAATTTTACACATATTTCAAATTTTAATAAATAATAAAATACCTTTTTTTTCATCGTTTCCCAACAAAGTTTAAAAGTGTTTATAAAAGAAAATGTAAATTTTTAAAGAGCTAAATTTAACAACAAATAATAATTTTTCAACTATTTTTAAGCATTTTGTCAGTTAAAGTTCAACTACACGAAATAAAAAAGAAGTAAAATCAAAATCAAAATGATTTAGAACAGAAGAATATTAAACTACGTAAGTAAGCAAAAACATTGGCGATTAGGACTTATGCGAAGAACAATCTCCAAACCGTTGCCATAGAAATTTACTGAAAATAAGCTGTTACCGAGGGAACCACCGAATACGCAGGTGCAAGGAGAGCATGTCACATGACTCATCTTGGACCTTCTCAAGGGTTACCATTTATCACTCTACTTTATATATCTCGTTGATTGAAATATTAGCTATAATTTAATTGTTGCCAAAAAAAATTTACGAGTTCATTTTCTTTCGACATAAAAATAAATAAATGGGATTAAATAAATAATTTAATTAAACGTGAGCGTTAAAAAATTGTAAAAAGTTAAATTATATATCTCGCAAAAATTGTCGTCACTATCGGTTTAAAGATTTCATGCGCATTGATAAAGTGCTAATGTAGTTAGTTCTATAGCTATGATTCAACAGAAAATTTAAAAGCATGGTTTATAAAAAGTTTTTATCTTATATATTTTTTATTAACTTCTATTTTTGTTTGTTTGTTTGTATGTTTGTTTGTTTGTCCGGTACAATTCTTGAAATCGAATTTTAACTAACTTCCCTACTATCTAGACATTTGAAACTTTCACAGTAGCTCAGAACCCGGTAACAACACAATACTTCGAAGTCAGATTTTCGAATTTTCGAATAGTTTTCTTTTAATTAATTAAAATATGAAAATAATAAGCTTCTAATAGCAATAAAAATAGTCATTAAAATATTAGCTATAATTTAATTGTTGCCAAAAAAATTTACGAATTCATTTTCTTTCGACATAAAAATAAATACATTTAATTGAACGTGAGCTTTAAAAAATTGTAAAAAGTTAAATTATGCATCTGGAAAATTGACGTCATTATCACTTTAAAGATTTTCTACACATTGATAAAGTGCTAATGTAGTTCAGGATGCAAATATATGTTGTTCGGAAAGGATTAATATTTTATTTTTAAAACCAACTTTTTTTTTTTTTTTTTTAAATTCAAATTTCCCGTGACTCTTTAACCAATCACATTAGAACGTCCATCTTTGGAGTATCGATAATAAGGGTTTTCTCGCCAAAAGTTGCCAAGGGCAAAAAGTCGCCACATTTGGCGCCAAATCCTTTACCTGTCTATTTGAGCTTTTTAATGCGTTTTAAAGGGAAAATTAAGCTATTTTAACGCGAAAAAGAGCTGGAAATGCAGAAAATTGACATTTAGCAACTTACTAAGTCTCTTTGAAAGAATTTATACAAAAAAAAATACAATTATTTACAATTTCGTAACAATACGCATTGATAAAGGGCTAATGTAGTTAGTTCTATAGCTATGATTCAACAAAAAATTTAAAAACATGATTTATAAAAAGTTTTTTATCTTATATTTTTTTTATTTTATTTTTATTTTATTTTTTACCATGTTTTTTATTAACTTCTATTCTTGTTTGTTTGTTTGTATGTTTGTTTGTCCGGTACAATTATTGCAATCGAATTTTAACTAACTTCCCTACTATCTAGACATTTGAAACTTTTACAAGAGCTCAGAACCCAGTGACAACACAATACTTCGAAGTCCGATTTTCGAATTTTTCATTAGTTTTCTTATAATTAATTAAAATATGAAAATAATGGCATCCTAATAGCGTTAAAATAGCCTTTAAAATGTTAGCTATAATTTAATTGTTGCCAAGAAAATTTACGTGTTCATTTTCTTTCGACATAAAAATAAATACATTTAATTAAACGTGAACATTAAAAAATTATACAAAGTTAAATTATGCATCTCACAAAAATTGACGTCATTATCATCTTAAAAATTTTATGCACATTGATAAGAGCTCTATGATTCATCAGAAGATTTAAAACATATATATAGAGAGAGATATATTTATATATATATATATATATTTTTTTAATCTTATAATTATTACTTGTTTATTTTGGCATAAATTTTGTTTAAATAAAAAAAAAAAAAAAAACTTGTAACTTAGTAATATATTTTTTATTATTACGTTTTTTTAGTTAGTTTATGACAAAAAGTTCATATTTTGCTTAATTTTTAAAGTATTGCTAGTTTAAATAAGGCTTGCAAAAATTGTAAAGATGCAACTTTTAAAAATAGATTTTTCTATAAAATAATCTCATCAGACAAATGTCGTCTTTTTTTTTTTTTTTTAATCAGATCACTAAATTAAGTTCGCGCGCGTAAATATTGCTTATGTATTATTTTTCATCCTCGCGAATTTTACTACTTCACTATCGTATCTTTTCTACAAAATTTAATTGGAATTGGTCCACGTTAGAGAAATATTTATATATATTGTCCCATTGTACATTGACGTACAAGGGGACAATGAAATTTCTGTCTAATTAAGACGACTATTGTCTAATTAAAACACTGCTGTTTTAGTTAATACTTTCTAATTAAAACAACTATAGCATAGAAGTTACTTTAAAATGACATAGGGTTGCCTAGTCAAGTATGTCAAGAAATAGTCCTAAGCCTCAGAAATAATACCAAGTTTTAAAGGTTTTTAGCACAATCTGAAAGAAACATGAAAAATGTTTTTTTAAAAAAAAAGAAGGAGAAGAAAAGAAAAGAACATTCTTGCACTTTGGGTTAAAAACCTTTAAAATTCGATAGTTTTTTTTTTTTTTTTTTTTTTTTTTTTTTTTTTTAAGCCGACCGCTATTTTTTGACGTACTTGACTAGTCAACCCTATGAAATTTTAAAGTAATAACTTCTATGCTCTACATTCTGGCACCAGTTTCATCTTTTAAATGTTCATAATTTCATTTTTATCTTTTTTAACATTTTTTAGCAAGGGTGAAAAGCGTCACTGACTTCAGTTTGTCTGTCTGTCCACATTCAAACTCACGTAAATATTCATGGAATTTCTTGAAACTGATATATGTTATTCGAGTTTGATAGGGGATGTTTTCTATTGAAATGGACTGAATACCACTTCTGGTTTGTATACAGGGACACCTAAAAGTATTTCAAAGCATTGCGTTCTATGAGAGGTATTTTTATAAACCATATTTTAATAACTTTGCATGACACAAATCTTAATGAAATTGAAATATTTTAGTCAAGTTCACTATCAGATGTTTTCTATTGAAAATGGAGTAAATACCACCACTCTTTTGTGCACAGGGACAACCGAAAGTATTCCAAAGCAATGCGTTCTATGAGAGGTATTTCTATAAACCATATCTTAATAATTTTACTTGGCACAAATCTTAATAAAATTCAGATATGTTGTTCATATGGGAAAAAAAAAAAAAAAAAAAAAAAAAAAAAAAAAAACTTTCTATAGAATACATGACCAGCATTAATATTTACAAGTCCACACAAAAATATTCAGTTACTAACTTTTCCCGCGGAGAACGTCTGCATGATAGTACCTACATACCTTATAATTTTCAGAAAAATTTCATAAATAATATCATTGGAAATTTTCAATTTTTCTCTCTATCTCTCTCTCTCTCTCTCTCTCTCTCTTCTTTTTCAATAAAAGATATTTGAATTTTTTATATATGCATTATGATTTCAATTTTATAAAATAATTTTTTTCCGCTGATAAATAAATAAAAAGTAAAACAGTTCATTCTATTTATAATGAATGAAAAATCCTAAAACATATACACTAAGGGACAAAAAAAAAAAAAAAAACGCTCTTGGATATTTCCCTTTTCACTTTCTACAATCGCAAATTTTATCGTTTAAAAAGCAAATTTTCGAACAGATTTTATTATGTCAGCCTTCACGTATACTAAAGCATTGAGCCCAGTGTTAAAAACAAAATGCAGTTGTCAGGAAAACTGTAATTTTAGAAAGTATTTCAAAAATGATAAGAATAAGGCAGTTAACGATGCCACAAAAAGTATTAATTTTAGAACAAAAATCTAAAAATATTTTAATACGTGAGATGACAAAATAACGAAATGTTAACGAAATATTGTTGAGATGTTTTTAGCAAGATATAAAATTTTTTTGCTGCTTAAACTGGGAATTTTGCTTTAGGCAGCTACGTTGCTCATCCAAGCGAGGTGACCGTAAGTTAAAATGCAAATGCTTAAAAAGTCGGTATGTATCATGTTCAGAACTTAGAAAATATTTTTAAAAAGAAATGTGTAGCAAAGTACTTTCTTTAAAAATATCGCGGAAACAATTAAACAAAACAGGTTAAAAACAAGAAGATCTGCAAAAAAGCCATTAAGGACAAGAATTAAAAAAATACAAGACTTCAGTTGACTAAAAAAAGAAAAATTAGCAGTTAATTACACTGCTCTGCATAAAAAAAAAAAAAAAAAAAAAAAAAAAAAATCGAGATCTGATTCCATTCTTGCAGATTCTTATGTAAAATTACCTCCTGAATCCGATTATGACCCCATTTTGCCCAATAACCCACCGTTTTCTAGATACACCCCCTCCCTCATTTTT
This sequence comes from Salticus scenicus, assembly GCA_963930645.1. Classification (NCBI taxonomy): domain Eukaryota; kingdom Metazoa; phylum Arthropoda; class Arachnida; order Araneae; family Salticidae; genus Salticus; species Salticus scenicus. The sequence continues at coordinate 354,965,341 of OZ005650.1, read as the reverse complement.
TTCATTGTTTGGTAATTTTATACCCGTCAGTTTAATTTGGAGAGGAACGGTATTGTTTTTACCGTTAAATGTCTTCTGACCTGAGGAGCTACAGAGGTAGAAAGTTCTAAAAACACGAACATTTGTAGTAAGGAGGAAATTTGAGGGGATTTGTGCCCAGAAAACAAAAGAAAAAACAATCAGATTCTGTTTCTTTCTTACTTTCATTCTTTTTCTTTTCTTTTTTTTATTTTTTTTTCGCAATATTTCTCTTGTTTTTTACATATTCCAGCTTCCAGTTTGCCATTTTTTTACCAAAACACCCCAAATAATAAAAATTATACAGTGAAATTTTTTTCAAAATGTTCGTGAGTGGAGTAAAGTCTCTAATCTCTCGCAAGAAAGTTTGACTGATTCACTGTACGGCGTTTGCTTTCATTGCGTTACATGAATTCGCGTTTTGCGAGAGCGCGTTTTACGAGAGTTTACTGTAATCATGAAACTATATTAATAGTTATTACATCTGACAAAATTATTAAACACTTTTGTTTTGGGAAAGAGCATTCAAAACCGTAATGATAAAGTAAGTTTTTCTCCTATTAAGTGCATCATTATAAAAGACAGTGTATATAAAATCGAAATACATGTCTAATTATTGCTTATTCTTCAGTGTATGTAACCATAGCCTCCTAAACTAGATACCTGTCGCGTGGCTCAGAAACTTGTCAACAATTCAAACGGTAGACAGCGCCACCTGGTACAGATTGCGCGAGTTTTTTATGCAACAGCCACCAAAAATTTTTAAAAGTGGGATTTGATATCCTTAAAATGCGAATGGAATCGAAGAAACGTCGATTATATATATCATATATAACTTCTTAAAATTATTGGTGACAGTTGAATAAAAAAGTCGCTCAATCCACACGACAGGCATCTAGTTTAGGAGGCTATGATGTAACACAATTCAAATCAATGAGTTATATTTTGGAAAAGTACATTTTGATAAAATTCATAACACTTTAGATCATCATTTCTCCTTGCTGTATTGCTAATTAGTAGGTATCGCCCGCTTCGTTTTAAACGCTATATTTAAATAAATTTTCAAAAGAATTGAAGTAAACTTTGTGTGTGTTTGTGTGTGTGTATCACTTTTTTAATAAAAACAAAAAAATTAAAAATCTTTCATTAAAATCACTCAAACCATCGTTTCGGATATCTGATACCTTTGTCTGCGTCCTCTTTGTCTTCACATATGTCGAATTTGGTACCCATTGCCTGCGGTAGCCCTTTACTCAGTCACATTAATTTGAGTATTTATATAGCTGCAGGTGGCACTGCTACTACTCAAAAACCACGTTTTTACATGTGATCATATTATATGTCTGCACCAACTGAACATTTAAGTTTTGGCTCCATGCTTTATCAAGACCTAGTTTATCTAGCCCTCGCTCTGTTATAATTAAACAATAAGGAAAATAAATTTATAATTATAATATATTATTAATTATATTATAAAAATTATAAGCTTAATTGTTAAAAATTTTTACTAAATTAAAAATTTAATAAGCTTAATCTTTTTTACTATATTACCATTTCATTCTGATAGAAACAGTGAATTAAATAATAAAAAATATTTCACTTTTACAGACTTTTTTTTTCTTCTCCACATGAACAGTTCTTTACAAATGACAACGAATTAAATGAATGTTGTTATGAATCACATGTTATTTAATTTTTAAAAAAATCTAAGATAGCTTCGCTTAGAAAAATCTATCACCAGATTGAGAAAACGTTTGTGGATTGAATCGTACTGGTATCGATAAAAATCGAAAGGATACTTCCATATTAGAATCACGATTATGTATAAACTATACATGATTGACAATAATCGGTTAAAAAATATATGGTATAGTAACCGTAGTTAAGGAACGCAAACGACTAAAAAGAAAGAACTCACAAAATAATTTTTTTTATTTTGTTTAAGGAAGAAAGAAAGAAAGAAATAGAAAAATATGCCGTAAAAAAAAAAAAAAAAAAAAAAAAATTAATTTAAAATTTTGTAATCGAAGTGATCGAAAAAAATCGCAATGAATAGGTTCAAAACTACCTCTCCGCCAGGTTTTGTTACTCTTCTTTTAGTGTTCTGAGCACTAGAGAGCACACAGTCATCACACACACACAGCCACCTCTATTTTTAAAATCATATTAAAAATTATTTGTAGCTACACATAGTGATAATGATAAAACAAAAGATAAAAATATAAACGTTTTTGCACAAATAATACTTATTAAATTATTACAATAGACAAACATTTAGATTAAAATATTTTTTTATTTTTCATTTGCAATTCACATGTTAGACTATTCACTGTTTTTAATTATCTTGTGTACTAAAACAAATAATAAACTGGTGCTACTGCTATATATTCACAAAAAAATAATTTATTATTATTATGTCAACATTAGAACATAATTTGATTTTAATAAATCGGAGAATTTTATGCCCTAATTAGAATTTTCATAAAAATAATCAAGTGAAAAATTTGTCAATGAAAATTTAACTAAAATGCTGGGATTAAATCGAAAAATAATTATGAAAGTTATAATAACTATTATTATGACGTTTTCAAAAATGCATACAAAAGTTGAAATAATTGAGAAAATTTCTATCTTGTTTAAATACCTCATTACAAGCGGAAATTTTCATCAGTTTGAAAAGGAAATAATATTAAAAAAAAAAGGTGTGAATTAAATTCAACTCATATTAATAAAATAAACAGTGGGAAACTCAAATTAGTAAAAATCAGTGCACTTTAAAATATCGTCGACCGCTGCATTATTGATAATAAATGCTTAAAAATATTTCACAGTCGAGGTATGGCAACAGTGAAATCAGCAAAATTGTGTGTGAAGCTTTCGACTTTGTTACATTTCTCTGTAATACGACTTTCCTTTATTTTACGCACTAATGACCAAATACATGATACCTGGCTAACTCGCATCATTAGGCACATGACTGAGTGCTCTGCTAATTAGAATTTGAAGATGGCATTAAACTTTTCGAGTTAATTATATGTTGATAACAACTTCCTTTGCTATTCGAAATAATTATTTGACAAGTAATACTTTTTAGTTTAAAACCCAAATCAAATTCTACCCTAGACATGTCGCTGTTACACAGAAATGCTAAATTGTATCCCTGTTAATATTCAGATGTTTATTAATGTTTAGACTCGAACATTAATTTGAGTTTCAGGTAAGTGTATCGATTATTAGCCATTTTAAGTGATGTGTTTTTAATGGAATAAATTAATTAAAATTTTCTCGTTCTGCAATGCGAATCGAATATTCAAAATCTTTGTTTATTCGTGAATCGTTTTACACATGTGTACGAATTTAACAGGTATGTTACGTACATCTGTTTATAGTTATTAATGCAGATTTTAACTGCATTTACTTTAGGTCATTCACACTTTTTTGTATATTATAAATTTAAGTCAAGCAAATTTAATGATATTTAATAAATGCTCGTTACTGCAAGTTTCCCGATTATCAAATATTTAGTCGAAAGTTACTTTATTCGTTAGTCAGTAGGCATCATATAACGTTAAATTCTCAATCTCTTAAATAAGAAATAAACAAGGTATATCGGCATATTTGAGAACTTAAAATTTCTAGATTTAAATTTGAGATAGGCATTCTAATTAATTATCAGTCAAGACATTATTATTATTATTATTATTTTAAATCTAAACTATTGTAAAAGAAAAAAAAGCAGAAGAGAAATTACAGACTGATTCAACAAAAGTAATGCTTAAAATCATTTTTTTTTATTATTATTATTAGATAAAAAAAAATTAACCCTTTTGGTTGATACCAGTAAACTTTCAACGTAAATCTTGGTTAAGGTATATGACCAAACATTACCACTTCTTACTTGGGGGCAGTACCAATTTTTTTACAACTTGTCCTAAATCCCCATTAGAGGCCATAATTTAGAAAATTGTCTTCAATTATTTCTATATTTTCAAAATTGTACATTTTAATAGCATTTTATATAATCTAAAATTGTTAAGAAAGTAATGTGGTAGTTATTTCAAGTAGTTTTATTTTACTCCGAATTATATTTTTGGCTGCTGCCATATAAATGAAAAAAAGTATTATATTATTACCATTTTTCCATATAATCCATAAAGAAAAGCTTTTTTTTTTTTTTTTTTTTTCCCACAAAAATGAGTTAAACTGACTGGAGTTGATGTTATTCTTTCATTATAAAAATGCATTAAAAGGGTGCCCGCGTATAACCTGAACGACCTTCATTTTCGCAACCGTCAGTCCTAGATGCAAATTTTCAATTACAAAAATGGTTAAAATCTGTTGCAGAGTGAAAATAAAAATTTAAAGCGAAAAATAATTTAGTAAAAAATATATAATCCAAATTTGAATACACCCCCCAAGTCCCTATATTCATATTTAGGGAAATCTTGTCCATACAAAAACATTTCAAACACAAAAAATTCGATATTTGTATGATCAATATTCAGGAACAAATTCAAGCTCAAAGTTTTAATGCATAGGTAGGTACCATAAGAAAATGGAGATTTTCGAAGGAAATCACCGTTTAGAAACACCGTTTTATTTTAAACTAGCAGGCTATGCCCGCTTCGCTGGCCATTATATTGAAATGAATCCCCGAAACAGCATATCATTAATAATAAAATATCTAGAAAAAAATCATTGAAATCCGTCAAAATCTTAAGTTTAAGTTCCTGCTACTTTCTGTAGCGGTATTCCCGCTCGTCACAGTCGAGTCTGGAGCCCCAATGCCTTCGGCAGTCCCTTACCTGGTTTTTACTCCCCCTCCCTCGCGGTTAAAATTGAAAGTTTTACAAAATCTCATCAAATTGCATATTTCGCACACTTAATTAACACCCACACACCAAAATTCGGCATTCTTAGGTAATTTGGACGGATTTAAGCTTCAAAATTTGGTTTTTGCCCCGCCCGCCCCAAGGGGAATGGCGACGGGGGGGGGGAGTAAATTTCCAAAATTACTTTATTTTGCATGTTGCATACACATACCTAACCGACACATAAAAAATGTGAGATCCTGAAATTATTTAACACGTTCGCTGCCGGTTTCACGTGACTAAAATTTGAAATGACGTTTTTTTCCTTTAACCCGCCGAATATGTTTGACGTGTTGCACAAGAGCGCTACATCGCCAAATGTTATAGGCTTTGTGTTTACCTTTGCTTGTTTGCGTCATGTGTTACGTCAATACGCTGTATTACGTCAAACGTGTAAAAATTCATCTGCTCGTTACAAGCAGACTCTGGAGTTAATGAGTAATAAGTTAAATTTCCGTAGCAGATAGTTTCGTTTGTACTGAGCAGATAAAATATCTCGCTGACGCCATCACTTCGGTTGCATATTGATGATACGTGTTTTATTAGAGAGAAAGTATTCTATTTTGAAATACCCTTCCATGGAGGATCAAATTTTTGATCGCATGTTTCCGAACCACTTCTAGGGGCGAGTCCCCGAACGTTGCCAATCGCCATTGCGCAGCACTAGTGTGACGTAAAACCCAACCAACCATCTATTTTGAAATATGAATATTTGTGATGTTTTCGTTAGTACTGTTTGGCTGGTTGAATAGAGTTGGAATTTAAGAGGTACTTTTGAATTTAAGAGGTTGGTTTGTTGATTGTGTTTTACGTCACACTAGTGCTGCGCAATGGACAATTGGCAATGGTCTCACCCCTAGAGTGGTCCAGGGACATGCCATCACAATTTTGATCCTCCACGGAAGGGATGACTCTCACGTTTCGTAGACACCCAGTAGTATAAATAATATGGGAACATGGAAAACATTGCGGGCACGACAGATTTTATGAGCACCAGCCACCATTAGTATACACAATGGTTTTTGGCAGGCTCGAGTACCGAACCCGCAATCTTCCGAGCCCGGCGCTCTACCGACTGGGCAACCACGGTCCTGAATTTTAGAGGCATATTTTTGAATTTCATGCCAGTACTGGTTGTTACAGTACAAATTTTTGTATACTTTTTAATTTCATGCATTTTGAGATAGGGGTATAGTGAAAAGATCAGAGTATCATTATAATAGAGAATCGTTAAAATTTGCTATAATTATCCAGTTGCGGATTTATTTGTTCATTCCTAATGAATGAAGACTATAAATAAAATATTAATGATAAATAATTTACTTTATACAACTTTTAAAAACTGTTAAATTTAAAATTCCTAAGTAAAAAAGTATACTTCATGCGGTTTTGTTAAATAAATCCTTGTCGAATCCTGTTCTTAGTCAGTGTAAGAACATGATTCGATAAGGATTTATTTAACAAAACCTTGTGAAGTGTCCTTTTTTACATAGGAATTTTTGTTAGTGTTCGGACACTTTTGTTACCGACTGTACTTATAGCTGTTAAATTATTGGAAATAAAAACACTATCATCTAAACACTTATCATCAATTACTAAAGCAACACATTTTTCAGGGACATTTGGTGTGATTGTATAATCTAAGTTTTATTTTTTTATTTCTGATTAGTTATAAATTCGTAATTATTTCGGGTTTTTTTTTTTTTAATTCTATTTTATGAAAAATTTCCTTTTGTCCTATGTATTATTATTATTCGGATTGTTTTTTTCAAGACGCTTTTTCTTTTTAGGTTAGATCGCCGAAAAGCTCGCTTTCGTATGCCGCCGGTGTAAGGTTGCTATTCGGAACACGATGCGAAATGGCGCCGTCTTGGCGATTTTCGAAATTTTGCCAAGCGGCAGCCTAAAGTAAACTTTCACCTGTAAAGCAGTACGTCACATCCCGCGCTGGCGCGGGATCGGCAGCGAACGTGTTAAAGCTGAGCTATGCTTTAAAACTTTTTTTTCTTTTTTTTTTTTTTTTTAATCTCTCCCCCCGCTCTTAAAGGAGGGAATTTCGCAAAATCTCTTCATACTATGAGTTAGATACATGTAATCGTCCATTACATAAAAAATGTCCTACCTAAGATAATTTAGTGCAGCGTTACGTATGAATACATGTTTTTGCCCCCCCCCCCATTCTCCAAAGGGCGGTAGGGTGGAATTTCACAAAATCCCTTTGTAGTGTGTGTTCAGTTCGATTTCCTCGTGTGTTGAGTACCATTTTTCGAAAACCTTTTCCCTTCCCTCCCCCCTTAAAAATCCAAAATTCCAAAATCGCAGAAAATAATTTTTTTGTACTCAAGTCTGGTCTTTCCATCTGCAATTTCTTCACCGTTAAGTAATTTGGAGCCGAATTATGCCTTCTGCCCCCCAAGGGGAACAGGGGGGTATTTTGCAAAATTCCGTCTTAGTGCGGGGGGGGGGGGTCAGGCTCCGAAAACCAACCTGGTCACTAAAATTTGTGACCCTCTTTCCCACAGAATCGTCATGGCAGTGTTGAGTCAGTGAATCAATGAGTTTACTCTTTTATATGTACAGATTTGTTTATATTTTTTATGGACTACTTGGCTTAAAGTTGCTGTCACAAAAATAGAGTCCTTGGCGAAAAATGTCCTATCTACTTCAGTATTAAAATTAAAAATATACCCAGGATTATCAACAAATAAAGCTCTTTAATACAGATCTGAATTAGCTTTCATTTTCTTATTATTTAATTTTGATAATGACGTCATGTTGTTATGTGCCTAAGCCACGGAGTAATATTACTCCGTGGCCTAAGCAAATATAATATTTAATATTTTTTTTATTATTATTATTATTCGCGTGAAATATTCTTTGGCAACAATTAAAAATTAAAATAAATTATTTTAAAGTTTTATTATAGAAGAAATATCTATATTATATAGAAGATTTATTAAAAATTTACATTTTTCCTGTATAAATAGTAGCCTATGTCTTATCCCAGACTATTATCTATCTCTGTACAAAATTTCATCCAGATCCGTTTAGCCGTTGTGGCGTGATTGAGTAACAAATATCCATCCAAACTTTCGCATTTATAATATTAGTATAGATTAGTGATCATGTGCATGCGTTAGACTGAGTTATTTTGCTGTCAAATTGACAAAATTTTAATTTTAAATTTCAAAACTCTGTCGTTCTTGGCGCTTTTTGTATTTGGTGATCAAAAACGTAATACGAAAATATACATGCCAGATGTATATTTTCGTAATATCCATTGTACGAAATATTGTTTCATATTATTCATTACTCTCTTAATATAAGTTGTTAAAATAACCATGATTTTTGAAAGGAATTAAATTATGTTCGCCAAATAATTTGGCGATATTTTTTTTTTCTACCAAGGATGACCGATATCAAATCTATTCCGCTGCAACATATTAGTATCTTATATCAGATACTTTATTTAGACATTTGAAAACAAATTTGACTTCAAATTATGATAGAATATTTATCATTTTCCTTTTAATTAGTATATTATTTGGATATTTATTGTGTAAATATCATCCTTTGAAATGATGTGTTTGTGTTTTCAATCGAATATTTAAGTTTGCCATGTTTTTTCTCTAGAGTTTTGAAATTAAAAATTCAGACTTTGTCAATTTTACAACAAAAATAACTTTATCTAACGGATGGACATGATAACTAATACATATATATACATAAACTAGCTGACCCGGCAGACTTCGTACTGCCTCAATCGATAAATAAAAGACCTAAACTTTTGTATAAATTAATTTCAAAACAAACAAAACGTGTTGAATAAAAAAGCATTTTTTTAATGAAGCATGAAGTTTTATTATTATTTTCGACACATCATGTTGCTTACTTAAAAAAACAGAGTTTTCCTGAAATACTGGCTATTTATAAGGTTTAAATTTTTATTAATAGACACACACTGTTATGATACAGTTTGTTAATCAATTTAAAGCTTTCTCATAAACTATATTTTTTGTTTTGTTTTGTGGTGCGTAAATAAACAAAGAAGACGGTTTTCCGACGCGCGAACACGCGACGTATAATTGTCCATGCGCGAAACAGGGAAACTCCAAGTTGATTCCGCAAACTTCTAAAGACTGTCCTTGCGATTTATTTATTGTCATCGCAAAGGCCAGACGTACTGGAAATTGTAAGCGTTTAAAATCGAATGGTAAATCCGTTGGAATCATCGGTATTCGCGGGATCAAGACATCCTCTCCTTTGTATTTTCCTTTTATGATTGTTGCCTCAATGACCTTATTCATCAGCTTTTTCACAGACAGTCTTGTTCCATTGCATAGTCGAGGTTGATTAATGTTATGCAGCATGATGACAACTGATCCTACTTTTAACTGCAAATTGTGAGGTGGTAATCCAGGCAATTCCAGTGAATTTAAAAACTCCGTGGGATAGTTGACTACGTCATCCTGGTTCCTAACGGTGTCGACTGATTTGAAGGAAACCAACTGTCCTGGAAGAAAATTCTGAATGGTCGCATTGAGATCCTCGACATCTTTATTTTTCGCTGCCAATATTGCTCGTTCACCCAGCCAATTATGGTTATTGAACTTTTGCGCTATATCTGGGAAAACACGCTGAATAAGCTCCTCTTTTGAATCTGTGATGTGACAGAAATCTGTGGGTAATGTGATGAATCCGGTCGAGGTGTCCATTGCAACTTTATTATTTCCAATATCTAACAACTGCTTCGCAAACACATTTGCAGTTTCATCATGTTGCAAAAATACTCGCATGTTAGTTGTTAATTGGAGTGTCTTTACGTACTGCCACAAATTCGATGATTTTAGGCATGCATTTAGTTCATCAGCAACAGTTGATCGGGGAATAACTGGAAGAGTCTGACGAAAATCACCTGACAACAGAATCATGGCCCCACCAAAAATATTTTGGTTGTCACGAAGATCTTTCAATGTTCTGTCCAGCGCCTCCAGTGACCTCTTATGGGCCATTGTGCATTCATCCCAAACAATTAATTTGCATACCTGTAGGATCTTGGCCATTGCGCTATTTTTGGCGATGTTGCAAATTGGTGTTTCGGTGATTTGCATGTTTAATGGTAATTTCAAGGCAGAATGCGCAGTTCGTCCGCCTTCTAGCTGAGTCGCAGCTATTCCAGATGAAGCCAACGCTAGAGCAACATCATTTCGCGATCTGATCCTCGCCAAAAGCAATGAAATTAAGAACGTTTTTCCTTATCCTCCGGGAGCACCAAGGAAATAAATTCCACCAGATCCACTGTTCACAGCTTCTATCAAAGTGTCGTACGCAATTCTTTGTTGTTGATTTAATTGTGGAACATTTGTACGAACTGTTTCGGCCAATGCTTCAATGTCGTACTGTTGTTCCCTTTGCAACTCGTGGTTTAATGCATCGTGCAAATGACGATTGGGTGCTGTCATTCCCAAACACGACAATACTTTATTTGCTATCAATAAACACATATCTTCTATCATGATCAATGTCTCATTGTAAATTTCTTCAGTCATTTGTAGTGTAGGATTCAAAGTTTCACGGCGAACACGATGCAAAACATCCTCAGACATGTCATCTCTATACTTAACCCACAAATCTTTTGGATTCGAGGGGAAACATGTCGATATGATAATCGCAAACAATGTACGAATTTGATGCGGCGATGAAGATATTACGGAATCCTTGAGCGTATCATCCCAGTGCGAATCGTTCTCAAGTAAATGTAATAGTTGGCATGCCTCACGGTAAGTCGCACACAGCTGTCCATTAACTGTTCTCAGTTGTTTGAACGATGTCGGACCACGAACATTCACCAACAACAATCGCAAATAATAACATTCATCGTTATTTGGATGTACTGTGTAGATGCGACCCAGAGCGTCTGAAGCAAATACATTTGGATGTCCTTCAACTGGTGTTCCTTGTTTTCGACGCTGAAACGATTTCGATGATGCATTCCATATGTAATAGCGTGGCATGTCAGCATACAGCAAAGTGCGAGCAAAATCATCAGTTTGACAGACTGTGAAAAAACTTGTTAATGTTGTCGATGGTGGACGTGCCGCTCTGTCTGCCGCGTTCGATTCATTAAAATAAACTCGTTGACCATTTTCTAAATGGACCGCCAAATGGACTACTGTAGGGTATCTTTCATGGATCGCAAATGAAAATATACGCCAAATTGCTTCGTTGCTACTTACATAGCGCCCCATCTGGTACTGTGATATTTCATCATTTGCATTGGTTACAGCGAAGACAGCCATATCGCTGCCTTTGTTAACATATTTACATATGTACTTTATCGACTTTACAGAGTTACAATATTCCACATTGATGTAAGTCTCAAAAGCTTTGGACAATATTGGCGAGTATGGCACAATCCAACGATTGTCTACATCAACATTTTGTCCTCTTACCTTCACAACTACCGATTGCCCATTGTCCGCAACTGATCGCCGACGATACAATGGGTATCCATCATTTCCCGTTATGGTTTCAGCAAGCAGGTCTCTTGGGTATCGCTTGGAACACTTGCCGTCGACCATACAGGGTGAATTGTAGTTGAAAAGTCCGCAAGGTCCATGTATCATGTGTTTGGTAACTACTGCATGCAATTTTGGGTCAACTGTTTCATCTGGAATTTCAGCTGAAATTATGGAATCAATCTCATTTGGCCTTATTTTGTCCACTAACCAGAGTAAAATGTGCGCATGTGGCAATCCACGCTTTTGCCATTCTACAGAGTACATCCAACAACGGACTCGGCCATACACACAATGCTTTATTAAGAAATTCATCAGAGATTTTAATTTTTGTTTAAAAACTCTGGCAATTATGTCATGTCTAACAACTGGTGTTTGGCTATGTAGCAATTCCCTCTTGATTTCGGACCAATTTGGGTTACATGTGAATGTAACAAATAAGTCTGGGCGGCCATAATGCCTAACATATGACATAGCATCCTGAGCATATTCGTGCATGTGGCATGGGCTTCCTATATAAGTGGCTGGCAAAATTGTCATTCTTCCTACATTATTCACATTGCCATCGGCATTTATAGCATCGCGGAGATGAATGTATTCCTCTGATCGTAGCTGTCGTTGGTTCAAACGGATGTATATTAATCGTTCAGTCTCAATTTTGACATACATGTCAACTGCAAACTGATGAAAAAGTCGTTGACACATCAAAATATGATTTATTTCACCTTGACGGATCATGAGTCTGTATGAATAGAAATTCATAGCACTAACTTTTTTGTTGGTTTCAGCACCTGCAATCAAAAATGATAAATGTTACTTAGATGAATTGAATTTAAAAATATTATTTAATCCTGCTCAATTTATTTACCTGTTACTTGATTTACCATTTTGATATTAAAATGGTATCCATCTTCCCCCTGCCAGAAGATCAAAGGATATTGTAATCCATCATAGCTCCTGTGTGTTTCAGATACACGTTTTAAATCACTATTCCGACGATGAAGCACAATATTTCTAGATTGTAAATTTTCTCCCACAATGACAACAGCCACTTTATCAATGGTAGGTGAATTAAACCTCCTTGTGTGTTCACCGGCAGGTGTTTTGTCAGCTCGAATGATAATATTATGGCTATCAGATGGCATCCGATCCAATGCTATTTTGAACATGTTTACTAAATTGTTATTCTGATGAAGAAACATTTGTAATTCTTGGACAATGGTTCTCTTCACTGTTGGATTGTGAGCACAACGATTATCAACTTCCGCATCTGAATTGCCCATAAAATAAATTTGTAAAAATTGATGATCTGCATCAGGTAGTGGTAACAGTGCCCCCAGTAAGTGATAAATTTGTCCTTGTATCTGTAATATTTTAAATTTTGTCCATTAATTATTTCATATATACAGCGTGTAACGGAAGGGGGGTATCAACCCTGAAGGAGGTGAATGTGCTCATGAAACTCAACAACTTTCCCCAAAGAACATAGGTCGAAATATGAAAAAAAAATTTGGCCCTCCCTTACAAAACTGACTACCAGCTGATTGATTTACTATGGGAGGGCCAAATTTTTTTTTCATATTTCGACCTATGTTCTTTGGGGAAAGTTGTTGAGTTTCATGAGCACATTCACCTCCTTCAGGGTTGATACCCCCTTCCGTTATATATTTTAGTACAAACTTGAATATTATAAAAAAATATTCTGGTATAATACCTTGAAAGTGGGCATGAAATTGTCCTGTATAATATGTGTAGCGCCAAATGATGTCATCTGGAAACAGTTGTTATATTTCTGAATGTTGGCCAAGAAGTGCTTAGAATCATTTCCAATCCCAGAAACTAAAGAGCGTAAAGGATCTGGTGGTGGGACCAATTGTGGCAATTTTACTTTGCCTCCAGCACAACATAATCCAGTAGATTCACCAGTGTATTTTAACGCCTTACAATATTTACAAATTATTTTCATTTCCTCAATTGTTACCGATTTGTCGGCACAATAATCAATTGCCGGATCATAGTGAAATGCAGCTCGTTCAAGAATCACAGGAGCACTGTGTCTGCGGATTCGCTCAATTTCATTATGTCGTGCTCGCTGTTGTTGTATTTGATGTGCACGAACTCGTTGCATTCTAAGCCTATCCACTTCATTGTCACTCACTAAATAACGCAATTCTGACATAGCAATACGACTATTTTCTTGATCTGTCTCTCTCTGGTCATCAGTGCGGTTAGCACGTGAGGTAGCTCTTCGCACATTTGATTGACTGCGACGACCTAAGTCAGGTCGTCTTCTCCTCGGCATCGTAACGTAATTAATCGAAGTGAGAAAATTTCTCGCTCACTTAACAGTAACTTAACAGTAAAGTGTCACTATCACAAAATATCAACAAAAAAAGAGCACACTACTTGGAATGTCACTATCACAAAGGATCACAAAAGTAAAGAAAGTTCTCGCGCACGTAGCGGTAATCGTCACTCACAAAGATAGAAGGATGCACTCATAGAATATCGTAACCATGATCGTAACACAATATCGTCAATCGTAATACTTTTTTCCGTGTTCTTATTTTTTTATTTATTTTTTTGGAGTTTACCTTTAAGCCATAAATCTCCGTGTTCTGAAGTGCGACAGAATGATTGACATATTAGTTGGTTGTCAAATCTAATGTCAAATATTATGGTTGTGTTCAGAAACTTAATTTGTGACAAAACTTAAGATTTATCAAACTTAAATAAATAATCTGATACAGTTACAACTGAAGTTAGCTAAAATACATTTTTTGTCGCGTTCGCGATTCACTTTTGTTTATTTTCGGAACGCGACATTAGATCCTCCAAAGCGCACGCGAAGACTATTTTCATAGATATGATTGAATTTGAACTTTATGCAGCGGTAATAAATTGCAAATTGACTCTTTGACGTTAGGAACACACCTAAACTTTATTGAATAGCAATAAAGTTCAAATTGACTCTAGAAAACGTTTGTATGGGAAATAGAAAAGGGCTGTTTTTAGGGTTTTCCCTGAAATTATTCGATTTTTTCTCGCCTTTTAAACCTTCCCTAGACCTCCACGAACATTTCAAGACTAAGATAAGATAAATCCGTTCAGCCGTTCTCGAGTTTTAGTGAGACTAACGAACAGCAATTCATTTATATATATATAGATATGGGGAATAAAATCGGGAAGTAATTTTCCTCGATTTTTAATAATTTTTTACAAAAACCCAATGGGCGTTTAACATAGGAAATATTTTTCTTGCATCCACGAACGGCGAGTGACATCATCATTTCGCTTGCGTATTTCTTTCAATCTTTACCTTGGCGAAAAATGTCTGATCTACTTCAGCATCAAAATTAAAAAATAAAAAAAAATGTCCATAATTATCAATAGGAAAATACCTTTAATATAATGCTGAAAATACCTTTAATATAATGCTGAATATAATGCTTTTATACCAAGCGTGTTCCATCCGCCGTACTAAAAAAAATAAAAATAAAAAATCTGAAGTTGAGGTATATAAAAAATGCTGTGAAATAAAATTCAGAAGAAAATGTTCGATTTGTAATATTACTATTACAATTATAAAGTGTCATTTTCTCATCGACCAATTTAACATTTAGTAATTTTTTATTTTTCGCGTGAAAGCATATTTTATTTTAGAAAAAAAAAAATAAATAAATAAATAAAAAATACCTCGTAAACATTTTTGGCAACAATTAAAAATTTTAATGGCTTATATTATGTCAAGTACCTGTTTATTAATTTCATATTTTAATTAATTTTAAAAAATCTAATCAAATTTCCGGTATACATATTAGCCTATGTTCTATTCCAGACTATTCTCTATCTCTGTACCAAATCTCATCCAGATCCGTTTAGTCGTTGTGGCATGATTGAGTGACAAACATCCATCTATCCAAACTTTCGTATTTATAATATTAATATAGATAGATAAACGAAGTGATTGCAATCCGCGTTTGTAATGATCGATAGGTGGCGCTTTTTCAGCTCTTGTTGTTAGTAAATATAATAGCCACGTGTATTTATTGTTCTTTTTGTTATTCTACTTAATATTCGTATTATAATTTCTCCGCCATTACCTCATGGAAAATTGATTGCTTTTGGAAAAAAAATATTTCAGTTTATTCAAAGTTCGATCGGAAGTAGATTTTTAACTGAAGTTGAACAAATATTAGTTTCAAATCATGTGATTAATTCTTTACTTCCATTAGCCGAAGCAACTGAAATTTTAAATTTGTCATTTTGAAATAAATGGAAGCTTAATTCTGGATTTCTTGATCCTTTGGAGTTACACTGTAGCACACAAAAGTATGTGTTATCTTTTTTACCGTATTTATTCATTTTTATTCAATAAACATATGTGAAACTAAACATGGGCAAGCAATGGCGGCCTTATGAAAGCCGAAGTAAAGCATGTTTATTGTAATTTCACATTAGCCCACCAGAGGGCGAGCATTTCATTACAATCGCGGATAGGTCGATTTCTAAAGAAATCAACCTAAAAATCACCCAGGAGGATCTATAAATAAAACTGATTTTAGTACAACATATATTAGCATCGTAAACTATATTAGCACTTTATCAATGTGTAAAAGAAATTTTAAATTAAAAATAACGTCAATCTTTGTGAGATGCATAATTTTTTTTTTTTTATTGTTCATTTTTAGATAAATGCATTTATTTTCCTGTTGAAAACAGAAAATAATAATAAACTCGTATTTTTTTTTTTTTTTTTTTTTTTTTTTTTTTTTGGCAACAATTAAATTATGGATAAAATTTAAATACAAATATTGCTCACTTAATCCGCGATTGTAATGAAATGCTCGCCCTCTGGTGGGCTAAGGTGAAATTATCACACCACTGCATATCATCATATTATGCAATCGATTTTCCATGATGTAATGGCGGAGAAAGAACAATGATTAATACACGTGGTTATTATATTTACTAACAATTGCAGTTCAGAGAGCGCCATCTATCGATTATTACAAACGCGGATAGTATAAGGTTTTTTTTTTTTTTTTTTTTTTTTTTTCAACAATTAAATTATGGAAAAAATTTAAATACAAATATTGCTCACTTAATAGTATAAGGTTTTTTTTTGGCAACAATTAAATCATGGATTAAATTTAAATGGCTATTTTTTGCTATTATTAGCTTATTCTTTTCATATTTTTATTAATTAAAAGAAAACTAAACAAAAATTCGAAATTCTGACTTCGGTGTGCACAATGATCCTTCGGGAGGCACCTTTGTGTTAAATCTCGTGACTGTCCGAACTACCGTTTTCGAGAACAGTGAAATCATAGAATAATAATAAAGGAAGAAGGAGCATAAGTGTTTCTACATAAGCTGTTGTGTTGCCACAACAAACAGCGATAAATGCGCTGAGGATGGGTGCCCTACTTCAAGGTTGAGAAGAGCAAAAGTAGCTTTCGCTGGCATTTCACTAGAAGGGGTTTGTAAGCATTAAGATTATTGGCGTGCTCCTTCTTCCTTCATTATTATTCTATGAGTGAAATATACAAATATTGCTCACTTAATAGTATAAGATGAAAAGCAATTTTGCTGATGACAAAAGCTTCATTAACTAAAATAATCTATCAGATGAGGTACCACAGGTGGGCCCCGGGACCCCTTGGGTTCCCCCGTGATACAAATTCAACTTTTTAAAGTGTAACCATACATATTTCATAGAATCAGTTAAGCGGGAAAAATCTGTTTTAAAACATGTATTGTTTTTTTTTTTTTTTTCTTTTTCCGAAGGAAGGGGAGTCCGGAGCCCGATTCTTAGTTTCGAAAAGTGGAAAAGTTATTTCGAATGTCTGGAGAGCTCGAACTATCTCAAAATTAAACCAATTTCGCTGAGCATATTTTATTGAAATATTTTGTGGGCCAATTTAATGAATAAGATAGGCTAATAGAGATAAGGCCAAGCAGCCCCCTAGGAGACCTCGCAAAAAATTTATAGGATAAGCCTGTGATATCTCATATGATAGGTTATTCAAAACATGATTCTTTTGGAAGAAAAATTAAAGAAAGAAAACAAGAAAACAAAGATAGTTTCATTTTTAAAAATATATAGTTTTTGTTACAAGTGGCTCTTTTGGGGCCCCAGAGTCTCACCTGTAGTATTTCATCTGATAGATTATTTGAAAGCATAAAAACTTGCATAAAAACATTATGTGCTTAAAAATACTGCTTTGAAATAATTCGGGTTTCCAGACATTTAATCAGACATAAATATCGAGGCCCCGGGTCTCCCTACTTTTAAAAGAAAGCAATTTATGTTTTTAAATAGATTTTTTCCGATTTATACCATTTTGCGAAAAAGAAAAAAGAATATTTTCCATCTGAAAAAGTTGAATTTGTGTCGTGGGCTCCCTAGAGACCCCTGAGGTCACATGTGATACCTCATCTGATTGATTATTTGAAAGTACGAAACTTTTAATGCCAATGTCGTCAACGAAATTGCTTTCCTTTTAAGGTAATTAGGGGTTTCCAGACTTTTATTCAAGCATAACAATCGGCACCCCGAGACCCCCCCCCCCTACTTTGAAAAATAAAAAAGGGAAAACATGTTTTAAAATAGATTTTTCTCGCTTAACACGATTCTGTGAAGAGAAAGTATTGTTCATTTGCAAAAATTGAGTTTGTATTACGTGGGTCTCAGAGGGCCTACCTATAATGCCTCATCTGGTAGATCGTTTGGATGCATGAAACTTTTCAAATCAATGTATTCAGCAAAATTTATTTCAAAATCTGTAAGAAAAAAACATTTTTTTTTTTTTTTTTTTTTTTTTCCAAAATATTAAACTTTAGGTATATAAAGTTAAAACACAGTTGGAAAATTATTTTTAAAAAAATTCTTGCAATTCCCTCACATCGTATTACTTCATAGATATAGTTTTTCCCAATATACTAAAAATTAAACTTTTGTAATCTCTAAATGCCGTTGAAATAATGATAAATTTCGCTTTGTATACTGATATTTTTTAACATGGTTTGGTTTTCATGAAGCATTGTAATTATGGAATGCTGTCAATATCAAATTAGTTAGTTCATTTAACAAATAATGTAATAAATAACCATAAAAAGAAATATTTTTGTGATATTTAAAGAACTGAATGGGTCAGGTAAGATCAGACTTGTATTAATATAATACTCAACAAGGCGGTTCCTGGTCTATATTTCTTTCTTTTTATTTTGAATCGGGCTCGGACCGAATACTTTAGGCCCATGAAGAAAATTAAAGAGCCTACGTGGACTAATTAATCGACTCTAAAATCATACACCATCTGTATTCGGAACAGTATTTTCCGACAGTTTTTATGAGATGATTTTGCAACATATATATCGCATTTCAGTGAGAAGACGCGGTGTATACGTTAAAGAAGAATCTAGGTTTAGGTATAGTGTCCTGCATGAAATATTTCTAAGGAGTCTTAGACCGTATTTGCGCGAGTTTTACAGAAATTCACAGAAAATTTATTATGTCTACGCCGACGAATGAGACCTAGATTCGAATCCAGCACATCCCGTCTACCAGCTTTTAGAGAAAATCAGATTTGAGAAAAAATAACTGTTCACCAGGTGTATGTATATTAGATTTTGCAACATCTTAAATCCTACATTCTATTTCTTCAGTATTTTGAAAAAGCCAACAATAACTCTTGTCCAAAAAAAAAAAAAAAAAAAAAAAAAAAAAAAAAAAAAAACCTCAAATTTCTGCGCTCTAGAATCAATTTTATACATAAAATATTTTAAAAACTTACAACTACATGGAAATTAAGTAAAATATATTTTTAACAAAAAGAAATAAAATCTAACTTACTTTTACAACAATAATAAAGTAAACATGCATTATTCAAATTATAAATCCTTAAAATGACAATTATCTTTTAGATAAATTTTGAAACAGTTCAGAAAATGTTCAGCAATTAATGATTATTACTAATCAGTACTAAATTCAGAAATTTTAAAAAGGTTAAAAACTAAAGGAAATTAGTGAAAATGCATTTGACTTCTAATACTTTCTTAATCACCAATTAAACAACTATTTCCATAATTGCAACAAAAGGTCAAACGTCATTTTGGAATTACAAATGACAAATTGCCAAATGAAGCTTAATGATTGGCTAACTCCAGAAAATTCATGTCCCAATTATAAAGAAAATACATAATGGAGATGAAGCTTCGAATGTACTTTAACCCTGATGCCATTTTCATAGAACCAATCTAAACCTGAAAAGTTCTCGGTAACAGAGTCATTCCACCAGAAGTTTTAAATTTGTCCCAATTTCAGAAAATGTCGAAAGTTACTTATGTGAAAAATAAATGCAAACACTCATAATATTACAAGGAAGAGTACAATAAAATATTTCATGCACGTTTGTTATATGTAGAAGGGATTTTAAACTAAATATTAATAAAATTTCTACGCGTAATTTTTATTTTCTATTATTCCGATCTCCAGTTTTTGATAGATTTACACGCTTTGAGATATCCTAAACCTAATTTAACCATGTTTTAAAAATATCTGCTTGTCTGTCTGTGCGTGCGTATTAGCAAAATTGTGTGGACACTGTGTCTCACGAACGAATGGACAGAATTAAATATAAGTTTATATTTCATTTGACCTTGACTTAAGTTGGTGCTAATTAATTTTTTATGCTTATAATTCAACAGGTGGCCCTGTCATCTTATTTTTACAAAATTTTTAATGTAACAACATAAGAGAAAATTTCGTAAAAATGTACACAAAAAGGATTATTTTTAGCTAATCAAAGTGAAATTAAAAATGTATTTATATATTGTATATTTATAATCTTAGTACTCAACCAGGATAAATTTTCTAAAAATGTAGCATCATCATTGACACCACTGATAATATTTGGTATATATTATCAGTAGTCTATGTGGTAACGACTTTAAATGCAAATTAATATAAAATACCCGTTCATGTCAAATTTTTTATTCATGTTATCAAATTGAAACTATTATTTGTTTTATATTTAAATTATGTCTACACTGTATTGTATACACTGTATTGTATACACTGTATTGTATATAAGGTACCTACACTTGATATACACTGTATTGTATATAAGGTAAGAAAGTGCAATGATTTTTCATACTTTATTCAAACTACGCAAATTAAAACAAATATACAGGGGGGTTACCATTAAACTTCCCCTATAAACAGCATCCTACAGCGCAAGCAGGTGAACGAATGCAACGAAATTTGGTATATAGACTATACACGAGATGCGCTCACGGAATTTCGAAAAAAAAAAAAAATATATCCAAAATGTCTACTAAAGGGCACTTTTTCCGGAAAAACATTTAATTTAACACAATAAACGACCAAAACGGAATGCAGAAACAATATTAACAATCCAGAACAAGAACTATGTATAAAAAAAACTATCTATAAAATATAAAACTGGAAAAGCAGTCAGTTCTAAGAAAATAAATGTTGAGATTTGCATGCTTCCAAAGAAGAGAAAGCTTTATGCAAAACAGGTGGGTAGGGTATAAAACCGTTTGTAGAGATTGTCATGTTTTATGCAGATGTTTTCGCCTCTAATGATGATAGTATCTTTAGTTGAACGTGCGTTATTGGTGAAGCTGTTTTACGAAAACAAGCGGAATGCTTCTGCAGCAGTTCGTGAATTTCATCGTATAAAGAACCTCCAACGTGAACCATTGTCTACTAAAGGTATCCGGGCCATGATTAAGAGATTTGAAGGGATGGAGAAAATTAAAAGTTCAACCTGGAAGAGGCCGTAAACCTGTCACACCAGTATATTTAGCTAGCAATCAATGAAATTCGCATATTTTTGAAAGCTGAATCCCGAATACTCAATTATTTTGCCGCTAAGCAACAAAATGTGCACTTCTATTTTTAAAATTGAAACTCGAAATACAGAACAATTTTACAGTAGATTTCAGAAATACGGGACCGTTGTTTCACCACTAATAGTAAAACATTTATGTTTAATGTGCTATTATTTAGCTGTTTATGTATGTCGATAAAGATTGCAATTTTTTAAAATTTGATTTTCGTAAATAGCGATATTTTTGTAGCCGATAGTAGAAATGGAAATATGCAATCAATTATCCGCTAATTAACAAAATTTATATTTAATATGAGTTAATTGTTGAAATAAGCTTTATTTTGATGCTAATCGGTGAAATTCTTGTTTTTTTTTTTTTTTTTTTTTTTTTTTTTTTTTTTTTTCTTTCAAAGATGATTTGCGACATACGGAACAATTTTGTGGCTATTTACTGAAATAATGAATTATTTTATTGTTAATTATAAAAAATTACGTAATTGAAATTGCTAAAATAGGTATTATTTTCCTAAAAACATGAAATTATTTAGACCTCATAATTCAGCAATATCCTTTTTTCTTTTTTTTCTTTTTTTTTTTTTTGGATTACTGAAATATGTCACATTTCTGCGGCTGGCTTCAAAATACGAAATTTTATCGTGCAATCCTCGTGAAGAATTATTTTAAAAAGCCGCCGATTTTTTAGAAAAACTAGTTTTCAGATCTAAAATTTTCTTAGAATTACCCCTGCATTATAAAAACTGAGTTATCACGTTTTTAATTATCTCAACAAATGTTACAGAAAATATTCTTTATCTTTCTCCAATGGCAAATACTTCGTTGTTAAAGTTCGGAGTTTTCTGTGATTTTCTCTGAAACTCATATGAATATGGACTGAAACATCTTGGTAAATTTCCCACGGAGAACACTTCATTCGTTTAAGTCGGATTTTTTCGTGATTTTCTTCGAAACTCAGGTAAATACGGATTAAGACACCTTAGAAAGTCTCCACACAGGATACTGCTCCCAGTCTTAGAAACCCTAACACAGTCATTGGCCTTAACATGTACACTTTGCCATCATCGTTAAAATTCAATAGCTTTGAATATACACTGATGGGGAAAAAAATCCCAACACCAAGAAAAAATTATTGTACAGTAATGAAATTTCAGCAATACATTTGTCTAGGTAACATATTTAATTGATTAAAGTTTCAAGATCACAAGTAGAGTCATTGGCGAGAAGAGCCATTTCAAATGTGAAATGTTGGTACATTAGTAACCGGTGTAACCGCCAGAATTTTGAATGCAAGCATGCAAACGTGCATGCATTGTGTTGTACAGGTGTCGTATATCAGTTTGTGGGATGGAGTTCCATGCCTGTTGCACTTGGGCGGTCAATGCAGGGACGGTTAATGCTGGTTGTGGATGACGCTGGAGTTGTCGTCCAATGATTTCCCATACGTGCTCGATTGGAGAAAGATCTGGTGATCTAGCAGGCCAAGGCAACATGTCGACACTCTGTAGAGCATATTGGGTTACAGCAGCGGTATGAGGGCGAGCGTTATCCTGTTGGAAAACACCCCCTTGAATGCTGTTCATGAATGGCAGCACAACAGGTTGTATCACTAGACTGACGTACAAATTTGCAGTCAGGGTGCGTGGGATAACCACGAGGGTGCTCCTGCTGTCATACGAAATTGCTCCCCAAACCATAACTCCAGGAGTAGGCCCTGTGTGTCTTGGCCGCAGACAGGTCGCTAGCAGGCGTTCACCTGGCCTCCTTCTAACCAACACACGGCTATCACTGTGACCAAGGCAGATCCGGCTTTCATCAGAAAACACAACAGATCTCCACTCCGTCCTCCAATGAGCTCTAGCTTGACACCACTCACGTCGTAAACGGCAGTGGTTTGGAGTCAGTGGAATGCACGCTACAGGGCGTCTGGCTCGGAGCTGTCCTTGAAGTAACCGATTTGTAACAGTTCGTTGTGTCACTGTGGTGCAGACTGCAGTTTGAAATTCGGCTGCAGACGCAGTACGATTAGCCACAGCCATACGCCGAACACGGCGGTCTTCCCTCTCAGTAGTACCAGGTGTCCGCCCGGAACCCGGTCATCTTGAGGCAGTACCTTCCCTTGACCACTGCTGCCAACACTCATGCACAGTGGATACATTCCTGCCAAGTCTTTCTGCAATATCGCGGAAAGAAAACCCACCTTCTCGTAGCCCTACTACACGACCTCGTTCAAACTCAGTGAGCTGTTGATAATGGCTTCTTCGTCTTCTTAGAGGCATCCTTGACTAACATTAACCCACTACGTCAAATCTCAACTGTAAATAAAGATCACGAACCTTACAGCGCTTATTTAAAGCAAACCTCATTTGCATGTTCATAGTGTCGCTACTAGCGCCCCACTTATGCGCGTAGCTCGAAATTTGAATCGACGTCATCTTTCAGATGTATAAACACGCCTACCAAATTTCGTTTATCTAGCACAGCTCCTTCCTGGTGTTGGGATTTTTTTTTCCATCAGTGTATTATTTATTTCTAATAATTTAAAAGAGAGTTATTTTAAGTTTTATTTTTTAAAGATTCTTCAGCTATACAACTGAACCTTTAAATTTTTTTTAAATGAAAATCAAAACACTGCTGTAGTTTTCAGTTAGATTATAAAAGTAATTAATTGATCTGTTATTTTTCCTATTTTCAAGAGACGTTGAGGCAATTTTATAGATAAGAAAAAAAAAAAAAAAATCCAGGAATATGTTTTTTGCATAGCATCTGTAAGAAAGATAAAATCGAAAGTTCATAATGATCGGACCGCGATATCCTTTAAAAAAAAAAATGCATATGAAAAATAAATGTCCATTTCATTATGATTTGGAAATAATAAAGCTATTAAAATAACGTATATAGAAATACCTCTCACACAATGCAATGCTTTAGAATTTTTTCGGGTATCCTTGTACACAAACAAATGGTGGCATTTCCATCATTTTCAATAGGGAACATCCCATATAAAACTTGAATAACATACATCAGTTTCAAGAAATTTTATGAATATTTACGGACGTTAGAGCTCGGACAGACGGATAAACAGACAAACCGAAGTCATAAACACTTTTAAACTTTATAGGAAAGTGTTAAAAGTGACAACATGAAATATAAACAAAATTCTAAAGTCAAAGATATAAAATTATACATAATAATAACTTTTATGTTTTAGCTGAATAAACTAATTTTTAAGATTAGAAATGTTAATCACAATTTCCTCTGTATATGATCGACGTTTCAGTGACATGTTCCACCCACGAATATTATACTTCGAGAAGATTGAATTACCGATCAAAATACAATAGACCTTCGTATAGCGTGGGGGATACGTTCTGCGTAATAGGAAATCGCGTTACAGGAGACATACATAGAGCAGACGATTTCAATCCGTAATGAGATTATAGACCTATCAGCGATTGTAATGAAATGCTCGCCCTCTGGTGGGCTAAGGTTAAATTACAATAAACATGCTTTAATTCGGCTTCCATCCAGCCGCCATTGCATGCCGATGTTTAGTTTCACATATATTTATTGAATAAAAATGAATAAATCCGGTAAAAAGATAACATACTGTTGTGTGCTCCAGTGTAACTCCAAAGGACCAAGAAATTCAGAATTAAGCTTCCATTTATTTCCAAATGACAAATTTTAAATTTCAGTTGCTTCGGCTAATGGAAGTAAAGAATTAATCAGATGATTTGAAACTAATATTTGTTCAACTTCAGTTAAAAATCTACTTCCGATCGAACTTTGAATAAACTGAAATATTTTTTTCCAAAAGCAGTCAATTTCCCATGATGTACTGGCGGAGAAATTATAGTACGAATATTAAGTAGAATAACAAAAATAACAATAATAAATACACGTGGCTATAATATTTACTAACAACAAAAACTGAAAAAGCGACATCTATCGATCATTACAAACGCGGATTATAAGAGTGAGCGGAGCAGTAAAGGTGGCAAAGATGTAGAAGGGATTTTAAACTAAATATTAATAAAATTTCTACGCGTAATTTTTATTTTCTATTATTCCGATCTCCAGTTTTTGATAGATTTACACGCTTTGAGATATCCTAAACCTAATTTAACCATGTTTTAAAAATATCTGCTTGTCTGTCTGTGCGTGCGTATTAGCAAAATTGTGTGGACACTGTGTCTCACGAACGAATGGACAGAATTAAATATAAGTTTATATTTCATTTGACCTTGACTTAAGTTGGTGCTAATTAATTTTTTATGCTTATAATTCAACAGGTGGCCCTGTCATCTTATTTTTACAAAATTTTTAATGTAACAACATAAGAGAAAATTTCGTAAAAATGTACACAAAAAGGATTATTTTTAGCTAATCAAAGTGAAATTAAAAATGTATTTATATATTGTATATTTATAATCTTAGTACTCAACCAGGATAAATTTTCTAAAAATGTAGCATCATCATTGACACCACTGATAATATTTGGTATATATTATCAGTAGTCTATGTGGTAACGACTTTAAATGCAAATTAATATAAAATACCCGATCATGTCAAATTTTTTATTCATGTTATCAAATTGAAACTATTACTTGTTTTATATTTAAATTATGTCTACACTGTATTGTATACACTGTATTGTATACACTGTATTGTATACACTGTATTGTATATAAGGTACCTACACTTGATATACACTGTATTGTATATAAGGTAAGAAAGTGCAATGATTTTTCATACTTTATTCAAACTACGCAAATTAAAACAAATATACAGGGGGGTTACCATTAAACTTCCCCTATAAACAGCATCCTACAGCGCAAGCAGGTGAACGAATGCAACGAAATTTGGTATATAGACTATACACGAGATGCGCTCACGGAATTTCGAAAAAAAAAAAAAAAATATCCAAAATGTCTACTAAAGGGCACTTTTTCCGGAAAAACATTTAATTTAACACAATAAACGACCAAAACGGAATGCAGAAACAATATTAACAATCCAGAAAAAGAACTATCTATAAAAAGAACTATCTATATAATGTAAAACTGGAAAAGCTGTCAGTTCTAAGAAAAAAATGTTGAGATTTGCACGCTCGCTTCCAAAGAATAGAAAGCTTTATGCAAAACAGGTGGTTAGGGTATAAAACGTTTGCAGACATTGTCATGTTTTATGCTGATGTTTTCGCCTGTAATGATGATGGTATCTTTAGTTGAATGTGAAGCTGTTTTACGAAAACAAGGGGAATGATTCTGCAGCAGTTCGTGAATTTCATCGTATAAAGAACCTCCGACGTGAACCAATGTCTACTAAAGGTATCCGGGCCATGATTAAGAGATTTGAAGGGATGGAGAAAATTAAAAGTTCAACCTGGAAGAGGCCGTAAACCTGTCACACCAGTATCCGCGTTTGTAATGATCGATAGATGGCGCTCTCTCAACTGCAGTTGTTAGTAAATATTGCCACGTGTATTTATTATTCTGCTTTCTTGTTGTTCTATCATTGTTTCAGCGTGAAAGCTATCAGTGGTGTGATAATTTCACCTTAGCCCATCAGAGGGCGAGCATTTCATTACAATCGCGGATATTTAGCTAGCAATCAATGAAATTCGCATATTTTTGAAAGCTGAATCCCGAATACTCAATTATTTTGCCGCTAAGCAACAAAAAGTGCACTTCTATTTTTAAAATTGAAACTCGAAATACAGAACAATTTTACAGTAGATTTCAGAAATACGGGACCGTTGTTTCACCACTAATAGTAAAACATTTATGTTTAAT
Organism: Salticus scenicus; assembly: GCA_963930645.1. Classification (NCBI taxonomy): domain Eukaryota; kingdom Metazoa; phylum Arthropoda; class Arachnida; order Araneae; family Salticidae; genus Salticus; species Salticus scenicus. The sequence goes on along the minus strand of OZ005650.1, from coordinate 354,938,258 downwards.
GTGCTATTATTTAGCTGTTTATGTATGTCGATAAAGATTGCAATTTTTTAAAATTTGATTTTCGTAAATAGCGATATTTTTGTAGCCGATAGTAGAAATGGAAATATGCAATCAATTATCCGCTAATTAACAAAAATTATATTTAATATGAGTTAATTGTTGAAATAAGCTTTATTTTGATGCTAATCGGTGAAATTCTTGTTTTTTTTTTTTTTTTTTTTTTTTCTTCAAAGATGATTTGCGACATACGGAACAATTTTGTGGCTATTTACTGAAATAATGAATTATTTTATTGTTAATTATAAAAAATTACGTAATTGAAATTGCTAAAATAGGTATTAGTTTCCTAAAAACATGAAATTATTTAGACCTCATAATTCAGCAATATCCTTTTTTTTTTTTTTTTTTTTTTTTTTTGATTACTGAAATATGTCACATTTCTGCCGCTGGCTTCAAAATACGAAATTTTATCGTGCAATCCTCGTGAAGAATTATTTTAAAAAGCCGCCGATTTTTTAGAAAAACTAGTTTTCAGATCTAAAATTTTCTTAGAATTACCCCTGCATTATAAAAACTGAGTTATCACGTTTTTAATTATCTCAACAAATGTTACAGAAAATATTCTCTATCTTTCTCCAATGGCAAATACTTCGTTGTTAAAGTTCGGAGTTTTCTGTGATTTTTCTCTGAAACTCATGTGAATATGGACTGAAACATCTTGGTAAATTTCCCACGGAGAACACTTCATTCGTTTAAGTCGGATTTTTTCGTGATTTTCTTCGAAACTCAGGTAAATACGGATTAAGACACCTTAGAAAGTCTCCACACAGGATACTGCTCCCAGTCTTAGAAACCCTAACACAGTCATTGGCCTTAACATGTACACTTTGCCATCATCGTTAAAATTCAATAGCTTTGAATATACACTGATGGAAAAAAAAATCCCAACACCAAGAAAAAATTATTGTACAGTAATGAAATTTCAGCAATGCATTTGTCTAGGTAACATATTTAATTGATTAAAGTTTCAAGATCACAGGTAGAGTCATTGGCGAGAAGAGCCATTTCAAATGTGAAATGTTGGTACATTAGTAACCGGTGTAACCGCCAGAATTTTGAATGCAAGCATGCAAACGTGCATGCATTGTGTCGTACAGGTGTCGGATATCAGTTTGTGGGATGGAGTTCCATGCCTGTTGCATTTGGGCGGTCAATGCAGGGACGGTTAATGCTGGTTGTGGATGACGCTGGAGTTGTCGTCCAATGATGTCCCATACGTGCTCGATTGGAGAAAGATCTGGTGATCTAGCAGGCCAAGGCAACATGTCGACACTCTGTAGAGCATGTTGGGTTACAACAGCGGTATGAGGGCGAGCGTTATCCTGTTGGAAAACACCCCCTTGAATGCTGTTCATGAATGGCAGCACAACAGGTTGTATCACTAGACTGACGTACAAATTTGCAGTCAGGGTGCGTGGGATAACCACGAGGGTGCTCCTGCTGTCATATGAAATTGCTCCCCAAACCATAACTCCAGGAGTAGGCCCTGTGTGTCTTGGCCGCAGACAGGTCGCTAGCAGGCATTCACCTGGCCTCCTTCTAACCAACACACGGCTATCACTGTGACCAAGGCAGAACCGGCTTTCATCAGAAAACACAACAGATCTCCACTCCGTCCTCCAATGAGCTCTAGCTTGACACCACTCACGTCGTAAACGGCAGTGGTTTGGAGTCAGTTTAATGCACGCTACAGGGCGTCTGGCTCGGAGCTGTCCTTGGAGTAACCGATTTGTAACAGTTCGTTGTGTCACTGTGGTGCAGACTGCAGTTTGAATTTCGGCTGCAGACGCAGTACGATTAGCCACAGCCATACGCCGAACACGGCGGTCTTCCCTCTCAGTAGTGCCAGGCGTCCGCCCGAAACCCGGTCTTCTTGAGGCAGTACCTTCCCTTGACCACTGCTGCCAACACTCATGCACAGTGGATACATTCCTGCCAAGTCTTTCTGCAATATCGCGGAAAGAAAACCCACCTTCTCGTAGCCCTACTACACGATCTCGTTCAAACTCAGGGAGCTGTTGATAATGGCTTCTTCGTCTTCTTAGAGGCATCCTTGACTAACATTAACCCACTAAATCTCAACTGTAAATAACGATCACGAACCTTACAGCGCTTATTTAAAGCAAACCTCATTTCCATGTTCATAGTGTCGCTACAAACGCCACACTTATGCGCGTAGCTCGAAATTTGAATCGAAGTCATCTTTCAGATGTATAAACACGCCTACCAAATTTCGTTTATCTAGAACAGCTCCTTCCTGGTGTTGGGATTTTTTTTTTTTTCATCAATGTATTATTTATTTCTAATAATTTAAAAGAGAGTTATTTTAAGTTTTATTTTTTAAAGATTCTTCAGCTATACAACTGAACCTTTAATTTTTTTTTAATGAAAATCAAAACACTGCTGTAGTTTTCAGTTAGATTATAAAAGTAATTAATTGATCTGTTATTTTTCCTATTTTCAAGAGAGGTTGAGGCAATTTTATAGATAAGAAAAAAAAAAATCCAGGAATATGTTTTTTGCATAGCATCTGTAAGAAAGATAAAATCGAAAGTTCATAATGATCGGACCGCGATATCCTTTAAAAAAAAAAAATGCATATGAAAAATAAATGTCCATTTCATTATGATTTGGAAATAATAAAGCTATTAAAATAACGTATATAGAAATACCTCTCACAGAATGCAATGCTTTAGAATTTTTTCGGGTATCCCTGTACACAAACAAATGGTGGCATTTCCATCATTTTCAATAGGGAACATCCCATATAAAACTTGAATAACATACATCAGTTTCAAGAAATTTTATGAATATTTACGGACGTTAGAGCTCGAACAGACGGATAAACAGACAAACCGAAGTCATAAACACTTTTAAACTTTATAGGAAAGTGTTAAAAGTGACAACATGAAATATAAACAAAATTCTAAAGTCAAAGATATAAAATTATACATAATAATAACTTTTATGTTTTAGCTGAATAAACTAATTTTTAAGATTAGAAATGTTAATCACACTTTCCTCTGTATATGATCGACGTTTCAGTGACATGTTCCACCCACGAATATTATACTTCGAGAAGATTGAATTACCGATCAAAATACAATAGACCTTCGTATAGCGTGGGGGATACGTTCTGCGTAATAGGAAATCGCGTTACAGGAGACATACATAGAGCAGACGATTTCAATCCGTAATGAGATTATAGACCTATCAGCGATTGTAATGAAATGCTCGCCCTCTGGTGGGCTAAGGTTAAATTACAATAAACATGCTTTAATTCGGCTTCCATCCAGCCGCCATTGCATGCCGATGTTTAGTTTCACATATATTTATTGAATAAAAATGAATAAATCCGGTAAAAAAGATAACACATACTGTTGTGTGCTCCAGTGTAACTCCAAAGGACCAAGAAATTCAGAATTAAGCTTCCATTTATTTCCAAATGACAAATTTTAAATTTCAGTTGCTTCGGCTAATGGAAGTAAAGAATTAATCAGATGATTTGAAACTAATATTTGTTCAACTTCAGTTAAAAATCTACTTCCGATCGAACTTTGAATAAACTGAAATATTTTTTTCCAAAAGCAGTCAATTTTCCATGATGTACTGGCGGAGAAATTATAGTACGAATATTAAGTAGAATAACAATAATAAATACACGTGGCTATAATATTTACTAACAACAAAAACTGAAAAAGCGACATCTATCGATCATTACAAACGCGGATTATAAGAGTGAGTGGAGCAGTAAAGGTGGCAAAGATGAAACACGTGACAACTGAAAAAAGGTTACCTTTTTTGGCATTTATCGCGTTATTGGCGATTTTTTGTTTTGAATATAAATATTTTTATTATTATTATTATTAAAAGATACAGCAAGCAAAACTTGTGTAAAATACTACAGCTGCTGAAATTTATTTTTACCTTGTTATTAAAACTTTCCAACAAACTTCAAAAGTGTTTATGACTTCGGTTTGTCTATACTCGCTTTAACTCCCATAAATAATCATGGATATTTTATAAATAATATATTTAAACTAATTCAATTTAGAGAATTAAGTACTGCAATTATAAGCATTTTATAAAAATAATTACTTAAAAAGTACGAAATGGTAAAATATAAAAAAGAACCTTACCTTATACATAACTCCTTATTAATCCTCCTTATTTTACATAACTTGTCGGGCTTTTAAATTACATCTAATCACTATTTCTTGCTATAGAACACTTTTTAGATTCAAAAGAATGTAACTTTTAAAGTGAAATAAAAATTTTAAAAAGAACTTTCAAAGAAGAAGGAAAGATATCGTCTGCGTAAGTGAAAGCAAAGTTTAGAGCATAGCGAGACAATTTCAAGTTTGGCCAGTTTGGCTACTTGTAGTTCAACAATCACGTGACTTTTTTATGAGTGACCTTTGCATAGACCTATTATAAGAGTGGATTCCATTATACGCAAGCGAAGTGATGACGTCACTGACGACAATGACTTACCCGTGGGCTTCCATTTAGGTGCTTATCATATATGACAATTTCGATACGGACAGTATCGAAAATTTTGAAGTAGCCCTTTATATTTGAATCCTAGTTATATATGAGCAACATTATGCGTGATGTACATAATATTTTCTTTCAAGTTATTCTCTATATTTATTTGACTTAATCGATCAACCATAGAATGACAGCAATTTCAAGCCAAATATAATATTACAATATGCTATGATCGGCTACTTCTATCGCATGAGACAATTATTATTATTTTGTGGTTATATATACTTCATGCTTAGTTAATAGTAGTTGGTATATAGAAAAATAAATAAATTAATATGTAAACTTGATCATGGTACAGCCTTAATGCCCTTGGCGACTTTTAAATTTTTGTTGCCGTTTTAGACCAAAATATAATTTATGCGAATATTGTTCCTATACGCAAGCGAAGTGTGACGTCACTGACAGTCCGTGGATGCAAGAAAATAATTTCCTATGTTAATCGCCCATTGGATTTTTTGTAAAAAATGATTAAAAATCGAAGAAAATTATTTCCCGATTTTAATCCCCATATTTGGGTACATATATGTATTAGTTATCATGTGCATGTGGTAGATTGAGTTATTTTGTTGTCAAATTAACAAAATTTTAATTTTAAATTTTAAAACTCTGTCATCCTTGGCGTTTTTTGATTTGGTGATCAAAAGCGTAATACGAAAATATACATGCCAGATGTATATTTTCGTAATATGTATTGCACGAAATATTGTTTCATATTATTCATTACTCTTTTAATATAAGTTGTTAAAATAACCATGATTTTTGAAAGGAATTAAATATGTTAGCCAGATAATTTGGCGATATTTTTTTTTTTTTTCGACAATGATGACAGATATGAAATCTATGGACGACTAGAACGAGGCGGAGTTTCCCTTTGTTTGTGGGGAAAAGCTGCGCTATGATTGGCTATAGTCCTTTATTTGTGGGCTAAATTAAGACTCCTATAGGTTAAATTTTATCATGACATCGAATGACGAAAGAAAGTCAAGTCGTCAATTCCGCTACAACATATGAGTATCTTCTATCTGAAACTTTATTTAGACATTTGAAAACCAATTTGACTCCAAATTATGATAGAATATTTACCATTTTCCTTTTAATTTGTATATTAGTTGGATATTTATAGTGTAAATATCATTTTTTGGAATGAAATGTTTATGTTTTCAATCGAATATGGAAGTTTGCCTTTTTTTTTTTTTTTTTTCTGGAGTTTTGAAATTTATAATTCAAATTTTATCAATTCTACAGCAAAAACAACTTAATCTAATGCATGCACACGATAACTAATACCTATCTACACCTAAATATGGGGATTGAAACCAGGAAATAATTTTCCTCGATTTTCAATAATTTTTTACAAAAAATCCAATGGGCGATTAACATAAGAAATATTTTTCTTGCATCCACGGTCGGTAAGTGACGTCACACTTCGCTTACGTATTAACAGAATATAAGAAAAGGTGCAATGATGAAACCACGTCACTGTTGAAAAAGGTTACTTTTTCTGGCATTTATCGCGTTATTGGCAATTTTTTGTTCTGAATATTAATATTATTATTATTATTATTATTAAAAGATACAGCAAGAAAAACATGTGTAAAACGAAACAGTCGCTAAAATTTATTTTTTACTTGTTATTAACACTTACCAACAAAGTTCAAAAGTGTTTATAACTGGTTTGTCTATACTCGCTTTAACTCTCGTAAATAATCATGGACATTTTTTAAATCATATAAGGTATACGCAAGCGAAGTGATGACGTCACTGGCTGTCCGTGAATGTAAGAAAAATATTTCCTATGTTAATCGCCCATTGGAATTTTTGTAAAAAATTATTAAAAATCCAGGAAAATTATTTCCCGATTTTAATCCCCATATTTGGATATAGATATGTATTAGTTATCGTGTGCATGCATTAGATTAAGTTGTTTTTTGCTGTAAAATTGAAAAAATTTTAATTTTAAATTTCAAAACTCTAGAAAAAAAAATGGCAAACTTCCATGTTCGATTTAAAACATAAACATTTCATTTCAAAGGATGATATTTACACAATAAATATCCAACTAATATAATAGTTAAAAGGAATATGATAAATATTCTATCATAACTTGAATTCGAATTTGTTTTCAAATGTCTAAATAAAGTGTCTGATATAAGATACTCATGTTGCAGCGGAATCGATTTCATATCTGTCATCCTTGGCGGAAAAAAACAGTATCGCTAAATTATCTGGCGAACATATTTGATTCCTTTCAAAAATCATGGTTATTTTAACAATTTATATTAAGATAATAATGAATAATATGAAACAATATTTCGTACGATACATATTACGAAAATATACATCTGGCATGTATATTTTCGTATTACGTTTTTGATAGCCAAATACAAAAAACGCCAAGGATGACAGAGTTTTGAAATTTAAAATGAAAATTTTGTCAATTTGACAGCAAAATAACTCAATCTAACATATGCATACGATAACTAATACATATCTACACTCAAATGCGGGGATTAAAATCGGGAAATAATTTTCCTGGATATTTAATAATTTTTTACAAAAAATCACATGGGCGATTAACAATGAATTCTTTTTCTTGCATCCACGGACGGTCAGTGACGTCACACTTCGCTTGCGTATAGAGCATTTCCTCGTGACGTCTGGAGGTTGGCAAAAAAGCGCGCTCGACTTTCCCGCGCCCCGCCCACCATTGCTAACCGCATAGCGATCCGCCATCGCTATGCTTTTCCCAAGCCTTTTTGCCAACCACTCATAAAAGTTGAGATGTTTGTTTACAAACAAGGAACTGCCCTATTGCCGAGGCCGAGTTTCATACCGCTAATGACTGATGCCAAAACTTTTTTTCGGCATAAAAAAACTTTTTGTTCGATAACAAGGGATGAAAGATCTATATAAATTATTCTATCTGAGATAAAGTGGTGTTACTATATAATTCACAAAATATTATTTATTATTGTGTCAAAATTAGAGCATAATTTATTTTTAATAAATCGGAGAATGTTACGTCCTAATTGAAATTTTCATTGAAATAATCAACTGAAAAGAAAATTTTCGAAAATTTGGCTAAAATGCTGAGAATAAATTGAAAAATAATTATGAAAGATGTAATACTATTGTTCTGACATTTTTAAAATTACTTACATAAGCTGTAATAATTACAGATTTTGAATCTTATTTAAGTACATCATTACAAACGAGAATTTATATCCGTTTGAAAGGGGAGGGAATATGTGTGCATTAAATTCAACTCAAATTAATAAAATAAACAGTAAAAAACTGAAATTGATAAAAATCAGTGCACGTTAAAATATCATCGACCGCTGCATTATTGCTAATAAATGCTTAAAAATATTTCACAGTCGAGGTATGGCAACAGTGAAATCAGCAAAATTGTCTGTGAAGCTTTCGACTTTGTTACATTTCTCTGTAATAAGACTTTTCTTTATTTTATGCGCTAATGACCAAATACATGATACCTGGCTAACTCGCATCATTAGGCACATGACTGAGTGCTCTGCTAATTAGAATTTGAAGATGGCATTAAACTTTTCGAGTTAATTATATGTTGATAACAACTTCGTTTGCTATTCGAAATAATTATTTGACAAGCAATGCTTTTTAGTTTAAAACCCAAATCAAATTCTACCCCAGACATGTCGCTGTTACATAGAAATGCTAAATTGTATCCCTGTTAATGTTTAAATGTTTATCAAACTCAAACATTAGTTTGAGTTTCAGGTAAGTGTATCGATTATTAGCCCTTTTAAATGATGTGTTTTTAATGGAATTAATTAATTAATTAAAATTTGCTCGTTTGCCGTTGCGGATCGAATATTCAAGAGCTTTGTGTATTCTCGTATTATTTTACACAACTGTGTGAATTTAACAGGTATGTTATGTACTTCTGTTTATAGTTATTAATGCAGATTTCGACTGCGTTTAGTTTAAGTTATTCATACTTTTATGCATATAATATTATATATGAATATTTAAGTCTTAGATGAATTTAATTTAATTTATTAAATATTCGATAAAGCAAGTTTTTCAATTATCAAGTGCTTATTCGGGCGTTAATTTATTTTTTAGGTAGTAGGCATTTATTCGTTAGGCAATGTTAAAATCTCAATCTCTTAACTAAGCAATTAACAAGGTATATCGACCTATTTAAGAACTTAAATTTTCGAGATTTAAATTTGAGACACGCATTCGAATTATAATTATCAGTCAAGTTATTGTTATTATTATTGTCAATGTTAATTATTGTAAAAGGAATAAAAGATTACAAATTGATTCGACAAAAGTAATGCTTAAGATCAATGGGCTCTTCCCACCTGACGTCAGAGGTCACATGATAGAGGAAAAACAAATAGCAGACGAAGTCTTGTTTATCTATAGCGATTGCTGAAATAACATATTTTCTATTCTTATTTTTGATCAATCGTATTTAATCTGTGTTATTTTTTTATACATCATCATTTTTAATCCATTTTATATCTATTTTAATGCTGCTGCTACTTGAAAACAAAAAGTTGGAGCAACTTGGTTAAAGAACCCATCCAAGATATTTATAAGATAAGTTCGCTTTCTTAATTTGATTAAATTGGGAGCATTATTTCAGGAGTTATGCTGATGACAAAATTTTCATTATATAGATAGATAGATAGATAGATAGATAGATAGATAGATAAACGAAGTGACTGCAATAGGTCGATTTCTAAAGAAATCAACCTAAAAGACTGTGAAGAAACATCGTTTTCGAATTTTAAGGTATTTGCAGAGAAAATGGAAAGAAGTGGATATAAATGCTTTTAAAATCTAAAACATTACGACAACTTCAAAATTACGTTTTAAATCACGTGTTCCTAAAGCAAAGATCATCTAAGCAAATGTCTGCAAGAATTACCTAAATGGTGTACACAAAGGCTATTTTGAGGTCAAGATGACTAAAAAAAGTATTCTTCAGCGATGAAAGTGTGTTTTGTGTGTCTCATGAGGATCAAGTTATGCATATTTGGAGATTTAAGAAGATTTTAATAAAGAGTGTTTAAAACGTTCGGTTAAATTTGCGACCTCTGTCACCACATTCTATAGATAAAGTAGTAGATATTCTTTGCTTTATGTGCCGTGAGTGCCTCTGTCACGGTATAGGGCTGCATGACTGCACAAGGCTTAGGTAAGTTGTATCACTAGCAGCACTGATCCATCACATTTTGCATGGCTTTTCATCGATTCCTCGAAATTTGCTCGATTAATAACAAGGATATATCATTTCGAGCAGTATGTAAGATCGGTTTTCGATGAAGAAAAATTCATCGGAAATATATCTCGAACTGATAACAAATCACTGTGAAAAATCGATGAAAATAACGTCTTTCTTGGAAGTCTGATATGACTGATTAACAAGCCAGATTCCTTTTACATGTTCCCGTCGGTCTCGAAAAGGTGCCATTCGTCATTTTCAGTTACATGCAGCTACTACGACTGTGCATAGAGACGAGCCCGATGTTCTTTGAGTTTGTAAATATTCAATTCATTTATTTAAATTATCGTATTTCGATAATCAGATTCAGCTATTACCGATAAGACATTTCCGATAAATTCTCGATGAGATTCGTCGTTTTCTGATGAGTTACCAATGATCGGCTGCTCATCAGCTCATCGGATTTCGATGAGAGGCCGTTCAATGGCCGATTGCATTTTGGTTCTAAGGATATTCTTTACACAAAAGTCAGTTCAAGAAATTCTTCAACACTCCACGATACCTTCAGCTGAGGATTTATGTGATGAAGATTTCGTATTTCAGCATGATTCTGCTTCTTACCACACTTCTAAATCGACAACTAATGGTTCCAAGAGAAGGAAATAATTGGCTTTCTAACTCACCCAATCTAAACCTCATCGAGAAATTGTGAAGAATTATGAAAAAAAGACTTAAAGAAGTTGCACCAAGAAACAACTAGAACGAAAAATCATGCGGTACGCATTAATTATTAATACTTTCCAACAGTACGTACTTGTTGTATAATTTTCAATGTTCTTTGCCTGCGTTATCACACAACCCACAAAAAGACTGAAAGGCATACAAATAGACTGTATTGGCTATTTTTATGTCTAATTGTATTCATAATCACTCTTAAACATTGTTGTAAAGTGTTAAAATTGCTTAACACAAAAAAAAAAAAAAATAAAAATAAAAAAAATAAAATAAAATACAGCCCTGAGGTTCTAGTAATTGCAGCCCTTAATGTATCTGAATATTTTGGCGTAGCCCTGTAAATGTAAAGGTTAACCATATCGTAGTCCATAAAAAACATTATTTTATAATATTAGTAATGAATGTCAATTTCTTTGATTTTTACAATAGAAAGTTACTAATATGTGATTTATAAAAATCCGTGCCTAACACGCAATGCATTGGAATTCTTTTGGGTGTCCCTGTACACAAACCAGTTGTATAGGACCTATTAATGCCATTTTGAATAGGAAACATTCCATAGTGGACTTGAATAACATATATCAATTTTGAAAAACATTTAGAAAGTGATAAAAATGTTAAACATAAATGCAGTTCAAGCAAACTTCCAATAATAGCCCTTAATGTAACTGAATATCTTTGGGTGGCCCTGTAAATTTAATGCTAATCATACTGTATTTTATGGAAAACATTCTTTTGTGCATATTAACAACATATTTTAATTTCATTAAGATTTGTGTAAAATACCGTTATTAAAGTTTGTTATACCTCTCATAGAACGCAATGCTTTGGAATACTTTCGGTTATCTCTGTATACAAACCAATGATGGTATTTATTCCATTTTCAATGGGAAACATCCAGTAGTGAACTTGAATTAACATATTTTATTTTCATTAAGATTTCTGCAAAGTAAAGTTATTAAAATATGGTTTATAGAAATACCTCTCATAGAACTCAGTGCTTTGGAATACTTTCAGGTATCCCTGTACACAAACCAGAAGAGATATTCCCTCCATTTTTAATAGGGATCATGCGATAGTGAACTTGAATAACATATATAAGTTTCAAGAAGTTCTATTAATATTTACGGGAGTTAGACTGCGGACGGACAGACAGACAAACTGAAGTCATTAACACTTTTCAACCCTATAGAAAAGTGTTAAAAAAGATCTTATTTCTAGTTTGAGGAACATATGGTCGAATTTTGATTGAAAAAAAAAATGTGAACCTTTATTCAGTAATATGCCAAACCGTTTAACAGCTGTCATTAAAGCTAAGGGTGATGCAATAATAGTGCTGATTATCATGTAAAAACCCTTCGAGTTTAAATTGTGTACAATGTATTTGCATAATTCTACTTTTCTTAACATGTTATAAAGTATTGTTGCAAAACTTTCTTATAATTCTTAATGTTATGAAGTACTCTAATACTTTAAATTTGTTTAACTTGCTCTTTTAAATATATTTTCTATTCCATTATTATAATGTCTACATTTTTATAATCTACAAAATATGTAGATTTATAATGCATAATAATTTGTATTCGATATCATTGATTATTTATTTGATAAATCCCATTTGCAATTTTTTTTTTTTTTTTTTTTTTTTTTTTTCATTATTCTAATTTTTTTTAGTCGCAGTTGTAGTGATGAAACCAGTATTGCTTACAGAAATTATGAAAACTGGTGGGGATTATTTTCACGGAGAAGGGAAATAATTATATGTATTAAAAGTAAATATGTATGAAAATCAGATAGCTTTATATACAGTCGGCCGCAAAAGTATCCGAGCACTAGCAAAAATACCTATATAAAAGAAGTACACTTAATACAGTTTTGTTAAATAAACCTTTGTCGAATTCTGTTCTTAATCAATCTAAGAACATTATTCGACAAGGATTTATTTAACAAAACAGTATTAAGAGTACCTTTTTTTACACAGAAATTTTTGCTAGTACTCAGATACTTTTGCTACCGACGGTATAATCGGATTTCATATATTTTACGTATACAATCGGAAGCAAAATTATTCGAGCCCTAGCAATAATTCCTATGTAAAAAAAGTACACTTAATACTGTTTTATTAAATAAATCCTTGTCTAATGATATTCTTAGTCAGTCTAAGAACATGATTCGACAAGGATTAATTTAACAAAGCAATATTTGGTGTAATTTTTTTACATAGGAATTATTGTAAGGTCTCGAATGATTTTGCTGCCGACTGTAAAACACATCAGATTAAACAATTTCTTTTGGTCGGAACGCAATTCAGTCTTATATTTGGGGCTTTGACTGCGAGCCGCCCGCCAGGCGAGAATAAAAATACAAAAACAGAAAAATTATATAAAATCAGCCGGATACAATCCTTGATCGCAGCATTTTTTTCCCTTTCAGAATTTACTGGTCTTTCAATGGTAAAAGACACAGGTGTTATGTCGTCACAAGAAAAATTTAGTTCGCTAGTTTCATTCAAAGAAGTTCTTCAAAAAAAAAAATAATAATAATAAATAAATAAATTTAATATATATATATATATATATATATATATATATATATATATATTATAATAATAATACACTCATTTTTGTGAAAATTGCAACACCAAGACGGAATGGGAGTATCAGAATGATATTTATTGGGCACATATACATTACAGTAGGAAGAACAATTGATTAAAATTTCAGGAAATTTTGGGTAATATGTACTGAGAAAACAGCGCATAAAGCAGCGACCTCTGTGAGCAATGACAGCACTTATCTGCCAAGGCATTGAATCAAACAACAGCAGTTAGATGACATGTACGGGTAAAGCACTTCATGAAGCTTCATCACGATGCCACAATTCTTCGATCTCGTAGTCACTGATGAGTGTGTGTGTGGGGGGGGGGGGGGGGGGGGGGTCAGTTGCTTTTCAACGATTAAACAGTCATTTTCATTGGTGCGAGATCAGTAGAACGCGCTGTCCAGAGCAGCAGTCGAACACATTCTGCATCAAGGAAGGTCCGGACAATACGGGCAACTTGCAGTCGTGCATTGCACTTCGGAGGCCTTGAATATAGGGCAGAGTGACGGGCCTTAACTCGTCAGAAATCTAATGGTTGGTATTCAGAGTGGCGGGAATGAAATCAAGAGGTGATCGAGACGTGTATCCAATGGCATCGCATGCCATCAATCCAGGTGGTGACTCAGTATGCGGCTACCAAAATTTTGATTACCCTCAAAACTGCATGACTAATATAGGCGCCTTTAATGTGTGATCAACGACAAACTTGGACGCAGGAAGGGCGTAAAGTCGTCTTTCAAACAAATCACAATCTTGTTTTCAGCATCAGGATTGCCTTATCCGTATTTAACGGTATTGTGAATAATGCACATTGCCAGCTGGGATTCGACATCGTCACACCACACTGTCCATCACCTGCAGTGATGCTATGGTGTCCCATTGGATACACGTCTCAATTACTTTTTGTTCACATTCCCGGCACTCTGAATAGCGTCCATTAAATTTCTGGTGAGTTAAGGCCCGCCCATCTGCTCTATATTTAAGGCCTCCGTAGCGTGATATTTAAACATGATAATGCACAACCACAAGTTGCCTGTATTTTCTGGACCTTCCTTGTTACAGAATGTGTTCAACTGTAGCTCCGGCCAGCGTGATCTTCTGATCTCGCACCAATGAAAATGACTGTTTAATCATTGAAAAGCAAGTGGCCCGCCACCATTCACCAGCAACTACGGTCTATGAACTGTGGCATCCTGTTAAATCCTCATGAAGTGCCATACCCGAATATATCATCCAATTGCTGTTCGATTCAATGCCTAGGCTGATAACTATAGTTATTGCTCCTAGAGGTCGCTGTTTTATGTACTGTTTTCTCAGGATATATTACTCAAAACTTAATGAAAATTTAATCACTTGTTCTTCCTACTATAATGTTTGTGCGCAATAAATATCATTCTTATATTCTCATCCCTTCTTTGTGTTGCAATTTTCACAAACATGAGTGTAATAATCTGAATTACTTCTTATTTTTCTGTAAATGTCGAACGTCTGGAAATTCTGAACATCTCGAAGGAAAAGCTCATTGAACTGATTAATTTGAAACTTTTGTGGTATAAAATAATCTGTCGAAAGGACTATCATAGAAGGGGGCCCCTTACAAACTCTTTTTTGTTTTTCAAATAGAAACTTTTTTTTTTTTTTTAAGAAATCGTTTTGAGAAAAAAAAAATTATATATATATATATATGTACTTCGAAATGCGCATTACATTTTTTTCGTTTTGGCACTTGGGGTCTTAGTGCCCCAGTTTGAGTTCGAAAAAACTCCGGCAAACCGAAATATCTCCTTGCTATTTTCCTAGAAATTTCACTGAAATCTTTAATATACAAAGTTTCGTGACTTCAGAAAAATCTGACAGATAAGATGTCATTGGTGGACGTTGGGGACTTCAGGAGGCCGCACTTACTGTTATAAATTTAAAAATATTAAAAAAAACTTAATTTCACGATGACTGGCTAAAAATAATCCTTATTGTGCACATTTAT
Organism: Salticus scenicus; assembly: GCA_963930645.1. Lineage (NCBI taxonomy): Eukaryota > Metazoa > Arthropoda > Arachnida > Araneae > Salticidae > Salticus > Salticus scenicus. The sequence continues at coordinate 354,923,109 of OZ005650.1, read as the reverse complement.
TCGGAATTTTGTCCCATGCTGCCATATTAAACATTATTTAAAAAAAAAAAAGAAGGACAGCGCCATCTGTTGAGCGATATAAACGATAGGTGATAGATGCAACTTTAAGTTAAAGTGTAATTAAAAATAAAATTTCGTGAAATTCTGTACATTATATCTTGAATTAGAGTTGCGAAAAAAGATATCACACAAACATATGCACATCTTTCTAAAATAATCTGATGCGTAACAACCACATGACTTCCATGATAGTGTAAATACGTTTCCTAAGACTAGCAGTGAGGACGAGTCCAAAAACTTGGAGGGGTGTCAAATTAACCGACAGGTTGGTAATTGGAAAACATCCAGTCGTTCGGCGCTCTCTTATCACTTATTTTCTCTCAATCAGATGACTATCACCCCTATTTTAACGCTGGACTCGTTGTGTCAGAACTTGCACAGAGATTTCCATGGTTTCATGAAATGTGGTTGAAGTTGAAAAATACCCACTATTACGCGTATTATATGCACTTTTTGGGAATAATGTGGTCAGAAGACAAAATTGACGCATAAATCAACAATTTTCCTGTAAGGGAAAACTGAAACATGTGTATAGACATATAAAACAGAGTTACATAGGGAATTTAAAAATGAATAAATCGGTAGAGCTTTTTTGAAACACCAATTTCCGAGATCTAAAACTAATCTACCTAATCAGGATGACCGTTAATTTCCTGTAATAATCATATAATACATGAAAAAAAATATTTATATAAAGGAGTTTATATAGCAGATTTCATCAAAATCGTCAAACCGTTTTTGAGATAACGACTTTCACCAAAACTTGAAAAACTCAATTGTTGACAATCACATACGAAAGGATATTTGAAAGGGAGTTAAGATGACGAGTTTGAAAAAAAAAAAAAATCATAGCTATTTTTAAAGGAACGCACTTATGAGACCTTAAATTGACATATTTATACAGGACGCCTCTCCTTTTTCCTGAACTAACCAATTAATACACACGAAAGGATATTTAATAGAGTTTTTATATAGAAAAATTTTTGAAGAAAATGGTTAGAGTTGTTTTTGCGATATGAATTTATGATCACACTTCCGGTTTCAAATGTCCTACTTCTGGTTTTCCAATTTTCACCAAAAATTAGAAAAATTATCTGCACACCAGCAGCAGATTCCCCACACACATACATACACACATATTGATCGATTGCCAAAAATTACTTTTTTTTTTTTACTTTGGAGACCTTAAAACACATAAATCATATAAATCAGATTTGTATGCTTGACTCTCGAAGCCTGCTTGTAAATCTTCGTCAGATAAAGACAGATAACACATGACAGAATTACAGTACGAAGAATTGGAAAAACACCCAGGGCCAGCACGGTAATCGAACCCGCTCTCCTACGTTCGAAGGCGATTAGCAGTGTGGTGACATAACCACTCGGCCACGGAGGGCCCGAGTATGAACTATGAACTTATAAAAATAAAAAATAAATAAATAAATAAATCTAGTGTGTAACAACCACATGACTATTAGCGACTGTTACATGTATTATTTGCGCTAGAGCTGTTTTTGAAATACGCAAGCGAAGTGATGACGTCACTGACCGTCATTGGGGCCAAACAAAAGATTTCCTATGTTAATTGCCCATTGGATTTTTTATCCAATGTGGATTTGTTTGGACCCCAAAGACGGTCAGTGCCGTCACACTTCGCTTGCGTGTAGAGACTTTCGGTCCCACTTCTGATTTTCACCTAAACTTGGCAAATACATTTGTTGGCTAACAAACAATTACATACGATAGGATATCTAAACTAGTTGGCATAGGTGGACTCTGCTCAGTTCCCCATTATATTTATGTTCTCATAAATTTCTAGTGCGAGATATAATCATGTTAAAAAAAAAAAAAAAAAGAATCTGACCAAAGCTTGATACAGTGACAGAATGAAATCCCCGCCTAACAGGCTATCCACCGTTCACTTCGATATATTTTACTTATTATAATCTATTAATTTATTTTATCAGGGTCAATTCCATTGTTTTGTTTTCATGCTACTACTTCCAATGCAATAATCCTCAAAATTCATATTTATATGAAAAATTTACAATTTCGCTATGTTGGTAAAATTGTAAATTACAAATAATTTACGAAATTTTCCTATTAGAATATTTGTATTCAATCATGTTCAAACAAATATCATAAATGTAATTTTGAAGTTGTCTAATGTATTTATGATCCTCAAAATGAAAGTTTATGCTCAATTTTGCCTTATTCTGACATGTTAAATAAATCGTAAATTCCAAATAACTTACGAATTTTTTAAATTGGAAAAATCATAGTCTATGATATTCATGCCAGTATCCTAAATAATACTTCGAAAGTGGTTTGACATCTTTATGACGAAAATATCCCTCAAGATTGACGTTTATGTGAAATTTTGCTCTATTCTGCCATGTTAAGAAATTCGTAAATTTCCAATAACTTACGAAATTTTTTTATTGGAAAATTCACAGTCATTAATATTCATGCCAGTGTTCTAAATAATATTTCAAAAGTAGTCTGACATCTTTACGATGAAAATATCTCTCAAAATTGACGTTTATGTGAAATTTTGCCCAATACTACCATGTTAAGAAATTCGTAAATTTCCAATAACTTGCGAAATTTTCAAAGTAGCATATGTATAGTTATTGATGTTCATTCCGGCATCAAAACTGATATTTTAAAACTGGTCTGACATTTTTACAGTGAAAAGTTTCCATTTAATGCACGTTTAAGTGAATTTTTGTCCTATTCTCCCATGTTAAGAAAATCGTAAATTTCTAATAACTTACGAAGTTTTTAAATTCGAATGTTACAAATGAATAGAGTTCTTGCCAGTGTCGAAAGTAATATTTTAAAACTGATCTGACCTCTCTGCGACAATTTGTTCTTGAGATATCGTGTACACAGACTAACAAACTAACGTACTAACACACTAACAGACACCCTACAGACAGACACCATACAAATTTTGTCATTCTCGGATTCCTCACACCTGAAAACGTGTAAAAGTCAAAAAACCGAGGTCGAAAATTTTCAAGATTACCTAAGTTCCCCATACCTATAGTATGATGGGGAACTAAAAAAAGTTAATATGACGATGGCGAGTTTGAAAGAAATCCGTACAGCCGTTTTTAAAGGAGCAAGACCTCAAACTGACCTTTATACAGGTCGCCAATCAATTTTCCTGAACTAACCAACTAATACATACGAAAAGACATCTTGTAGGGTGTTTATATAGCTACTTCGAAGAAAATCGTTAGAGCCGTTTTTGAGATACGGACTTACTGTTTTAAATCATCCCTACACCAAATTTTATCGTTCTGAAATTTTATCGTTCTGTCTTCATTAATTCGGGGATATGATTGTCAGAAGATTCCCCATACACATATATACACGATACATGCATATATGCACTGACCAATTACCTACGGTAGACGGCTGATGGAAGTACTAATAAATTACAGAAATTACATTTTAATAGTTTCAATATTAATTTCCTTCTCTTATCCTTTTATATATAACTCCTATTTTTCAAATTTTTATATCTCTATTCTGTTCTGTTTCTTTAACTACATAAAACAAAAGTACTAAATTTCATAATTCAATTATAAAGAATTTTGTTTTAAATTAATTAGGCATTCACATCACACATGACACATAAATATAAATATAAATCAAAGAAAAGATAGATAGATATATAATATATAAACACCATACACGTTAAAAATTCTTTTCTTTTTTTTTTCATTGGCTTTCCGGCGAAGCCGAAACCATGATACTATGAAGATGAAGTTCTAGCTTCTTGATTCAAAGATTCCTTTTCCTTTATAGATAATTTTGATTATGTGGCGCCATCTTTTGCAAAGGAGAAACAAGTGAAACTGGTTAAAAAATTTCTTTGCTGAATATTACTTTCAGAAAATTATTATTTTGAACTATCATCACAAAAATAGTAATAATAACAGCAGAGAAATTCAGGTAGGGGATAAGAGGCTACTTTTATTGCAATTAAATTTACAAAAGTAAGAAATAACATTAATTTAAAGTAGAAAAAAATCAACAATTGTTTGTCTATTTGCTTTTGAAAATTATTCACTACTTAGTAAAATGATAAAATGTGTATATGCGAAAATATGACATACAAGAGTACTAGCAAAAGGTTATACCATACCGTGGTTATAAATAATTAAAAAATAAAATTAATGGATCATGAAGCACTTCGCCCCATTCATATTACTCATTAGTAGTAATAAATTAATAACTCGGTTATTTTTACTTTAAGAACACTATAGTGAGGAAAGTATTGTAATCATGTCAAAAATCCGAATTCGAGATTTTGATGTTTCTATACGTTTCAAGGTCCCTTGAGTCCGTTTTCACTATTTTTACGATTATGTGCGTATGTGTGTATGTATGTATGTATGTGTGTATGTCTGTGAGTGAACACGCTAGCGTCTAAACGCTTTGTTGGAATAAGCTGAAAGTTGATGCGTATGTTATAAGTCACCATAGTACGAACCCTATAGATTTTGGTGAATCTAGCACTTATAGTTTTTTTACAGGGACACAAAGAAAAATTCTTTATCATTATGGTCTATGGGACCAAAATCTGAAAAGTGCGATAGCATCTAAACGCCTTTTTCAATTGAGCAAAAAATTTATACACATATTATAGGTCACAGTTACTCAATCTGTATAGAGTTTGGAGAATCTGGCACTTACAGTTTTTTTACAGGGTCACAAAGAAAAATTCTTTATCATTATGGCCTATGGGGCCAAATTTTTAAAAGTGCGATAGCGTCTAAACGCTTATTTAATCTGAACAAAAAATTTGTACACATGTTATAGGTCACAGTTGCACGAACTGTATAGATTTTGGTGAATTTAGCACTTACAGTTTTTTTACAGGGACACAAAGAAAAATTCTTTATCATTATGGCCTGTGGGACCAAATTTTTACTTTCTTCTATATTCAATAGAAGAAAGTATTGGATTCGTAAAAATTTTCGACCTCGGGTTTTTGATGGATTTACACGTTTTGAGAGCTGTAGAACACGATTTGACCATTTTTAGAAAATGTCTGTCTGTTTGTCTGTCAGTCTCTGCGTGGGTGTGACAAACTTTTGTGGCAACTGTATCTCAGGAACTACTTCACAGAATTTCATACAAATTGGTATGTAGTTGCACCTTGACATAAATTAGTGCCTATCAACTTTTGGTAAAAATTGTCTTACAGGTTGCGTTGCCATCCCGCTTTTTCTAAATTTTTAACATGGTGGTATAGTACAAAATTTTGCATAAATGTGCATAAAGAAAATTATTTTTTAATAATCATTATGAAATTTACCAGAATTATTTATAATAGAGATAGTCAACTGGGAAAAATTTTTTGTATGTGTAGGAGCCTCGCCTCCCCCCTGGGGGGGGATTTCCAGGGGAGTGAATTTTCATGATGGGTATCTTTCAAAAGAGCTCGCCAGTACCTTTAAAACGAATGGTTGAACCATAGATCTGCGATAATTTAAAATGAAGTTATCGATTTTTTTTTAATGTAATATTGACAATAAAATTGACTTTTTTTGGATATTTAGTGTTATACTACTTCTCTAATATGGAAATCATCTGCATTATCATGGAAGATAATTTTTTTTAATAATAATTTTAATAAATTACTTTTACTGAGTGAATTTGTATAGGAAAATATAGAAGAAAGTCATGTGGTGGCCACAACATACTAGTTAAAAGTGCGATAGCATCTAAACGCCTTATTCAATTGAGCTGAAAATTTATATGAATACTATAAATCACTGTTGCACTAACAGCATTTTGGTGAATCTAGCATTTATAGGTTTTTTTCAGGGACACAACGAAAATTCTTTATCATTATGATCTATGGGCTCAAAGTTCAGTAGCGTTAAATAAAACATCGTGCAATATATGGAGAAAAACACTCAAACACTCTATTATGGTTTTCTCTCCATTGTTTGTTTAACAACTCCTCTTTCTTTACTTTATCTACAAAACTGTTAATTACTCAATGTTCGGGAAGTCGAGTGGAGTCACTCCAGATTTTTTATTCATTGTATAGTCTCTTTAAATTTATCATTAGTGCACATTTTTATTTTACACTTTTTTTTTTTTTTTTTTTTTTTTTTTTGAGCTTTGTAGTATTTAAATAAAGAAAAAAGTTTTTTGTTAAAGAAATAGCGTTCTTTAAAATGCATAAAAGTTAGCAAATTTTGTAATATAATATCCTTTAATAATTAAAAACATTTTTGCATTATGCCCCGTTAAATATTTACTTTCTCTATTGGTATGACACAACCGATAATACACATCGAATGGAACTTATTTGCATTGTTTTGTGTAGTCTTTATACATATATATATATATATATACATATTAAAATTATTAAAAATCTGGTGTAAAACAATTACACGACTTCCTTCCATTACCCACTATTACACGTATTATACGCACTTTTGGGAGATAACGTGATCAGAAGACATAAAATTGACCTAACAAAGTCGACATCAAAATTTTTCTAGTAAGGAAAAACTGATATACGTGTCCACTTTTACTGACCATATAGGGAGTAACACGTAAAGATATAGACAAGTTCTAGTCTACAAACAGCCAACAATCACTCTTCTTTTTTACTTCCATTACCCTACTACCGTAGGTAATGGAAGTATTGTATTCGGTCTGAAATTTCGATATCGGGTTTTCACCTGATTTACACGTTTTAAGGTCCCCTGAGTCCAAAAAAGTGGTTTTTGGCAATTGGTCAGTGTGTATGTATGTGTGTGTGTGTGTGTGTGTGTGTGTGTATGTGGAGAATCTTCTGGCTATTGTAGCTCAGAAACTAATAAAGATAGAGCTACGAAATTTTAGAATTGAAATACGTCTGGTGTACAGATGAAATTTCCAAATTTTGGTGAAAATTGAAAAACCGGAAGTGGGACCGTAAGTCAGTATCTCAAAAACGGCTCTAACGATTTTCTTCAAACTTGCTATGTAAACACTCTATTAGATGTCCTTTCGAATGATATAGTTGGTTAGTTCAGGAAAATTGATAGGCGTCCTGTATAAATAGCTCAATTTCAGGGCTCGCAAAGGCATTCCTTTAAAAACGGTTGTACGGATTTTTTTTAAACTCGCCATTTTAACTCACTTTTAAATATACTTTTGTATGTAATTATTGTTTTCCTGTCAATAATTGAGTTTAACCGGAAGTGGGACATCGGAAACCGGAAGTGGGACCGTAAGTCCGTATCTCAAAAACGGCTCTAACGATTTTCTTCAAAATTGCTATATAAACACTCTATTAGATGTCCTTTCGAATGATATAGTTGGTTAGTTCAGGAAAATTGATAGGCGTCCTGTATAAATAGCTCAATTTCAGGTCTCCCAAGGGCGTTCCTTTAAAAACAGCTGTACGGATTTTTTTCAAACTCGCCACATTAACTCACTTTTAAATATACTTTTGTATGTAATTATTGTTTTCCGGTCAATAATTGATTTTTTTGTGAAAGTTGGTATCTCAAAAACGGCTCTAACGATTTTCTCTTTAGTTCACTTTTATGTTTTCTGATCGCATTATCTCTCAAAAATGCATAATAGTGGGTAATGGAAGTCGTGTGGTTGTTTCACACCAGATTTTTTTATAGTCTTGTGAGTCATTTATAGAACTTTCGAAGAATTGAGTTCTGCGCTATAAACCAAAGAACTTTTCCGGAATATTCCAGAACTCTGTTCTTATTCTAGATAGAGCTTCCAAACTTTGGCAACCCTAAACTACAAATTTTCACCAAATTTTGTCGCCAAGTCTCAAAATTCGAAGCCGAATCATTTAATTTGATGCCAAGACCAAAAATCTATGCTGGCTACTAATTTGCGGCTTGGCGAAATTAGCGTAAAATTTTTCGGCAAATAGTGTTTCAGGATAGCCAGAAACCCTTTCTCAATTTTAACTGAGTTAATTATTTTGGTAAAAATTATCGTTTGTCGCCACTAATTTTTGCCAACCGAATGAAAAGGGATCACTTCATCCCCATCGAGAATCAATTTATGTCTTATTACTATATCTATAGTCTGGACACGAGCCTAGAGAAAAGCATTGTAACTACAATGAATTATTTCAAAGTTATGAATTTTTATTTTAAAAAAATTCTGAAAAAAAGTTCCCCATCGATACATAAAAAATCTACATTTCGTTTTACTTATTTATTAGTCATTAAAACGTCTGCTTGCAAAAGGTTTTAAATTTATCAGTTTTACATGAACGAATTTTGACTTTAAAAGAGCAAAAAGTAGTCGAATAGTTTTAAATTTTTATCATAATTTACTGCCGTGAAATTAGTAGGTGAAAATGAAGTTTTTCAGTTTAAGGAAACAGTTTTATGGGGCAATAAAACTTTTTTTAAAAAACACTGGATATTATATAATATTTTATTGCTGTTTACTTTAATGAATTATGCCTTCTAAATGAAACATTAACAGCATATTTTGAAACACAGAACATACTTATGCAATTTCATGTAAGCATTTTTGTTTAAGCGATGAAATATAGTAATATCATTTTTAAGAAATAAAAAATGCTGATAAATAGTCTTGGAGGGTGCATATTATTTGCACTTGCAAAAAAAAAAAAAAAAAAAAAAAAAAAAAAAAATCTGTGTAAATAATTCAGAACTAATGCCACTTTTACAAACTTTTCATTTTTTCATTTTTCTTTCTAAAAATGATTAGTCGGGATGAGTTTTAAATTTACAGCTACTGATTTACAATGCTGTTTATTAATGGATCTTTCGTAAAAACTTATTTTTTCTCTTTATGCAAAATAAATTTTAAAATGTCTGATAATGAAAAGAAACAGAAGTAATGGGGAGTAAAAAGATATGCAGCTGAGATTAAAACAAATAAAATAACATGCTTGCATCCGTATAAAGAAAATAATTCACCTTTTGTTTTGGGGAAAGGAAAAAATATATATATGCAGACAATAAAAAATAAAGTAAAAAATAACAAGAAAAAAATAATAAAAATGGCGTACACAATATTAAACTCAGGAAAGAAAGGTTAGATAACATCAGATGTTTCGTGTTTCGTTCAATTATATCTGCAGTGAATGTTTGTTTGCAAACTGGCATCATAAATTTGAAAGGGAGAGGGGTAATTAGATTAGAAAATCTAATTATAAAGGTTATTCCATTTTCATTTTCAACCAGTTTGTTTTGCTTTATTCTTTCTGCACTTTTACTTTTATTATTATTATTATTATTCTTTTCGAGGGGGGAAAAAAAAGACAGAGTTTCTTTCTTTTTTTAGGAATAAACTTATTTTCTACTTTTTCAAATCAAATGTTTTTGAAAATTTTTCAATTAAAAATATTTCAACAAGAAAAGTAACACAATTGAAATAATTACAAGATAAAAAGAACTTTTATACACCATGTTTTTAAACTTTCTGTTGAATCATATAACCGCTACTGAAGGCAGCGAGAACCCGGAGAAATTGGATGAAAGTATAAAAAAAATTCCTTGCTGTCGTGTTTTAAGCTATTATAAAAGTTTCAAATGGCCGGGAAGTTAGTTAAAAGTTGATTGCAAGCTTTCTACTGGTAACGCTGCCGAAGGCAGCAGGGTCCCGAAGCGATTGGTTAAAAATATTTTTTAAATGCATTTTCTTTAAATGCATTTTGTTCTGAACTATTCTGAAAGTTTCAAATGTCTAGCTACTCGGGAAGTTAGTTAAATAAATTTTCTGTTGAATCACATAAACGTTTCCGAATACAATAGGGACCTGAAACAGTTGACTAAAAGTATAAAAAAAAATGTATTGTCACCGTGTTATGAGCTATCCTGAAAGTTTCAAATATCTAGCTAGTCGGGAATTTCGTGAAAAATCGATTGCAAGCTTTGTACTGGTAACGCTGCCGAAGGCAGCAGGAACCCGAAACAGTTGGTTAAAAATATTTTAAAAATGCATTTTCGCAGTGTTCTGAGCTATACTGAAAGTTTCAAATGTCTAGCTAGTCGGGAAGTTAGTGAAAAATCGATTGCAAGCTTTGTACTGGTAACGCTGTCGAAGGCAGCAGGAACCCGAAGTAGTTGGTTAAAAATATTTAAAAATTGCATTTTCGCCGTGTTCTAAACTATTCTGAAAGTTTCAAATGTCTATCTAGTCGAGAAGTTAGATAAATAAATTTTCTGTTGTATCATATAAACGCTGCCGAAGGCAGTAGGGACCTGAAACAGTTGACTAAAAGTATTAAAAAAATGTATTGTTACCGTGTTATGAGCTAGCCTGAAAGTTTCAAATGTCTAGCTAGTCGGAAAGTTAGTGAAAAGTCGATTGCAAGCTTTGTACTGATAACGATGCCGAAGGCAGCAGGAACCCAAAACAGTTGTCTAAAGGTATTAAAATATGTATTTTCACTGTTCTGAACTATTCTGAAAGTTTCAAATGTCTAGCTAGTCGGGAAGTTAGTTAAATAAATTTTCTGTCGAATCATATAAGCGCTGCCGAAGGCAGCGGGACCTGAAATAGTTGACTAAAATTATTAGAGAAATGTATTGTTACCGTGTTGTGAGCTGTCCTGAAAATTTCAAATATCTAGCTAGTCGGGAAGTTAGTTAAAAATCGATTGCAAGATTTGTCCCTGACAAACAAACAATTATACAAACAAGAATCGAAGTTAATAAAAACATGGTAAAATGTAGTATTTGAAAAAAAATCACGATAAAGAATGCAGCTGCCTTTCAGATGGATAAATTGTGAAATAGAGATGTGAACACAAAGTGTAGAGCATTTCATACACATTTTTAAATGGCATAAAACTCAAAATTACCATTTTCCTTTTCCGAGCATACTATGTAAGGAATCATGATTTGCGAAATGGATTTTGCATGTAAAATAGCTCAAAAAAGAATGGCCTTAGAATGTTACAATTTTATATTTGAGACTGTCATGACATCTTGTCATATACCTCCAACGTTGGTCTTGATACGAGCTACCCTTTTAGAGATATCTACGATTTTTTGTGATGTACGTATGAATGTGGGCAGGGCCCGATTAACCTTACAATTGAGGGGAAGCACAAATCCATTTGGGAGCCTCCACTGACTTCTTTGCCTAAAGCCTCATACAAACATCTTGAAAAATTTATATATTTTTCATTAAATTTTGTAGTTACCTGGAATTGAGGACAAGTAAATTCACTTGATTTTTGTACCAAGATATAAACTAGTGAAAGTCTATATTCACCACAATACATGAAATTATTCCATTATCCATTATAAATTAATGTGTAAAAGCTTTATTAGCATATATCCTATATAATCTAGAAATGGTAGTTGTGCAGTCAGGTAGGACTGTGACGTTTTATAATCAGACAATGCTTTTAGACCACAAGCTTACAATTCGGGGCCCATTGTTTCGCTTAATTTGGGGCCTTTTCAAAATTTTCCAGGGGAAGCATATGCTTCTCGTGCCTATTGAGTAATCAGGGTCTGAATGTGTGTACGTATGACTGTGACTGAACACGATATCGTCACGCTTGGTTTGAATGAGCTGAAAGGTGGTATGTATGGTATAGGTCACCGTAGCACAAACTGTATAGATTTTGGTGAATCTAGCACTTAGTTTTTTTACAAAGACACAAATAAAAATTCTTTATCATTATGGCCTATGGGTTGAAATTATTTAAAGTGAGATAGCGTCTGAATGATGCCTAATTAAATTGAGCTGAAAATTTATATGTGTGTTGTATGTTATAGATCTCCATCGCAAGAACTGTATAGATTTTGGTGAATCTAACACGTGTAGATTTTTACAGAGACACAATGAAACATTTTTTTATCATTGTGAATTAAGGGCTCAAATTATTTGAAGTGCAATAGTATTAAACGCCTTATTCGATTCAGCTGATCTATTTCAGATTTCTCTTACTTTATTCAAACAAAATTTAATTACTTAATATTCAGAAAAGTCGGGAGTTTTGTTCTGCTTTTGGAGAGATCAGACGTTCTTTTTTGTGCTGTCTCGTGTCGCCATATGGCGGCCTTTTGAGCAAAAATTTGCTATTTTGGAAGATTTTTATCTGCCACTTGATTTTTCGCTTTTCTAAAGCATTTTCTTCATTTTCCAGCACTTTTCAGTGCCGGAGTAATGGCGAATAACTCTCCCTCTACTGATTTAACTAGGAATAATTCCATGAATAACATAAAATTCACAAAAAATTTCTATGATGCCTTCCAATCCATGTACATCAAAGTACAAATTCCCAGTCCACCTTACGAAGTAGTAAAGATGGTTAAAGACTTAAGTGCAGCGGAAATTCGCTCCAAACACCCTAATTACCTTGATTCCAGACCTGACGATGATGATTTGACATGAAAAGATGGACGCAACTAATCAAGAGGTTCCAGCCACTGCAGTAAATAGGGTGAGTTCCTTAAACTTCAATTTCACTGTTCTCCCATCTACTGATGATTTTCAAACTGTAACCAGAAACAACTAAAGACCTAAAATGAGGCACCCCACCCAAATTATGTTTCAGAGTATAACCCGGCATTAAAATTGCCAGAATCGCTATGTACCCAACTACTCATAATAAATGTGCGTGTCCCATTGCAAGAAACTTCCCTTGGAGGACCATCCTCCTCCCGTATAACGACCAAACCTCCTAATGCGGCCACTAACTCAAATACTGTAAAAAGAGTACCTATGCCGAAAACAAGATTTATAACGATATTGACCGATAAAAATATGCAAAATATAATATTTAGAAAACTCTCTATAACAACCATTGCAAATTCAAGGCAACACCGCGACCAGCAAATTTACTAGGTTATACCCGATACTGAACAAGACTACAAAAACTTGGTTTCCCAATGAGGAATTTGCACACATGGAGGATTTGAACAAAATCCTATTTTTCTGGTAGTTTTGGCCCATAAATTTCAAAAAGTTTATTAAAAAGGCAAAAAAAGTTTTCATTAATTTAAAAAATAACTTTAAAATTAACCAAACATCACGCGACTTCGAAACACTGCCTGACGTCACACTTTATTCTTCGACCACACTTCATGAAACCATGGAGGCATCTGCGCAAGTGCTAACTCAACGAGTCTAGTGCTAAAATAGGGGTGACAGTCATCTGACTCAGAGCAAATGAGCAATAATAGAGCGTGGAATTACTGGATGTTTCCAAATTTCAAACTATCCCTCCAACATTTTAGACGCATCCTCACTGCTAGTTTTAGGATACGTGGTTGCACTGTATGATGCTTCAATGTTTACATTTTGTTAGCCTAGTTAGCAAGCAGCAATTCGTTTTAACTTTCGGAATTATCAATCGTTTATGTGATTTATTAAATTTCTTTTTAATTGCCGAAACGTCAGTGGAAGCCCTCTGTTGAGACTCAAAACAGTTTTGGGTTCCGTTTGTTTTTCTGTCTGTCTGTGTGTTTGTCGCGCGATAGCGGACGCAAAAAAACAAGCTATTGACTTGAAATTTGGTACACATGTTCATGATTCCCATGAAATTAGCTGTATAGTTTTGGGTGTGCATTTCATTTGTAGTTCATGTACAGGGACACGCCAAAGTTTTTTTTATCATTACGGCCTATGGGAAGAATTTGTATGTCGCGCGTTAGCGGCCGCAAAAATCACGCCATTGACTTGAAATTTGGTACACATATTCATGAGACCAACGGAATTAGCTGTATAGTTTTAGGTGTGTATTACATTTGTAGTTCGTGTACCGGGACACGCCAAAGTTTTTCTTATCATTACGGCCTATGGGAAGAATATGTATGTATCGCGATAGTCACCGCAAAAATCAAGTTATTGGACTTCCAATTTTTGCCGAAACGTCAGTGGAGGCCCTCTGTTGAGACTCAAAAAGATTTTGGGTTTCGTCTGTCTGTCAGTCTGTTGTGCGATTGCGGCCGCAAAAATCACGCTATTAACTTGAAATTTGATACACATGTTCATGATCCCCACAAAATTAGCTGTATAGTTGTGGGTGTTACTTGTAGTTCGTTTACAGGGACACCCCAAAGTTTTCCTTATCATTACGGCCTATGGGAAGAATTTGTATGTACCGCGATAGCGGCCGCAAAAGTCACGCTATTGACTTGCAATTTGGTACACATATTTATGAACTACACAAAATGTTTGCTGTCTAGTTTTGGGTGTGTATTTCATTTGTAGTTCGTGTACAGGGACACACAATTTTTTTTCTTATCATTACGGCCTATGGGCAAAATTTGTATGTACCGCAATAGCGGCCACAAAAATTCTCCGATTGACTTGCAAATTGACACACACATTCAAGCTCGGTATAGAAATAGATATATAATTTTTTATGTCTATACTTTTTATGGATTGTGTACAAGGACAAGCCACAATACTTAACATTACAGCGTATGGGGTGAATTTCGTTTAAACGCATTTTAACATCATTACTTTGCAATAAAGAAAATTAAACTATCGTACGTGAGTAAGATGCTTAAACTTATGTTGTTTGAAGAAAATATGTGCTCTTAAGCTTTCTAATTAATGTACTGGACCTTACAAAAGTGTTCTGACAATGTCACATAGTCATCCAAACGATGTTAAATTTGGAACAATTATTAATTTTAAACGCAAAATAAGCTGAATAGTTTTTACTGGTGTATACAATGTTTATGGTTCGTTTAGAGAGACACACAAAAGAATTTCGTAACATTAGAGCCTATGGACAAATTTTTAGCTAAGAGCGCACTTTAATGCGTTTATGCTGCATTGAACTTAATAGGATGAACATACATTATAAAGATGCTTAAGTCATGTTTATTCTTAAAAAAGGGTATGTATAGACTAAATAATTTATGGAACCACACAAAATAATTCCGAGGAAATACTGTAATCATCTAAATGATGTCAAATTAGTTTGAAAAATTAATGAGTTATAAATAATTAGGTGTATTCTTATTATTGGCGTTTATAATAACTGTGGCTATTTTTCCGGGATACATAAAAGAATTTCGCACTATTACGGTCTATAGTCAGTATTTCTTAAAAGTGTATTTTAACATGGTTACACCCCATCAAATATTATGAAATTTTATTAGAATTTTAAAAGCATGTTTTCCCGTTGAAAATTGTGGGCATAGAATTGATAATTAGTGTAAGGTTACGCAAAATATTTCCGATATGCTATGCAATTTTTTTTTGCATGAAATTCGGTACGTAGGAAAATATGAATTGCAGGGAAATAATACAAGACCGTCGTTTATTAAGAATACATATATATGTGATACAGATAGGTATAGAAAGAGAGATACAGCGGGGGGTTGAGGGGGCGGCAGCCCCCCCTCAGAAATGTGTTTGATTATGGTAACAAGTCGATCGAATCAATATATACTATTATATAATAAAGAATAAATAAAAATGACCTATTGAATAATGTCTGATGCGAATAGGACGTTGAGGCTCCTGATTTGCAGATCCACTAGTCTTATAATCATTTAATATCATTATCACCATTTTGCATTATCCTTATTTTCAATTGTTTTCCTTTCATGGCGGTTGTCCAATGTTTTCGTTTAATAGGATCCTGTGGAACGCTAAAGAATAGCTTTTGAGAAGCATTAGCCGTTGTATTAGTGCAGAGTGGTACAGTATTTATACTACATTTTTTTAATATCCATCATTATTATAAAATACAAAACCGATTTCACTGATTCTTGAAGCAAAGCAAAGCACGAAATAGTAAACAACGATTACTCCCGTTTGTTGTCATAAAGAGTGACGTCACGATATATTATACTGCGTTTTCTCGGTAAATAGTACGATGTTAAAATTGTTATAAATCAGCAATTAGATTTCAAATAAAGGAAATGTATGTATTTATTTTTTCACCTTTTCATTTTCTATTATATAAGTATAAAATCAGGAAAAGTGCAAATTCCTCATTGGATGAAAATAAAATCCAACATTTCCTTTTCCCGGAAAAATCTGCAATGCCTCTCCGGGTAGTAATTAGAGTTCTTGACTCAAATACTGATAAAGATGATATACGCGAAGCACCAATTATGAAAAGGGATTTAATGTAATTAAAGTCAACCAACTAACCAGCTTTAAAACTGGCACTCCAATGCCATTATTCCACATTCATCTTGAAAATTACCCGGATAGTAAGAAAATTCTTGAACTCGATAACCTCTTATATTATGCCATCCTTGTCGAAGATTACCTGCGCCCCACCACTCTACAATGTTTTAAATGTCAGTTTTTTCATCATTCTTCGCAAAATTGCCGATTGATCTCTCGCTGTGTCAAGTGCGGCCACGAAACTACAGATTGCACTGGAGGAAAACGCGTAGAAAATGTAAAATGTTGTAATTGTAACGGTACGCACGCAGCGAGGGGATGTCCAAAATTCCCCAGTGCAATACCAAAAAATCCTCCCACCTTTAATTCCACCCCAGTTAATCCAAATTTTTCCTTTGCCAGCGCAATTAACACCTCTAAATTACCATCTCCTGCTTTTGCTACCCCGAAATGCACCCTTCCCGCTTCCAGTAATAATACTGATCTCCATTCTGAATTAACTTCTATCTTAAATGAAATCGCCCAAGAATTTAATGCTTCCAATATAACTGATTCAATCAATAAATATAAAAATATTCTAGCTGCTATAAGAGATTGTCCAGATCAGCTTTCTAAAATTCAGATTCTAACCCAAACTTTCTCGGCCCCTTGATGGTTGCACGCGGCTGTTTGTCCTGTGTTGCTTGGAATTGCAATGGTATTCAGGGTAAAATTTTAGAGCTTAGAAATTTTGTACAAGAGCATGCTCTTGATATTATTTTACTTCAAGAAACCAAATTACGACCTGGTATGACCCTCAAAATTCCAAATTATATTATTACTTTCTTCTATATTCAATAGAAGAAACTATTGGATTCGTAAAAAATTTCGACCTCGGGTTTTTGATGGATTTACACGTTTTGAGAGCTATAGAACACGATTTGACCATTTTTAGAAAATGTCTGTCTGTGTGTGTGACAAAATTTTGTGGCAACTGTATCTCAGGAACTACAGCACAGAATTTCATTCAAATTGGTACGTAGTTACATCTTCACATAAATTAGTGCCTATCAACTTCTGGTAAAAATTGTCTTACAGGTTGCGTTGCTATCCCGCTTTTTCTAAATTTTTAACATGGTGATATAGGACAAAATTTTGTATAAATGTGCATAAAGAGAATTATTTTTTAGTAATCATTATGAAAATTTACAAGAATTATTTATAATAGAGATAGTCAACTGGGAAACAATTTTTGTATATGCAGGAGCCTCGCCACCACCCCCTGGGGGGAAGTCTTTCAAGATGGGTATCTTTCGAAAGGTCTCGTCAATACCTTTAAAACGAATGGTTGAACTATAAGTTTGTGATAATTTAAAGCAAAGTTATCGATTTTCTTTTACTTTTAACGAAAAAAAACTCAGAATAAACAATCGTTTTTTTTTTTTTTTTTTTAAACGAAATTTAACCAAACTTGGTATTTAGTTGGCCCCTGACATAAACTGGTGCTTATTAGATTTGGGGATCAATCGCTCAACAGGTGGCGCTGTGATCGTATTTTTTCTAAATTTTTAACATGGCAGTATAGGACAAAATTTCTTATAAATGTACATATTGAGAGTTATTCTTAACCTGTGATTGCAAAATTAATATGAATTATTGATAATAGTAGTAGTTAATTAGGAAAAAAAATTTGTGCATGTGGGGGCATCGCTTCCCCCCCTGGGGGGAAGTACCCCCCGGGTGGGGGGGGAGTAAATTTTCAAGATGGGTATCTTTCGAGAGGTTTTGTCAATACCTTTAAAACGAATGGTTGAACTATAAATACGTGGTAATTTAAAACAAAGTTATCGATTTTTTGTTACTTTTACCAAAAATAACTTTAAAATAAAATCGTATTTTTTTTTTTTTTTTTTTTTTTTTTTTTTTTTTTTTAATTACTGAGTGAAATTGTATAGGAAAATATAGAAGAAAGTCTTGTGGTGGCCAAAACATACTAGTTTTAAGAAATGATATTATAAATCCCGATAGTCCTATCCTATGGCTATTCGTGGCACTACTATCTGTATTAAAAATAATCTAAATTTTCACCAGGCGTCTATTCCTACTCTGAACGTTGTCAATGTGAATAGTATTACCCTTATAGTTCCCGGTCCCCCCCCCCTTGACTTTTTTATCAGTTTATGTTTCCTGTGGTGAGACAACAGTTGACATTACATCTGATTTAATTACTCATCTCAGATTTGACGCGAACACCATTCTCCTTGGTGACTAATGCCCATCATCCAGGGTTGTCATTTCGTCCACTTTTTCGTCAAAAGTCCGGGACGCTGGACAAAAGTGGAAAAAACCTGGACAAAACTGGAAAAAACCACATGAAACTGGACAAAATAAAATCCACTGAACTGTACATGTTCAGTGCATAAAATTATTCCGTTAAAACAATAAATTGCAATTTTAACTTTAAATTACAATTTTAGCAATAGAAATATTTTATTAAAAATTAATAATTTGATTAATGAAAAGCATAATTTTATTTTCATCACGATAAAAAAAAAAAAATGAAAAAAAAAATCATGAAGAAAATGCTAATTACATTAGTTTACAGTTTGTAGATGTAACAAAGTAAATCTATTGTGGTGGACTATTATAACATTATCATACTGGATATTAAGAGGGAAAAAAAAGTTATTTACCACTATACCTAAATCCTTAAAAACAAAAGAAATAGACACGGCTGTGCAGCCGGAAAAAGATTTCGTGCCCAATGTTGAGTTATCTTCAGTACATAATTTTGACAATTAAAAATGAAGAATAACTTAATCCCCCCCAACACCCCTATCCCCCTTCGAAAGAGACTATTTTCAATATTAAAGTTTAAAATAATTTAAGTTGTTTCTTTGCTATTTTGTACTTAAAACCCGAATAAACTACTACATCAGAAACGCCAAAGAGAAATATCTGTTTTTGAAAAATATCTATCCGTTTCTGACGTAGTAGTTTATTCGGGTTTTAATATACCAACGCCAAGTCTCCTGTTATTATTTTTACTTAACTTGGAAATATCTTATTTAACATTTCTATGCTAGGTTAAAAAAAAAACTCATAAATGTAGATAAAATGTTTTTATCAATTTATGTCCACAAGTCCTTTCAAAACAAAGCTTTCATTTCTATATAACATTTTATTTGCAATATCAACATGTCACTTTTCAATCCATCAATTTAAAAAATCAAATTTACATGCTTAATTATTTAATAATTTTATATTCTTATTTATACTCTTATTAAAATATATTTTATACTCTTATTAAAAAAATATTACTTGGTAATGGAAATTCCAGATGAAAAAAATACAAAATTAAATTTTACTTCCACATAGAAAAGTTATTTATTTTTCACAAAAGTAATGTCTTTATTAATATAAATGTAACATATATGTGTATGACTGTATATATATTTAATCAATTTGATAAATATGCAGAAACTTAAAGAAAAATAATAAAAATGTTGAGTGACTCCAGTCGACTTTCTGAACATTAAAGTAATTCACTGTTGTTTAAATAAAATAACACAAGAGAAGTCATTAAATAAACAAACGAGAAAATTATAATAAGTGTTTGATTATTTGCTCCCAAATAATATATTGTTTAATGGAACGGAATGCATGCAAATTCTTTTGTGTGTATCTGTAAAAGAACCAATAGTGTTAGATTCACCAAAATGTATACAGTTTGTGTGACATATACTTATAATTTGTATATGAATTCAAAGCTCAATCAATGAGGCTTCAGACGCCATCACATTAAATAAATTCAGACTGTAGGCCATAATATTACAGAATTTTTCGTTATTTCCCTGTAAAAAAACTATAAATGCTAGATTCACCAAAATAAATCTATACGATTCAGTCGACAGTGAATGATAACATGCGTATAAAAGTTTCAGCTGAACTGAATAAGGAATTCAGATGCTATCGCACTTTAAATTATTTGAGCCCATAGACTATAATGATAAAGAATTTATCTTTGTGTCCTGGTTAAAAATAAATAAATAAATAAAACTGTGCTAGATTCTCCAAGATGTATACAGTTTGTACTACGATAACCTATAACATATGCACCAACTTTTAGCTCATTTGGACAAAGCATTTAGACAATATTGTGTTCACTCTTCAGATATACGTACATTATCGTAAAATAGCAAAAATGAACTCATAGAGCCTCAAAACATGTAGATACACCAACATCACAAGTCAAATTTTTGTCATGATTGCAATACTTTCCTTACCTATATATTTTCAGAAAGTAAAAAATTCCGTGAAAGATATGTGAATCATTCATTTCATCATGCTTAATAACAAATTTTTTAAAGGTGTTTATGACTATGAGGGAGGAGATGACAATGTAGTTGAAAGCAGTGGGGGGGGGAAGAGGGGAATTAAAATTTTAACTATAAACTATCACTTTTGCATCCAATCCACCCTTAGAAATAGATATATTTGTTTATTGAATATTGTTAACTTTGCATGTCTATTTTGAAATATTTAAATTGATTTTATTCACATACACAGGGTTCAGGAATTTATTAAAAAATATGGTTGCCGACAAAAAATTCTGGTAGCCCATAAACAAATATTCTCCAACGTTTTCTTTTTCTTTTTTTTTTTTTTTTTTTTTTTTTTTTGTTCCATTTCAAAATTTACTTGAATATAGAAATTAAGATTCTATATACCAATTATTATACCAACTAAAAACCAATTACTTATTGGTCTTGAATGATTTTTTTTTTTTTTTTTTTTTTTTTTTACACCAGGAAACACCTGTTTAAATTTAACATCATGGAACTGGTTTTATTATTTTCATTAAATCAATACACCATCGACAATGATACATCATTACACAGATACAATAATTCAGCATAAGGTCGATAGCATGTGCAGACAGGAGCAGTGTAAACCAATTCCCTAAAATGGTGCAATAATTTAACACTGAGTAGTGAAACATGCACGGAGATGTGTAAATTCCCTAATTCAACACAGTGTCTCAAAAAGTGGTGAGAGAAGCAGGAATCAAAACAGCGAAAGTAGAATTGGAGCCAAATTTTGGGACAATTCTTTCACCAAAATATATATTTAAAAAAAAAAAGTTTCCTTAAGTTGAAAACATTATTACTAGTTCAAAAAAATATTGGTCGCCAATGGCAACCAAGTGACCGTATTTCACGAGCTCACACATAATGATAAAGAATTGTTTTATATATATGGAAAGAATAAAGGTGATTTTTAATTTAGTACTCGCAAATAATTAATAGTGGACAAAAGTGGACAAAACGGTATTTTGTCCGGGACGGTTTTAACCAGGTTTTTTCCAGTGGTTTTTTCAACTATGGAAAAAACCGTTCAACCCTGCCATCATCCTTTCTGGAATTGCTTTGTTTCGAACGCTTACGGTAGAGCTATTTATGATAATATCTCTCTTAGATAATATATACTCTTAGATTATGCGGACATACTTTTTCTGGACTCCCCTTCCCCTAACCATTTTTCAGCCCTAAGTAGTAGCACTATTGATTTCGGACTTTCTGATGGATTTAACTTGGACAAAAATATCACTTCTTTGGCTGAATTGAGTTCAGATAATAATCCAATTAAAATTAATATTCAAATTAGACTTACCCTGATCCTCCCCCCAAATTATTTCTCGTACTAACTAGATTCAATTTACTGATTTTATAAATGGCATCGATCTCCTGGTAAATACCATCACTACTGATATAAAGAGTGCTATTGATTATGCTACTACTTCTAAACCTGCTAATGATTTTTTTAATTAGACCCGCACGTCCACATTCTCACTACTAACAAAAATCGAGCCAGAAAAACTTGGCAGCATACGCATAGGATTCAAGATAAAATTGTTCTTAACAGCAGGACCTTAAGAACTATTTATACAAAAAACGCAATGACAGTTGGAGTGAGTTTCTCGAGTCTCTCTCTCCAGAGGATAACTCCATCTGGAAAGCGGCCAGGAGATTGAAGAGCTCTTCTGAACCTATGCCACCCATCCTTATTCTAAATACCCAAACCTATGCGTACTCAAATAAAGACGCCATTGTCATGAACCTTGAAACACAATTCCAGGAAAATCCTATTGATAGTGATGAAACTGAGAGAGAAGTCAATTCTACTGTTAGAAGATTCTTGAATGACCCCATTCCCCCTCTGATTTTTCGGTCACCCACGCTGATGTCATCCGCGAGATCAAAAAACTTTAAAAAGCACCAGGCATCAGTGGTATCACTAATGACGCTCTCAAGAATCTACCATTCCATTATATTCTAAAAATTACCCATCTTTTTAATAATATTTTTAAATTTAACTACTTTCCTTTTCATTGGAAAACTGATGTTATTGCTCCAATTCTAAAATCTGCCAAACCCCTGATAGGACTTCGAGCTATCGCCCAATTTCTCTTCTTAACGTCTTAAACAAATTATTCGAAGCCTTTATTGCTCAACAGATTGATTATCATATTGCAGAAAATAATATCATTATACCAGAACAATTCGGTTTCTGCAGAGGCTTTTCCGCCCCTCATCAGGTCTAGTAT
Source organism: Salticus scenicus (assembly GCA_963930645.1). Classification (NCBI taxonomy): domain Eukaryota; kingdom Metazoa; phylum Arthropoda; class Arachnida; order Araneae; family Salticidae; genus Salticus; species Salticus scenicus. The sequence continues at coordinate 354,900,371 of OZ005650.1, read as the reverse complement.
ACATAAGTTGAGCACATTACCACCGGCAAAATTAAGAAGCAATATACCGCAGCAGTCTTTATTGACATCGAAAAGGCATTTGACAAAGTTTGGACCCCCGGCTTAATTTTTAAACTAACAGCACATCTCCTCCATATGACATCCTCAGGATGTCCTATGGATGAAACCAACGTCTATGGACATTTTCAGGATGTATTGTGGACAAGTGCGTTGTTAGGCTTATTAAATATAATTCCCCCCCCCCTCCCCTTATTAAATTAATCCATAGCTACATTCTTGATAGAAACTTCCACCTACCACGTGAAGGTGAAAGACACTCTTTCACGGAACTTTTTTGCCCATATCGGCGTACCACAAAGCTTCAAAATTAGCCCAAAATTATTTAATCTTTTTATTAACGATATACAACATTACCCTCATCCTCATTGGCTATTTTCGCAGACGATACCTCTATTTTCGCTTCTAGCGTCAACAGGCGTTTTGCCATTTCGGCTATTTCCCATCACCTTAAAATTGCAGTTAAATGGTTCTATAAATGGAGAATAGCATTTAATACCACTAAAACTGAAGCTATTCTTTTTTCACGTGGAAGAAATGGACTGACACCTGATTATAGAGATAAATATAAAATCAGCCTCGGTGCCAACCTCCTACCATGGTCAAATCACTGTAAATATCTTGGCGTTATTCTTGACCAAAGTTTCACTTTTAAACAAAATATTACTACATCGCGTAAAAAATTTCGTGCTTCTAAATGTAAATTAATGCCCTTTTTAGCCCGGAATAGTAAATTAAAGCTTAAAAATAAATTGCTCTTGTACACTTCCTACTTATGATTACGACCCATTTTAACGTACGCATGTATGGTGTGGTCATATGCTGCAAAATCCCGTATCAAGTAATCATTAGGGCTCAAAACGCAACAATTCGGCCAATGCTTGATATGCCTTGGTACGTTAGAATTTTTCATATTTATAAAGAAATTGAAACTCCAAAACTTAATGATTTTATCCAGTACTTAAATATTCGATTCCATTTGGCTCTCGAATCACTAGATAACACTGCTTTGAACACACTAGCAACGTATGACCACAACAATCCTAGCAACAGACGTAAACCCAAAGCGGCCATATGTCTGAACACCCACATTAAACCTTTTTGTGTTTTATTTCTCCTTTGCTTATTTTTCTCTATCCTATCGCCGTCAGGTATTGACTGCTCGGAGCTTATAACCTGTCCTTGTTTTTGTGCTGTACTGTGTTAGTCTGTTTCGTCCTTGTTTTTGTTTAAAAAAAAAAAATTAAAATATTTGTTCTCAAAAATATCAAATATATATATATATATATATAAAATCTGCTCTTTAAAAATTAAAAAATATTCTTGCTATCCTTAAACTTCCTATTAGTAATGTAATGCTGTCCTTAACCTTTCTATTTTTAATTTTAAAATTGTGCTTCCTACTTCTAAAGCTCTAAAATTCCTATTTTATGTTTTGTGTTCCCTTTTTATGTCCCCTCCCCCCTCCATTTGCAGTGCAGTGAAACTGTAGTTCAGGACTCACTCCGTTAGCTTCCATCCTTAGGTACCGGAGGGTGCGTGACCCAGTCACAGGTACCTCCAACCCACACTATCCGAAGATCGGAAAGTCGAGTGGAGTCAATCAAGACTTTTCGACTTGTGCAACTCTTCTTGCTTGGGTGCGCTCTGCTTCTTCTTCTTCTATTTATTATTAAATTTTCTGCTATTATTTAATCATATTTGCTATATGATAGGTTTTATATCGGTTTATAAATAAAAAAAGAAAAAGAAAATTCATTGAAGTCGTTCAAAAGCTCGCTTCGGGTGTCTATTGCCTTTGGCAGCGTCTTCCTCATTCGCAAAATCTCGGGTACATGTCTCTATTGCCTGCGACAATGCCTTACCCGTGAGTTTCAATTTGGATGCTTATTGAATGACAGTTTCGAAACGGACAGTATCGAAAAAATTTAAATAGCCCTTTTATATTTGAATCGCAGTTACATATGAACAACACTATATGCACTATACGTAATATTTACTTTCACGTAATATTTCTTGTATGTTATTTTATTCATCCGGTCGACAATAAAATGACAGTTTCACGCCAAACATAATATTACAATATATTTTGAGCATTACGTCTATTGCATGAGACAACTAACTTTTTATGGTTATATATATTTTATGGTACTTGTGAATTTTGTTGTCATTTTGGCTTTTTCTATAAAATGATATAATGAGACAAAAATAATTTATGCTATTATTGTTTCTTTTTTTCAATATTTTATAATTTATTTATAATTTTAACCCGTTAGCCGTTAGTAGTCGCTAGTTGGTCGATTTGCCGCCCATCCTTCAGTGTTACCACACTTTTTTAGTTCCCCATCATACTATAGGTATGGGGAACTTAAGTAATCGTGAAAATTTTCGACCTCGGTTTTTTGACTTTTCTACTCGTTTTCAGGTGTGAGGAATCCGAAAATGACAAAATTTGTATGGTGTCTGTCTGTAGGGTGTCTGTTAGTCCGTTAGTTTGAGTAGGTAAGAAAGGAGAGTTCTAGGTCAGCAGGGGGAGGCACTGAGGCACCGGCAAGTCGTGCGGGTGCCGCACCACCCCCTGAGGGGTGTGGATGGGTTGGTATTGACCTTGAGACTTCCTCCAACTTAATCGTGAAAGATGATGAGGGTATTAATGAGGAAATTTAATTAAAAAAATTAATGAGTGATTTTTTGTAAAAGGTGACGTTGGTTTTAAAGCGATGTTTGCGGTAGAATGAAAAAAGTAGGATATTGTTTGTGACTCATTAGGAAATTAATTAGGAGGGTAATTAAGAAATTAATTAGTAGGGTAATTAAGAAATTAATTAAAAATTTAAAAAATTTGAAAATAAGGAATGAATAAAATATACGAATTTAAGAATGCGAATATACTATGAAAGAAATAGAGAGGTTTGACTGGGGTTCGAACCCGGTACCTTGCATTAAAAATATTTCCATAAGACAGAAGTTTTCGCATATATGTGAGTCATTTTTCTATTATATGCCTATGCAGATCTTTTTTAACCTAAGAATACTATTGTCTGAAAATTAATCAACCATAAAAATGATATTAATTACAGAATAATAATTAAAATAAATAAATAAAAAAAAATAATTAAAAATCTTGTAAAAATTCACCAGATGTTTAAAAACTCAAATGTGTAAGTGAAATTAGATTAGGATGAAAGACGAGAATTGTTTTTTGAAAGATAACTAAAGAAGAGTGATTAAAATTTTGTTATTAATTACTTAATTGAAGAAAGTTTGTTAAAAAGAAAAGAAAAAAAAAAAAAAACTTTTTACCATAATGATTTTTTAATTATGAATAACTAGTATCCATTTTAAACTGTATATATTTTTTCCATTATAAATATGATATCTTAACACGAAAAGATCGACTTTATTCACCAACGGTGACGTCACAATGTTTGCGTAAAAGGAGGTAGCATACCCTTCAGCAATTTCTGAGAATTGGGTTGGGTACGGCATTGTCAAAAAAAGAGGGGAAGAAAATTCCAGATTTAGCCTCAACTTTTCACACGTTTAAATATGTTTACTGTTGGATGTACTAAAAATTATCTGCTATTTTGAATTATGTTCAGTTTGAAGAATGTAAAAAACTTCATAGAATGTAAAATTAAAAGTTTATCATTCTCGAAAAATTCACTGTTTGAAAAAAGTCTTAACAAGTTTAAGAAAATATCGTAACATATTGTATTATATTTTACCTCTATCATTTTTCAGAAGTTACTTTAGTGCAAAATAATAGCTGATGTCCAAAATTTCTCTACCTTAAACAGTTATACTTGAGATATAACTTTTTGGAATCTTCTTATCACTGTCATCGAACATACTTGTATACTTAAAGATTTTTACAAAGGGGTATTTAATTATAAATTATATTTAAATTTCCTTATACTCGTTAAAATATTGTAAGTACGTATTTTTATTTCAAGTTTTGTATTATAGTACTAGAAATCTCCCAACATTCTTAAAATAATATAAGTTTTCGAACAGAGTGATAATTAGAAATTACCATTTTTTTAGTTTTTATCGTGATCTGGAATCGAACCTGACACTTCCCGAAAATTTTTTGTAATTTATACACAACATTAGTTATTTCAAGCTATACTATCTAAGAATTATTCAATAATCTGTGTCAAATAAAGACTTCACAACTACCTTTTTTTACTACTTTTCACTACATTCTACCACTTTAACAAAGTGAAATTCCCCACGTCATATGTTACATTCACTCAGTTTTTCTTTACAGATAGCAAGTTTGTAAATTATGAACACTAACTTTGAAAAAATTCAGAGCTGAAAAAATATTAATATAAATGTTTTATAAATACATTCATGTTAACAGATGCATACTTAAGTTTTCTAAAGTGTATTTAAACATACTAAAAAAATATTTTAACCAAGTATTGTCGATTACAAACATATGTATATAAACTGAAAATGTTTTTGTACAAAGTATTTTAGAAATTTAGATAACTTATTCTTGAATAAAAATATAAGAAACTTATTTTACAATAATAAGATTGAAAATGTATGATAAAATTACAAAGTTAGCAGCATAAGAGACTAAGTATTTGAAAAAATCATGATGTATGGAATTTTAGTGTTTCACACATGTTAACAACGCATCTTATTTTACAAAGTGCTAAGTTTTTTAGTCATTTAGTTTGAAGTTTTTCAGACATATGCTTATAAACTGAAATTTTTTGTGAATGAAAAATTTTTTACACAAAGTATTTTAGAAAAAATATCATCTCAGAAATTAACTTACTTATTTTTAGAATAAAAATATAAGAAACTTATTTTTACTAATGATAAGAATGAAAATGTAAGGTAAAATCTCATTCATATAAATTTAAGAGACTACAAATGTTTGAAAAATCATGAAGTATGGAATTTTAATGTTTCACATATGTTACTAACGCATCTTATTTTACAAAGTACTAAGTTTTTTAAAGTCATTTAGTTTGAAGTTTTTCACACAAATGTTTATAAACGAAATTTTTTGTAAATGAAAATACAAATACTATCACAGAAAAATTAACTTTTTGTTTTAAATTGAAAATGTAAGCTAAAAATCGAACACTTATCAAATTTAGAAGCTGCAGATGTATGAAGAAACCATGAACTTGAAACTTATGTATTAACAAGCTTCCTTCTTTGAAAATACTAAACCACGAGTTTTGACAAATCTGTAATCAACTGTTAAAAAAATCATAGATCTTAGAATATTTTTCACCCTAAAAAGTTTAACGTAGATGTGACATTCATAAAAATACAGAGTGAAAGTGTCCAAATTATCTGTTTAGACATGTTGATAAACTAGAATTTTCCACAAGATTCGAGTATTATAGCAAGGTATGAGATAATATTTGGCTAAATTTCCACTAATATTGGCGATAGTTATAAAAATTTGGCATGAAATAAGAGAATTTGGCGTAAATTCTTAAGTAAAACTGATGAACGAAGAAAAAAATTTGAATTAGTTTCTACTATCTTTTCTCGCTGTAGAGTTGTCTAAGTTCTCATACTTAGTAGTTTTTAAACATTTTTAAAGTCTTACTTTTAGAGTGATTTTTTCTACTTTACTAAACTGAAGTACAAAATGGATAATACTTTATCGTCTGAGGAGACTCACGTTTCTGTTCAACACCCCCCTTCATCAAGTTTTGAAGATGAGAAGTTATCCAAGCTTTTTATTTGTACAACATGCAATAAGTCATTTTTAAAAAAATCCTATCTTACTAGACATGTTAAGGTTCACAATGATATTAAACCTAATATTTGTTACGTGTGTGAGAAAGGATTTGTTACTTTACATCGTTTAAAAAGACATATGGAAACCCATAGAAAAATTTCCATAAGATACAAATGTGAATATTGTATTGAAAATTTCAATCGCAAGTGTGATTTATTTAAACATAAGAGATTATTTCATCAAAAAGTCTTAAATGAACATGTATGTATTACTTGTAAAGATGCTTTTAAACACAAGTATGAATTAGAAAAACACAAGAGGGTGCATTATCGTAAACCTGAGTATCTATGTGAGGAATGTTCTATAACCTTTTCAACTAAACATGCTTTTTCAAAGCATAAGCGTAAAAGTCATAAAAAGACTTTACATACATGCTGTTGCGACGAATGTACTGATACTTTTTCAAATAAACGACATTTTTTAAAACATAAAAGAAATATGCATAAAAAATCTTCAATGCAAACTAGATGTGATGAATGCAGTGAAAATGTTCAGTGTAAGTATGAGTTATTGCAACATAAGAGAAAGAATCATCTTAAAGACTTTAACATACGTAGAAATTGTAATGAACGAAGTACTAACAATGAATTACCAACAGTTAATAATGACAGTGAGAATCTGGACTTGTTAAATTTTTTGGATAATTTTCACATTGAATGTATGAATGGTGTTTTTGACTTACCTTCCAACAACTTTCAGAATGAAAATATGGACTTAGACTTAAAAATTTTTTTGAACAATTCGAATGTGGAATATACAAGTGAAAATAATATTGATGATTTATCTACCAAAGTTGAAAATAAGGACTTAAATAATTTTAACCTGATACAAACTGATTTACCTCTAGTAAACTGCGACAATGAAAATCTAGACTTGCTAAATTTTTTGAATAACTTTAATATCGAATGTATGAACGATATCCCAACAATATAGATTTTTGTGAATTTGTTGTCTTGAATTATTGTGAATGAATTTCGAATAAAGAGATTTCAATGAAAATGGTTTGTTTTAATTTTTATTACAAAATCACCTTTTATATAATATTTTCTATTAGAATACAAACTTAAGTGTCATCTTTTTTAAATAAAAACATGTAAAAAGTTTACTTGTGTATTAACGATATACTTTTTCATTACTGTAGTTGAATTGATTGAGTATAATATTTAAACACTAAGTAAAAACTATACACGATAGTAGTTTTATAAACTATCAAACTTACATCGAAGAAGAAAAAACTTGTAAAATTGTTTTACCACTCAACTGTAAAGTACTTGTGAAAATCTTAAATGAATTTATCTTATTAACAATTTTCTTGAAAAACTAACTTATAAAAATTTTAGATATAATTATGAAGTTAGTATTTTCCTAAGTATCACGTTTGAATCTTACTTTGAATATGCATCATCAAAGTGTTTTGTACTTTAACTAAAATCACAATCTCTATTCTAAAGAGTGTAAAAATAATTTTTGAGTAACAACTTTTATATATAGATACTTTCACGATTGTATTTTAACTTTTTTTTTATTTTTAGAATACAGAAAATATTTTATAAGAATTGTGAAAGATTAATTTTAGGAGTTTGTAAAATTTCACAATTTTTTTTTAAACATTTTTGTCAAATGCTTTCCTGATGTCACATCACTTAGAAAAAATTAATTGTTTTTAGCAGAATTGCTAACACAAAGCATTAAGTTAGAAAATTTGTAGATAAAACTTAAAAGGTATGAAAAACCATATGTGATGTAATAACAGAAATATATATAGTTTCAAGTTTAGACATGGTTGAACAAGCTTGAGCAGACACTAAAACCTGTTGCTGACGTCATAACGCGTGTGATGGAAGATTATAATCATTGGATACGAGTTCCCCCTAATGATATTTAAAACAAATACATATCAATTCATGTTTGCAAAAGATAATTCGATGTTTAGAGTGAAAATTTTTACTTCAAAGTGTATAAAAACGATAAAGTTTTTTACAGGTCGTCAGTTTAATACACAAAGTAAAATAATATAAGTCAAGAATTGTGGGTAAACATAAGTACTTTTTGTTAAATTATGTATTCGTGACAGATAAGGATAAATTTGAAATTAGTAAAACATAACTCAGTGATATGTAAAACTAGTGCATATTAATTCACGAAGGTACATATATGTGTACAAGTTTTTACGTATGAACTTAAACAAATTCACACTACTATTTTTCAAGATTAAGTTTTATTTTTGAATGATATATAGAAATTTTTTAAATTTATTTATTTGGGGTCCCACCTCCACCCGTCACATTTGTAGAAATATGTGACGCCCCAAATCTTTTTAAACAAGTTTTGAAGGTAGCTTAATATAGCTACTAACAGCTAGAGGATGGTATTTAGTCATTTTTAGTTCCAAATAGTGAATTTTTGGATGAATTCTTCTAAGGACATATTAATCTTTGCATATCCTTCGCTAATATGCTGTTCAATAGTATCTTCAATAAGTTCGATAATACAGGAACTTCTAAAATATGTATGTGTCTCTTCCATGTCTTCATCAGGTTTTTTACGTTCCAAGGATTCTTTCATAACCATATACCACTTCAGGGTATGCTTTTCTTTTAATTCAGACTTAAGTTTTTCATGTACATGAGGCTGCATATATGATTGAAATACTTCTAAATCACACTCATTATTCTCATTGGGGTAAAACATCAGTGTTTTAAACATATATGTTTGAAATATTTCTATAGGACAGTGGTTTAAGTCATATCGGGATTTCGAATAATCATAATTTTACTATACATGAGAAAAGTATCAACTTTCCTTATACTGAAAAGATGTCTAAAATATATCATTTGATGTTTAGACGAAAACTTTTTACAACAAAGTGTAAAAACGACAAAGTTTTTTTACAGATTATCGTTAATATGCAGAGTAAAATAATATAAGTCCAACAAAGGTGAGAAGTGTGAGCAAAATGGTTGTTTTTGTCACATCATGGGTTCGTGACGTAGTGTATTAGGGGGAACTCGTATCCAATGATTATAATCTTCCATCACACGCGTTATGACGTCAGCAACAGGTTTTAGTGTCTGCTCAAGCTTGTTCAACCATGTCTAAACTTGAAACTATATATATTTCTGTTATTACATCACATATGGTTTTTCATACCTTTTAAGTTTTATCTACAAATTTTCTAACTTAATGCTTTGTGTTAGCAATTCTGCTAAAAACAATTAATTTTTTCTAAGTGATGTGACATCAGGAAAGCATTTGACAAAAATGTTTAAAAAAAAATTGTGAAATTTTACAAACTCCTAAAATTAATCTTTCACAATTCTTATAAAATATTTTCTGTATTCTAAAAATAAAAAAAAAGTTGAAATACAATCGTGAAAGTATCTATATATAAAAGTTGTTACTCAAAAATTATTTTTACACTCTTTAGAATAGAGATTGTGATTTTAGTTAAAGTACAAAACACTTTGATGATGCATATTCAAAGTAAGATTCAAACGTGATACTTAGGAAAATACTAACTTCATAATTATATCTAAAATTTTTATAAGTTAGTTTTTCAGGAAAATTTTTAATAAGATAAATTCATTTAAGATTTTCACAAGTACTTTACAGTTGAGTGGTAAAACAATTTTACAAGTTTTTTCTTCTTCGATGTAAGTTTGATAGTTTATAAAACTACTATCGTGTATAATTTTTACTTAGTGTTTAAATATTATACTCAATCAATTCAACTACAGTAATGAAAAAGTATATCGTTAATACACAAGTAAACTTTTTACATGTTTTTATTTTAAAAAGATGACACTTAAGTTTGTATTCTAATAGAAAATATTATATAAAAGGTGATTTTGTAATAAAAATTAAAACAAACCATTTTCATTGAAATCTCTTTATTCGAAATTCATTCACAATAATTCAAGACAACAAATTCACAAAAAATCTATATTGTTGGGATATCGTTCATACATTCGATATTAAAGTTATTCAAAAAATTTAGCAAGTCTAGATTTTCATTGTCGCAGTTTACTAGAGGTAAATCAGTTTGTATCAGGTTAAAATTATTTAAGTCCTTATTTTCAACTTTGGTAGATAAATCATCAATATTATTTTCACTTGTATATTCCACATTCGAATTGTTCAAAAAAATTTTTAAGTCTAAGTCCATATTTTCATTCTGAAAGTTGTTGGAAGGTAAGTCAAAAACACCATTCATACATTCAATGTGAAAATTATCCAAAAAATTTAACAAGTCCAGATTCTCACTGTCATTATTAACTGTTGGTAATTCATTGTTAGTACTTCGTTCATTACAATTTCTACGTATGTTAAAGTCTTTAAGATGATTCTTTCTCTTATGTTGCAATAACTCATACTTACACTGAACATTTTCACTGCATTCATCACATCTAGTTTGCATTGAAGATTTTTTATGCATATTTCTTTTATGTTTTAAAAAATGTCGTTTATTTGAAAAAGTATCAGTACATTCGTCGCAACAGCATGTATGTAAAGTCTTTTTATGACTTTTACGCTTATGCTTTGAAAAAGCATGTTTAGTTGAAAAGGTTATAGAACATTCCTCACATAGATACTCAGGTTTACGATAATGCACCCTCTTGTGTTTTTCTAATTCATACTTGTGTTTAAAAGCATCTTTACAAGTAATACATACATGTTCATTTAAGACTTTTTGATGAAATAATCTCTTATGTTTAAATAAATCACACTTGCGATTGAAATTTTCAATACAATATTCACATTTGTATCTTATGGAAATTTTTCTATGGGTTTCCATATGTCTTTTTAAACGATGTAAAGTAACAAATCCTTTCTCACACACGTAACAAATATTAGGTTTAATATCATTGTGAACCTTAACATGTCTAGTAAGATAGGATTTTTTTAAAAATGACTTATTGCATGTTGGACAAATAAAAAGCTTGGATAACTTCTCATCTTCAAAACTTGATGAAGGGGGGTGTTGAACAGAAACATGAGTCTCCTCAGACGATAAAGTATTATCCATTTTGTACTTCAGTTTAGTAAAGTAGAAAAAATCACTCTAAAAGTAAGACTTTAAAAATGTTTAAAAACTACTAAGTATGAAAACTTAGACAACTCTACAGCGAGAAAAGATAGTAGTAACTAATTCAAATTTTTTTCTTCGTTCATCAGTTTTACTTAAGAATTTACGCCAAATTCTCTTATTTCATGCCAAATTTTTATAACTATCGCCAATATTAGTGGAAATTTAGCCAAATATTATCTCATACCTTGCTATAATACTCGAATCTTGTGGAAAATTCTAGTTTATCAACATGTCTAAACAGATAATTTGGACACTTTCACTCTGTATTTTTATGAATGTCACATCTACGTTGAACTTTTTAGGGTGAAAAATATTCTAAGATCTATGATTTTTTTAACAGTTGATTACAGATTTGTCAAAACTCGTGGTTTAGTATTTTCAAAGAAGGAAGCTTGTTAATACATAAGTTTCAAGTTCATGGTTTCTTCATACATCTGCAGCTTCTAAATTTGATAAGTGTTCGATTTTTAGCTTACATTTTCAATTTAAAACAAAAAGTTAATTTTTCTGTGATAGTATTTGTATTTTCATTTACAAAAAATTTCGTTTATAAACATTTGTGTGAAAAACTTCAAACTAAATGACTTTAAAAAACTTAGTACTTTGTAAAATGAGATGCGTTAGTAACATATGTGAAACATTAAAATTCCATACTTCATGATTTTTCAAACATTTGTAGTCTCTTAAATTTATATGAATGAGATTTTACCTTACATTTTCATTCTTATCATTAGTAAAAATAAGTTTCTTATATTTTTATTCTAAAAATAAGTAAGTTAATTTCTGAGATGATATTTTTTCTAAAATACTTTGTGTAAAAAATTTTTCATTCACAAAAAATTTCAGTTTATAAGCATATGTCTGAAAAACTTTAAACTAAATGACTAAAAAACTTAGCACTTTGTAAAATAAGATGCGTTGTTAACATGTGTGAAACACTAAAATTCCATACATCATGATTTTTTCAAATACTTAGTCTCTTATGCTGCTAACTTTGTAATTTTATCATACATTTTCAATCTTATTATTGTAAAATAAGTTTCTTATATTTTTATTCAAGAATAAGTTATCTAAATTTCTAAAATACTTTGTACAAAAACATTTTCAGTTTATATACATATGTTTGTAATCGACAATACTTGGTTAAAATATTTTTTTAGTATGTTTAAATACACTTTAGAAAACTTAAGTATGCATCTGTGAACATGAATGTATTTATAAAACATTTATATTAATATTTTTTCAGCTCTGAATTTTTTCAAAGTTAGTGTTCATAATTTACAAACTTGCTATCTGTAAAGAAAAACTGAGTGAATGTAACATATGACGTGGGGAATTTCACTTTGTTAAAGTGGTAGAATGTAGTGAAAAGTAGTAAAAAAAGGTAGTTGTGAAGTCTTTATTTGACACAGATTATTGAATAATTCTTAGATAGTATAGCTTGAAATAACTAATGTTGAGTATAAATTACAAAAAATTTTCGGGAAGTGTCAGGTTCGATTCCAGATCACGATAAAAACTAAAAAATTGGTAATTTCTAATTATCACTCTGTTCGAAAACTTATATTATTTTAAGAATGTTGGGAGATTTCTAGTACTATAATACAAAACTTGAAATAAAAATACGTACTTACAATATTTTAACGAGTATAAGGAAATTTAAATATAATTTATAATTAAATACCCCTTTGTAAAAATCTTTAAGTATACAAGTATGTTCGATGACAGTGATAAGAAGATTCCAAAAAGTTATATCTCAAGTATAACTGTTTAAGGTAGAGAAATTTTGGACATCAGCTATTATTTTGCACTAAAGTAACTTCTGAAAAATGATAGAGGTAAAATATAATACAATATGTTACGATATTTTCTTAAACTTGTTAAGACTTTTTTCAAACAGTGAATTTTTCGAGAATGATAAACTTTTAATTTTACATTCTATGAAGTTTTTTACATTCTTCAAACTGAACATAATTCAAAATAGCAGATAATTTTTAGTACATCCAACAGTAAACATATTTAAACGTGTGAAAAGTTGAGGCTAAATCTGGAATTTTCTTCCCCTCTTTTTTTGACAATGCCGTACCCAACCCAATTCTCAGAAATTGCTGAAGGGTATGCTACCTCCTTTTACGCAAACATTGTGACGTCACCGTTGGTGAATAAAGTCGATCTTTTCGTGTTAAGATATCATATTTATAATGGAAAAAATATATACAGTTTAAAATGGATACTAGTTATTCATAATTAAAAAATCATTATGGTAAAAAGTTTTTTTTTTTTTTTTTTTTTTCTTTTTAACAAACTTTTTTCAATTAAGTAATTAATAACAAATTTTTAATCACTCTTCTTTAGTTATCTTTCAAAAAACAATTCTCGTCTTTCATCCTAATCTAATTTCACTTACACATTTGAGTTTTTAAACATCTGGTGAATTTTTACAAGATTTTTAATTATTATTTTTTATTTATTTATTTTAATTATTATTCTGTATTTAATATCATTTTTATGGTTGATTAATTTTCAGACAATAGTATTCTTAGGTTAAAAAAGATCTGCATAGGCATATAATAGAAAAATCACTCACATATATGCGAAAACTACTGTCTTATGGAAATATTTTTACTGCAAGGTACCGGGTTCGAACCCCAGTCAAACCTCTCTATTTCTTTCATAGTATATTCGCATTCTTAAATTCGTATATTTTATTCATTCCTTATTTTCAAATTTTTTAAATTTTTAATTAATTTCTTAATTACCCTACTAATTAATTTCTTAATTACCCTCCTAATTAATTTCCTAATGAGTCACAAACAATATCCTACTTTTTTCATTCTACCGCAAACATCGCTTTAAAACCAACGTCACCTTTTACAAAAAATCACTCATTAATTTTTTTAATTAAATTTCCTCATTAATACCCTCATCATCTTTCACGATTAAGTTGGAGGAAGTCTCAAGGTTAATACCAACCCATCCACACCCCTCAGGGGGTGGTGCGGCACCCGCACGACTTGCCGGTGCCTCAGTGCCTCCCCCTGCTGACCTAGAACTCTCCTTTCTTACCTACTAGTTTGTTAGTCTGTGTACACGATATCTCAAGAACAAATTGTCGCAGAGAGGACAGATCAGTTTTAAAATGTTACTTTCGACAATGGCAAGAACCCTATTCATTTGCAACATTCGATTTTAAAAACTTCGCAAGCTATTAGAAATTTACGATTTTCTTAACATGGGAGAATAGGACAAAAATTCACTTAAACGTGCATTAAATGGAAACTTTTTACTGTAAAATTGTCAGACCAGTTTTAAAATATCAGTTTTGATGCCGGAATGAACATCAGAAACTATAAATATGCTTCTTTGAAAATTTCGCAAGTTATTGGAAATTTACGAATTTCTTAACATGGTGGTATAGGGCGAAATTTCACATAAACGTCAATTTTGAGAGATATTTTCATCGTAAAGATGTCAGACTACTTTTCAAATATTATTTAGGACACTGGCATGAATATTGATGACTCTGAATTTTCCAATATAAAAATTTCGTAAGTTATTGGAAATTTACGAATTTCTTATCACAACAGAATAGGGCAAAATTTTACACAAACGTCAAATCTTGAGGGATATTTTCATCGTAAAGATGTCAAACCACTTTTGAAATATTATGTAGGATACCATAGAGTATGAATTTTCCAATTTAAAAAAATCGTAAGTTATTTGGAATTTACGATTTACTTAAAATGGCAGAATAAGGCAAAATCGAGCACAAACGTCCATTTTGAGGATCATAAATATATCAGACAATTTCAAAATAACATTTATGATACTTGAATGAACACGATTGACTACAAATATTCTAATGGGAAAATTTCGTAAGTTATTCGAAATTTAAGATTTTATCAACATAGCAAAATGTTGCGATATTTCATATAAATATGCATTTTTGGGATTGTTGCATTGGAAATATTAGCATGAAAAATAAACTACGAAATTGATCCCAATAAAATAAATTAATAGATTAGAATAAGATAAATATGTTGAACTGAATGGTGGATAGCCTATTAGGTGAGGATTTCGTTCTGTCATTGTGCCAAGCGTTTGGTCAAATTCATTTCTCTTAACATGAATATAATATGTCCTGTACAAGAAATTTATGATAACATACATATGATGGGGAACTGAGCAGAGTCCACCTATGCCAACTAGTTTATTCAATAGCCACCAAAAAATTTTTGAAGTGGCATTTGATACACATAAAACGGGAATAAAATCGAAGAAACGTCGATCACATCACTTCTTAAAATTATTGGTGACAGTTAAATAAAAAGTGCGCAATCTGTAATAGGTGGCGCTGCCTATAGCGACTACTAACGGGTTAATGCGCTACTTGGCTTAAAATGGCTGTCCTTGACGAAAAATTTCCGACCTACTCGAGCCATTCCAGTGTCAAAATTTAAAAATCTGATGTGAACACCACAGACTTCCTTATACACCTATTGAAATACACATATTGTTACGAAAGCATTGACAATTTTTTGTGAGATAACTGATTCACAAATAAACAAGCAGTTTCCAGTCCATAAACAATCCTGAAAACAAGCCAAGAAAACTATTACTCTAACTATAAAAATCATGATAGTAGGATTATATACATCGCAAAGAGAAAATATCGCTTGCTCTGAAATAGTATTTCACAGATTATTACAGAATCCCTCATTGACGATTCATAATGTTTAATAGAATCTCTAGAGAGTAAATCAGGGCGCGAAATTTCCGCTCGGCGCTCACCACTGGCGAGTGGAATTTTTACTGTGGCGAGTAAAAATTTGGTCTAGTTATAAATAGAATTTTTACACGATACGGTGGCAGAAAACATTCTTTTATATATTTTAATGTGGCAATATGTTGTCATTTTATAACCTCATATTTAACCTCTCCTCTTTAAATTCTCGGATAGCCGAGTCTCTGTGTGCGCTGCCCGAGATCGCTCCGTCCTGGGAAAGCAAAAATGCTTAGTGAACACATAAAAGTTTTGACCTCTTCGGCAGTTTCGTTTCTCTCACTGTTATTTCTCCATACAGAGTGAGAGGAGACGAGCAGAGAGCTTATTTGCCCGTCGCCCACTATCCAAGAGAAGAGATAGGCGAAAGTTTGCCTATTGCCAAATGAATATGAGCTCGAGCCTTTTAAAGAAACTGCCTGTGTTTATTTTCTTGAATAATGATCAAAACACAGTTCATATTTCCAGTTTTTTACTAAAACGCCAATGATTTGCGCTTGTAATGATTTGTAAGCAACGATTTTATCGAAAAAGTTATTCCGAAATGGCTATTTCAAATGGCAACAGTGAACGAGTTATACACATCGACATTCCATCTGATTACAAAAATAAAATGGACAATAAAGACATTTCTAATATAAAAAGTTAAGTAAATAAATAGATAAATAAAGAAGCTTAATCTTTCATAATAAAAAGATTTTCACAGGATATTGTTTGACAAAGAATTTTACCATGTTCTTAATAACTTCGATTCTTGTTTGTTTGTCTGGTACAAATCTTGCAATCTATTTTTAACTAATTTCCCTTCTAGCTAGACATTTGAAACTTTCACAGTAGCTCAGAACCTGGTGACAACACAATACTTCGAAGTCAGATTTTCGAATTTTTTATTAGTTTTCTTTTAATTAATTAAAATGTGAAAATAATAACCTCCTAATAGCATATAAATAGCCATTAAAATATTGGCATAGAATAATATTATACTATGAATAATATAATTATGAATAATATTTTAGAATAATATAATTCCTTTATTATTATTCTATGAATATTAGCTATAATTTAATTGTTGCCAAAAAAAAAAAAAATTAAAAGTTCATTTTCATTCGAAATAAAAATTAATACATTTAATTAAACGTGAACGTTAAAAAACTGTAAAAAGTTAAATTATGCATCTTACAAAAATTGACGTCATTATCACTTTAAAAATTTTATTTGCTGTATAATTGATAAAATTTTAATTTTCAAAACTGCAGAAAAAAAGATCTCTAACTTCCATTTTCGAATGTAAACATAAACATTTCATTTCAAAGGGTTATATTTACACAATAAATGTCCAACTAATATACTAATTAAAAGGAAAATAATAAATATTCTATCATAATTTGAAGTCAAATTTGTTTTCAAATGTCTAAATAAATTGTCTAATGTAAGATATTAATATATTGCAGCGGAATATTTGATATGTCGTCCTTGGCAGGAAAAAAAATTAAAAATCGCCAAATTATTTGGCGAACATATTTAGTTCCTTTCAAAAATCATGGTTATTTCAGCCACGTATATTAAGAGAGCAATCAATAATATGAAACAATATATCGTACAATGCATATTACGAAAATATATATCTGGTATGTATATTTTCGTATTATGTTTTTGATCGCCAAATACAAAAATCGCCAAGGACGACACAATTTTGAAATTTAAAATTAAAAGCTTATCAATTTTACAGCAAAAGTAACTCAATCTAACACATGTAGACAATAATTTATATATAACTACTAGCAGGCTTTGCCCGCTTCGCTGGTCACTATATTTAATGGAAACTCTTTTCTGTATAGCTTTATGAAAAAAAGAAAAAAAAACTGAAATCGCTCAAAAGCTCGCTTTGGGTTCCCGCTGCCCTCGGCATCGATTTGTTCGTCCTTTCAGTCTCCAGTGCCTGTCCCTATTGCCTGCGACAGAAGCTTACCCGTGGGCTTCCATTTGGGTGCTTATCATACATGACAGTTTCGATAAAAATTTGAAGTAGCCCTTTTATATTTGAATCCCAGTTACATATGAACAACATTATGCGTGATGTACAGTCGGTAACAAAAGTGTCCGAACACTAGCAAAAATTCCTATGTAAAAAAAATACACTTCATACAGTTTTGTTGAATAAATCCTTGTCGAATCCTGTTGTTAGTCAGTGTAAGAACATGATTCGATAAGGATTCATTTAACAAAACCGTATGAAGTGTATTTTTTTTACATAGGAATTTTTACTAGTGTTCGGACACTTTTGTTACCGACTGAACATAATATTTGCTTTCAAGTTATTTCTTACATTTATTTAATTTAATCGATCAACCATAAAATGGCAACAATTTCAAGCCAAATATAATATTACAATATGCTATGATCGGCTACGTCTATCGCATGAGACAATTATTATTATTATTATACTAGCTGACCCGGCAGACTTCGTACTGCCTCAATCGATAAATAAAAGACCTAAACTTTTGTATAAATTAATTTCAAAACAAACAAAACGTATTGAATAAAAAAGCATTTTTTTAATGAAGCATGAAGTTTTATTATTATTTTCGACACATCATGTTGCTTACTTAAAAAAACAGAGTTTTCCTGAAATACTGGTTATTTATAAGGTTTAAATTTTTATTAACAGACACACACTGTTATGATACAGTTTGTTAATCAATTTAAAGCTTTCTCATAAACTATATTAACACGCTTATATTAGCTTCACCTGTATGTATGTATGTTTGTAACTTCTCTGGGAGCAAAACGTGATTGCACAAAATCCTTCATATCTCAAACAAAAAACCATTGTGTATGGTTTCCAGAGCTTTTTAAGAAAACGGCTGATGGCTGAGCTACAAAAATTTGCATGGTGGTTCGTAATGACCTCTCCTGATGCACCTCGAAGCCCGATTTTCGAATTTTGTTTTAGTTTTCTTTTAATTAATTAAAATGTTAAAATAAAAACCTTCTAATTACTGATAAATTGGCCATTTAATTTTAATCCTTAATTTAATTGTTGCCAAAAAAAATTATCATTATTTTTTGGACAGAAAAAAAAAAAAAAATGTGAACAATAAAAATTACATTTATTTAAAATATTTAATATTATTCCTTAATTTAATTGTTGCCAAAAAAATTATCATTATTTTTTCGACAGAAAAAAAAAAAAAAAAAAACGTGAACAATAAAAATTACATTTATTTAAAATAAGGAAAGTAAATTAAAGCGTGTTCTTTAATTTTTTAAAACTATAATATTATTTTAAGTTAGGTTATACGAAATGTCAAATATTTTAATCTCTGAACTTTTATTAAGTCTAATCCAATTTATATTTTGATAAGGGTGGAATTTTCTGATTCATGTATTTATTTATTACTCAATCAGTGCATGGATGAATAGCAAACATTTTCTCTAAGATTTCACAATGTGTGATTAAAAAAAAAAAAAAAAAAAAAAAAAAGAAAGAAAATATTTGTAACTTTTTTTGAAATTGTTTCTTAGATCAAGTCATTGCGGGTATGGCAGAGCAGTGCTCTTTAAAACTAAACCTTGAAAATTTGAGTTACTCGCCAGTAGTCGGCAGATTTTTAAAATCCACCACTCGCTATTTTTTAATGATTTTTTCAAAAGCTTACTGAAGTAAGTAAATGATTTTCTTCATTTGAAATTTTTAAAGAAACATGTATTCGATTTTTATGAAGTGTCTGTTTTAAATTATTTGATTTTTATTAAGCGTTCGTCGCGGTTTCGCTGATTTTGTGAAAGGTCAATATTCGGGTTCGTATTTTTAATTTAGATAGAGGTCAGAAAAGTATGTTTTTCCATAGCCGATTGATGAAAATCCCCCCCCCCCCCCATTCCCTCTCTTTTCCCATTCCGAGGGCACGTCACCTCGCAAATCGCGATATTTTTTAAGTCAATTGTCCAAAAGGGGAATTAGATTGACACTCATTTTTTTTATTTATTAGTACGGAGTACTATTAGTCTCAATCTACGGATAAAACGTTGTCGCTAGTTTTACGATGGTTGGACATACATCGAAATCGAAAATATAATTGAATAATTTAAAAGCGATGTTATAGTTTGAAAAAAAAAAAAAAAAAAACTGTCCTCCGTACTAAACTAAATTCTGCTTTTTCCAGAATTTATCAATTTATTTTATTTTTTGTTTTGTTTTGTGGTGCGTAAATAAACAAAGAAGACGGTTTTCCGACGCGCGAACACGCGACGTATAATTGTCCATGCGCGAAACAGGGAAACTCCAAGTTGATTCCGCAAACTTCTAAAGACTGTCCTTGCGATTTATTTATTGTCATCGCAAAGGCCAGACGTACTGGAAATTGTAAGCGTTTAAAATCGAATGGTAAATCCGTTGGAATCATCGGTATTCGCGGGATCAAGACATCCTCTCCTTTGTATTTTCCTTTTATGATTGTTGCCTCAATGACGTTATTCATCAGCTTTTTCACAGCCAGTCTTGTTCCATTGCATAGTCGAGGTTGATTAATGTTACGCAGCATGATGACAACTGATCCTACTTTTAACTGCAAATTGTGAGGTGGTAATCCAGGCAATTCCAGTGAATTTAAAAACTCCGTGGGATAGTTGACTACGTCATCCTGGTTCATAACGGTGTCGACTGATTTGAAGGAAACCAACTGTCCTGGAAGAAAATTCTGAATGGTCGCATTGAGATCCTCGACATCTTTATTTTTCGCTGCCAATATTGCTCGTTCACCCAGCCAATTATGGTTATTGAACTTTTGCGCTATATCTGGGAAAACACGCTGAATAAGCTCCTCTTTTGAATCTGTGATGTGACAGAAATCTGTGGGTAATGTGATGAATCCGGTCGAGGTGTCCATTGCAACTTTATTATTTCCAATATCTAACAACTGCTTCGCAAACACATTTGCAGTTTCATCATGTTGCAAAAATACTCGCATGTTAGTTGTTAATTGGAGTGTCTTTACGTACTGCCACAAATTCGATGATTTTAGGCATGCATTTAGTTCATCAGCAACAGTTGATCGGGAAATAACTGGAAGAGTCTGGCGAAAATCACCTGACAACAGAATCATGGCCCCACCAAAAATATTTTGGTTGTCACGAAGATCTTTCAATGTTCTTTCCAGCGCCTCCAGTGACCTCTTATGGGCCATTGTGCATTCATCCCAAACAATTAATTTGCATACCTGTAGGATCTTGGCCATTGCGCTATTTTTGGCGATGTTGCAAATTGGTGTTTCGGTGATTTGCATGTTTAATGGTAATTTCAAGGCAGAATGCGCAGTTCGTCCGCCTTCTAGCTGAGTCGCAGCTATTCCAGATGAAGCCAACGCTAGAGCAACATCATTTCGCGATCTGATCCTCGCCAAAAGCAATGAAATTAAGAACGTTTTTCCGGTTCCTCCGGGAGCATCAAGGAAATATATTCCACCAGATCCACTGTTCACAGCTTCTATCAAAGTGTCGTACTTAATTCTTTGTTGTTGATTTAATTGTGGAACATTTGTACGAACTGTTTCGGCCAATGCTTCAATGTCGTACTGTTGTTCCCTTTGCAACTCGTGGTTTAATGCATCGTGCATATGACGATTGGGTGCTGTCATTCCCAAACACGACAATACTTTATTTGCTATCAATAAACACATATCTTCTATCATGATCAATGTCTCATTGTAAATTTCTTCAGTCACTTGTAGTGTAGGATTCAAAGTTTCACGATGCAAAACATCCTCAGACATGTCATCTCTATACTTAACCCACAAATCTTTTGGATTCGAGGGGAAACATGTCGATATGATAATCGCAAACAATGTACGAATTTGATGCGGCGATGAAGATATTACGGAATCCTTGAGCGTATCATCCCAGTGCGAATCGTTCTCAAGTAAATGTAATAGTTGGCATGCCTCACGGTAAGTCGCACACACCTGTCCATTAACTGTTCTCAGTTGTTTGAACGATGTCGGACCACGAACATTCACCAACAACAATCGCAAATAATAACATTCATCGTTATTTGGATGTACTGTGTAGATGCGACCCAGAGCGTCTGAAGCAAATACATTTGGATGTCCTTCAACTGGTGTTCCTTGCTTTCGACGCTGAAACGATTTCGATGATGCATTCCATATGTAATAGCGTGGCATGTCAGCATACAGCAAAGTGCGAGCAAAATCATCAGTTTGACAGACTGTGAAGAAACTTGTTAATGTTGTCGATGGTGGACGTGCCGCTCTGTCTGCCGCGTTCGATTCATTAAAATAAACTCGTTGACCATTTTCTAAATGGACCGCCAAATGGACTACTGTAGGGTATCTTTCATGGATCGCAAATGAAAATATACGCCAAATTGCTTCGTTGCTACTTACATAGCGCCCCATCTGGAACTGTGATATTTCATCATTTGCATTGGTTACAGCGAAGACAGCCATATCGCTGCCTTTGTTAACATATTTACATATGTACTTTATCGACTTTACAGAGTTACAATATTCCACATTGATGTGAGTCTCAAAAGCTTTGGACAATATTGGCGAGTATGGCACAATCCAACGATTGTCTACATCAACATTTTGTCCTCTTACCTTCACAACTACCGATTGCCCATTGTCCGCAACTGATCGCCGACGATACAATGGGTATCCATCATTTCCCGTTATGGTTTCAGCAAGCAGGTCTCTTGGGTATCGCTTGGAACACTTGCCGTCGACCATACAGGGTGAATTGTAGTTGAAAAGTCCGCAAGGTCCATGTATCATGTGTTTGGTAACTACTGCATGCAATTTTGGGTCAACTGTTTCATCTGGAATTTCAGCTGAAATTATGGAATCAATCTCATCTGGCCTTATTTTGTCCACTAACCAGAGTAAAATGTGCGCATGTGGCAATCCACGCTTTTGCCATTCTACAGAGTACATCCAACAACGGACTCGGCCATACACACAATGCTTTATTAAGAAATTCATCAGAGATTTTAATTTTTGTTTAAAAACTCTGGCAATTATGTCATGTCTAACAACTGGTGTTTGGCTATGTAGCAATTCCCTCTTGATTTCGGACCAATTTGGGTTACATGTGAATGTAACAAATAAGTCTGGGCGGCCATAATGCCTAACATATTACATAGCATCCTGAGCATATTCGTGCATGTGGCGTGGGCTTCCTATATAAGTGGCTGGCAAAATTGTCATTCTTCCTACATTATTCACATTGCCATCGGCATTTATAGCATCGCGGAGATGAATGTATTCCTCTGATCGTAGCTGTCGTTGGTTCAAACGGATGTATGTTAATCGTTCAGTCTCAATTTTGACATACATGTCAACTGCAAACTGATGAAAAAGTCGTTGACACATCAAAATATGATTTATTTCACCTTGACGGATCATGAGTCTGTATGAATAGAAATTCATAGCACTAACTTTTTTGTTGGTTTCAGCACCTGCAATCAAAAATGATAAATGTTACTTAGATGAATTGAATTTAAAAATATTATTTAATCCTGCTCAATTTATTTACCTGTTACTTGATTTACCATTTTGATATTAAAATGGTATCCATCTTCCCCCTGCCAGAAGATCAAAGGATATTGTAATCCATCATAGCTCCTGTGTGTTTCAGATACACGTTTTAAATCACTATTCCGACGATGAAGCACAATATCTCTAGATTGTAAATTTTCTCCCACAATGACAACAGCCACTTCATCAATGGTAGGTGAATTAAACATCCTTGTGTGTTCACCGGCAGGTGTTTTGTCAGCTCGAATGATAATATTATGGCTATCAGATGGCATCCGATCCAATGCTATTTTGAACATGTTTACTAAATTGTTATTCTGATGAAGAAACATTTGTAATTCTTGGACAATGGTTCTCTTCACTGTTGGATTGTGAGCACAACGATTATCAACTTCCGCATCTGAATTGCCCATAAAATAAATTTGTAAAAATTGATGATCTGCATCAGGTAGTTGTAACAGTGCCCCCAGTAAGTGATAAATTTAGGAGTGGATCGAGACAGCACATTTGCTCCTTTGAAATAGACATCTAAATTTTTAATTGTTGTCTTTATTTTAATTTTTTCAACCATAATATAAAATATGCTTTCACTTGAAGAAAGTAAAATAAATAAAATAAAAAATAAAATATTAATATTTTCTTTTGACATTCAAATGCTTTAAAATGCTGATTAGATATTTTCTTTTGTAAGAAAGCCTCCTGCTACCTGAAACCCCCGTTATGAATTTAGACCCTTCCACTAAAAGTAAGGAAATAGAAAGCGAAAGATGTAATTGGAAAACACGTAAACTTGTGTTGTATCATGCACGTATATACGCTTCGCGCACATAAATAAATATATATATATACATATATATATATATATATCACTGGACACCCCCTACCTCGCTGTGCATGAATCTGAGAGCGCATGTAACTCGTTTTCGAAGCCATCACTATCACGCACGTATGTTCGCTTCGCTCACATGAAAACCAAAGAAAACATCACTGGACACCCCAACCTCGCTGTGTATGAATCTGAGAACGCATGTAACTCGCTTTCGAATCCATCACTATCACGCACGTATGTTCGCTTCGCTCACATGAAAACCAAAAAAAACATCACTGGACACCCCAACCTCGCTGTGCATGAATCTGAGAACGCGTGTAACTCGTTTTCGAAGCC
The DNA here is from genome assembly GCA_963930645.1 of Salticus scenicus. Taxonomy (NCBI): domain Eukaryota; kingdom Metazoa; phylum Arthropoda; class Arachnida; order Araneae; family Salticidae; genus Salticus; species Salticus scenicus. The sequence continues at coordinate 354,875,942 of OZ005650.1, read as the reverse complement.
ATCACTATCACGCACGTATGTTCGCTTCGCTCACATGAAAACCAAAAAAAAACATCACTGGACACCCCAACTACGCTGTGCATGAATCTGAGAACGCGTTTAACTCGTTTTCGAAGCCATCCCTATCACGCACGTATGTTGGCTTCGCTCACATGAAAACCAAAAAAAACATCACTGGACACCCCTGTCTCGCTGTGCATGAATCTGAAAACACATGTAACTTTTTTTCGCTGAAATCACTATCGCGCACACAACTCTCACCCCCCCCCCCCCAAAAAAAAAAAAAAAAAAAAAAATGGATACCCCTACCTTGATGTGTTTGAATCGCAAAAGTGAACGAAATTACGATACTTACGTATTATCCGTAAGTACATGCATGAACAAATTTGATATTTTATTTATTTACTTTTTTTTTCACGTGAAAGCATATTTTATTTTATGGTTGAAAAAATTAAAGACAACAATTAAAAATTTAGATGTCTATTTCAAAGGAGCAAATGTGCTGTCTTGATCCACTCCTATAAATTTGTCCTTGTATCTGTAATATTTTAAATTTTGTCCATTAATTATTTCATAAATACAGCGTGTAACGGAAGGGGGATATCAACCCTGAAGGAGGTGAATGTGCTCATGAAACTCAACAACTTTCCCCAAAGAACATAGGTCGAAATATGAAAAAAAAATTTGGCCCTCCCTTACAAAACTGACTACCAGCTGATTGATTTACTATGGGAGGGCCAAATTTTTTTTTCATATTTCGACCTATGTTCTTTGGGGAAAGTTGTTGAGTTTCATGAGCACATTCACCTCCTTCAGGGTTGATACCCCCTTCCGTTATATATTTTAGTACAAACTTGAATATTATAAAAAAATATTCTGGTATAATACCTTGAAAGTGGGCATGAAATTGTCCTGTATAATATGTGTAGCGCCAAATGATGTCATCTGGAAACAGTTGTTATATTTCTGAATGTTGGCCAAGAAGTGCTTAGAATCATTTCCAATCCCAGAAACTAAAGAGCGTAAAGGATCTGGTGGTGGGACCAATTGTGGCAAGCCTCCAGCACAACATGATCCATTAGATTCACCAGTGTATTTTAACGCCTTACAATATTTACAAATTATTTTCATTTCCCCAATTGTTACCGATTTGTCGGCACAAAAATCAATTGCCGGATCATAGTGGAATGCAGCTCGTTCAAGAATCACAGGAGCACTGCGTCTGCGGATTCGCTCAATTGCATTATGTCGTGCTCGCTGTTGTTGTGTTTGATGTGCACGAACTCGTTGCATTCTAAGCCTATCCACTTCATTGTCACTCACTAAATAACGCAATTCTGACATAGCAATACGACTATTTTCTTGATCTGTCTCTCTCTGGTCATCAGTGCGGTTAGCACGTGAGGTAGCTCTTCGCACATTTGATTGACTGCGACGACCTAAGTCAGGTCGTCTTCTCCTCGGCATCGTAACGTAATTAATCGAAGTGAGAAAATTTCTCGCTCACTTAACAGTAACTTAACAGTAAAGTGTCACTATCACAAAATATCAACAAAAAAAGAGCACACTACTTGGAATGTCACTATCACAAAGGATCACAAAAGTAAAGAAAGTTCTCGCGCACGTAGCGGTAATCGTCACTCACAAAGATAGAAGGATGCACTCATAGAATATCGTAACCATGATCGTAACACAATATCGTCAATCGTAATACTTTTTTCCGTGTTCTGATTTTTTTATTTATTTTTTTGGAGTTGACCTTTAAGCCATAAATCTCCGTGTTCTGAAGTGCGACAGAATGATTGACATATTAGTTGGTTGTCAAATCTAATGTCAAATATTATGGTTGTGTTCAGAAACTTAATTTGTGACAAAACTTAAGATTTATCAAACTTAAATAAATAATCTGATACAGTTACAACTGAAGTTAGCTAAAATACATTTTTTGTCGCGTTCGCGATTCACTTTTGTTTATTTTCGGAACGCGACATTAGATCCTCCAAAGCGCACGCGAAGACTATTTTCATAGATATGATTGAATTTGAACTTTATGCAGCGGTAATAAATTGCAAACATTGCATTTTTTTACTATTGCATTTTTTAGTCAATTTATGGCAATAGTTCAATTCTGTTTATATCTTTGCTAGGTTTATTTAAAATGACGCATGCAATGACGTTAGGAACACACCTAAATTGCTTAGACAACAGTGAGTGATTATAATTTAATATGAACTTTATTGAATAGCAATAAAGTTCAAATTGACTCTAGAAAACGTTTGTATGGGAAATAGAAAAGGGCTGTTTTTAGGGTTTTCCCGGAAATTATTCGATTTTTTCTATCCTTTTAAACCTTTCCTAGACCTCCACGAACATTTCAAGACTAAGATAAGATAAATCCGTTCAGCCGTTCTCGAGTTTTAGTGAGACTAACGAACAGCAATTCATTTTTATATATATAGATTTTATTTTTTGTGGTTATATATACTTCATGCTTAGTTAATAGCAGTTAATATATAGAAAAATAAATAAATTAATTAATATGTAAACCTGATCATGATACAACCTTAATATAGCTCCCCTTGCCGACTTTTGAATTTTTGTCGCCGGTTTAGACCAAAATATAATTTATATGATTATTGTTCCTATTTCAGTCTATCTCTCTATTTTTTCAATATTTTATAATTTAGTTATATTTTTGATGCGCTACTTGGCTTTAAGTGGCTGTCCTTGGCCAAAATTGTCCGATCTACTTCAGCATCAAAATTTAAAAATTTGTCCAGAATTATCAATAAGTAAATACCTTTAATATAATGCGGAAATAGCTTTTATGCCAAGCGTGATTCATCCGTGCTAAAAAAAAAAAATCTAAAGTTGAGGTATATAAAAAAAATACTAGTATGTTGTAGCCACCACAAGACTTTCTTCTATATTTTCCTATACAAATTCACTCAATAACAATATTAAAAAAAAATAAATAAATAAATAAAATAAATAAATAAATAAATAAAAATCCGTTTTTGTTTTTTTTGTTAAAAGTAAAAAAAAAAAAATTCGGTAACTTTGTTTTAAATCATCACATATCTATAGTTCAACCATTCGTTTTAAAGGTATTGACGAGACCTTTTGAGAGATACCCATATTGAAAATTTACCTCCCCCCCGGGGGGTACTTCCCCCCAGGGGTGGGAAGCGATGCCCCCACATGCAGAAATTTTTCTTACTAATTAACTACTACTATTATCAATAATTCATATTAATATTGTAATCACAGGTTAAGAATAACTCTCATTATGTACATTTATACGAAATTTTGTCCTACACTGCCATGTTAAAAATTTAGAAAAAATACGATCACAGCGCCACCTGTCGAGCGATTGATCCCCAAATCTAATCAGCACCATTTTATGTCAGGGGCCAACTAAATACCAAGGTCGGTTATATTTAGTAAAAAAAAAAAATAATAATAATTACGTTTCCCCCCCCCCCCACTCAAGTTTTTTTTTTTTTTTTTAAGTAAAAAAAATCGATAACTTTGTTTTAAATTATCACAGATTTATAGTTCAACCATTCGTTTTAAAGGTATTGACGAGACCTTTCGAAAGATACCCATCTTGAAAATTTACTCCCCTCGAGGGGGGACTTCCCCCCCAAGGGGGGTGGCGAGGCTCCTACACATACAAAAATTTTTTCCCTGTTGACTATCTCTACTATAAATAATTCTTGTAATTTTCATAATGATCACTAAAAAATAATTCCCTTTATGCACATCTATGCAAAATTTTGTCCTACATCACCATGTTAAAAATTTAGAAAAAACGGGATGGCAACGCAACCTGTAAGACAATTTTTACGAAAAGTTGATAGGCACTAATTTATGTCAAGGTGCAACTACATACCAACTTGTATGAAATTCTGTGCAGTAGTTCCTGAGATACAGTTGCCACAAAATTTTGTCACACACACACAGACTGACAGACAGAAATTTTCTAAAAATGGTCAAATCGTGTTCTACAACTCTCAAAACGTGTAAATCCATCAAAAACCCGAGGTCGAAAATTTTTATGAATCCAATACTTTCTTCTGTTGAATATAGAAGAAAGTAACTAGAAATAAAATTCAGAAGAAACATGCTAGATTAGTATTATTACTATTTTATTTTAAAGTTATAAAGATTTTCTCATTCACCAATTTAACATTTAGTAATTTTTTATTTTTCGCGTGAAAACATATTTCATTTTATATTGAAAAAAAAAAAATAAATAAATAAATAAATAAAAATACCTCATAAACATTTTTGGCAACAATTAAAAATTTAAATGGCTTATATTAAGGCAATTGCCAGTTTATTATTTTCATATTTTAATTAATTTTAAAAAATCTAATCGAATTTCTGGTATTAAATAGTAGCCTATGTCCTATTCCAGACTATTATCTATCTCTGTACCAAATTTCACCCAGATCCGTTTAGCCGTTGTGGCGTGATCGAGTATGAGTAATATACATCCATCCAAACTTTCGCATTTATAATATTAGTATAGATATCCAAATATGGGGATTAAAATCAGGAAATTATTTTTCTCAATTTTTAATTTTACAAAAAATCCAATGGATAATTAACATAGGAAATCTTTTTTTTTTTTTTTTTTTTTTTTGGCCCCACTGATGGTTAGTGACGTCACACTTCACTTGCGCATAGCTATAATTCAACTGAAAATGTCTTCTGTTTTGATAGGCGTATGCTTTCGCATGCGTTCGGGTAGTTTTCATTCTATTTTCCTTGCTTCTTTCTGCTGGGTTTTTTCACCGAACTAAGTTTCTCGGTAAGTTTTAGTTGCTTTTTTCCCCTAGTAGGGCTTATTTTTTTTCTCCCAGTTCTGATATTTTATAGTTTGTTTATTTCTGTCATACGTACAGTGTACTCTGTTTTTGTCTATGGCAGAAGGGCGGTCACAGGTTGGGTCGCCTAGCTCGCCGCACTTCTTTACTAATGAAAATAAGTTATCTGAGTCGTTAAACATTGCTGTCAACGATGGCGTTGACATTATTTCCTTGATAATCTCGGCCAAAAACGGCGCTTTACCGCAAACGCACCCAAAGGCTCTAAAAGAACTGGCAAAAACTGTCACCAACTGCAATGAGATTGATAGCTTACGTCTCACGCGGCATAATAAACTTTTCATTACCACAAAATACGTTCAGGTAGCCCAACAAATATTAAGCATAGAATCATTGCTTGGTATACCAGTTGACACGTTCATTCAGAGGGAAACAATCTCTACCAGATTTCTCCTTCATAATATCGATACTTCTGTATCCTGTGCTGACATAGCGGAAGAGTTGAGTTACCAAGGCCTACATATATTGGAGGCGAGAAGATTTATTCGTAAAGCTCAGGGCACGGATCAACCTACTTTGACTGTACTCGTAACAATCTTAGGCACGACCTTACCAGCAAATGTAAAACTTTGGTATCAAATATACCGGATTTCATTGTTTTATGATAAACCACGCCCATGTAGTAACTGCCACAGATTTAATCATACTCTTCGATCGTGCCGAAACAATAAGATATGTATCCAGTGTGCTGAATCGCACACAGAACCTTGCTCTTGTCCCACACCTAAATGCATTAACTGCAGTGGCAATCACGCTGCAAATGACAAAAACTGTCCAGTCTACCAACGCGAGTTACGTATCCAAAAGTACCGTGCCACCCACCATCTCACGATTGCCGACGCGAGACGACGATTTGCAGAAAACGAAACCACCTCAACGAAATCATATGCCAATGCCGCTACCTTTTCCTCCCCATCTGTTGTTACCAAAACTGAGCTGGAAGAGGTCATGCAAAGCCTCTCTACCCACTTTACCTCCCTCATGCAAGCTATGGTTACCGAACTACAAAAATCTCTTCAAAGCTTTGTTGAGACGGCCATACAGCCGCTTATGGGTATCATCCAAGACTTACAAGTTAAACGTTCCCCAAAACTTCCTACTGGCCTTTCAGATGCTGTCGCACAACGACTCAAAAAAGCTCGTACAGACTCTGTCATCACCAACTCGGATTCTCTCAACATGGATACCTCATCACCAGTTGCTCTGGAGCCTCCTGGCCCCCGCCCCCCTCCTGAACCACCGCATGCTGATGCTGTCTAGCTCCTGTGCCGTCGCTCTCATGTTTTCTGATCTCTGGCTGTTTTTGGGGGTAAGTCCTGATTGTTTTCTGCTGTTATTTGTTTTTTTTGTCATGGCTTCTGAGTTATTTTTGCTCCAGTGGAATTGCAGAAGTTTCCGTGCCAACGGTCATTGGCTACTAAACTCCCCCTCCCTTCACGCCCGTATTTTGTGTCTGCAAGAGACGTTTCTTTCCCCCTCTGATATTGTCTCCCTCCCTAATATGATTTGTTACAGAGCTGATAGGTTATCTGCTCGGGGCGGTGGTCTGTTGACTGCTGTTCATTCTTCTCTTCCGTCCACAAGGTTCACTCTCCCTACCTGCCCTCTCCAGGACTTTGAAGCCCTTGGCATTAAGGTCTTTTTTGATCATTCTTGGTCTATAATTATTAACATTTACTCCCCCTCCGGTGCCCTCCCTGAGGGGTGGCTTTCTGAGATTGTTTCCGCCAGTGACTCCCCCATCCTTATTCTTGGAGATTTCAACATCAATGCCTGTGTCCGGTCTCCCCCCATCCCTGTTAGAACTCGTCAATTACTAAACTGGGTCGCCTCACAAGACTTATCTATTCTCAATTTAACATCTCCTACTCGCTCTAGCCCTTGCAACTCCCCCTCCCTTCTGTATCTGACTATGGTGTCCCCTCCGCTTTATGACAAATTTATGTTTTATGTCCATCCTGATCCTTATGACTCTGACCATCATCCAATCCTTTTATTCAGGAACTATAATTCTCCTCCCTCTGCTAGTACTAAAAAGCGCTACAATTGGTCGAAAGCTAGTGCTGCACTTAACCGTCGGGAGAACCTACCGAATCTCTACTACGAAGACTTTCTCTTTTGGACACTTGTTCTACCTTCCCTAAAGCGCATAACTCAACTCGTCCCTGGTGGGACAGCACTTGCCGCCATCTGCTTGCTCGGAAGCGAAAACACCTTCGCCTTGCTCGCTCCCTTTGCTCCAGAGATGAATGGCTCCGATATAAGCATTACGCTGCTAAGCTCCGGCGTTACATCAAGTATTCTTCACGATGCTTCTGGGACAATCTTTGTCGGGAGAACAGCTCCAACGGGAAAATCTTCAAAATTCTAAAACGGATGGCCAATCGCGAACTCCCCGTGGATGACAATATCATCCTCAATCCATTCCCCCTCACTTCTGCCTCTCTCCAAGCCCAGGCTTTTCTTCAACACTTCACGAAAGATAGCATTGAACCTCCCATTCCGTACGATCTTAGTGATGGTGATCCTATTCTCGATGAGCCCTTCAGCATGGAAGAACTAAGCCATGCTCTCAAGCACTCTCGCCCAACAACTCCCGGAGCAGACGGAATCTCTCTTAACCTGTTAAGTAAGCTCTCTCATCAGCACCTGGATTCCCTGAGGAGTACATTTAATAACTCATTTAACACGGGTGTCCTTCCTCCTTCTTGGAAATTGGCTACCATTCTCCCCATCCGAAAACCCGGTAAACCCTCTTCCGATATTGCGTCTTATCGCCCCATTGCTCTCACTTCGGTGGGGTGCAAAGTTCTGGAACGGATGATACTTCGCAGGCTTTTAGCTTGGGCTGGCCAACGGAACCTCTTTCATAGAGAACACTATGGTTTCATCCCTTCCCGGGACTGTACTGTTGCCCTCAGCACCTTTTTCCTGGATGTCTCTACTGCCCGTGCTAATCGCCACTTCGTTGCTGCTGTCTGCCTAGATATCAAGGCCGCTTATGACTCCGTTCAACCTGACATTTTAATTTACAAACTCGCCTCTCACGGTATCCGTGGTAAGATGGGCCATTGGATTGCTTCCTTTGTTAAACATCGTGTTATCCAGGTACGTTGGAAGGCTGCTCTTTCTCAGGTTGGTCCCTGTAATCAAGGTGTTCCCCAGGGTAGTGTCTTATCCCCATTCTTGTTTATCATGTACATGCTGGATGTTGTCGAAACTCTTGAGGAGGGTGTAAATATTATTGTCTATGCTGACGATATTTTGGTTTATGCTATTGGCCCGGCTGAAGACCGTGCTCGTCAAAAACTTCACAACACGTTGTGCCGCATCAATACCTGGTGCTCGGCAAATAAGCTCTTAATCGGCCCTGATAAATGCTCTGCTATAAATTTCTCCCGTTCCAGAGATCCCGGCCCTTCTATCATCCTTATGGGTTTCAATATCCCATGGAGCTCCCATGTCAAAATCCTCAGCATCTGGTTCTCCCGCTTTCTTTCTTTTGCCCACCATTTCTCCACATTGAAAGTGAAGGCTTTCCGGAAAATAAACTACATCAAAGCGGTTGCTAATTGTTCTCGGGGGTTAAATAGCGATCATGCTCTGAAAATCATTAATTCCCTTATTCGTAGTGGTCGTATATGGTGCCCCCCTTTTTTATGACGCCCCTCCCTCTTCTCTAAATACTCTTGAGATTTGCTATAATGCTGCGATTAGGGTTGCTACTGGCCTTCCCCGCTGGACCCCTATCCCTGTTCTCCGTCGTGAGGCTGGTGTCGCTGTCGCTAGCATGACTCTTCAGCTGTCCCTCCTCACTAAGCAGTTTCTCCTCCGTCTTCTTGCCTCCCCTCCAGGCCTCCGCCTTTGTGACTTAATCAGGTCCCAGGTACTTTGCCCTTCAGCGAACTGGAAGTGGGGAACTCCGCTTCAAGAAATCTGCTGCTCCTTAAATTGCTCTCTTCTGCAGGTCCTCTGTTTTGTCTGGCCCCCGCCCCCTAACTGCCTTCAGTTTAAGGTGGTTGTTGACGAATTCCCTTTCCAAGATCCTTCCATTCCTGACGATCTCATTGCGAAAGCCTGGAACAATTGGCGCTCTACCATTCCCCTGTGCACTCTCTTGGCCACTGATGCCTCAAAAGACGATCACAAAACGGCTATTGCGGTGGTGGATGCAAACTCCACCTTTTCTCTGGCTTCTTTGGTATCCCATCACAACTCTGTTTTCACTGCCGAAACCCTGGCTCTTGTTCCCGCCATCTCCGAGGCTCCTACTGCTTACTCCCAGATCATAATCCTGTCGGACAGCCTCTCTGCCCTGCGTGCTCTGAACTCCTGGTCTTTTCATTCTCCTAAAGTTATACTCCACCTTCTTTCTGCTATCCATGCCTGCAATCAGCGTGGGCACCACGTCATATTTGCTTGGTGTCCCGGGCACAAGGGCATCTACCCCAACGAAAGGGCGGACAGCTTAGCCAAGAATGGTCCTTACACCTGCCACTCCATCCCTGGGATCTCTCCTGAAGATCTCCGCTCTGACTTAAAGAAATCTTGGATCAATGAATGTGAATACAGTTGGTTGCAGAGTGATTATGCCTCTCCTTTTGAGTATCTTTCTCCGGACAGACCCTTTTTCAGGTGGGCCCCCTCCCGCAGGGCGGATGTACTTCTGGCCCGTTGGCGATCTAAAACCATCATAACCCACCAGCGACTTTTTTGTATGAACCTCTCCTTCTCTCCTCTTTGTCGCCACTGCTGGGATCAAGATACTCCTGATCATATCCTGCTGTACTGTCCGTTCTATCGGAATGTTCGGCGCCGACTTCTCTCCGCTCTTAATCTCCCGGATGGTTCCTCTTACGGTGATATTGTTTCCACTGCTCTCAGCTCTCGTAATGGGACCATGAGTCTTCTCTCTTTCTCTAAGAGTGTATTTCCGGATCTCTAATGGATCAATCTAATGGATATTTCGAGATGACGCTGCCCTAGTGGCAAAGCATATATCTCATGTTCTCTCCTACCTACCTACCTACCTATCAACTGAAAATTTAAAAATATGGTATATAAAAAGTTTTTTTTAGCTTATAATTATTTTCTTCTTCTTTTTTTTAATGACTCTTTGCATTTACATTATTAGATATTTTAATCTTCTTCAACTCTCAAATACAATACATTATAATGATTTTTAATAACAGATTATTATGAAACAGTATGATATACATTATACGACACATATTTAATATACAGTGGCACAAACAATTGAGGATACACCTTACTTTTACTTGATAAATCCAACTTTCAATCGAAATAACACATTAACTAGAAGTGCAAACGTGTTTTTATTTTCACACGTAACAAAAGGGTTAATTTAGAGTAAAAATAACGAAAATCAACAAAAAAATATCTAAAATTAAAATTTTCACAAGTATTTGAAATAAACATAGGCAGATCTTTACCTCAAAAAATTAAGGATACACCAATGAAATTTATGTGACATATCACATACAAATACAGTGTCAATATTTGGTTGCATGTCCTTTGGCTTTTATAATGTCCTCCAAACGTCTTGGTACCGATTCGACCAATTTTTTGGTGGTATCTGGAGATATTTTATCCCATTCTTCTTGTAACACTTGCTTTAAATGGGCTTCGTTCCTAATTTGGTGTTTTTGGACCGCTGTTTCGAGCGTGGACCACAAATTTTCTATGACATTGATGTCAGGGGACTGTGGTGGTGTATGCAATTGCTGTTTACAATGAAAAAGACACCACATTTTGACATTACGTGCCGTATGTTTGGGGTCGTTGTCGTGCTGGAATATAAAATTTCCATCTAAACCCAATTTTTTTGCACTTTCTTTAAGATTGTTGTGGAGTATATCTATAAAAAGCTTATGATCCATTATGCCATCTATAAAAACTAAATTTCCTACCCCATTTGAAACCATACAACCCCAAACCATGACGGAGCCACCACCATGTTTAACTGTAGGACGTAAATTTTTTGGATCCAAAGCGGTGTTCGGCTTTCTCCAAACAGTGCGACGGCCATCACTACCAAAAATGTTGAATTTTTTTTCACCACTAAATATAACTTTCTTCCAAAAGTTATCTGTCTTCAATTGATGAGTTTTTGTAAACTCCAAACGCTTTTTCTGATTTTGTAAGCTTATGAAAGGTTTCTTTCTAGCTACTCGACTGCTATATCCAGCATGTCTAATCACATTTCTCACAGTTTCAGCACTTACACTTCTGCCTATTATTCGGGAAGTTTCTGTAGCTAGTTTGACTGCACTTAGTTTAGGATCAATCTTGATATCTTTCAAAATTTTCCGTTTGGCTACATCACTCAGAATACTTTTCCTTCCTCTTCCACTTTTATTTTCAATTAATCCATCGCTTTTAAATCTTCCAATGATTTTCTGGACACACGAGTGGCTTTTACCGACAATTTCAGCTATTTCACGATAAGATTTTCCTTTCTTAAATAACCTTAATATAAATTTTCTTACATCAATACTGGTCTCTCTCCGAGGAGCCATTTTTCATTTAAAATTGCGACTTTAAATTCACATAACCAACTTCAAAAGACAAAAGTAGCAGTCGAAAAAGTTTAAGATAAAATTGCCCAAACTTAGGTTATTATAGTAGCAAGCAGAAATAAATCTAGTGGTAGTTAAAACAAAAATTTTATTGGTGTATCCTCAATTTTTTGAGGTAAAAATCTGCTTATGTTTATTTCAAATACTTGTGAAATATTTAATTTTAGATATTTTTTTGTTGATTTTCGTTATTTTTACTGTAAATTAACCCTTTTGTTACGTGTGAAAATAAAAACACGTTTGCACCTCTAAATGTGTTATTTCGATTGAAAGTTGGATTTATAAAGTAAAAGTAAGGTGTATCCTCCATTGTTTCTGCCACTGTATATAATTTTAGACATATTTGTAAAAGCCTTTCAAATAGTTAGGAAAAAATAAAAAACCCAAAATGTGTAAAAATAAAATAAAATGACAACCCTATTTTGTGGCGAGTAAAACTTTTTTTTCGGCGAGTGTAATCCGAGTTGAAATTTCGGGCCCTGGTGTAAATAGTGTACTTTTGTTCTCTTTGGCGAAACTGAATGGCAAGAAATGACATGTTATATCAAACCCAACATTAAACCTAAAACTTTATTAATTCTTTCTACCCTGAAATAATATTTTCTGCCAAATTTGATTGCTAATCTCGCCAAGTTGAGAAGTTTTATGCAATGCAAATTTTGGTTTTGGTGTAGAATTTCATGGTTTGGCCTCAAATTAGGCGACTTGGCAGCCAAATTTGACGAAAATTTGTTGTTTTTACTTTTTTTTTTTTTTTTTTTTTTAAACTATCGTTTAAAATGTACTAAAATGTTCAGATATACTGCCTCATACATTACACCTTAAACTGAAATAGTTTTTTTAGCAATGTAGGATAAGAGAACATACTGTAAGTGCCACACCAGACTATCATTTTTATTTATTTATTTATTTTTAGTCTTCTTTAATCCTGTTGAAATAATTACAACAATTAAGAACAAAAAAATTGCTAATAAATAATCATTTTATAATTAAATAGAAATTGTACATCCAGTGGAATAAAACAAAAATAAATTCTAAAATTATACACAAGAAAATAAATTTTAAACAAATAACAATATTTTTGTGTTTAATAGCAATGTCTTATCAAATTCCATAAGTGCAATATTTAATCGTATGAAATTCCATATGTACAATATAGCTAACAAATGTATAAATAAAGCCTTTTGCATATAATACTAAAAATAATAAATACAAGCTTTTCTTTTATCAAATAAATAATACAAAAAATAAACTTGGTGACAACTGTGTTAAACCTTCAATAAATAAAATCACTTTTTATTATCTTGAAATGTTTTTGAAAGACAAAGAAAGGAGAAAAAAAACTTTCGGGGGGGGGGGGGGGGGAAGAGAAGAGGACAGAAAATTCATTTAAAAATGAAAAATAATAATAATAATAAGTTAAAGATAAATTATTTTGGACAGAAATGAAAAATTGCTTTGAGATGTAAAATACACAATATCAATACACAGAATGAAATTACAATCGCAACATTGCTGCATCCTCCTCTCAAAAAAGGATGTTTCTATGAGCGTACAATACACCTAAACTTGCCAACAACCAAAGCCCATGTTATTCTATGCTGAAATTTGTTTCCACAATTCTGATTGTTTCTTTAATTTTATTATTATTTTTTTTTTCATATACAGAAAATTCACAACCATTAAATTAGTTTATTATTATTATTAGAGGTATGGGGACACTCCACATATCTAAATAAATATTAAAGTTTGAAAAAATGACATTTCTAAAAGTAATTTACGTGGTATATCAGAGTTGAGTCGATTATTATGCTCACCTGTTCTGTGGCTGCAGACACAGTGACTTTGTATATGGATATCATGTGAAAAATCTATAGTGGATAATAAGTCAGGGTAGCTCAGTGGTAGTGCTTATGCACGGTAAATGGATTGCCAGAGATCATATTCCGGCTCTGGCACTTTTCTCTTAGTACAAAAATCAACCTTACATTTCAAATCTCTAAATAAATAAATATATGTTTGAGAAATTTAAATCATAAAAATCTATTTATTAAATTAAAAATATTAGATGAGCATGGGCGTTCGCACATAAGGGCAAGGAAAAGGGGGGGGGGCACTTGTCCCCTCGTGAAAAATTCCAATCAGTAAAACAAATTAGCTTAAAATTATATTTAAAGTTTTAAAGCTATTTTGTTACAGTTTCTATGACTTGCTAAATAAAATTTATATCACAGAACCAATTAGATAGAAAACCAACCAGATTCAAGGATCAGATTAACTCTAACCTTTTTTTGAAAGTGAAGTTTGAGTCAAATTGACAGTAAGTTTTTCGGATTCAGGCTGGTTTGGAACAAGTGCTATAATTTTTGTAAATCAAATATCTTACCTTAAATTACATGTTAAAGGGGGGGGGGGGGAAATGTTAGTGTATATATACAGACTTGCTTAATCATCTGAATCAACCATTTAGTCAAATTGAATTTCTAAAATATACCAAAACTTTTAGGTTTCAGCTTGTCCTCTCTTGAAAATTTTTCTAGTGATGCCATTGTAAATGGGGGGAAAGGTAAATTTTACTAAATCCACAGAACGAATATATATGTATATTTGACAAAATATACATTTAGAAGAACAAAAATTGAGTCAATAGATTCTAAATTAAAATATTTACTAAAAAGCAGAAGTAGTTTTAATAAACATGACACCTTGGAACTAGATTCTTGAAGTATTTATAGAAACAAGAGATTCTGAAGAAATTAACTATTTTGTATCCCTTATTTCTCAGTAGAAAAGCTTTATTGTGATTGCCAAGACTAAGCATGCAGAAAGCATAAATAACAAAAATATTATAAATCAAACAAAATAATACACAGTCATACTTTAAACATGTCTGTTTTTAAAATTTTAATACATTCCTAAAGAATTAAACTTATAATTTTTTAATTTGAAGTTTTAAAAAACTTAAATTTTCTTATACAAGATATTTTAAAAATTAATATTTATATATTCAATGAACAATGCAAGAGTAATAATTTTCATTAAGATACATTTCGATGGGGGGGGGGGGGGGCTTATAAAGATACATTAGAATTAACATTAGACATTTTAATTTTTTAAACCCTTGAATAGTAACCTTTATATTTAGTACTTTAATACTAACCATGCAAAACATTTACTAACTCTACATTTAAAATATATTTAAGGCATATGTTAAAAATTTAATTGAGCATACATTTAAATAGGCCTATATTACAGTGTGGGCAAACTGAGATTTTGACCAGGGGCCCCTAACTAAAAGCCATAATATTAAATTGAAAAATATTCCCTTTTATATGAATGAAAATTTAAATATGCAATAATTAATATACATACATAAAATTAATATACCCTTATAAAATTTCTCCTAGTACTAAGATTTCTCAAAAACAGAATTTTCATTTTGAATATATTTTGCTTTTTCTATTTCTGCAAGCTCATTTAGTGCATAAAGAGTGAACACTCTATCCTCAAATCAACAGATGCCAAGTTCGTATACCAGTTCACAGAAGGGTGTTTGTAGTAGTTCGAAATTTATTTTAATCACTAAGCCCTACTTTCATTAATCCTAGTGGTGTAAAAATCGACAGTAGGGCAACAATCCAAAGCTGGCAAATCTATGACTATTAAATTTATATGTCATGTCCTGTTTAGTGTAAATTAAGCATGTTCTACAATGCTTCTTTATTGTCATCTGATATCATGAAAGGATAAAAAGAATAAATCCATTCCATATTCATTGTTTGTAGCTGTATAACATTATTAGTAATTAAACTAGTAAAAATATTAACCTATCAGATTGTAACAAAAGTTTCCTGTCAATGCAAATATCAACTGCACAAACAGTTTGTGTTGGCATGTTTGCTTATATTTGTTAAACAATATTTGGCATTTGAAAGAAAGAGACTTGCTTTAGAACACTGTGTTGTGAAAGCTGTAAAAAAATATCGTTATCATTAAGTACAAGGTGTCTGAAATAGAACTATCATGCTACCAGATTAGAACCATCATTTACTTCCAGTTCTGTTGCAAAAAGTCAGCTGCAGAATGTCACTGAATCCATGTGTACAGCTTTAAGTACTACTGTTGTATCATATGATACTGTGAAGGTTTGCTACCAAAAGTCCAAAAACAAGGACTATGACATTCAAAAAGCAGATATTGATGATGCCCGCCTGCAAGAACTTGTGGAAGAAGATCAGTATCCAACCCCTCGAGAGCTAGCTAAGGAGTTAGTCATTAGTACTATGTCCATTAGTTGTGCAATGTGTTGCATAAACTTTACATACAAGTTCAATTGCTGGGTGCCACATGAGCTAATTCAAGCAGATAAGGACAGACATGTTCAGGCCTGCATTAATCTGCTCGAATATCAAGGCAAGACAACATTCTGGACTGGATCATCACTTGTGATGAAAAGTAGATTTACTTCAACAACACAAGCCAAAAAAAAAGAGTTGTCTGTGCACGGTGAGCCCATCGGTAGTATCTTAAAGCGTAATTTGACTAACAAAAAGATCATGCTTTTAACTGGTGGGATTGTCGTGGTATTACCTACAAAAAGTATCAGGAAAAAAGAAAAAACATCGACAGTAAGGTGTACAGCAAGATGCTAGTTCGTGTTGACGCTGCTATCAAGGCAAAACATTGAACTGAGTTATGGTGCATGAACGTACTGTTCCATCAAGATAATACAAGGCCACATGTGTCTGCATTCTCTGGCTGGACTCTGTACAGACTTGAATGGGATATTTTGCCACACCCACCATATAGCCCCAACATCGCTTCTTTGGACTTCTATCTTTTTTCACACTTGCAGTTACATCTTGCTGGTGCTGTCTTCGATTCAGCACAGGACTTCTAAAATGAGGTTGATCTGTTTTTGGACTCGCGGCCACCAAGTTTCTGGGCTGAAGGTTTTGAAAAACTACCAAAACGTTGGCAGAAAATCATAGATTTGAGTGGTGATTACTACCCGCACTAAAGCCTACTGCTTTTTTTTTTTTCTAACTTTATTAAAAACTTTTTTTGGTGGAAAACTTTTGTTACAACCTGATATTTAAACATCTAGCTTTGAAAATATTGCACATGCATTGTATATACAACTGATCATCTGTCATATATAAATGAAGGTAAATGATTTCAAGGGGTCCCCTAATTTTGCTTTGCTCAGGGCTGCAATTCGTCATGATTGGGGTCTGCATTGAAATTTTATTAAAAAAATTAATGTGCACAGAAGTTGTTTATATATTTCTTCATCGGATAAGTAAAATTTACATGAGCTACTATAATCTAGGGTTAATGCTACACTCTATAGGTGTGTTAGCTAAGGGAATAAGGGATTTCTCGAAAAATATTACATGAATACATTTAAAAAGATTTTTTTTATTTTTTTTTTCTATCTGAACCAAAATGGTATATTAGGATTTACATGGGAAGACTGAATCAACAATTCCAAAGTGTTTCTTAAATTTACTCACATAAAAAATCCTTATTGTACTTTTCATTCTCACAGCAGCAATAGCAAGTGTATGCCTTGCAGTTTGCAATGAAAAATGATGAATATGTGCAATAAAACACCAAATATGTAATGCAACTTGAATGAAATATTTGCATTTACTAATTTTAGTAACTCAATTGTTAATTTGATAAATTAACAACTATGCTCATTTAAAAATAAGTACAAAAAAAAAAAAAAAAAAAAAAACAGGGATAACATGATTTCAAAGCTACCCATTAATAAGCGGTCAATTATTGAATTATTCCAAGAAAATTGTATTATTCATTAAATTAAAGTTTATTATAAAAATCATCAAATGAAACTATATACTCATGCAACAGCACCAACAAAATGACACTGCAGCCTAATCTTTTGTAAACAGAAGAAAAGGCTTAACCCCTTTATCTACTGACAGTACTTCAAAGTACCATTAATTTAAAAAACATACAAAACAGAATTTAGGGAAGAAATATCAAAGATATTTAAAATAATTGAATGTATATACCTCATTTTAATCTCTCTACATGCAGCTGTTTTTATTCCAGAAAGGGTTTTATAAAGGGCTCTCGCTGTTTTTGCTTGGCATTTTTACAATCTTCATGTGTTTTATAATTAATTCCTATATTACCTCGAGAACCTACCACTAATCTCAGAAGAAATATAGAAACATAAAAAGTAAATACCATTTTACACTTTTTCAAGCTCTTAATATCATTTTCGACTTCTACATACCAATAGTACACTGAAGTATTACCTCATTAAATCTCCATTAATTACTATGATGAGGTGATATGCATAATTTTTATAGCATGTATCTTTAAAAAATACTCTTAAGTAACTAAATAAATATGTTTTTTATAATGTTTAAAAAAGGAATATATATAATCTTAACTAGTTATAAATTTACCTTACACAACATCCTTTATAATTTTTGCACAAATATATTTCGAGCAACTCCGTGCTCATCATCAGTGCCAAGTGAAATCGGTTCTTCGGCGATGATTACTTCATGGTGTCGTGGTTCGCTTCTTTTGTCTTGAGTAACTGTTGCCACAATGCAGTGCTCCCGGTGGTTAACAGCAAGGGTGTTAGTAATTTTTCTTTTTTTTAAAAAAGAAATAATTACTAGCAGTTAATATAGTTAGTAATTATTACTAACACCCTTGCTGTTAATGACCGGGAGCACTGCATTATTCCTGCAGTGTGGCAACAGATACTCAAGACAAAAGAAGCGAAATGAAGCGAACCACAACACCACGAAGTAATCACCTCCGAAGAACCGATTTCACTTGGCACTGATGATGAGCACGGAGTTGCTCGAAATATATTTGTGCAAAAATTATAAAGGATGTTGAGTAAGGTAAATTTACAACATAAATATGTTTCAAATACACTTTTCATCTGTTTCGTAATGCAGTAGATAAAGGGTTAAGATCATATAAATGATGTGAAAACTCATG
The DNA here is from genome assembly GCA_963930645.1 of Salticus scenicus. Taxonomy (NCBI): domain Eukaryota; kingdom Metazoa; phylum Arthropoda; class Arachnida; order Araneae; family Salticidae; genus Salticus; species Salticus scenicus. The sequence goes on along the minus strand of OZ005650.1, from coordinate 354,857,452 downwards.
TATATGTCTATTCATATAAGTGACTATTTCCTATAGTACTTTCGATGCAAGAACTGACATATTAAGCTTTTGGAACAAAAAATATTTAGATTTGCCAGATAATGTTTAACTTTTTTTCACAACATTTTTTTTTTTTTTTCTTTTTCATCAATAGCATCAATTGGTGTCTCCTTAACAGAAAAATACCCTTTTACACCTTATAAGTTCTTTTCTAATAGCAATTACTCACCACACAGTCATCAACTTTAACACTTTTAAGACAATTCTATAACAAACACCTGAACAATTTACAAGCTTGAAGGAAATATACAATAGCTTCTCTAAGGATGAAAGTTTTTTTTATGAATATTTACATGAATCTATACAAAAATGCATTTTTTTTAAATTCATGAAATTAGAAATTAATTAGGTACTTATACATTTATTAAGTAACTTATTTTATATTAAAATTTTCAATATTGAAAAAGTTTTTTTAAATATTTTAATAAATAATTTAAAAAAAAAAAAAAAAAAAAGTAATAAATATTGTTGAAATTTGCTATAAATATTTATTATAAAAAATTGTTGATTGTAAATTTTTATCATCAATTAATATCATTTCGTTTTTTACAATGGTATTCAATTTGTATAATTCTGAATATTTAAGGAAATGACTTTTTCCCCCTCAAAAAAAAAAAAAAAAATATATATATATATATATATATATATAAATATAGGTAATAGTTATAACAATAATTTATATTAAAAAAAAAAAAAAAAAATCTCCCTCAAATTATCATGAACAAACCAATTTTTTATATACCTTCATGAAAACTCTAACTGATAATAGAAAATTGAAACAAATAATTTTACTACATGTACATATTACACATATATCAATCTTATATAAAATTCCGATTGAAAAAAATAAACATCAATGCAAAAAGTTTTAAATGAAAATCATTTTAAATACTGCATAAAAATTCTGCAAATTATTTAACTCACTGTATTGAGAAAGTTTATAAATTAGCAATTAGTTCTCAGTTTATAAATTAGTAATTTTCCTCTCAGTTCTCCAGTGATGAGAGGAAAAATAAAATAGTAATAATATTTGAAAATGTTATTTGGCTAGACTAGTTCAAACAATAGAGTTCATAGTAATATTCAAAGAAATACATCAAAACAACAAAGAATTTGAAATTGTTCAGAAAAATAACAAGAATTGGTATAACTATAGCATTTCCCCACAACTGGATTTGGCGATTTTTCTTTGGCACCGTTTTGAACGATAACAATGTTGTTATGTTTGCAATATAATATGGCAGCCTGCATGCTGTTTATTTTAGGTTTATGATTTAGCCATAATCGCCAAATCCAGTTGTGGGGAAATACTATAGTTGTTCCCAAGAGTTAAATATAATAATTAATTTAAAATAATTTAATATAAATTATGGTAACTGAAATTTATAAATAATCTAAGCAAAATATAATAAATTATTCTTCATGTCATTCAGCTTTAATTTCAAGATTCTCTATTTTATTTACAAGATATTTTGTATTATCTTCTTAATTTTCTGCACTATTTACATCACATTCTGCATCATTTTCTGTATTTTCATCATTTTTTGCACTATTTTCATTAAATTCTACATTATCTTCATAATTTTCTACACTATTTACATCACATTCTGCATCATTTTCATAATTTTCTGCATTCTCCTCATAACCTTCTGCATTTTCTTCATAACCTTCTGCATTTTCTTCATAACCTTCTGCATTTTCTTCATAACCTTCAGTAACACCCTCATGATTTTTGTAATGACTAATTAGATAGATTCTTCGAGAGAAACCTTTATTGCAAATATGACAAACATGTCTGCTTTGTCCAGTATGCATGCGGAAGTGAGTATCTAGACTACTTTTTTGATTAAATGCTTTCCGACAAATTTCACACACAAATGGTTTTTCACCAGTGTGAATGCGATGATGGTTATCCAAATGAAATTTTCGATAAAATCCTTTCTGACATATCTGACACACATATGGTCTTTCTCCAGTATGAGTACGGTAATGAAATTTTAAATCTCGAGGTGATACATAGGATCTATCACAAACATCACAGGAATAGGGACGTTCTCCAGTATGACTACGCATGTGGATATCTAAGTAACTTTTCCGAAGAAAATATTTTGAACATACAGTACATTCAAATGGCTTTGTTCCCGAGTGGGTATAACTATGAAAGATTAAGTTAGTTTTTTGACTGAAAGTCTTTTCACAGACTTCACACTTAAAGGGATTCTTTTCTATATGTAGACGATAGTGAGTGAACAAACTTGTCTTTCTGCAGAAGCATTTCTGACACAAATCACATTTAAAGGGCTTTTCTCCAGAGTGTACCCTAAAATGAATTTCTAATTGCTGTCTTTGACTAAAAGCTTTTTTACATTCACTACATACGTAAGGTTTTTCAATAGGTTTATCTGGGTCTGGGAAAGTTTTATCAGTGTCTGAAGTACCTAAATTATTAGTAGATGCTTCCTCAGAGATAGTTTGCTTTACACTATATTTCTTCTTCAAAGCTATTTTTTGTCCACCGATTTTTATAGTTATACTTTTCTTAGTAGGAGTTCGCTTCCGATTGTTACGTTTAGTTTTAGATAGCGTTGTTTTATTATCATTAATACCAAGAGTTGATAGATATGCAGGTTCTGGGAAGTTTGAATTGGTGTCATTACTGAAGTTTTTCGAGTTAAAATGGTTATACATTGCAGAAAATGCAAATTTAGCAGCCGTTTCATCACAAACAGACGTGCATGCAGATTCTGATGAATTAGAATTGTTCCCTTGATTCAGATTGTTTGTAACAAAATGGTTATGCATACTTGCAAGTTTTTCAGAAAGCAGTTTAGCAGCAATTTCGTCACAGAGGGATCTACGTGTGAATTCTGAAGAATGGGTATTGTTTCCTTTACTCAAATTATTAAACGTAAAGTGATTATGCATATTAGTATATCTTTCTGAAAATGTTTTTTTCGCAGCAATTTCATCACAAATAGACTTCTGTACCGACTCTGGAGGGCACAAATCGCTTGCTTTATCTGAGTTACCAGACATTGTTTGTTCATAGATGTCTGGTATATGTGGAGGATCATTTCCGGAATATATTTGTTTTTCTGAATTATTACCTTCTTCCATTTCTGAAGAAGTTATTTAAAAACTTTTATAAAAACCTCTGGTTATTTATTCACTCACTCGAATAATGCAAAACAAATATATATATACGCAATTAAATATTTTTATCGATCGTTAAATCAAAATAATTAAATACCCACATATTTTTGAGCACAACAAACGGAAAACGACAAGACAAGACGATAAACACTCTTTGTTGCCTAAAATTCTGTACCTAAAAGTAAAAGGAAACCATATCAGAGATTCTTCCTATTAGTGCTCAATGGTTGTTTATACTAACAGGTTTAATGAAAAATATAGCTGATGTATTTTTTTTTTTAAGTGTTTGTTTGCCCCTATAATGATTTCAGATTTTTAGAAAATAGTTTTAGCTAAAATAAATGCCAATTTGTAACGGTCAAAATTAACCAATCAACTAACCAACCAACTCAACGTTGTCGTGCGTGGTGCAATGAAATCCAACAAATCTTTGTTTATTTTTCTTATTATGTCGTAATCTCGTATAGTATTTTAATCCGTGGTTGTTACTTACAATCAACTAAATTTAAGAAAACGTAAATAAATGGCTGTTACTTTGTACAATTTATTTGAAGCGGCACTTTTGTGCATCAATGCTATCGCTGTTTTGCACGAAGAAAGATTTCTTGCCAAAGGTATATAATTTGATAAATTTGTTTAAAAAGTATGGGAATTTTTCAAGAATTTGTATTTGATTTTTATTGTAGATTTATTGGGCATCATATATTTTTGTCGTAAGTTTCCTGTTAATAATATGTATACGTATGTATGTAGGATATAATTTCATTCTTATTGGTCTATGGAGTATTCTTATTTCAGTGATCTTATATGTGTTGCTTGGCATTTACTACGATTAATAATTTATATATATATAATGGATATCACCAGGTTGTAGGCCAATAAGTTGTTCTGCAAAAAATAAATTTTAATAACTATTAAGTTTATATTAGATTATAAGAAATAGCAAATAGTGATATCCTTTTACAATGGATAAATGCATAAATAAGCCTTTTTCTTTTTTTAAAGTGAAATATAAAACAAAAGAACTAATGAAGTAAAGAATTATGCATATAATGTATTTTTATGTCAGTTTTTCTTGAATTACAAATTAAAATTTATCCCATAAAGTTGTTATTAGAGGGCAAACACTCAGAAAATGCAGTTTTTAGCTACAAGGCTTTTCACCCCCCAAGGGGAAATTTAAAATTTTAATTTAAAGAATTAATTTAGCAGTTATAACTATTTTACAAAAATAATTACTTTTCAAATACGTACCCAAGAATTTGCAGGGTGAGGAAAACACTGCCAATGACAGCGAGTACCCAAAGTAAGTCTTTGAGCAATTTTTCTTTCTATTTTTAATTCCTTTAAATATAGCGACCAGTGAAGCAGGCAAAGTCTGCTAAGTAAAATAAAAAAATCTTATCTGCGAAATGTAATAGATCCAACTGTTAAGTAACTTTCTTTACAGTTTTTTACGGAACATCTAATCACCACTGCTTGTGATAAAATTAGGTTTTATACAAAACAATCTAACTTTTAAAGGGAAATATAAATTTTAAAAAGAACTTTAAAAATTATTACATAATTATTACCTTTTCATTACATGTTTACTATTTTTTTAAACATAAAATTGCTATTTGTTCAAGCAATATATACTACAAGGTAACTCTGAAATTTTTAACAGTGGCAAACAGTTGGTGCTAAAAGAAAGGTATTGGTTAAATATGAAAATTTTAACTCTTTTATTGCCGCAGACAATAATTTTTAGCAATAATTGCAATTTAGCTGTCATAGAATAAATTTTGAAAGAAAGGAAAATGGAGTTGACACAAAAGCATTATCACAATAGTATTTTAAAGTAGGGTTAAATCATGAAGAATGCCTCTAACGTCTACAATTAGCATATGGAAATGAAGTGCTGCATTTCATATCACTAATATTCAGATATTTTATAGATGTTAAAGTTCTCTCTTGGATGAAGAACACACTGGAAAACCTCTATAATTGTAGTCCCAGAAAATGTGTTGACCAAACAAAAAATGATATATTGGTAAAAATGTGCTTTACTGTCCTTCTTGGCGAGTTTTTCCGAACTCGCCGAGTCTGCGCGGTGTCACGGCTTTCTCTCCCGTCCTTTCCAAAATGGCGGACTGGAAGCACGGTTTCCCAGTTTTTATAACCGTCCTATCCAAGAAGGCCGATTTACGTAATTTAAAGCAATTATCTAAACATAAACTGTAAAAAAATCCTTTTAAGAGCGTGAATAAAGGAAAATACAAATAAAAATCAAATTTTTAAAATTTGTACAATTTGCATACACAAAAACTAACAATTATTAAACATTACAAAACAAAAACACCCTAATTAACCCAACAGATAAATAAGATAAATATATAAATAAAAAATAAGATTTTTTTTACTTACCCGTTTCAAAATGTTATGGCTGAATATCACATAAGTGTGCATAAACTTTTTTTTCAAACTTTGTATTTTAATTTGAATTTTTGAAAATAAGTCCGTAAGTACATCTTAAATAAATTCTGAGTTTGACAGAGATCGATCATAATTTTTAAAAATTTTATTGAAATTTTTCAATAAAAATTTATAATTTTAATTATCTTATAAAATCAAAATTACCATTTAAAAATTTTTTTTTGTGGTTCAGATTCATTGAAAAATACAAGACTTAGGCTTTTCTAAAAAGTTCTTCCCATTTTAAAAAATAAAATAAAATAAAAAACCCAAAAATTTAAAAAACTAAATAAATAAATAAATAAATTTAAATTTAATTTTTTATAAACATAAATTATATCAATGGGAAATATCATAGATTGCATACCTCTTGACTATAAACTGGAAATAATTAGTTTACTTGCATTAAATTTTTAATTATAGCATTTAAAGATGTCAAAAAATGATGTCACTGAAATGACTGGTTTGTCACTGAAATGATAATGTTTGTCACTGAAACGACTGTTTGTCACTGAAGTGACAATATTTGTCAAAATGACTATTTTTCACTGAAATAACATTGTTTGTCAATGAAATAGGACCATATAATATTAAAAATGGAACTTATTAGAACAATAGAGAAAAGATTGTGAAGGGAAAAGAAAGAGCAATAATGAGAATATCAAGCAATTTTATTGTATTAAAATCCTTGTAGTTACAAGTTTAATGATTAACTGAATTAAATTCAGAAAAAGCATTTTGAACATTATTAAAATCTTCATCCTGAAGTTTAAAATATCTATTTGAAGCAGGTTCAGGAGAATTCCTAATTTTGCACAGAATATGTGGCACTTGAATTTCATGGACATCCTCTTTCTCAGGCCATGCAAACTTATTTTTTCTGCATCTTGCCATAAATTACACAAGTAAAATATTTTGAGTAACATTCTCAATGACACCTTAAAGGGGGCAAAAAAAAAAAATTAAAAGTTTGCTTTTTTAATTGTATCTTAATATTAATGTCGTATGTAATTTTTTTATATTTACCTGGATACCGGAAAGTACTTTAAATATTTAAATATAAAGCTTATCCTACACCAACAAATCTTTTATCTCAAAATAAAAAATTATTTAAATCCAGGGCTTACAAAATAGTAAATCTGCAACAAATGTCATTTTCGTGACGTCACAAAAATGACCGTCACGAAAATGACAAATCGTCAATAATTCGTTCTGTACTGAAAAACATGCTTTCACTAAGCTGATATCGCCACATTTTCTTCTTCTGGTCGTCATTCTATATTAAAATAAAACTTTGTTCTAAATTTTATAATAATATTTTTTTATTTTTTATGCATCTCGAAAATGACAAGCAATAAAAGTACGCACAGCATGTAAACAATAAAAATAATGTTAACTCTTACCTGTTTTCAATTTTCTTGAGATTTTTTTTCCCCACATATCGTCAATGTTGATTTCTGATCTTAAACTTTAAAAAAAGTGAATGGTGGCACCATCCCTTGATGATATATGAAGTTATTTTCATGTGTCACGAAAATGTCGTCAAGACTTGCATACAAGCATTTTAATTACACATGCATGAAAATTAACGTAATTAAAAAGAAAAAAAAATTTTCCTTTGAAAACAAATAGTTTTTTTTACAAGAATTAACAATTATTATAATTATCATTTTATTTTTTTTAGTAAAAAACATACTTTGTATGTAAACATTTGGTCTTGGAGACAGTCACGAAAATGACGATTATAAGGTTTAAAATTTTCTAAAAAATACTGAATTTGCTATAAACTCACATTTTATGATTTGATGCTTTTTTAAAAAGGTACTTCTAAATAATAATAATAAAATTTTACAATTTATTTGCTTAAAATTAATAATAAAGACCTGAAACAATAAAATGCACATTTATGTGATATTCAGCCTTATAATCCTGCAACATTCATAATCCTTGAAAAAACGAAACTTTAATCCTCACTACAAATTTCGAAAAATGCATGTAGAGTTACGAAATTTCAAAATTTAAAAGAATACTCCAAACATTTTTAGTTTATATTCTACTTAAAGACACATTTCTATAAAATATATCATAAATTAACAAACAAAAATTAATTACTACCACAACTAGACAAGCAGGTTTTTCAAATGAAGTTACCTACTGTTGCCAAAATTGGAAAAGTAAAATGAACGAAACATGTCGGCAGCAAAAGTGTTCGAACACTAGCAAAAAATCCTATGTTAAAAAAGTATACTTTGTACGGTTTTGTTAAATAAATCCTTGTCGAATCATGTTCTTACACTGACTAAGAACAGGATTCGACAAGGATTTATTTCACAAAACCGTACGAAGTGTACTTTTTCTTACATAGGAATTTTTTTATAGTGTTCGGACACTTTTGTTGCTGACTGTAGTATAAGCAGAGTGGATTTAACGTCCCACTACTACAGCGTTATGGGCGACAATCTCGGAGATACGCAAGTAAGGTTGCAATTAACATCGCACAAGCACTGCGCTTCGGCGACAATCTCGGAGATACGAAAGTAAGGTTGCAGTTAACATCGCACTAGAACTGCGCTTCGGGGACAATCTCGGAGAGACGCAAGTAAGGTTGCATTTAACATCGCATTAGCATTGCGATTGGGTGACAATCTCGGAGATACGCAAGTAAGGTTGCAATTAACATCGCACAAGCACTGCGCTTCAGCGACAATCTCGGAGATACGAAAGTAAGGTTGCAATTAACACTGCACTAGAACTGCGCTTCGGGGACAATTGATGTCAAATTATTTCCATGTTGTTTTTTTTGGATAGTTTTATAATTTTTTTTATATAAAGAATTTGTTAAGCAAAAATAGTAAAATAAAGTGTTAGGCTTGATTAACATAGGAAATAAAAGCATTGTTTACATGTGGAAAAATTGTTTTTTATTATGTATAAAATTGGGTAATCATACTATAGTTAAAAATGTTTAAAACCCTATTACTCACCTTTGATACAGAGCTTATCCTTTTTTTTGGAGGTATTGTTTACATTTCTCCAGGAGAGCACGATCAACGGAAGTTCGTAGTTACCGGCATCCACGCAACACTTGCAAGCTTTACTTGTCTATCTGGAGTAGTATCCATCGCCGCTAATAGATGGCGTGGCGTTCGGCTGTTACCGCGAGTTTTCATTGGCCAGGTGCTGAGATCCGCCGGGCTCTATTTATAGACAAGGAGGTGAACTACGCATTGCATCAGTTTCCCTGTTTTTTTTAATGCAGTATGGTAATAGTCGATGGCTCTTAGTATTTTTTTTTGTAGGCGTTAAAAGTTTGAAAATGCCGTGACAATAGTGAATTAAAGGATGTTTCTTGCCTCTCCATTATCTCCTCTCGTCTGGGCTCTGGTGATGTTTTCTTTGAATCGGCAATTGTCGTCGTATGTTTACGTGAGTTGTTTTTCCCTAGTTAAGTGTGGTATAATGCTGTTTGTCAGCCGTTAGGCCGACATCGTTTTTTTGATAAACTGTTATGTTTGAAAAGTACGTTATTGTTGAAACCTGTTGAATTTTTGTTATAGTTAATATCTTTAAATTATATTACCGTTGGTTATGAAACTGGTTGAGTTTTTGTTGTTGTTAATATCTTTAAATTATATCGCCGTTGGTTATGTCGTTGTGTTTAACGTTTATATATATAGTCTATTAATGTTGAAAATATGGCAGTTGGTGTTTTATTAAGTTTGAAACGGTTTAAGTTTATTAAGTTTTCCCTATTAAGTTTCAGATGGATTATAAATGTTGGTATTTGTTAAGTTTAATATAATTTATTTAAAGTTGAAGTTAAATAGATTTATAGCAGTTGGATGGTCTGTTGTTAAGTTTTGAAATTTAAATTTACATATGTTGAAGTTGGGTTTTGCTAAAGTTTAAATGATTGTTGAAGGTTTTTTTTGATATTTTTATAAGGATTGCTGGTCAATCTTTATTCTGGTTGCCTAAGGATAAATATAAGATATAATTAAGTTAATGCTAATATTGTTGATATTGTTTATTAATTGTTGAATTTGATAACATTGTTGAAATCGTTTACAAGTTGTTAAGATGTGGAATTAATAAAAGTTGTTAGTTTTTAAACTGTTCTCTTTATTTCATAACAGAGTTATATTATTTTGAACACTTTAGCTGTCAATTTTCAGTAGCTTTTACTGTGCATTCTATTTGCTCTGCAAACTATTCTTGAGCAAAATTTGTTTTTTCAAATTTGCTAACATATGGTTATGGGCTTTTGCTGAATGGCAGCTCATTTGTTGTTTCTATTTTAAATATAACTTTTGGTAGTTGAGATTTTGAGAATGGCTTTAAATATCCTGCCGGGAATTGAAAAACTAAGTACGCATAATTATGCAACTTGGATTAAGGATATTAGGTTTGTACTTATTGAAAAAAACGCATGGGACTTGGTCAATGGTGACGAAACTTTACCGGAGCCTGATGAGAAGGGGGGAGTTGCAAGTAAAGGCAGTATTAATGATTTCAAGGCTCGTTCTCGTTTGGCATTATCTACGATTTATTTAAATATAACACCTGAATATAGAGGATTGATAGATAACTGTTCATGCCCTAAGGAAGCTTGGAAGGTTTTAAAGCAGCATTTTGTGAAAGATTCGCGTGCTCATCATATGCATCTCGTAAATGAATTGTTTAGCTGCAAAATGAAACCTGATGAGTCTGTTAACTTGTATGCTCAACGTCTATCAAGGATTGCTGACCAGTTAAAAGATATGGGTCATCCTATGGAGGATACCTACATTTCCTACCAATTTTTGCAAAATTTATCTGCTAAATTTGAGTCGGCCGTCCAGTATATCATCAGATGGGAAAATAACTTTGAGTTCAGGAAAATTGTAGTAGAAATGATCGCAGAGGAATCACGTTTGGAATTAAGAAATATAAGTATAAATCACCGTGTTGAGTTGCAGAACACTAGTCATGCCAGAAATTTTTCAAGTAAAGTAAAGTGTTTCCGCTGTGGCCGTCTTGGTCATATTCGTAAAAATTGTCGAGTGACTTTACCTAAACAACCTGTTAATAGTCAATATAAAAATACTTCAATAGATAAATCTTCAAATGTTTATAAAAGTAAAACTAAAGCTGTCAACCGTAATGTTTCATCCAAAAATTATTTCATCGCTCAGGCTAATTTTAGCAATGTTGATGATGATAGCTGCTGGGCGTTCGATACAGCAGCTTCACATCATTTCTGTAAAAATGTGGAATATTTTTGTGAATTTACACCAATTGAAGGTGAGGATTTATACGTTGCGGTTGATGGCGTTAGTTTCCCCATTGAGGGGGAAGGTTCTGTTAATTTGAAATTTGATAATAATGTATATATGTTGAAAAATGTTTTATTTTCCTCTAAACTTCGTAAAAATCTGATTTCTGGTCCTGTAATGGACGTTAACGGGGCAAGTTTTTCTGGCAAGGGGGGAAATATTGACGTACTTGACAAGGATGGCAAAAAGATTTTTTCTGCTAAATTAAATAACGGTGTTTATAATGTATATCCTAAAGTCTTAAACAAATGTGATAATCAGATCTCAAATAATTTAAATTGTAGTGCCTTTAATGTAAAAGCTAATAGTGTTGAATCCTGGCATGCTCGTTTTGGCCATATAAGTCCAGATCTTGTGATTCACACTAGTAAATGCAATGGTGTAAAGGGTCTGCCTAAATTGAAATTTTCTAAGTTCATTTGTGAACCTTGTCGTTTAAGTAAACAAAAGAGGATCCAGTTTAAAGCTTTTTCTGGTACCCAGTGTGATGGTCCTTTGGAACGTATTTTTATGGACATTTGGGGGCCTATTAAGATCAAAGGCTATAAAGGGGAAAGTTTTTTCTTATCAATTGTTGACATGTTTTCTAAAAGGACTGCTATCTATCCATTAAATAATAAGTCTGACGTTTTTCCTATTTTTGTTCGCCACATTGCTCGAGCTGAGAGACTGTTGGGGAGAAAATTAAAGTTTATACGAACCGATAATGGTTCTGAATTTGTGAACGACGATTTCAAGAACTTTTGTGATACGAATGGAGTTGTTCATGAATTAACAAACACATATACCCCTGAACAGAACGGCGTTTGTGAACGTCTTAATCAGACGGCAATGAACTGTGTTAGAGCAATGTTGGTGGACAGTGGTTTACCACTACGTTTTTGGTCCGAAGCAGTTCTTTATTTTTCTTATACTTGGAACCGTGTGATTCACAGAGGTGAGAAAAAGACCCCTTTCGAGTTATACTTTGGTCATAAACCCTCGGTTAGACATCTAAAACCTTTTGGATTGGTGGTATATGCGGGTATCCCCAAACAGAGGCGTCAGCACAAATTGTCACCCAGGTCCCAAAAAGGAGTCCTAATTGGTTACGCCCTCAGAACTAAAGGTTACCGGGTTTGGCTGCCACAGGAGGATAAAATCATCGAAACGCTGAATGTTTCTTTTGGTGTGGACTTGTATGGTAAGGACAGTGGAGCTGTGCTGGGCACCCCGTCTTCCGATTTAGACCTGCTCGCCGATAGTCCAGTAGATCAGAACATATCTGATCCTGTCGATATAATCGCGCAGAGTGAGCCTGAAGAAGTCGACGAAGGTGTTTCAGATGAACCTGTCGATTCCCCTGTTGGATTGCAGTCTGAACTTGTGTGGCGACGTAAAGCTGTCCCGAGACCTACTAGTAAACGGGTTGACATATACTATTATCCAGATGGCTCTAATACGAGATTAAGGTCGATTAACGATGTCCAAAGGTTTTGTTTAGATAAGAATATTTTGTTTAATCCCGATATATTTGATTTTTCTGGGGGGAATTTGTTTGAAGGGGTAGTAAATCAGAATATTGTTCCATCATCACAATTGACCAAGTTCAAGAAAAGACGTAGGCAAAAAGCAAAATGACTAGATGTTTTGGTTCCAAAGACGTTTAACCAGGCTATTAAATCCCAACAACATGACGAGTGGAAAATTGCTATGGATGAGGAAATGGAAAGTATGGAAAATCGTAAAGTCTGGCACTTAGTTGAGCTACCTAAGGATAAAGCTCCTTTGGGAAACCGCTGGGTCTATGCCTTAAAGAGAGACGAGCATGGAAACATTGCACGCTTCAAGGCTAGACTTGTGGCACAAGGTTTTTACCAGATTAAAGGCGATTCTTACGATGAAACATTTTCACCTGTAGTAAATTTTTCCGTAGTACGTTTTTTCTTTTCCCTTTTGGTGTCAAATTTGAAATGGTTTAACACTCAGTGTGATGTTAAATGTGCATACTTGTATGCCCCTCTGGATGAGGATATATACATGTGCCAACCACCTGGGTATATAGTACGAGGGAAGGAGCACCTTGTGTGCAAACTTGATCGTGCAATATATGGTTTACACCAAAGTGGGCGTTTATGGTTTTATGAATTGAACCGGGTTTTGTTGGATTTGGGTTTTGAAAAGTTTAATTGGTGCAATTGCACATATAAGTTTAAAAGTTTTATTGTTCTTCTAATCTATGTGGATGATATCGTCATCTTTGGCAAGAAACAATCTCAAATTGACGACATGGTTAAACGTTTGGGGCAGAAATTTGACTTAAAGATTTTAGGCAAGACTCAAAAACTTTTGGGAGTCGAATTTTCATACGATAATGGTGATGTTCAATTGTTTCAGTCATCATATATCGAGGAGGTAGCCGATCGTTTTAAGTCTTTTCATATTCCTATCTCTTCGCTCCCAATTGTAAAAGGAGTTAAATTTTCTAAAAAGGACTGTCCGACTAATAAGCAAGAAAGTGACGAAATGACTAGATTTCCATATAGGAATGTTTTAGGATGTTTGTCATTTGTTGCCAGTAGGACACGCCCAGATATAGCCTATGCAGTCAATATCTTAAGTCAGTTTCAAAGCAATCCTGGTCTGCCTCATTGGAATGGCTTGTTAAAACTTTTGGGATATGTTTTATATACTAAGCAATTCAAATTGAATTTAAAATGTCGTAACCCAAATTTAAATGCTTATTCAGATGCCGACTTTGCGATGAATCGAGACGACTTTGTGTCTATGGGAGGTTTGATTGTGTTTGTTGATGAGAGCCCTATTTCATGGAGAACCTTCAAAGAGAGGGGTGTAAGTTTGTCTACTATGGAAAGCGAGTTCGTCGCAATGTGCGAGTGTGTGAAGGAGTTGATGTGGTTGGACCATATATTGGAAGACTGTTTTAAATTTAATATAATTCCTGGTTCACACACTCCCCCACTTTTACTTGCTGACAATCAACCCGCGATCGATTTTACAAAGTCCCCGATCGAAAATAATAGATCAAAACATATTAACGTCAAATTATTTTTTATTCGCGAATGGTTATTTGAAGAACAGTTTAAGCTTAGATATATTCCCAGTCAGTCCAATTTGGCAGATCCTTTCACAAAGCCTCTTACTAAATTTAATCTTAATAAATTTATTAATAAAGTTTTTTTAAAAGTAAATCAAGGGTAAAAATTAGTAAATTAAAATTGTGTCGGGTTAATGGAACCTATCAAAATCCATTTTTAAGTTTTTTTTCAAGTTTAATATTTCGGGTTTATGGATCCTACCAAAATCCATGTTTTTTTGAAGTTTTCTATTTCTCATTGCCTTTGTGATGTTTTGTATACGTTTTTTTAATTTATTTTGGAATGAATGGTGTAAGACATGAGCGCTCATGCATGGTTAATGTTTATGTGGTTGTCAAATCATTGTATATACATCATAATAAATGTATTCATACCTTGTATATAGTTTTTTTGTTTGCAATGAGGAAGTGAAAATTTGGTAAATGTAATATGCAATTAATGTTTTTTTTGAAGTTTTTGCAGCATCCATTTAGTGTTAATATACTGTGCCATGGACTATCAATTAGCAGATGTTTGTTCTTGCTGCTTAAAGTTTTTATTTGTTGAAGTCTTGTTGGAAATTGGTTTGTTATATGTTAAATATTTTATATCTTGTTAATATTTTCTTGTGTAAATCTTGGGCAACCAGTTACTTTTTTAAGTAAAAAGAAAAGGGAAAAAAATCAACATGGAGGGGGAAATCTGATGTCAAATTATTTCCATGTTGTTTTTTTTGGATAGTTTTATAATTTTTTTTATATAAAGAATTTGTTAAGCAAAAATAGTAAAATAAAGTGTTAGGCTTGATTAACATAGGAAATAAAAGCATTGTTTACATGTGGAAAAATTGTTTTTTATTATGTATAAAATTGGGTAATCATACTATAGTTAAAAATGTTTAAAACCCTATTACTCACCTTTGATACAGAGCTTATCCTTTTTTTTGGAGGTATTGTTTACATTTCTCCAGGAGAGCACGATCAACGGAAGTTCGTAGTTACCGGCATCCACGCAACACTTGCAAGCTTTACTTGTCTATCTGGAGTAGTATCCATCGCCGCTAATAGATGGCGTGGCGTTCGGCTGTTACCGCGAGTTTTCATTGGCCAGGTGCTGAGATCCGCCGGGCTCTATTTATAGACAAGGAGGTGAACTACGCATTGCATCAGTTTCCCTGTTTTTTTTAATGCAGTATGGTAATAGTCGATGGCTCTTAGTATTTTTTTTTGTAGGCGTTAAAAGTTTGAAAATGCCGTGACAATAGTGAATTAAAGGATGTTTCTTGCCTCTCCATTATCTCCTCTCGTCTGGGCTCTGGTGATGTTTTCTTTGAATCGGCAATTGTCGTCGTATGTTTACGTGAGTTGTTTTTCCCTAGTTAAGTGTGGTATAATGCTGTTTGTCAGCCGTTAGGCCGACATCGTTTTTTTGATAAACTGTTATGTTTGAAAAGTACGTTATTGTTGAAACCTGTTGAATTTTTGTTATAGTTAATATCTTTAAATTATATTACCGTTGGTTATGAAACTGGTTGAGTTTTTGTTGTTGTTAATATCTTTAAATTATATCGCCGTTGGTTATGTCGTTGTGTTTAACGTTTATATATATAGTCTATTAATGTTGAAAATATGGCAGTTGGTGTTTTATTAAGTTTGAAACGGTTTAAGTTTATTAAGTTTTCCCTATTAAGTTTCAGATGGATTATAAATGTTGGTATTTGTTAAGTTTAATATAATTTATTTAAAGTTGAAGTTAAATAGATTTATAGCAGTTGGATGGTCTGTTGTTAAGTTTTGAAATTTAAATTTACATATGTTGAAGTTGGGTTTTGCTAAAGTTTAAATGATTGTTGAAGGTTTTTTTTGATATTTTTATAAGGATTGCTGGTCAATCTTTATTCTGGTTGCCTAAGGATAAATATAAGATATAATTAAGTTAATGCTAATATTGTTGATATTGTTTATTAATTGTTGAATTTGATAACATTGTTGAAATCGTTTACAAGTTGTTAAGATGTGGAATTAATAAAAGTTGTTAGTTTTTAAACTGTTCTCTTTATTTCATAACAGAGTTATATTATTTTGAACACTTTAGCTGTCAATTTTCAGTAGCTTTTACTGTGCATTCTATTTGCTCTGCAAACTATTCTTGAGCAAAATTTGTTTTTTCAAATTTGCTAACAACAATCTCGGAGAGACGCAAGTGAGGTTACATTTAACATCACTAGCACTGCGCTACGGCGTGTGCACGCTCCGCGTACATGAAAACAAGGTAAAAATAACATCACGGCAGCAAAAGTATCCGGGCACTAGCAAAAATTCCTACGTAAAAAAAAACACTTAATAGAGTTTTGTTAAATAAATCCTTATCGAATCATGTTGTTAGTCAGTCTAAGAACATGATTCGACAAGGATTCATTTAACAAAATAATATTAAGTGTACATCTTTTACGTAGGAATTTTTCCTAGTGCTCGGATACTTTTGCTGACGACTGTACTCACCCGCATTCTGCATAAATATTTAAAATGCATAAAATTTCAAAACTTCTTAAAAACACGAAGCATATCTCATACTTAATTAATAAATAAATACCTTTATTTTGCTTTTAAAAACACAAAGCATATCTCATACTTAATTAAATAAATCCCTTTATTTTGCTTCGTTACTCATGTCATAAAGCTTTTGTGTCCACTACAAGCGGGAGGCACCGAGGACGCAGAGGGCCCTCCGGCGAAAAAGCTTTCTGCCATGAGTAACGAAGCAAAATAAAGAGATTTATTTAATTAAGCAGGAACTTTCGTTTTGCAGGGAACAGTAATATGCACATTTGTACGGTACGCGTATATGAAAACCAAAAAAAAATAATAATAAAAACACTGGATACCACACCCGCATTGTGCATGAATGTATAAAACATACGAAATTTTGTTTCACATCGTTCAGTAAAATTAAAAAAATCCCTTTATTTTGCTTCGTTACTCATGTCATAAAAAGCTTTATGACATGAGTAACGAAGCAAAATAAAGGGATTTTTTTAATTTTACTGATTGCTGCAAAACAAAATTTCCTGCTTAATTAAATAAATCTCTTTATTTTGCTTCGTTACTCATGTCATAAAGCTTTTTCCCCGGAGGGCCCTCCAGGGAAAAAGCTTTATGACATGAGTAACGAAGCATTCGTTTTGCAGGGAACAGTAATATGCACGTCTGTACGCTCCGCGTACATGAACCCCCTCCCCCCCAAAAAAATTACTGCCTTCCCCCACACACACAAAAAAAAAAACACTGCCCCCCCCAAAAAAAAAAAAAAAAAAAATCACTGCCTTAAAAGCACATTTTCTCCTAATGAAGTCCTCCGGACGAAATGTCGTTTTGCAGCGACCAGTAATATGCATGTATGTACGCTCCGCGTACATGAAAACCAAAAACAAAACATCACTCTATACCTCTCCCACATTCTGCATGAATCTCTTAAACATGCGAAATTTCGTTTCGCATCGATCAGTAAAGCGTACATAAAAACCAAAGAAATATCACTAAATACGTTTCACACAAATTCCATGAATCTTTAAAACATAGGAAATTTTGTTTCGCATCGATCAGTAACCTGTATATAAAAACCAAAAAAAAATATTACTAAATACGTCTCACACAAACTCCATGAGTCTTTAAAATGTACGAAATTCGTTTGGAAACAATAACGTACGCGAAAATCATAGTTTCAAAACATCATGAGGATGTTACCACATGTTTCAAACATCGATCATTCAGCGGTGCATAAACACCGTGGTTACTAAGGTTGGCATCTTTATCTGCGAGTCGCCAAGCAGTACCGTAAAGCACATTCCAACCGATATATTTTTTTTCACTTTGAAAACTTAATAACATTTTTTACATCAAATACAATATATGCGAATAGCTAGAGTTTGTTGATTTTAGAAATGTGGGTTTCTAAGAATTTGTATATATACAGTTGAACCTCATTAATGTGAATCTCAAGGGCAATAAAAAATTGTTCATGTTTTCAGTAACTCAGAAACTGATCTTCATTTTCAGGGGTCTGTCCAGAGGAAAACCTGGGTCCATTAAAGGGCCCTTCACAAAATTATTTAGCCTGAAAAAGGACCCTTCACGAAATTGTTTATCCTAAGAAAGGAGAAGGACCCTTCACAAAATTTCCCCCCTTAAAAACAGACCTTTGATAAACGTGTTTCATTTTGCGAACTAATTTTCTGTGGTACAATTAAATGCATTTGCCGATCAAGCAACTTAAAAAACCGATACCGATTAATCAGGAAACATGCCGATTACTGATTATTGTCGATTAATCGGTGCATGCCTTGCTTAAAATCAGTATTAAACCAATATTTTTGTCGTAATGTTTCACCATCAATGTATGGTGAGTGTCGACCTTTGCCAATGTAAGTCAGAAATAATATATTTAGCAAGTATTTTCAACATACAAGAAGCAACTTAGTGACATTCACTAGAGAATGTTGATATTTTTTAGGTATCTGTCTTTCATTGTAATATGATTTATTATTAAATTGATTTATAATAAAAGTAAAAAGATTTTCAATTTTGTCATATTCTTCATATTAATTTTATCAGCTTATGTATTAAAAATTTTTAATTAAAAAAATGAACTTACTTGATTGTACTTATAAAATTATAATTAATGCATTTGGAGAAAAAGAGGGCCACAAAATGAGTATTTGCTATGGGGTCAGTAAATACATCACTGCATTTCATATCTTTTTTCTTCTAATTTGTTTTTGTTAACTTGTTGTGTTTAATACATTCTTGGATTATAATAGGAAATAATAACCATCTTTTCAAATGGATATTTCTTTCTTTCCTATTTACAGTTGGCTGGGGAAGAGACCAGAGTCGAACTTTTGGTGATGAGCCAGGTGTTAAAAGCCAAATGATGAATCTTATTCATTCTGTTAGGACTGTGATGCGAAGTAAGGCATTATATTTGTACAAAAGAAATAATTCTAATTATTCATTGTCGTACATAAAAATTACATTAAAAAATCTATTGTAATAGCTTCAGTATTAAGCCATTAGCCCAGTTTTTTTTTTTTTTTTTTTCCCATCTTTTATATTAGCAGAGATGAGATTTTTTTAGCTGAATTCAGCTTTTTACTTTCCGAACACTATAGTGAGGAAAGTATTGTAATCATGTCAAAAATCCGAATTTGAGGTTTTGATGTTTCTATTTCGTTTCGAGGTCCCCTGAGTCCGTTTTCACTATTTTTGCGATGTATGTATGTGTGTGTGTATGTCTGTGAGTGAACACGCTAGCATCTAAACGCTTTGTTCGAATAAGCTCAAAGTTGGTACATATAATGTAAGTCACCATAGTATGAACCCTATAGATTTTGGTGAATCTAACACTTATAGTTTTTTTACAGGGACACAAAGAAAAATTCTTTATCATTATGGCCTATGGGACCAAAATCTTAAAAGTACGATACCATCTAAACACCTTATTCAATTGCGTAAAAAATTTATACACACGTGATAGGTCACAGATACTCAATCTGTATAGATTTTGGAGAATCTAGCACTTATAGTTTTTTTACAGGGACACCAAAAAACATTCTTTATCATTATGGCCTATGGGGCCAAATTTTTAAAAGTGTGATAGCGTCTAAACGCTTTATTAATCTGAGAAAAAAAATTGTACACATGTTATAGGTCACAGTTGCACCAACTGTATAGATTTTGGTGAATCTAGCGCTTACAGTTTTTTTACAGGGACGCAAAGAAAAATTCATCATTATGCCCTATGGGACCAAATTTTTAAAAGTGCGATAGCATCTAAACGCCATATTCAATTGAGCTAAAAATTTATATGAATATTATAAATCACTGTTGCACTAACTATAAGCATTTTGGTGAATCTATCATTTATAGGTTTTTACAGGGACACAACGAAAAATTCTTTATCATTATGATCTATGGGCTCAAAGTTCAGTAGCGTTAAATAAAACATCATGTAATATATGGACAAAAATATTCAAACACTATTATGGTTTTCTCTCTTTTGTTTGTTTAACAACTCCTCTTTATTTACTTTATCTACAATACTGTTAATTACTCAATGTTCGGAAAGTCGAGTGGAGTCACTCCAGATTTTTGTAGATTTAACCTTTTAGTTTTTTCTTTTTTCTGATATGTAGTATATTTGTTATATCAGTTAAAAATTTTAATGACATTAAATAAACCTTTTACCTATTGATGTCAATGACTGAATAGTGAATACTAAAGCATAATCATTTATTCATTTTTATAAATTAAAGATGTAAAAAGTTTATTTATGACTCTAATACAATGATTTTTTCATAATTCTAGTATTTCATTTCAATGTTTTGTATAGTTTCAGTTTTTTTTTTTTTTTTTTTTTTTTTTCTTTGTCTTTTTGAAAATCTTGTCCTTGTATTACATTAGTGATACACTAGAGTCTCAATCTCTGTAGTTCAACTTTCCAATGAATCTGAGCTAATTAAATAAGGAATACTTGTCTTAATCCTTGGAGAAATAATATATATATATATATAGGTACATACATATATACTAATACTTATTTGAAAGATTAAAAAAAAAAAAAAAAAAAAAAAAAATGTTTACTGAAATAAATATTATAAAGTCAACAAATTCACACACTTAATGCACAAGAAAATGTAGCAGAATAGAAGACTATACGTCTTCTATTCTGCTACATTTTCTACAGAATAATAAAGTAAAAATTGAAAATGAAAATTCATTTTTAATTTTTACATTATATATACAGTATAACCTTGATTATTCAAAGTAATTGGGACCAACCATATTTGTGTAAAATCGAGATTGCTTAAACTTTAAGCTTAAGAACAAATGTGCTGATAGTGGGTTCAGTTAAAAGTAAAATTTTAATTAGTGTAACAAATATCTTGAATCATTACTAATTTCTACATAACACATATTCATTATTTATTAACTAAATAATAGAAAAGGCACTCACCTTTTCTTTTTCTGACGGCGAACTGGAAGTGATGAATCAAGAATAAAAGTTCATATCTTCCTTTTCAATAATTTTAATATGACGATTAATATGTACATTTGAAACTGACTATGTACAAAAAATATTAATTCCAAAGTTATCATTCAACATTAATTCTTATTCAAGGGATCAATAGAAAGATATTAAAACTTCTTCACACACCATAAATTTTAAGTCAGCACAACCAGTTTCGAAAGGACGTAGCCTTTCTTCATCAGGTGCAAAAAAACACATGCTACTGCTTTGGAGGCAAAAGCAAGATTGAAAGCAGGGCAAAATCCAGAGGGGGGGGGGGGAGCAACACAAACAACCAATAGGAAGCATCATGCAGGACCAATCAGAGAGGAACACACGTCCACACACACACAAAAACTAGTTGGCATAGGTGGACTCTGCTCAGTTCCCCATCATATTCATGTTATCATGAATTTCTAGTGCAAGACATATTACAATCATGTTAAAAGAAATGAATTTGGCCAAAGCTTGATACAGTGACAGAATGAAATTCCCGCCTAATAGGCTATCCACCGTTCACTTCGATATATTTATCTTATTCTAATCTATTAATTTATTTTATCAGGGTCGATTCTGTTGTTTAGTTTTCATGCTACTATTTCCAATGCAATAATCCTCAAAATTCATATTGATATGAAAAATTTACAATTTCGCTATGTTGATAAAATCGTAAATTACGAATAATTTACGAAATTTTCCTATTAGAATATTTGTATTCAATCATGTTCAAATATCATAAATGTAATTTTGAAGTTGTCTAATGATCCTCAAAATGGAAGTTTATGCTCAATTTTGCCTTATTCTGACATGTTAAGTAAATCGTAAATTCCAAATAACTTACGAAATTTTTATATTGGAAAATTCATAGTCATTAATATTCATGACAGTGTTCTAAATAATATTTCAAAAATAGTCTGACATCTTTACGATGAAAATATCTCTCAAAATTGGCATTTATGTGAAATTTTGCCCTATACTGTCATGTTAAGAAATTCGTAAATTTCCAATAACTTGCGAAATTTTCAAAGTAGCATATTTATAGTAAATGATGTTCATTCCGGCATCAAAACTGATATTTTAAAACTGGTCCGACATTTTTACAATAAAAAGTTTCCATTTAATGCACGTAAGTGAATTTTTGTCCTATTCTTCCATGTTAAGAAAATCGTAAATTTCTAATAACTTACGAAGTTTTTTAATTCGAATGTTGCAAATGAATAGGGTTCTTGCCAGTATCGAAAGTAATATTTTAAAACTGATCTGACATCTCTGCGATCATCTGTTCGTGAGATATCGTGTAAACAGACTAACAAACTAACGGACTAACACACTAACGGACTGACACACTAACAGACACCTTACAGACAGACACCATACAAATTTTGTCATTTTCGGATTCCTCACATCTGAAAACGTATAAAAAAGTCAAAAAACCGAGGTCGAAATTTTTCACGATTACCTAAGTTCCCCATACCCATAGTATGATGGGGAACTAAAAGGGGGGAGGGAGGAGGAATCAATTAAATTTATATTATATCATTATTATTTTTTATTTCATTAATATTATACTAATAAGTAAATTTAATAAAATTTATTTATTTATTATTATTTTTTTTTATTATTATTAGATTCTAATAAAAAGTAATATTCTAATTAAAAAAAATAATCATAATAATAATAAATAAATAAATTTTATTAAATTTACTTATTAGTATAATATTAATTAAATAAAAATAATATAATATAATATAAAGTTAATTGATTACTCCTTCCCCCCCCTTTTTTTGTGTCTGTGCGTGTGTACGTGTGTTCCTCTCTGATTGGTACTGCATGATGCTTCCTATTGGTTGTTTGTGTTGCTCCTCCCCCTCTGGATTTTGCCCTGCTTTCAGTCTTGCTTTTGCCTCCAAGGCAGTAGCACGTGTTTTTTTGCACCTGATGAAGAAAGGCTATGTCCTTTCAAAACCGGTTGTGCTGACTTAAAATTTATGGTGTGTGAAGAAGTTTTAATATCTTTCTATTGATTGTACGCCAGTTTTTGAATTTAGTTTTGGCAAAGGATCAATAGTTATATTCAATATTATCGTTTCCTTTTTCTTTATATCAAAAATAAATCATAATAATATTTATTAGACACAGAAAAATGTGCCTTCTTTACACTGAGTCTACATTTTCTCAACTGCGCATTCAAAGCAATTCTAATCCGAAAAGTACTTAGCTGTCGGCGCTAGATGATGAATCGACAGAAGGGAATAGACTGGGGGGTGCATAACGATGTTGCAAGAGTGCTATTTCTTATTCTGATAACAAGACCTTGATAAAAATAAAGCAATAGCAAAATAAGGGGATACTTCACCTACTTTGACCAACAGACTAAC
The DNA here is from genome assembly GCA_963930645.1 of Salticus scenicus. Classification (NCBI taxonomy): domain Eukaryota; kingdom Metazoa; phylum Arthropoda; class Arachnida; order Araneae; family Salticidae; genus Salticus; species Salticus scenicus. Next base: position 354,833,950 of record OZ005650.1, on the reverse strand, counting down.
CTCAATGTTTTTTATTTTGAAGCGTAAAGCGAAAAAAATACTCTTAGTTTTTCACACAGCTTTAAAATGAAATGTTAAAAAATAATTAATTTTTGAAAAATGAGAAACATTTAAATGGTTGCAAATTTTCTAAACATGAAAATGGAATTTAAAAAAAATACATTAGGTAATGTGTAATTTATAAAACAAGTTTCTTCATAGACTAACAGGGGATTAGACTGCCGGCCACGTTAGGTGAAGTATCGCCTTGATGTTGTATCACCTGTTGTCACCAACAGCTTAACACTAAATTATTCTATGGATAAATTTGCTGTCAAAATTACTCATTACTTTTTTTAATTCAGTTTTCATAAAATAGTTCATAATTTCAGTAATCAGAAAATTTAGAATTGTTAAATTAGTAGTTGTTTTCCATAGTTGAATTTTTCAAACTTTTATATTTTATTTTAAAGCTATAAAGTATGACATATAAACTTTATAGTTTCAAAAAAAAATATTACAAATTTAAAAATATATTTTATGTAATGGATAATTATAGTTATAAAGTTTAAGTTCATCATAAAATAACATGATGTTTGGCTGTCAGTGATGATAGGTGATAATACATCACCTTTAAAAAGCTATGGAGCTATATTACAACAGAATTTTTTCAGCTCATAATGCAAACATATTTTACGCCATTCAGTTCAGCGTCGATTTTAGAGAATCTTTTTCAGGTTTTGTGTAAATCCATTCTAAATTAAGAAAGAGATATAGTACAGAAAACTTAAAACTAGTATTTTGTTGAAATTTATTTTTTCGAATGAGTGAAAATAATGCCTGGACTGGAAGTCGACTCCCAGAACTTTGACTTACAAGGTCAAGGCTCTACCAATTGAGCTATCCAGGCGGACAACCGGTGGGCAGTCCAGGCATTATTTTCACTCATTCGAAAAAAAAAATTTCAATAAAATATGATTTTCTTCCCAATCAGTTGATTGTGTGATTTTAATATATAGTATTTTGTTATTCATAATCTAGAGGAAAACTAGAATGGACAAAATTCTAAAAGTAACAGTATAAAATTAAAATTTTATCTTTTAAAGAAATTAATACATTAATTATTTGAATAATGAATTGCTATTTATAATTTTTCGTTCTATTTTTTATAATAGTCTAAAATTATTTTCTGTTTTCATCGATTATTAAACAAAAATCATGCTTCGAATTTTTAATGGGACCTAAAAGGTCTAAAGCCAAAAATTATGAAAATATAATAACTGTAACTGTTTAAATTTGTTGCAAAAAAATAGTTTTAGAATACTTTTTGCACAGAATTTTAGGATTTTTAACAATTGCCGTCAAAAACTATGTCATAAAGGGGTTTTTGACATGATTGTTAAATCTACATAAAACTGCAAACTGTCAAAAACGTTCCAACTCTGATTAGAATTTATGTTATCCAAGTAATTCTTAAATAATCTGGTATGTAATGAGCATTGTTTAATGTTTAAAGCTATTTTGTGTTATATGTGTGTGTAATATATATATAATTTTTTTTTCTTTCAGTTCCCTTGATATTCATGAATGCTCTTGTAATTCTATTCAAGCTTGTCTTAGGATGATAGTTTTTGTATTGTGATAAATCACAGTTGTATATAATATATGTAATTATGAAATAAATGTATATGTAATAAATGTTTAAAATAAAATTTAAAATTAGTGCTTTTTTAAATGCTACTGCCCTGTTGTTTCAAATATTTTTTACATGTCACAGGAGTTAGCAAATTCTGTTATAAATTAAATGTAATCATTAATAAACATTTTTCACATTTGACATTTATTCTTGGATTTAAATTGTTGTTGTTAATTGCTGTGTAGTGCATGTGGCTTAATAGTTACAAGAATCAGGTATATCCCTCTAAAAATTATCAAAAATTAATATTTTGTATTGAGTGAATTTTTATTTATTTTGGAAACTAATATTTTTAGTCTTAATATTTATGAATTATGCATTTAAAATGTATTTTTTAAAAAAATGCAAATGTTATCCAGAATACAATGAATCTAACAGTGTGTCAGGTAAAATATAGTAATACTGCTATCACTGTTAGTGGATTTAATTTATTTTTGAAATCCAAAATTGAGTTTTCAAATAAGAGAAAAATTGGCTAAAGGGGAATATATTAGAAATGAAATTTTTCATCAAAAGGAGAGCATTTGAAAAATTATTCCACTTGTGCAGGGTTGCTAATGAGCTTATAAATATGTGCCAGAAAAATTCAAAAGGATCCTGATCCGCATATGGAAGGAGAGGGATACGATTTAAATAATTTAAACTTTATAAAACAAAATGTGCATTTTTTTTTTTTTTTTCCAGTTTATAAAGCTACACAACCCTAAATGAGAATATTTTAGAAAAATATCAACCATGAATGATATTCCTCATCTATACTCAAAAGTATTGAAAATACCTATAGGTAGATTTACGTATGTTAAGAGACATTACATGAAATTTAACTTACTTTTAGAACATTTTACAAAACTAGTAATTTTTCTTCTTCTTTTTTATATTTTAAAAATTCCTGCTTAGGCATAAATAACATGCTAAGATATGCCATTTTACAAAAGAGAAATCAATGTTTACTTATTTGAGGTAATGGTAAAGAAAGAGTCATTCACAATTTATCCACAGGTCCCCACAAAAGATTTCCAATACATTAGCGCTATACTTGGAAATGCATTTTAATTGTATTGTTCTCTCTATATATACATATATAAGAAAAAAGTATTGGATTCATGAAAATCAGCTTCTGGTTATCGATGGATTGTGTGTTAATGAGTGTAGTTTTGTGGACATATATATCTCATGAACTAATGAATGAAATTTAACTGAATCAAAAAAGTAAAGATTGAATTTTTTTTATTTAGACCTTGACCTAAACTGGTGCTGATTACATTTTGGGATAAATCACTCAATAAGTAGCGCTGCTATCTCATTCTTTCATAATTTGTAATATTATGGCAGTGTAAGACAAAATTTCTTATAAATGTACATAATGAGAGATATTTTTAATGAATGATTGTGAAATTCAAAAATTTTTTATAACTAGCAGGATAGCAGGCTTTGCCCGCTTCGCTGGGCACTGATTTAAAAAATAGTCAAAATCTCATATCATTATTAATAACCAAAGTTAAAGTTCTCGCTGTGTTCGGTAGAGGTTTTCCACGCTAGAAACATGTGGAGTCTGGGTCCCCACTGCCTTCGGCAGCAACTTATCCACTTCTTACTTCCCCTTCCTCATAAGTTTGAAGTTTTCCGAAATCCCGCAGATCCCATACATTTCCCAAGATAAATTTAGTACTAAAAGGGGCGTCTCTTTCGTAATGCCCCCCCCCCCTCCCAAAAAATAAAAATAAAAATGTGTTTAGAAATTTTTATACATAAATTCATCAACCGTGAATATTTATTTAAATCAAATTGGAGTGTAAAGGTTGATATTTTTATTTATTACCAACTATGTGAAAAATACCAGAGCCGGGAATCGAACCCTGGCGCTTAACGCACGGATGCTCTACCACTGAGCTACCCTGGCAGACAACCAGCTCTGCACTTCCCACATAATTATCGTTGGCAAAGTCACCGAGTCTGCAAACGCAGATATATCAGGTGAGACAATAATAATCGTAGCACAACTCCATAGACCACGAAATTTCAATTTAGAAATTTTTATACATAAATTCATCAACCGTGAATATTTATTTAAATCAAATTGGAGTGTAAAGGTTGATATTTTTATTTATTACCAACTATGTGAAAAATACCAGAGCTGGGAATCGAACCCGGGCACCTCCGCTTATGTGGGAAGTGCAGAGCTGGTTGTCAGCCAGGGTAGCTCAGTGGTAGAGCATCCGTGCGTTAAGCGGAGGTGCCCGGGTTCGATTCCCGGCTCTGGTATTATTCACATAGTTGGTATCAACCTTTACACTCCAATTTGATTTAAATAAATATTCACGGTTGATGAATTTATGTATAAAAATTTCTAAATTGAAATTTCGTGGTCTATGGAGTTGTGCTATGATTATTATTGTCTCACCTGATATATCTGCGTTTGCAGACTCGGTGACTTTGCCAACGATAATTATGTGGGAAGTGCAGAGCTGGTTGTCAGCCAGGGTAGCTCAGTGGTAGAGCATCCGTGCGTTAAGCGGAGGTGCCCGGGTTCGATTCCCGGCTCTGGTATTTTTCACATAGTTGGTAATAAATAAAAATATCAACCTTTACACTCCAATTTGATTTAAATAAATATTCACGGTTGATGAATTTATGTATAAAAATTTCTAAATTGAAATTTCGTCGTCTATGGAGTTGTGCTACGATTATTATTGTCTCACCTGATATATCTGCGTTTGCAGACTCGGTGACTTTGCCAACGATAATTATGTAGTAAGTGCAGAGCTGGTTGTCAGCCAGGGTAGCTCAGTGGTAGAGCATCCGTGCGTTAAGCGGAGGTGCCCGGGTTCGATTCCCGGCTCTGGTATTATTCACATAGTTGGTATCAACCTTTACACTCCAATTTGATTTAAATAAATATTCACGGTTGATGAATTTATGTATAAAAATTTCTAAATTGAAATTTTGTGGTCTATGAAGTTGTGCTACGATTATTATTGTCTCACCTGATATATCTGCATTTGCAGACTCGGTGACTTTGCCAACGATAATTATGTGGGAAGTGCAGAGCTGGTTGTCAGCCAGGGTAGCTCAGTGGTAAAGCATCCGTACGTTAAGCGGAGGTGCCCGGGTTCGATTCCCGGCTCTGGTATTTTTCACATAGTTGGTAATAAATAAAAATATCAACCTTTACACTCCAATTTGATTTAAATAAAAATGTGTTTTTGAAAATATCCTAAAGAAGACACATGGCTGTTTTCACATCTTTGTTCCATTTTTGGTAGAATTTTACTCAAAAATCCAGAATTTGCAAAATTTCCTGCCAAAAATAGATTTTTCCTCTCCTTTTCCTTAAAAATAAAAATTTTCTAAATTGTAGATTTTGTTTTGCAATTTCTTCACTGTGAAGTAACTTGGAGCCGAGTTATGCTTACAAAAGTAATTTCACCTTTTGTCCCCCCTAATGAGGGAACTGGCGTAATTTCGATATTAATAGTAAACCATAATAAAATATTTTTGTATAGCAAGGGCACAATTTCTCCCTCCCCAGGATTAAAAAGAGTACTTTTCAAAAGAATTTGTTGATGCTTAATATGGATTGTTGATAATAGAAGTAGTGAACTAGTAAAAAAATGTGCATGTAGGAGCATTGTTCTCCTTCCTGGAGGATGTAAATTTTCAATATGAACTTGTCAATACCTTTAAAACAGATTGATGAATCGCAGATCTGTAAAAATTTAAAACGAAGTTATCAATTTATTATTATTTTTTTTTTTCCTTTTAAAAAAAAAAAGTCATTTCTTTTCATGTTGGCACAAAATTGACTTTATTTCTGCATTTAGTATTATATTTTTCTGAGATTTAAATAATCTGCATTTATCAAAGAAAATAATTTGTACTGTGTGAATTTGTATAAGATAATATAGAAGGTTTTGAGGTGGCCACAGCATAATAGTTTATATTGTGCTACACTTGAATAGTATACTTATAATTTATAAACAATACATAGGGCAAGGCAACCAAAAATTAAACCAATATATTCTGTATTAAATGGAAGTGCTTTACTAAATTTTGCCAAGTCAAAGAAAACTGATTAGGAATGATGTTTATTATCGTATAGTAGATGTTAAAGTCTAGGTGTAATAATGCATCAAAATGTTGAAATTATTCAAAGTCATGGGAATTGGTTGAATTGATAGAAATTAGTTAAAGTTATAAAACTGTGGGCATTTGTGTGATCGTATTTTTTGTATAGAAATTCTGTACTCAAAATTATTGATAAGTAAACTGATAAACAAAGTTCAAAGTTCAACTATTTTAGATAGATCGATTGTATCAATTGCTCTTGTGTTAATCTAATAAAGCCTATTTCCATAAAGTTTATTTTGCAGTAAATAGGTGGAATAGTACGATCTTGAAAAATAACCTGGTTCTCATGTTGAGATCACTATTGATGTACCGCGCTTACGATGAATAGTGAAAAGAAATTAAAACGCTTACCATGAATCTATAGATTAAATAAACAGGAATCAGTTGGAAACACAACACACCTACGGTTCCAAGAAAAAGTGTCCAACTTATAGGGGTTAGACATAATGTTAATGGATACATTCTGTTCCGAGAAAAAGCGTCCAACTTAGAGGGGTGTCCAACTTGAGAGGTTTCACTGCATTTCTCTTTAGAGATTATGAAAATTAGAGCCTTAAGTTTACTCGATAGAATAAAATATCTAAATTTATTTTTTCAAAAAATCACTCTTTAAGCTAAAAGCCAACATGTTCAAAGAGCATAAAATCCAAATCCAATATCCAAAAAGCAGAATTAAAAAAAACTTCATTTTTGAATGAAATATCTGTATAAAACAAAGCAACAAAAATCCCATAGGATAACATGGGAAGGAAGAAAGTAGAAATCTGATTGGGGGGGGGTATGCAAATTATTTTGTTTGCACGTTGTTTTAATCATTGAAATTTTTGCAGGTTAGCAGGTATGCAATTAGATATAAAGACATAGAACAATAAATTTGTGTTAATGGGGGGGGGGGGAATACAGAATCAATGATGTATGTGTGCATGATTGAAATTTAGTTAAAAACAAACTACATGCAAACACCCTACCCTTCCCTGAGAAACATATATACATACATAATTCATAAACATATGGTGCAGCACGCCTGAATAAAATAGATTTCCAATGTGGTCGACTAAGTGTTTGGGGTTGGACAGGCCTGAGATAGCAGTAGTTTGTGTCTTTTATTAAATTCATGTTTGATAATACGTTTTGCAGGACGAAAGATCAACAAAGATTTTAATGCTTTTCTTTCCAGGAAGTCTACCCACTCATTTTCTCCTACCCCACAGTCAGAAGAACCCACTGTAAAGCCCTGACAAAAATTTAAAAGTGAACGATAAGTATAGATATGATTCAAGTCAAACATTTTATTGCTGTAAGTAACCTGGAAAACAGCTCTGGAATTGGGAAGAATGACAACTTTAACCCTCTCAGCATGTAGCCTCATAACTTTTTACTTAAAATATAATTTTGTCTAAAAAAATCTTATTGACTACTTTACTTTAGCTTCATGATTTTAAGATACAATTTTACGTCTCGCACAATTTGGAGAGAGATTTCTTGCTTTACACAAATCAGTCTCAAACCGTTTCAAAGGTGTCTATGTGAGTTACAAAAATCCAGCTCAAACACTTAGAGGATTAAAATCTCTCTTTTGGCCAAAATCTGATTGAACATGCAAATGGCCTGCACCTCGTTGTTGTTACTAGTAGTACAGTACAAATCAGAGAATCCAGGATTGCAGCGATTCCGGATTTTTGGTCATGCCTAAAAAGTATAATGTTTTGGTTTAAGTACTCTGATAATATGCAAATTCAAGTAAAAAATAATATATTACGATTTTTTAACATATTCTATAATATTCTTTTTATCAACTTTAACAATAAATAAATTAAAAATTAAACTTGAAAAACAAAACAGATTTATTGAAATATTTGCGTACAAAAATCAGAACAAGTTACAATAAAAAAAAAAAAAAAAAAAAAAAAACCTATCATTTATAAAACACTCCTGTGTTTTTTTTTCTTGTGTTTTTTGTTGTGGTACTTTAGGTTTTTCAATTAAAAGTTTGGGCATAATTGAAATAGAATATAGAATTTAGCTCTTAGATAAATGTTTAAGAATTGTTACTATTGTTATAATTTTCTTCCCCCTTCTCTTTCAGACTTTGCAAATGTCGGTTTTGAAGATTAATAAGAAATAAAATACTTTTTCGGTTCTTTTTTTAGATATATTTATACTTAAAAAAAAAAAAAAAAAAAAAAAAAACACTGTTGATGATGATGATGAGTAACGCAACCGAAATTGTCCAGATTTTTGGTTCCGTACTGTAAATATTGCTAACCATAACTCTGTAAAAGGAGAAGTGATTGTTGCAAATACCAGCTCCTACATTGACACATCATCTATTAAGGAACCATCAGTATACACATGAGCCCATTTATATCATAACTTAATAACAAATTGCAGAAAATTCAAATTTGCTATTTCGAACACTGTACTAGGTTGTCACTAGAAAAGTGTAACAAAGACTAGTAAATTTCAGAGTGGTGTGTTTTAAAGTTGCCTGAGCAATTTGGAATAAACTTTTAAATTGAATAACAGCCTTATTTTATTATTATTTTATGAATATGGGCACTATGTTTAAATAAGGAGGGCGGGGTGGTTAAGGGTGGCAGTAGTCTTCTAATACAGAAATATATGTTGGATAAAAAAAAATTATTCTAAAACTATTTTCAACTGTATTTAAAATGCAGTTATATCCAGTATGTGTTATCTTATACCTTAATCTGTCATGAAAAATCATGCGACTTAAGTCACACTAAAATATATTAAAAATGTATTTATATTTTTATATAAACATTCATACATTTTATAAAACAATTTCCATGTTGAACTTGACAAAACATGAAAAAAGCAAATAAATGTGAAAATATGAAAGAAATTCATATTTCATGACAATTAATAAAGCTTTTTTCACATTTGTATATAAATAAATGCTCCAGTAGCACAGCAATATTGGCCCAATACCTTTCAATATCGCCCGAAATTGGCATGCATCAGTAGAGTATGATATCTATATATTAATAGGGCAAGCATAAAATTTGACCCTTTTTAACATATTAATTATGGGCAGGGTTAGCAAGTTTTTGCTGAAGTGGAAAAAACTACGGAAAAAACCACCCCGGCAAAAATAGTTTTTGCCACAATTTTTGCCACTGGCAAAAATTACTTTTATTTTCATTTTAAAATAAAGTTTTAAAGGTTTTAGTTATGTGATTTCAATGTGTAAATCATAATTTTAACAGACTGATTTTTTGTAAATCATCAAATAATGTATTTAAAACATTTTTTTTTTTTTTTAACACCAGTGATTAAAGAAATATTTTTCTTCTGAAAATGTTTAAATTATCTTCTAAAAATATGTATTTGAAAATATTCTTTATTATTAAAAAAAAAAAAAAAAAAAAAAAAAATCAATTATAGCAAATTTATGTGGTATAAATTAAAAATTAAAGCCAGTTGCTGATGCTTTAAATAGCATTCAGAGTGATACCTCAACACTAGCAGATACGTGTCATTTGTGGTGTTCTTTAGTATAAAATCCTGTTTTGCAAAATCATATCAAAGTAAAAAAAAAACTTTCAACGAAACGAAGCAGTGTTACCTTACCATTTAGTTGCATATTTATTGCACCCAAAGTACAGAGGAAAATCACGAACAAAAAGAGAAAGCTAGAATGTGATAGGAAGAAATAGATCCCAACTTTGTACCTCTTGCTGTAAAATTTGATTTAAAAGATTCGCCTTTTACACAAACTTATTTCACTGCTAATGTATTGATTCAATTACAGCTCACAAATGGTGGGAAAGTGTTTCATCTGTTTGTGACATATCAAAACATTTTTGTGAACTAGTTTCCCATTTGTAAATTTGTTTCTCAAGTTCTGTTACTATTGAAATAACATTTTCAAATTTTTCATTCATTCCGATATTAGAAACAAACTTTCTCTGGAAACTTCTACAAAACTTATTTTGCTATGCAATGTTAAAAAACCTGTTAATGCAGTAATTTTGTGCTTTTTTTTTTTTTTTTTTTTCCTTTTTTTAAACTTTACAATAGCCTTTTTTTTTTTTTTTTTTTAAGATTTTTAATTTAAATAAAAATGTAATTCTGTAGTTTTGTTTGGCTATGTCACTTATTATTAACTGATTAATTAATTATAACGACTTTTTAAATTGAATATTTAATTTTCTTTATGGTGCAAACTGTAAGGGGTAAAAATTAAAAGGGATAGTGTCATTCTAATTTTACTTTTCCACTTTTTGCCTGGTTTTTGCCACTGTCCTGGCAAAAATGCACTTTTGCTGGCAAAAACCCAAACCTGATTATGGGAGTAGAGGGTTGAAAATGGTATTCGAAAGGTATGGTTAGCCAGATGCTACGAATACAAAAATTATTTTCTTACGATGTCAAGAAGGTATTTAAAAATACTTTTATTTTTTATGCATTTTTCAAATCATACACGTATCCCTTTACATTAAAAAATACCTAAGAGTGGAAAGTTGTTAAATCTGTCAATTTCATAAAACTCAAATAAAACCATATACACAGTAATTTGTTAGCATCACTATACGCAAGCGAAGTGATGATGTCACTGGGAGTCCATGGAGCGACGAAAAAGATTTCCTATGTTAATCATTCAGTGGATTTTTTTGTAAAAAATTAACGGAAATAATCTACTGATTTTAATTCCCATATTTGGGTACAGTTATATATAAGAAAGTTACTAGACTGAGTTATTTTTGCTGTAAAATTGATAAACTTTTAATTTAAAAACTGTAGCATACTTGCCAACCAATTTTAATAAAAAAAAGGGAAGATTTTTGTTGAAAAACCAGAAGATTTCATTCCTCTACCCCCCCCCCCCTCTTTGACGTAATAAACAATACAGTTTTGAAATTTTAATATTTAGAAGCAATCTATAAAAACTGTTTTACTATAGATTGATTATACTAAATATATAAAAGTTTTAAATGAAGTTATTCCTCTTCAACATATAAATATCTACAAAACAGAATCTGTAAGAAATTTATTTAACAATAGACAAAAAACTTAGTTAAGTTAAAGTATAACTAATTTTTTAAATAAATAGAATATGATTTTTGTGTATGTACATTAATCATACATATAAAAAAAAGTAGTACTAGCTAATTATCAGCTTCAAACGTGCATAAAACCAACTGAGTATTAATTTTCTTAAACTGATTTGGAAAAATTTTTCCTACCTGAAAAAAATTATTCTTCATTTTTTTCCCCCCATTTTTACCCATTTGGTATAAATATGACAAACAAATATTAAATTCAATTAAGGAAAAATAAACAGTTTCATTAAATTCAGCAATAAATATCTAAAAATAATTTATTACATATGTGAGAAATATTGAGCACTTCCATTGCTTTATTGTTTCTAGAATTGATCATTGATCATAATCCGGGGAAGGGGGGGGGATACAAAAATAATTACAGAGTAAGAAATATTAAACTCTTTCAACTCTACTTCTAGAATCTAACGAAAGAAGTTCAAAATTAATATTATCATTTATGTTGCAGATGGATAAAGATTAGGAAACAAAAGACTTCTGCAGAACATTTCATTGCTGATCACTAGTTGGAGATAAATGAAAAGGGGGGGGGGGGGGGGCAAATAATAATTGCATCAGCAAGAAATATTTAACAATTCTATTTCTTTACATGTTCTAGAATCTCATAAAGCAAATTTGAAATGAATATTGAGATTTATGTTATGGATGGAGAAAGATTAGGAATCGGGAGTTTCCGTAGAACAATTTTTTTTAAACGAACGATATCCGCGACTTTTTTAAAAACGGAAAATTTTAATATAGACTAAAGGTCTATCTTTCAATTAATTTTATTAAGCAGTTTCACATACAGTGGAAACGTTAATCTTTAAGTTTTTAAGGGTTTCAATAAAAATAACCCGACCAGTGTTCAACTGTTATAACACATCAAATACACAAGTTTTAACAACAAAACAAATTTTATTCAGTGAAACACAAAAAAAATATATATTAATAAATAAAGTATATTCAACAGATTTTCAAAGAATAACATATTTAAAGTTACCTCATTTCACAAGTGATGCACAATATGTAGCAGACTAAACTTCACTATGACAAAATCATGACACATCATCATCTTCAAAAGAACACATATATTTCACAGATGAAGAAAAAAATACGCCGCGGTCGCCTCGTTGACCAGCGGGAAACGCACCATGATTATATCATTTAAAACTGAAGATCACTACCACACTGATTATATTACTGAAGGTTGAAGATCACAATTTGCATATCATTAATTCTATAATCTGATCAAAGTCACTTATAATTTAATTTAATTCACTATTGGATGCTAGCAACTTTATAACTTGATTAAGTAAAAATTTTAATTTCAAAAACTTAACAAATGCGGTTTAAAAAACCGCTAAACAAAGTCAACATCAATGAAACTATCAAATTTAACGACCTCATTTCAAAAAACATCGATTATCAATTTTAAATTTTTTAGTTTTCGCGAATAACGAAAAACTTCAAACTTTATCCCTTTTAACAGGGTACAAACTTAACAACAAACTTAAACAGTTAACATTTGTAAAAAAATAACAATAACAATGGCAGCCATCATTTCTTTAAAAGCAATAGCCAAAAAAACATAACTAGCTCAGCTGTACCAACATCAGTACTTAGCCATCAACAGCTTAGAGCTGCTCAATTATTCACAAACAGCCACTTCATATCTAATTGAAGACTAGTTGCCCATTGCTGACAACTGCCGATAACTGCCCTTTAACACTCGCATCGCGATCTTTTTATACTGACTGCCAAGTCAAAAATCTACATATAAATAATGCATTACCATTGCCACTCAACGGTCATAGCCAAAAATACAATTTACTATAATCATTTCAATAACAGTGGCAACAGTAAAAATTAAGAAAATTAAGCAGAGCAAGTTTGGCAACAACAACAATGTAAACAAAACATCGTTAGTAATGGCGCAATGCAAGTAAAAGATGGCTGACCGAGTTTAAATAGAGAAAACTTTTAAATTCAAATTAAAGGTAAGTTAACAACTATATATATAAAATATAAGCATTTATATTCACAAAATTAACAATTTTTTATGTGCGAGGACAATTGATAGATATCAATTGCCCCCCACCGCAGCATATAAAAAAAATAAATTTAACAAAATACCATCATGAGATTCCCCATAGTCCATAAGAAGTGTCACAAGTGATGTAATAAACTAATTACTAGATAACCATTGACAAAAAAAAATTTTCAAGTGATGAAAAACAACTCCCCACTCCGCAGATATACTAAAGGAAAAGTGATATGAAAAATATACATTATATACAATATTAATTATATGATGCAATATTCAAACTATGAACAAGAGTAAATATGAGGTATATATACAAGAAATGAATATATATGCAATATATGAAAAATTATGAAAAATGAATATATATATACAATGAACAAATACGCAAGGCGCCTCACGATTTCACACACACATTCACACCATGATAACATAATATAAAAAAATTATGAAAAGCATCTACAGAGCGAAGAAATTTATTCAAACACAAAAGATTTATATAAAGATCACTTTTATAAATTTTAACAAATCACTTTTTGTCAACGGCTTCGTAAACTGGTCGGCAAGATTTAATTTAGAGGAAATATATTCAATATGGAATTTGCCCTCATCAAACCAATCCCTTATAAAAAATAGTTTAATATTAACATGACGCGTGTGGAAACTCTCAATCCTGGACTTTGTAAAACGTATTGCAGCCTGATTATCAGCATATAGGGTAGGTATTTCAAAATTATTTTCTATCAGATTTAAATTAGAACATTCACATAAAATATTATAAAACCAGTCCTGCTCACGAACACAATCACACATAGAAACAAATTCTGACTCCATCGTTGATATGGTAATCCCTTTCTGTTTATTAGTACGCCAAGAAACAGCAGCACTATCCAAAAGAATTAACTGGCCACCCATAGAAACATAGTCGTCCCTATTAGCAGCGAAGTCGGCATCAGAATAAGAAATTAGTTTAACCTGTGTGCATTTAAGATGGAGCTTATATTGACTGGTGAATTTTATATATCCTAGGAGTTTAAGTAGGCCCTGCCAATGTTTAATACCTGGATTTTGTTGGAACTGTGAGAAAATGTTGGTAGCATATGCGATATCAGGTCTAGTACGGTTTGAAATGAAAGAAATACAACCTAAGAGATTTCTGTAAGGTAAAAGAGAAGCCTCATCGATGTCTTCTTGAATAACCGGACAATCACTTTTTGAAAATTTGATACCTTTAACAATAGGTAAGGAGGAGATAGGTACACGGTGATTTTGAAACCTCTTACTGACTTCGTCAATATATTGATTTTGGTGGATCAAAACTCCTGTATCTGTATACTCAAACTCCACACCTAACAACTTGCGTGTGATACCCAAAATTTTCAAATCAAACTTTGATTTCAACAAACTTAAAATGTCATTAGCTTGAGATTCAGTCCTGGCAAAAACAACGATGTCGTCAACATAAACCAATAAAACAGAGAAATCATAATATGAATATGCACAGTTACAATTTTCAAATTTATTAAAACCAAGTTCCAACAATACTTTATTTAATTCATAAAACCATAATCTGCCTGACTGGTGTAATCCGTACAGTGCTCTATCCAGCTTACAAACCCAGTCCTCTCTACCTTTTTCAGTAAAGCCAACTGGTTGCCTCATGTAAATTTCATCCTTTAAGGGAGCGTACAGATAGGCACACTTAACATCACACTGTACATTAAACCAACCGTAACATGAGACTAAAAGGGAGAAAAAGAATCTAACAACAGAAAAATTTATAACAGGCGAAAAGGTCTCATCATAGGATTCACCCTGGACCTGGTTGAAACCTTGCGCAACCAATCTAGCCTTGTATCTGACAATGTTGCCCGACTCGTCACGCTTTACTGTGTAGACCCAGCGGTTTCCCAATGCAGTTTTGTTCTCAGGGAGTTTCACAAGATGCCAGACTCCTCTCGTAGCCATACATTCCAATTCCTCCAGCATAGCCTCATGCCACTCTTCAGACTGTGCAGATTTTAAAGCCTGTTTATACGTTCTCAGGACCACCACATCTAGTCAACTAGTCGTGCTGGACACGGAAGGTATAACATTAGGATTAACAACACCAGAAAAATTATTAAACTTAGAAAAATCAAAATCAGCAGGGTTAAAATCAATACTATTTGAATTACAAAAATTTTCGACATCATTAGGTGACCTGAGACAACACTTTTTACCCTCTCCATCAGGATAATAATAAATATCGACCTTTTTCCCCTTAGGACGAGGTACAACCTTCCGGTACCATATGGGATTGGACATCCAGTTATGAGAAGTAGTATGGGGGGTAACTTGAGGAGCAGGAGTAGCAGGAGAGACGGCTGGGACGACAACTTCAGTCTCGCTGGGCAAGACCCCAGAGGTACCAGGCTCCGGACCAGGAAGAAGGTACCGGCCAACGGGCCGTGGTTGTTCCTCCGGGACAAGCACCAACTCAAAAGAAGAGTCGCCCATCACCGCTCCACTGCGTAAAACATCACCGCTTTCAACAAAAGATACGTTTATAGTTTCCACAACTTTCTTCTCATCTTCTAACCAGACCCTGTAACCACGAGTACGTAATGCATAGCCCACAAGGACACCACGTTTTGATTTGGAGTCTAACTTGTGCTTACGCCTGACTTTTGGAACACCCACATATGTCAAAGTACCGAATGGTCTTAAGTGTCGAACAGAGGGTTTATTTCCTGAATAGAGTTCAAATGGAGTTTTGGAGTTCCCGCCATGACAAATACGATTCCACGTATAATTAAAGTGTAAACATGCTTCAGGCCAAAAATCATCAGATAAACCACTGGACTTTAACATTGCCCGAACACAGTTCATAATTGTTTGGTTGAACCTCTCACAAACTCCATTTTCTTCTGGTGTGTAAAAGTTGGTCAATTCATGATTTATTCCATTTTCTCTACAAAAACCCTTAAAAAACTCATTATCAAATTCCTTGCCATTATCAGTTCTGATCGACTTCAACTTGGTTCCCAAAAACCTTTCGGCCCTCAAAACATGTCTCTTAAAAACATCAAAACACATAGATTTTTCCTGGATAGGGTAAACGGATGATCTACCAGAAAAATCATCTATTATTGACAGGAAAAAACGTTCACCTTTTTTACCAGGAATTTTAATAGGACCCCAAGTATCCATAAAAAGTCGATCTAAAGGTTTTTTGGAAGAAGAATGACTTAAGGGTTTGAAAGAAATACGATTTTGCTTACTCACATGACAGGGATCACAAAAAAAATTATCAACTGATTTTAAATTGGGCAGACCTTTTACAGCAGAATTACGGATGGTATTAAAAATTAAGTCAGGGCTTAGATGATCAAAACGAAGGTGCCAGGTATCAAAGTCTTTTACATTAACAGGTTTTATTACAGGAAAAGCTGAAATTTCAGTATTATCATTTAGATTTTCATTAGAATTCTGCCACCCATTCAATTTAACACTGTGCTTGTTCTTAAGTACTTTTGGAAATGTATAATAAATCCCGTCATGGAGTTTAGCAGAGAAAAGGAAATTACCATACTTGTCCACCACGTTTATTTTGCCAGCCTTACCAATAAATTTAGCACCACCCTGGTCGAATCTAGAACCACTCAAAAGATTTTTCCGCAAGTTCGGCGAGTACAAAACGTTCCAAAGTTTAATAACAGTCCCATTAAAATTCAGTTCTACTTCACCTTTACCAGTAATGGGAAAAGTGACGCCATCAACAGCCACGTGTAGCTCATCACCGGAAATTTCAGAAAAATTACAAAAAAAAGATTTATCTTTACAGAAGTGATGAGAGGCCGCCGTATCATAAGCCCAGCTGCCCTCTCTATCAAAACTACTTAAATTTGCTTCAGCAATGAAATTTTGAGCTTTAGGAGTTTTATCACATTTTGACTGTTGACTAGAGCCACCCCTCTTAGAAAAATTACTTCTGAGTGGTTTTTCTTTTTCTTTTGCAGCTAGATCATTATTTAACTTAACTTTACAATCTTTAATTACATGGCCTTTTTTCCCACACCTCCAACAAGTAAAAACAGGCCTACGTTTAAATTTTACATTTTGGGCCTCAATAGAACACTCCGTTCTACTTTTATCAAAATTTCTAAGTTGAAGGCGCGTTTCCTCGGCACACAGCTCAACAATAATATTTTTAAAGTTAAAGTCCTTATCAGGCCAACGAAGAATTTGTTGAACAACCTGATCAAATTTATCAGGTAAGTATCTCAAAACTTGAAAACATAAATATTCATCTGCAATGGGTTTATTAATGGACTTTAATTGATCAGCAATTTTAGATATTCTAGCTGCAAAAACACCAACAGATTCGCCAGGTTCTAAAAAACATGTCATAACTTCCGAAAACAATTTCATATGATGACTTCTACTATCTGGCTGGAAGTTAACCTTTAAGATTTTCCACGCCTCTGAGGGGTCAGTACATTCACTTATTAAACTTTTAAACTCACTATCAATATTCAAATATAAAATTGACATGGCAGCATTCTGCCTTCTTTTAAAGTCTTGCACTGCCTCCTCAGACACGGTTTCACTAACTTTAGGCTTAGTTTCGTCACCAGTGACGATATCATAAGCATTTTTTTCCATAAGTAAAAATTTAATGTCACACTTCCAACCAGAGTAGTTAGTGGCATTTAACTTAGTGATTTGAGGTACAATATTACAAGCCATTTTTAAATAGTTACTTGATTATCAATTATACAGAAAACAAGAAAAGAACAACTGGTCAAGTTTAAAAGATACCCTCAAAAAAAAAATGCGGCCCATAACCAAATAATATAGACTAAAGGTCTATCTTTCAATTAATTTTATTAAGCAGTTTCACATACAGTGGAAACGTTAATCTTTAAGTTTTTAAGGGTTTCAATAAAAATAACCCGACCAGTGTTCAACTGTTATAACACATCAAATACACAAGTTTTAACAACAAAACAAATTTTATTCAGTGAAACACAAAAAATATATATTAATAAATAAAGTATATTCAACAGATTTTCAAAGAATAACATATTTAAAGTTACCTCATTTCACAAGTGATGCACAATATGTAGCAGACTAAACTTCACTATGACAAAATCATGACACATCATCATCTTCAAAAGAACACATATATTTCACAGATGAAGAAAAAATATGCCGCGGTCGCCTCGTTGACCAGCGGGAAACGCACCATGATTATATCATTTAAAACTGAAGATCACTACCACACTGATTATATTACTGAAGGTTGAAGATCACAATTTGCATATCATTAATTCCATAATCTGATCAAAGTCACTTATAATTTAATTTAATTCACTATTGGATGCTAGCAACTTTATAACTTGATTAAGTAAAAAATTTTAATTTCAAAAACTTAACAAATGCGGTTTAAAAAACCGCTAAACAAAATCAACATCAATGAAACTATCAAATTTAACAACCTCATTTAAAAAAAAATCGATTATCAATTTTAAATTTTTTTAGTTTTCGCGAATGACGAAAAACTTCAAACTTTATCCCTTTTAACAGGGTACAAACTTAACAACAAACTTAAACAGTTAACATTTGTAAAAATAACAATGGCAGCCATCATTTCTTTAAAAGCAATAGCCAAAAAAACATAACTAGCTCAGCTGTACCAACATCAGTACTTAGCCATCAACAGCTTAGAGCTGCTCAATTATTCACAAACAGCCACTTCATATCTAATTGAAGACTAGTTGCCCATTGCTGACAACTGCCGATAACTGCCCTTTAACACTCGCATCGCGATCTTTTTATACTGACTGCCAAGTCAAAAATCTACATATAAATAATGCATTACCATTGCCACTCAACGGTCATAGCCAAAAATACAATTTACTATAATCATTTCAATAACAGTGGCAACAGTAAAAATTAAGAAAATTAAGCAGAGCAAGTTTGGCAACGACAACAATGTAAACAAAACATCGTTAGTAATGGCGCGATGCAAGTAAAAGATGGCTGACCGAGTTTAAATAGAGAAAACTTTTAAATTCAAATTAAAGGTAAGTTAACAACTATATATATAAAATATAAGCATTTATATTCACAAAATTAACAATTTTTTATGTGCGAGGACAATTGATAGATATCAAATTTCATCATCTGTCCGGAAGATACGTTAAAAAAACGGAAGTCTTCTGGGAAAACCGGAAAAGTTGGCAAGTATGCTGTAGGAAAAAAATGGTAAACTTCCAGTTTCGATTGTAAACATAAACATTTCATTTCAAAGGGTGATATTTACACATTAAATATAAAACTAATATACACTAAGCGACAAAAAAAAAGCCGCACTGCAGAAAAAATGACTTACAACTTTTTTATATGCAATAACTTTAAAATTAACGTTTGAAACAAATAAAACTGTCTTGTTTGCATAATACCAAAGGTATGAAATGATACCTATGTATATTTTAGGTTTAATAATTCGCTTTATTGCATTTTACGAAGTACTTTTTAAAAATCTGCATAAAACTTTCTTTTTGAGCATAATGCAATAACCATACACTTTGCATTATATTATGATTTATTATATGAAATAAACAAGTTATATTTTAATATATGAAATAAAACTATTTATTTGTTAGATCTAAGTAATTTTTTGTTAAAAATATGTATTCTGCATTGGGTTAATTCCACCTTTATATGGAATTACTGCATTGATGCGCAATGGCATAGTTTTATACAGTGTTTTAATATAAATCTCAGAAATTTTAGTGTGCCAAATATCACAAATAATTTTTTCTAGTTCTGGCAAAGTTATAAGCTACAAATTTCGAATCTCTCCCCTCTCCCCCTCCTTTTTATAGACGAAACATTTTCGAGCGGATCTCGATTTCGACTATTTCCATGTCTGGTAAAGAAGAAATTCTACTATATCCTTTGTGGTATTTAACTTAAAGTGAAAAAAGATATGATTACTTACAAAATTATAGGTTCTCATGGGAATGTATAAAAAATTTTGACAATTTGAAGCGAATAAACTTACCACAGACGCCGTGTAGTAAGGTGCCTTATTATCTTTAAATGATGTTTACGGAAATGTCCAAGATACCTCCAAAATAGTCGGTCAGGCACCACTTTTATGCACATTGTGTTTTATTTCGAGTTAATTGATCCCTTGAGCATAAAAATTTTCCCGAGTGTTTGTAAAGTTATGCACCTCCGTACCATAATGTACGGAGAATGTGTCACTGTTTTAAAATTGCGATTTTCATTAAGTCGGTCATATTTTCGTTGTCAGATCTGCTTGTTTTCTTTAGTTCGAAATAAGTTAAACTTGACTCGTCAGAGAGAACCAGTTCTGCCCAATAATTAACTAATCATTTTTTAATTTTTTTAGCCATCTGAGGTCTTGCTTTCCTACTTCTCTTCACTAAGAATGGAATTTTTTCAAATTTTCCGTCATTTAAACCTGCTTTGTTTAATAGTTGTTGTACTGTAGTTAAAGAAATTATGCTACTATTTTTGATTGCCAAGGACGACATAGTTTTGAAATTTAAAATTAAATTTTTGTCAATTTGACAGCAAGGTAACTTAATCTAACACATGTGCACGATAATTAATTTATAATAATATACAAAAATGGAGATTCAAAATTGGGGAAATAATTTTCCTCAATTTTTAATATTTTTTTTACATAAAATCCAATGGACGATTAACATAAAAAATCTTTTACTTAGCCCCAACTACGGTCAGTGACGTCACACTTCGCTTGCATCATTATCTTTTGCATCAGTAAGAAAAAAGTAGAAGGATATGGAAAAACTTTTGATTTCTGATTTTCACTGAATTTACACATTTTGAGATTTCCTTACATTTCAGTTAACTGAAATTGACTACTTATTTTTAAAAAAGTGGATTTATTATTCTTTCCTCTGCATATATAAGAAAAAAGCATAAGATTCAGAAAAAAATTTTATTTTCGGTTTTCGATGAAGTTACACGTTTTGAAATTTCCCGAACTCAATTTGACCATTAAATACATTTAAATAAAAAACCTAGCTTTACTTCGTGCGTCGTTTTAGATCTTTCAAACCGGGTACCCGGTCCTCTTCAGAAACGGCAAACTTTTGTGCTGGAAACTTGAAACTGAGTGATCCTCTGTTGACTTTTTCAGCAGATGGCTCCATGCTCCGTTTGGGGCTACTGCGCCGCTGTCATTGCATACGTCATTATTAGTAGATATTTTGATCGATTCACGGTACATCGCATAATTATAATTTTCATAATCGGCTATTTCAGTGGTTTTGTCAAAATCT
Source organism: Salticus scenicus (assembly GCA_963930645.1). NCBI lineage: Eukaryota > Metazoa > Arthropoda > Arachnida > Araneae > Salticidae > Salticus > Salticus scenicus. Next base: position 354,812,710 of record OZ005650.1, on the reverse strand, counting down.
ATTTTAATATTTTTTTTATTGTATGTTTTGGCCAGGGCGGTATTATATTTTCCGGTTTTTATGTCATTTTTATGTTTGTTAATCCTAGTTTTAATCTTTCTCTTAGTAACACCAATATATGAGCCGGGTTTATATTGGTGTTACTAAGAGAAATAAATCCAACGCATTTACCGTAAAAGTACGAATTTTGAAAAATCTCACGGGGATTATGGGAGGGGGGGGGAGGGAGTTGAGCCAAATCTCATGAAATCTCACCAAGGGGGAGGGGAGTATCAAAAAATCGTCAAAACCACCTCACGTAATTAATGGATGACCCCTTATGATATGAAACAGTCAGGGTGGCCTGTTTGTTTATATACGACACCGAAGATGTTTCCTGGATTTTTTGTCTTCATAATTAACTAGATCCGTCAGTTCGCATGTGCGCTACAGTTTCGGTTTGTTATAGCTTGAGAACAATTTCCACGGGCTTGCGTATGCGATTGGTCTTGTATAGCTTGAGCTCCACGGTACTTTTTTACTTTTATTTTTATAAGCCGTCTGTGCTGACATTGAGTGAAATTTTGACCGTTAATGATTATTGAAAAGCTACTTAAATAAAAAAAAAAAATAAAAAAAAGCCAGATACGCCTCCCTGTTAGATATGCCGCATGTACCAAAATTAAACTTTTAAAAAAATCATATAAGTCGTGGCTTATCTCCCCGAAATTACGGTATACATTAATAATTAAAACAACAACAAAAAAAGTTTGAATTAATATTTTTTGGTAGCTCTCGCTTTGCTTGAAGATGTAATACTTGTAATGTGACTGAATTTAAAAATCAATTGACCAGCAGATAATTAAAAAAAGTTTTGCCGTTTAAAGTAAGTTTTTATTTATTTATTACTAGGGGGCTCTGCCCCCTGCTCGCTCCGCTCACCAACCCCCGATGAAGGCTTCGCCTCCTTCCGACTCGCTTTGCACAGTAATCCCTGCGGGATTCTACCAGACTATTCACAATTTTGCCTTTCATTGAATTGGAATATTAATAATACATAACACAAGAAAGTTGAACTATATTATAGAAATCCACCATATTTGATACCGCATTGAAATACACAATATTTAATATTATATTATATTGTTTATAATATGTCAAAAATCTGTTATAATGTTAGACAATTTAATACCAATTTACCATTATTTTGAGAGAGAACATAAAATAAACAACCATAGCACTAATTATTCAGAACAGAGAGAAATTCTTGGCATCTAAATCATTTAGCGTTACAACTTTAGTATATGATCGACTTGTTAAATTTTTGTCACTGTTTGACGATGAATTTTTTGGGTGTTATTGCTTGATTAAAGAAATTATGAACTTATTTTTTCTAATGCGTATATTTTTTTTACTATTGAATTTTTTTAGTTAATTTAGGACAATATGTAATACTCTGCATTTATTTCCAGCGTACAGCAAAGTTTAAAATGATGCTTCCAACACTAAAGATGCAACTTTTTAAAGTGCATTTTTTCTAAAATACGATTTAGTCAGGTTAAAGATAAATATCTTATGCGATTATTGCAATTATTTTAAAAATTTCATTAGTAGTAGTAGTACGACAGGACAATTTCTTTCAGATAGTGATTTTGCATTGGTGATTTTGCAACTTATTGTATTACACCATGAATTTGCCAAGATGCCTGTCAATATCTGATTTTACCATTTAATTTCTTAAACTGTATTAAATACTAAGGAACAACTTTAGTATATCCCCACAACGATATTTGGCGATTTTTTGTTGGCGATTATGACTAAATCATAAAAGATACAATCATAATCTAAATCATAAATTATAAAATATAAAATCATAAATCCAAAATAAACAACATATAGGCTGCCATATTATATCGCAAACAGTCCAGAACGACATCGTTATCGTTCAAAACGATGGCAAAGAAAAATCGCCAAATTCAGCTGTAGGGATATAGTAAAGTTATATCAATGCTAAGTTAAATCTGAAAAAAAAAAAAAAAAAAAATCACATCTTTCGAAATCTACTGATAAGTGAAAAATTCATCCTTGATTGTATTGTAAAAATCTGGTGTGAAACAACCACACGACTTCCATTACCCTCTATTACACGTATTATATGCATTTTTGAGAGCTAATGTGATCAGAAAACATAAAAGTGACCTAAAGAGAAAATCGTTAGAGCCGTTTTTGAGATACCAACTTTTACAAAAAATCAATTATTGACCAGAAAACAATAATTACATACAAAAGGATATTTAAAAGTGAGTTAATATGGCGAGTTTGAACGAAATCCGTAAAGCCGTTTTTAAAGGAACGTGTTTGCAAGACCTGAAATTGAGCTATTTATACAGGACGCCTATCAATTTTCCTGAACTAACCAACTATATCATTCGAAAGGACATCTAATAGAGGGCAATTCCAGCGTTACGGACGTAACATATCGGACACTTTAAATGCATACAGCAAGACTTAGAAAAAGTGAAAAGGCTTGGTTTTTTTTTAGAAATAGAGACCATAATATTGTTTATGTAATCTCCATTTGAAATGAACTTTCATTAATTACTGAACCCAGTAGAAAATAAAATCTGACTGTTACGGACGTAACTCAGAAGAAAGCGAAAATTTCACATTACTGCAATAACTTGCATAATTCTGTGAATTATACATGAAAATTTTGAAATTTTTTTGCCCTGCCTATTTATTAGGGTTTGAGGTTTTAGAAATAGTAAAGCTTTAGTAGAATAATATGTAAGTAATTAGTTTATGAATAAATTAGTTTGTTACGGACGTAACAATTTACTGTTACGGACGTAACAGTCTCTGATTTCAGAGATACTAGCAAGAAGTACTTGCAGAATTAAAACTATATTTTAGAACAAATAAATATTTTATGAATGTTAATAGAACAGACACTTATGAATGTAATCTGAGAAATTTTTTTGCCATTTTTATACATGAGTGGTCAAAGGTATTATATATCTAATGAAGAAAAACAAAGTCTTTCTCGAGAATCTATTACTGGTTCAGATAGAATTTTTCTTATCTGAGTTATATCAATTTCAGAAATGTCTTCTTTTTCTGGCCAAACAAATTTTGAACCACATTTTTTTTAAAAATTTTACTACGGTTGTATATCTGTTTGGTTTGCCAATGATTTGTCCAACAAACTGAAGACTACTTCCACGATCTGAAGTAAAGTCTACTAATACCCATTTCCCAAATTGAATGTCTACATCAGATTTTGCTGCGTAGCTGGGTCCTGCTACTGGTAACAAATCACTTTGGGATTTGAAGTGAAATATATTTCCTTCTTTATCAGATGTCATTGCAAATTTTACAAGATTCTTTTGTTCTGTTCGAATGCAATGCATCTGGTGTGTTTTCGGCAAGCACTTAATATTCTCCCAACGCTTCTCTAATTTAGCAGTTTCGCTTAGGATTTCTGCTTTAGGTATGTATAACACATTTACTTTTTCGGTTATAGATACCGCACACTGAGTAAAGGATAAAGCGTCAGTGACAAAGGCTTTTCTGGACTTCACTCTTTGCCAAACATGATGCTTGAGCATTCCACCAACTCCATCCACCGCTCCTTTGCCATGGGATGTGGCAAAAAAGTGCCAGTTAAGATGCAAGTTGTGGTCTTCCATTCCATATGTAATATTACACAATGTAAAACGTTGTTTAAAATGCTGTCCTGCACCATCAGAGAAGATGTCGATAGATTCAAGTTCGGGAACCTTTGTTTTTAAATCTTCAAACAGCTTAGAGTTAAAAGTGTGTACAGCAATTTTATCATGTGGCATGTAATCTGAAATCAAAGCATATGAATATGTTCCTGATATAGTATACGCAACTGCTGTATATATAGACACTTGGTCATTTGTCCAGTGGGCACTTTGTACTTCATCTTGTTGGGTAATAGTGAAGTTCTCACTAAAATCCACTTGAAGTACACATTTCTTTTCCGAGACTTCATTTTTAATGTTATGAAAAAAAGCACTTTGCTTTTGCTTTATGAAGCAGTGCTCCAAAAATGGTGTAATCTTTCCTTCAAGAACTGTTAGGGCGTCATCGAGGTTCCCTTCCTTTACTGTTTTTATAGTTCTTCCTTCTGAATTTACATCCCAAACATACCAGGATATAAATTCAGAACCACTTTGAACATTATTTGTCAATGCTGCATAATTATTTTTACATATTGCACATTTTCTTAGCATGCATTCCTCATTTTCTTTACTACATGCCAGTTTTTCTATCAATTCCTTTGAATTGGTGGGGAAAGTAGGCAACACTTTGTTTATTCTGCTTAGCAGAAACTCTATGTTACTATGATATATACATACACATACATTAGGTGGTGTTTCGGAAGATAAAAGTACATGTTGTGGCCTAAGTGAGGCAAAAGTAGAGAATCCTATCTTCGTATTTGGATTTTCATTCCTGAAAAGTTGAAAGATCTCTGTTAGTACTGTGTAGAGATGTCTTCTTTGCTGCTTGATTTTTGTTCCATGTATTCGTGTGATAATTGTATCTTTCATTCCCGGAGCTTGTCGTGATATATCATCACGGTGATAGAAATCAATCACTGATTTTTTAGTGTTTTCATCAAGAGCATTTGCATGAGATGGGTTCTTTTTTACAGGGATTCCATTTTCTTTAGCAAGCTTAGTGATAACTGCCATTTTTTTCCTTGGACTTTCTGGTAAATTCTTCTTTACTCTTAAAAGAGCTTTACCGAAGGATTGAGGTGATCGATAAACTTTGTTTGGTGAAGCAGATAAAGGTGAAATACCTGTGACCGTTGCTACAGATGAAATAGCTGTGGCAGTTATTACTTTTTTCAGTTGTCGTTGTTTTTTCACACGTTCAGCAGACTGTTTAGAAGCTTTCTTCTTTTGAGTATGAGACATAAGAGCACGGGCTTCGCGTTTTCTTATTTTATCTCTTTCTCTAGCAGCAATTTTCTGCTCATTTGTTAGGCGTTCTCGAAACTTCTGAACACGTTCTCTAACAGGTGCCATATTTTGAAATTTCCAAAATTGCTGAGAAAGAAGAAATAAGTTTTAGTATAGAAAATACCAAAAATGTAAGAAAAAATAAGAATTTTAATAGATGTAACTTATAGTTTGAAAAATTGAATTTAGATAATCTCAAAGATCAATAAAAGTTTAATTCAACCACTACTCAAAGAATTTCTTATAGTGTTAGATTCTAATACAAAAAAAAAAAAAAAAAAAAAAAAAAAAGAAAGAAAGACTAAGGCCTAATAATAAATGTGAACAGTAAAACCTAAATTCTCATGTCATGGTAAAAGACAAATGAATATTTCATTCAATTCTGAAGTTAGTTTCAATTTAGATTTTTTTTAAAACACACTATTGAAGAGTAACTACATATTTTAAATATTGTATGAAATATGCATATCATTAACAAGAAATTAGAAAATTAGAAATGCTGAGAAAGTATGTAATAAAATGCAAAATCACTTCAGCATGATTAGGCCTAATTATTCTTTTGTTTGCATAAATGTAAATAATGTAACAAGAAAATAACAATTAAAAATTATTTTATATTAAAAAAGTGTGGCTTACCTTCACTTTCAAGTAACTTGCTTGGCTCAAATGATAAATTTTATTCTTAGTACTTCTATTTTTCACTGTAGAAGAAAATTGGATACAATCTATGTTGTCTAAGAATTTTGTTCCAATTAAAAATAATCATGTTGCCAGATTCAGAGAATATGTTCTTGAAGTAAATATAATGTTGCCAGATTCAGAAAATATGTTCTTGAAGTAAATATAATGTTGCCAGATACATATGTAATTATTACTGCTATAAAATTAATTATTGAAATTAAGGAAAAAACAGACTTATGAACAAGAACAAGTCTTATGTTACGTCTGTAACATATTAATTGTTACGTCCATAACACAAAATGTTACGTCTGTAACAGAGATTTATGAAATTCTATTACAGTTAAATTGTTGCTGTTAATTTTAAAATAGAGCTATTATGTTCATAAAAGATAATTTAAAAGTTCATTTTAAATACTCCATTTAAAAACCTAGAATTGAAACTTTTAGCTAATTTTTGTTACGGACGTAACAATTTTTTCATTTATTTCTAAAAACAACTGTGAATCAAGTAATTTATGAATTAATTTTACTTTAAAGCATTTATTTACTTTCTACTTAGTATTAAAAAGATTAAAAAAATCTTAATTAGGTCCTATAAATTTTATTTTTAATGAATTTTAACTAATCAAAGTGTATGTCATGCTTACAGCAAATACGCTAGTTAGTGTACTATTGAAAGTTAAGCCCATTATTTTTTATTTAGTATGCATTACATGTTATAAAAATTATTTTTCTTGACAGAATAGATCTCAAGCTTTAAAATGATATATTACATTACCATTTACTTCATATTTTAAAATTTGCCACTTTGGTTTCACTTTTCATGGAATTGCCCTAGAGTGTTTATATAGCAAGTTTGAAGAAAATCGTTAGAGCCGTTTTTGAGATACGGACTTAAGATCCCACTTCCGGTTTCCGATGTCCCACTTCCGGTTTTTCAATTTTCACCAAAATTTGGAAATTTCATCTGTACACCAGACGTATTTCAATTCTAAAGTTTCGTAGCTCTATCTTTATTAGTTTCTGAGCTATAATAGCCAGAAGATTCTCCACATACATACACACACACACACACACACACTGACCAATTGCCAAAACCCAAATTTTTGGACTCAGGGGACCTTAAAACGTGTAAATCAGGTGAAAACCCGATATTGAATTTTCAGACCGAATACAATACTTCCATTACCTACGGTAGTAGGGTAATGGAAGTAAAAATGAATTGCCGGTTTGAAGTATTCGAGATAGACCATCACCATTCATAAATTGGATGGCTTTTGAATATTTGTTGACAATATTTTCTGAATAAGTGTTGATGATGGCTTCTGAATACTTGTTGGCGATATCTGCTGAATTATTATTTTTGGCGATATCTACTGGATATATATTGATTATGACATCTTAATAATTGTTGGCGATATCTCCTGAACTTATAATAGCAGGAGACTTGGCGTTGGAATATTAAAACAGGAATAAACTACTACGTCAGAGACGCCAAAGAAAAAATATTGAGGTGCATACAGCTGTTTCGGTAGCCTAAAGCATACCGTCATCAGTGCAAAAAGAATTCTGAATCTTGAGAAGTGCTCGTATATATACGAGCACTCCTATATATACGAGCACTTCTCAAGATTCAGAATTCTTTTTGCACTGATGACGGTATGCTTTAGGCTACCGAAACAGCTGTATGCACCTCAATATTTTTTCTTTGGCGTCTCTGACGTAGTAGTTTATTCCTGTTTTAATCTCCTGAACTTGTGTTGATTTTGGTCTGAATATTTGTTGGCTACATCTTCTGGATATGTACTGATTACACCTTGATTTTTTTACATATATATTATGTAATATTAAATTTAGAAAATAAAAAATGAGCGTGGAGAAGGAAATTTAATGATACTGGATAATTTAATTTAATTTAATTTAATTTATAAAGGCATCAATGGTACAGGAAAAACTACTTCAGCCATTTTCTTTCTAATAATGAACAGAACGAAAAACGGACATTTCACCTGGAGATATTTTGTACATTTAGACCAAATAAAAAAATTTCTTCTTTTTTTCCCTCGTGAATTAAGTTGAAAAATATTTAAAATAAAATTGAAAAAAGTCTTCTAAAACAATGGTACAGTTTAACCTCTTGGCGAAATTTTAAATTTGGCACCGAAGTAGCTTAGACGTTTCTCGCGAAAATCTTGACATGCATAATTGCTATAGATAATTTAAGTCATCGTCAAAATAAATGAAAAATTTAAAATCAGCCAATGAGGTCCTGTATTAGCTGTAACTACAATATTTTAGCAATGCAGTTACTACATTCCTTTATATATAAAAAAAATATATATCCTGTTGTATTAAATTCTGTTTTCTGCACAGTTTGGTACAACTATAGTATTTCCCCTCAGCTGAATTTGGCGATTTTTCTTTGGCGCCGATTTGAACGATAATGATGTCGTTCTGGATTGTTTGCGATATAATATGGCAGCCTACATGCTATTTATTTTGGATTTATGATTTATAATTTAGCTTACGATTTTTTCATTTATGCTATATGATTTATGATTTAGCCATAATCGCCAACGAAAAATCACCAAATCTAGCTGAGGGGAAATACTATAGTTGTTCCTAAAGTTTTATATAAATGCTTAAAAAACAAATAGGTTGCGGATTTTATTATTATTATCATTATTATTGCACCATTTTATAATTTATCTCTATAGGAAGGCATGGCTAGAGTTAAAATGGCTATTGTGGTTGCGTAAATGAATTCCTTGGCGAAAAACGTACACGCTTCATTTCTAAATTTTAAAAATCGATAAATTGGCCATAGTAAAGATTTATTCTATTAAATATTTTGAGTTAAAAAACTAAATCTTTATATAAACTAATATAAATTTTTATCTCATAAATTCCATTTTAAAAATGTCTGCGCTTAATCTCTAACTCTATACCAATAATTGTTTAACATAATCATGGTATACATAACTAAATCTTTTTCGCCTAACGTTAAAATAAAGGAACAACTTCAGTACATCCCCACAACGATATTTGGCGATTTTTTGTTGGCGATTATGGTTAAATCATAAATCTAAAAATCATAATCTAAATCATAAATGATAAAATCATAAATTTAAAATAAACAATATATAGGCTGCCATATTATATCGCAAACAGTCCAGATCAACATCGTTATCGTTCAAAACGGCGCCAAAGAAAAATCGCCAAATTCAGCTGTGGGGATATACTGAAGTTATACCATAATATAAACTAAAATAAAAATATAAACTAATTTTCGTTTCACCTTTATTAAATTTTTACGTAATATTTTAAAAATATCGGTTGTTTTCAAATGTTTTGCTATTCTAAATATTTTTTTCTTCTCTCGAGCATCTCAAAGATGCCAATTATTCAATTTTTCTTATTTACACCATTGATCACATTTTAATTTTCCTGAGGAAAGTGACGTCAGAGACACAGAAAAAACGTCATAAGAGAAACTTTTCCCCTCCGGTGGCAAATAGAGTACCTTTATAAACCCGCGTTTTTACTTAATAACTTAGTTAATTAAATAGATAGAAATTTCTAAGCAGCTGAAATGCCTTCCTTAAGGCAGTCGGAATACACTGATAGATCTCATAACGCGGAGAACCCTGCCCTCCGCGAGAAGTTGCTGTCGCAGACAAAAAAAATTGACGCCAACGACAGTTACTTTTTTTTTTAATATATAGAGATTATTTTTTAAATTGTATTCATATTTTAACTTTTGCAGGGTTCATACTCAAATATGGGAAAAAAATTCCCTGAGATTTCCCTGAGTTCCCAGACAATTTTCAAGAAAATATTAGCGACATATTACAAGAAATGCTCCTCTAGACAGGACAAATACAGCTACTTCCACTGTATGATGTCATATTACTGCTGATCATGATAGAAATTCAGGTAGAAATCATTATTCACATGCATATTTTCACAATACTTAATCATTTAAATTTTTATATGAAGCTAAACAAGAAAAACATAACTTGAAAGAAAAAAAACATTTGTTTTTCCAGGTTTTATAACTGATTTTTCTTGTTTTAATGAAACGAGTTTTAATGAAAATTTTTATTTTCCCCGAGTTTTCCCTGACTTTTTTTAACAAATTCCAAATTCCCTGAGTATTCCCTGTTTCCCAGGTTTTCCCTGAGGAGTATGAACCCTGTTTTGTGTTTGCATTTATTGTTTAAGTAAATAATAATAACAATAAAACTAAGTTTTATCCTGGTATGATGATCTCATTAAAAAATTATGCCTGAATAGACCATTTTGGCAATTAAGAAAAAATAATTAGGTGCCACTGATGCCTGACTTTCACATTTTAATTTCTAACCCTGATTATAAAGTTCTTTGAAGTGGCTCTATAAGAAAATTAAAGTTATTTTTTACCACATATCATTTTAATCCAACATTTACTGACAGCTTTTGCTTGCATAAATAAATTTCATTTTATTTACTTGTCAAAAGTTATTATTAATTCTGTGTTCTCAGTAAAATTGTTCAGACTAATTATTCCTTCTGAGAGAAGGTTCAGTGTAGATTAAGAGTATGTGGGATTAAAACCTGATTTTAACACTAAATTAATTTAGCAAAGCAACTGCAAAATAAGCATATTTGAACAGGAATAAAAACATATTAACTACATGTTTTTTATTATGAAATAAAAATACAATACTGAGTTACAAATTTCAAAATGTTACATAAATTTATAACAATTGTCTGAGAAATTCTTATATATTAAATATGAACATTTAAAAAAAATCAGAATTTTTTTACAGCATTATCAATATCATCGATATGTTCTTTAAGAGCATTCCACTGTTCCATATTTAAACAGATACCTACAAAAGGAATATATAATGAGTTATACACAATTATTCAATTAAGGCTTATATAAAGTCATAATATTTCATGAAATCTTAAAAGACAAATGATGCCTTTATGTATAAGGTGAAATGCGATAAGTGTAACAATATTTTGACAGAATATTAATAGAAGACTTGGCATGGGATTATGGGGGGCAAATTGGTTATGGGGGTAACATGGTTTCGTAATTACTACACAAGGCAAACAATGTCTAGAATGCCAAAAAAATATTTGAAAAGCAGACAGCTGTTTCGGTAGTATTTAGCGTGCTGTCTTCAGTGCATAAAGATATGAGAGAGAAGTGCTCTTATATATAGAAAAGGGATCAGATTCAGCTCAGGAGGATCAGCCAATAAAATTACGCGGAATGTGGGTGATTGGCCAATAGGAAATTACAAAGCACTAATTGTGAAAAACATCCGTAAGCAAGAAACCAATAAATCGGCTATTTCTAAGCATTGCTGGGAGGAAAACCAAAATTTTAAATTTGGTATAGCTAAAATAATTTGCAGGCCTAAATCCAATCATAAACTCGATTTCTTTAAAGCTTTTTATATTCATAAAAATCTTTAAAAATATTGTTAATTGTGATTTCGCTATACCCCATTTGTCTGATTGTTGGAAATTTTACATTTAGTCCACATTTTCTTAATTTCTTCCACATTTTTCACTACTAGTGTTTCGTAATTTCCTATTGGCCAATCACCCACATTCCGCATAATTTTACTGGCTGATCCTCCTGAGCTGAATACGATCCCTTTTCTATATATAAGAGCACTTGTCTCTTATATTTTTATGCACTGAAGACAGCATGCTAAATGCTACTGAAACAGCTGTCTGCTTTCCAAATATTTTTTTGGTGTTTTAGACATTGGTGTTTGCTTTGTTACCACGTTTTCATTAACTTCGATTCATGTTTGTTTGTTTGTCCAGTACAAATCTAGTATTCAGTTTTTAACTAACTTCCCGACTAGCTAGACATTTGAAACTTTCAGGATGGCTCACATAGCTGCCAATAATTACGTTTTTTTCATATTTGTTCTGAAAATTATGTGAAAGTTATGTGTTGCGATGTTACGCACGTAACCGATATTTTACGAATTTTAGTATATTTTCTGTTACTAAAAAATTTTTACATTTTTAATCTGTGAATATATGAATATGAAAGAATTTAGCCAAAAGGGCTTCGTTTTTGGTTTCTGTTTGTGCTATACATTATTAGTGAATGCTGATCGTCTCCGCTACTAAGCAGAAAGCAAACAACTGATAAGAGCAGCGCTTCTGTTTTCTTCCCGCTTATTCCAAAGTCCGAAGTCTGGGCTTTCGCAGCAGGCGCCGGACGCTTTAGGATAGAAGGGGGAGGGAAAAGAAACAATCAGATTTCCCTTTCTTTAATCATGGGAGGTTTTTAATCGCCGCTCGGTATTTGTTGCGTGTTGCATGGTACTTAGAGGCGAGGGGAGCCTTTTGAATGGAAAAAGTCAGAGTGAGGAGAGGTGGAATCATTAGCAGAGATCATCATACTGCATCCTAACCGGCATGGGACTCGGGAGAGAAGATGCTATGCTGTTTGTTTAGTTTAGTTAGGCTGTGAGTTACACTTGCGCGTAAAAATGAGCAATTTTTTTTTTTTTAATGTAGCTTTTTTGAAACATTATATTTATTATCTCATTTATTTTAAACTTAATTTTGTTAGAATGGCGAACATAGTTTCCGATAATGCTAGATTATGTGATATTGATAAAAACGAATAAATAAATAAATAAAATAATAAATTTCTTTGCGATTGGCTTTCAAGAAATGTCAAATTAATTATTAGTAAACTGATTAAGTTTTAATTCTTATTTTTATAAAACATTTATTTTCTTTTTCTTTAAGTAAAAATTCTTTTTATTATTATTATTCAATATTGTTCTGATTTCTTTTTTTAAATGTTCTGATTTTTTAAAAATGTGTTCTGATTTTTCTGATGTTTTTCCTAAAATGTTCTGATTTTTACCTGTTTTAAGTTGGCAGTTATGAGCTCAGAACACGGTGACAATACATTTTTTTAACACTTTTAGTCAAATGTTTCAGGTTCCTACTGCCTTCGGCAGCGTTTATATGATTCAACAGAAAATATATTTAACTAGCTTCCCGACTAGCTAGACATTTGAAACTTTCAGAATAGTTCAGAACATGGTGAAAATACATTTTTTTAATACTTTTAGCCAACCATTTCAGGTTCCTGCTGCTTTTGGCAGCTTTACCAGTACAAAACTTGCAATCGATTTTTAACTAACTTTTTTGACTAGCTAGACATTTGAAACTTTTAGGATAGCTCAGAACACGGTGACAATACTTTTTTTAAATACTTTTAGTCAACTGTTTCAGATCCCCACTGCCTTTGGCAGTGTTTATATGATACAAGATAAAATTTATTTAACCAACTTCCCGACTAGCTAGACATTTGAAACTTTCAGATTAGTTCAGAATACGGTGAAAATGCATTTTTAAAATACTTTTAACCAACTGTTTCGGGTCTCTGCTGCCTTTGGCAGCGTTACCAGTACAAGGTATGCAATCAATTTTTAACTAACTTCCCGGCTAGCTAGCTGGCCATTTGAAACTTTTATAATAGCTCAAAACACGATAACAATGAATTTTTTTTAATCTTTTAGCCAATTGTTCCGGGTTCCCGTTGCCTTCGGTAGTGTTTACAAGTTTACATGATTCAACAGAAAATTTAAAAACATGGTATATAAAAAGTTCTTTTTATCTTGTAATTATTTTTATAATATTTTGACATAATTCGATTTTGGCCTCATTTTGCTCAGTTGCTATTATACTTACACTTTTGAAAATGTTTAAACATAAGCTATAATTCTTTTTTTTTTTTTTTTTTTTTTTTTAAATATGAGCCTTTTATAATTTAACAATGAAAAAATTATGAACATTTTATGTTTTGCAGTGTAACCTCGGCCTATTAAACCCATATACAGCATATAAAATGCTAGAAGTTATAATTTTTTTTAAAAATAAATTAATACATCAGAATATCTAAAAATGCAAACAATTAAAATCAAAAAATAATTATTCTACTAAAAAAAAAAAAAAAAAAAAAAAATGAATAATTAAAAAATATATATATTCCTAACCTTTCTTTCCAGGTTTCATTTCACCATCAGCATCATAATACTCTCTTATATCTACCATGACTTTACCACGGAATTCTCTTACACTGACAAAACGAGTTTTTGAAATCTATACAAAATAAGAGAGAAACAGAATAAACAAAAAATAGGAGCACAGTAAAATTTTATCAATCTATTAACACTTTACGCATTCATCTGAATTTTATATATCAAAGAGACAAGTAAATATTAATAATATTTTTAAAAACTTTTATTTTTTAGAGAATAATTTCATTTTATTATTATTATTTTTTTTTTTTTAATGAAACATCCAAAGATCATCACCAAATTCTTCTAAACATGGATATTTTAACACCAGATTTTTTTTTTTTTTTTGAGTCTTATTTTTCAAGAAATGTGAAACAATCATTTTAAAATTTGCAGTAACTACATATTTATAAATATATTTATTTAAATTACTACACCACCGCCACCATTTATGATAAGATATGCAAATGCATTTTCTGAGAAAGCCTGACAGGGAACTCTTATCAATAGAGGCAATAAATGTTTACAAATTTTCCAACTGTCACAGGAAAGATTAAATAAACAATTTTTAGTTGGGACAGACATAAAATTAGTACAAGTTAAAAAAAAAAAAAAAATGCTTAAGTGTTTTCCAAATAGGAGCAAAACTTTAAACAGTGCTTGAAAAAAAAAGGGGGGGGGTTCAGGTTTTAATTTCTAGAGCCTAATTTTACAGGAAAAAAAAATAAATAAGTAAGTAAATAAATAAATTGTGTAAAACATTCCATTTTAGTGGTCATTCTAAATCAGCGGTAGTCAACTCGGTCCCTACTGTAATACCTGCCAACCATTCAATTTAAAAAAAAAAAATGTAAATTGTATACATAGACACTTTTAACATAAACCCCTCATCTTTCATATGAAAACAAATAAAATATTGAGATTATGTATATTAAAGACTTATTTTCAATAAAGGGGGGGGGGGAAGAGAGAGAGAAATGTTGCCAATGATATTTACTTAAACACAATTTTTTACATTTGTAGTAGATTTTGCTTTGTTAAGAAAATCAGGGATGAAATTAGCAAAAATACAAAAAAGCTGAAACTGTATGGAAAAGCAAGACATTGAAATGAAATACTAGAATTTTGATGATTTAAATCTATTATATTAGATTAATAAATATTTATTTTAATCTTCAATGCATAAAAAAATAACAAATGCACATCAGAAACATAAAAAGAGTTGAAAAATTTTAAAAAAAGCTGAAAAGCTAAATGTACAAAAAAGCTGAAATGAGCTGAAAAGTTGAAAAATCTCATCCCTGGAAAATAAAAATTATATTGTTTTTCATAGCAATTTTAAATTAAATTTTCATTAAATTTAGGAATTAAAATATTTTCCAGATTTTTATCAGATAATTAATGAGGATCAAAATTCAATTTTTAATTATTTTACCTGACTGAAAATACATTCACAATGACTATGTAAATATATTTAATTACAAAATCATTATTTAAAAAAATCTGGGGTGATTTCACTCAACTTTCCGAACATTAAGTAATTAACGGTTGTATAAATAAAATTAAAGTAAGAGAAATCATTAAATACACAAAAGAGAAAATTATAATAGGTTGTATGAGTACTTTTCTTCAAAGTATGTTGTTTAGTTTAAAGCTATTGCGTTAAATAATTTGAGTTAACAGATCATAATGATAAATTTTTGTTGTGTCCCTGTAAAAATCTATAAGTGCTAGGGCTAGCATATAAATTTCATCAACATGCATATAAGTTTTCAGATCAATCAGATGAGGCATTTAGACACTATTGCATTTTAAATAATTTGAGCCCATAAGCCACAATGATAAAGTATTTTTCTTTGTGTCCCTGTTAGGGATGTGGGTTTTCCGGAAAATCTCTAAATTACGAATGTTTTTTTAAAATAAAACTAAATACATTAAAAGCTAAAAGTAAACAAAACTATTCAAAGAAAAGTATGAATAATAATTCAAATCAAAAGAAATTAATAAACAAAACACAGAAATTATGATTTAATAGTTTATTAAACATGTATAAAGCTAGAAAGTTACAATTTTTAATGACTGTTTTGCACTTTTGTTACCGACTGTATATATATATATAAAACAGAGGTAATTAGCATAACAAATTTCTGTTTAAAATAATATGGGGTTTGGCTGCTAGTGGCAGAGAAATCATACAGTCGGCAGCAAAATTATTGAAGCACACATCCATATTTTTCTTTCTTTTTTTTTTAGTTTGATCGCTAATTTTTATCATGAACTTACTTTTTTAGAAACAGTATAAGACTAAGATCATGAATTGATAAATATTTACTTAACAAAATAGTATTAGGTGCACATCTTTTAAATAGAAATTATTGCTAGTGCAGCAATAATTTTGCTGCCAACTGTACAAGAGGTAATTAGTAAGGTATGGCTCAGACCATGCAAGGGTTCATTTCATCAAAACTCTTTTGATTTTTACTTTTTTCAATTTGTTCTATTTTTAAGCCTAGTTTGTGAACACAAAATTATATTTTTTAAAAGTTGGTGATATTGGATAATTAATGGATGTAATCCTCTATTCAAAAAATTAATCTGGAAGTTTGAGATTTTTATTATTATTATTATTGTTGTTGTTATTTAACTTTAAATGTAACACCCACTATGAGATTTTTCAAGTACAATTCAATTTCAGATATTTTAAGCAAATAAAGAAATAATGAGTTCTTTCAACTAAACCTCCAGTTACAAGATATGATGCGATTAATTTTATCTATTTGATTTCCTTAAATTTTAATCAAAATCTTGCTGTTTATTTATTTAGGCAATTAATTGTATTTCCTGTTGCTTGCATTAGAAAAAAAAAAAAAAACTTTTTTTTTTTTTTTTTCTGCATTAGAAATTAGTTTTAAAAAGTGATTTTAAAAAATGTAATTATGTTTTTATATAAGATTTTTCTTTAAAATTTTCAACAATGCCAATTTTGTAATTAAAGCAATTTTTTATTTTTATTTTTTTTTTTTTATTTTTTTTTTTTTTTAATATTTGACGAAGATTATAACAATGTCCTAACTTTCTGAGTCACACTCAGAACCAGAGACCATAAGGTGACCTAAGTCAGAATTGCTGCCTAAGTTTGAAAAACAGATATACATGCTCAGCAGTATAGTAGTGCATTAATTTATCAATATATTCTTTTTTTGTAATGTTGCCAAATGCTTTATAATTAAATTATGTTCTTACAAACTTATTGAATGGACATTTAAAATTCCGATTAGCAACCACAGATCTTTTGTATTATAATAAATAACCTCTTTCTCGAGCAAGTTGCTCAAAACATATATCTGGTAATTTTCTAAATGATGACTTTAATCAGAAACTTTTGTTTTTCTCACTGTATATAACATTACTGTGACTAATAAAAGAAAACTTAAATATATCATGCAAAAGATTTACTAAAAAAAATTATTTTTTTGGTTGGAAAATTTTCCGGAAAAACATAGAAAATTTTCCAAAAAAGAAAATTTTATGCAGAAAATTTTCCACCCCACATCACTAGTCCATGTAATAAAAAAAAAAAAAAAAACTATAAGAATTAGATTTACCAAAATTTATATGGTGTCTGCAACTGTGACATGTATTATATGAATTTTCAGTTCATTCAAATAAGATGCAATCGCACTTTAAATAATTTGAGCCATAGGATATAATGATAAAGAATTTTTCTTTGTGTCTCTGTAAAAACCTATAAATGTTAGATTCACTAGAATCTTTATTGCTTCATGCAACAGTGACACTAACGATTTCGGCCCATACGCCATAATGATACAGATTTTTTTTGTTGTTGTTGTATCCCTGTTAAAAAACTATAAGTACTAGATTCCTCAAGAGCTATACAGTTTGAACAATGGTGACCTTTAACTCGTATATAAACTTTTAGCTCATTCTAATGAGGCATTTAGACGCTATTGCACTTTTAATGATTTCAGCCTGTAGGCTATAATGATATAGAATTTTTCATTGTATCCCTTTAAAAAAAAACTATATGTGCTAGATTCAACAAAATTTATGCACTTCATACAACAATGACCTATAGTATGTATGTAAATTTTTAACTCTGAAAAAAGCATTTAGACGCCAGGGTTGCCAACTTTTCAAAAACAGTTTGAGTAGTATTCAGAGAAATTTTGAGGAGCATTTTGGCTACTTTGAGGAGCAATTTTAAAAATACATTTAAAAGAAAGAAAGAAAAGAAATAAACCACTAACAAACATAAATTAACAATAATAATATGAAATTAATTAAGAAATATTTATTGATAATCAAATATATTTAGCAAAACAGTGAAGAGAGATAAGAATGGGAAATGTGATTAAGTCTGAATATAAGCTTAAAACCCAAAAATAATTTGTTTTTTGCATAATGGCATATTTTCCATACATAAAAAGACAATATATGAAAGTAGATTATTCAGTTACATAAAAAAAAAAAAAAAGAAAGAAAGAAAGAAAGCACAAAGGGAAAAAAAAAATTAAATTTCCAACAATTTTCATGAATATCAAAATAATTATTATACTATCACATAAAAATCTAAAAACGAAATCTCCGATATTCATATAAATGTGTAAATGATCTCATCGCTGAGTCAACTCCCTCTAATCTGCATAGCTTGGGACCATATGTTTTGTAAACTTAAGAATTTTGCAGATTATTGGTCATAATTTGTTTACTTATTTTTTTTTCCCAGATACAAATGAAGATATAATAATAAATCATTAATGCTTTAAGTGAATGATAAAATAAATGCATAATTATTTCAAATAAATCTTAAATAAAGCGTTGTCAATCGGCCTTAAAGTTCAGTAGCTTTGAATCCATTATTTTTATCAATAAATAATTAAAATAAACAATTTTTTTAACAACCTATTAAGCATTAAGATAACTGAAAAATTGATATAGTTTAAATGAAAATCAAAACACTGCATAATCATAGCATTCGGTTTCTTTCTTCCCCCCTTTCAGCTTGTGGTTTAATTAAACACACTCTTAGCTAATGTAAACAAATACATGTTCCCGTTCTGAGTCAGCAATATTTCGATTACGCAATGCCTAGCACTAGAATGTTTTCTTTCTTTCTTTTTTTTTCTTTACTATTTATTTATGAGTATTGTACGATGAAGCGTGTGTTTTTTTTTTTTTTTTTTTTTAAAGAAAAAAGAATTTTTTTTTTTTTTTTTTTTTTTTTCGGTGTTTGCCACTATTCAGTTTTATGTATTTAATAAAAAATATTTAGTTAGGTGGTCAAGACTGAATTTGCAGAGCATAAACATTACTTTGCGGAATTGCGGAGTTTTTAAATTTTTTCGGAGAAACTCCGCAGAAATCGGAGCAGTTGGCAACCCTGAGACGCTATCACAGTTTAAAAAAGTTTGACCCATATAGACCCTATTCATGAAGATTTATTCCTTGTGCCCCTGTAAAAAAACTATAAACGTTAGATTCACCAAAATTTATACAGTTCATATGACGGTGACTCATAACATTTGTATAAATTTTCATCTGAAACGAATAAGACATTTAGCAGAGATGAGAGTGGGAAATAGACAAAATGTCTGAAAATATCAGCAAAACTCAAAGATAATCAGAGATTATAATAATTAGATTTTTTTTTTTTTTTTTTTTTTTTAACCCTCTGTACCATACTGTAGACTGTAGGCAACATACCGTTCGATCGTGGTTCAAATTCAAAGAATCGGTTCTACAACGTAATCACGCACTGTAGCCTGTCGTATACGCTCACAGTTGTTTTTTCGAAATTTATGAGAAATTTAAAAAAAAACCTGAAACACGTGTATTTTATTTTTTTCCAATTATTACGAAACAAATAAACACAAAAATATTAAAGGTCATGAGTTACAGAGGGTTAAGAAAGAAAGAAAACATCCTTGGATTTTAAATATCTATCGCCATCCTTTCTAAACAAAGTTTTCAAGTGAGAAAAGTTAAATTTTAAAGAACAATAAATAAATCTAAATTTCGTTAATTTTAAAAGATTTTTTTTTTTTTTTTTCCTTTTAAGGAATGGAAAACAAAAATTTTAGTAAAATATATGTTCTATATGGTATCAGATGGCGCCACAGTAAAAAAATTCCAAAATCCTATCCTGTGTAAGGAAATATTTGCCGATAATGTACATCCGATAAGAATTCGCAAATTCCTTTGTTTTAATATACTTCCTTGGAAAGTATGAATCAATAAATTGTGTGAATTATTTTTATGATTGAGCTTTAATTAGGCGTTTGCCATAGACATATGAGATATTGTCGTCTGCTCATAGACATATGAGATATTGTCGTCTGCTCAATATCTATCATTGGTATTCATATTGCCCTGAATAAAGAGAAAAGAATATTCCAGTTCCGAATTGGTTCAAAATTTTCTCGCGCATGTCCAGATCGTACGATTTTGGTCTTACAGAAAGTGCCTTGTGTTTTAATATTATAGATACAGCAGTAAAACATCGGAATTCTAATTTCAGACTATGAAAATTATCATTTTTGGAATTTCTAAGGATGATTCACAAAGATCCAACTCGCTCCATTAAATGATGGTTGTGCAGCTCCATTTGAGTATGTATTTTTCCTTGGTTTTGCAGTTGTGACTTCTAGGCTTGTTGATGAAGTGCTAAGAAACAGTATGAAATGTAGTTTATATTGTATTTATGTCATTTTATCTTGTATTATATAATACTATGTTTTTAGTTAATAACTATCTCAATTCAGTTGCTTTTAATAATTTTAATTTACATTAATGAAACCTTATGTTCATTAACTACTTTAATATTACTTTTCTTCCTTCAAAAACTGAATCATAATTTTTGTATTATTTATTTATTTATTTAACTTGAAAAAAGAAAATAAAAATGTAACAAGGAAAAATTTTTTGAAATATTCATTTAATCAAATTTAAACGAAAAGCTTAAAATACCTGAAACAGGTTATCGTCACTAGAGCTGCTAGAAGCTTTAGTCTCAACCTTTGGCTTCTTTTTAACTGGATTACGCTAAAAATAAATGTAAATAATCATCAGAATATTGATAAGACTTTTTTTTTTACAAACAATGATGAGTCAAATGTTTTAAAACTAAAACATAACACAAACAATACATATAGTACTTGGACAATAAAAATGTCTTTAAAATTATGAAAAAAAAAAAAAAACATTTAAAATTAAAACCAGGGGTCGATCCAGGTTTTAATTTTTGGGTCCCTTTTTTGTGAAAGACCAATTACTTTTGTGAAATTTTTATTTATTTTTGTGAAATATAAAATATTTTTGTGAAAAAGTGAAATATTGTGTAAAATCTTCAGTTTTTTACAATCACTTTATGTAATGTTTAATATGAAGTTAATAGAGTTTCACTGAGCCAAATTAAGGCATTAATTAAAATTAATACTGAAAATATGAAAACATTTAATAAAAGGATCATTTTTATAAAACAAAATCTTGTGAAGGGACTCATTTTATAAATTTGAATTTTGTGAAGGGTCCCTTTTTATGGATTTGAATTTTGTGAAGGGTCCCATTTTATGAATTTGAATTTTGTGAAGGGTCCCATTTTATGAATTTGTGTTTTGTGAAGGGTCCCTTTTTACTATGTGGAATTTTGTGAAGGGGCCGCAAAAGGGACCCAAATTTTGCCTGGATCGACCACTGAAAACTGATTAAGGATTTGGTTTAACTAGCACTGCACTGTAATTTACAATTCAAATTTAACTGAATTGAGACAGAAAAATTTAGCTGCATTCAATTGTTGCAATATATTTATTTATCTATCTCAAATATTTTCATTCATAAGTATTATTAAATTTATTATTCTTATATTCTGAAATCATAGATTCTTTAAAGTTACAAGAGATTTCTCTTGTTGATTAATCTGTTTGGTCTTCTATCTTCATACTGCGGCCTGACAAAAAAAGTGACACTCAAAAGAAAAGTACAGTATTTAAGAAAAATCAACAATAAACCATTGACTAGCATTATAATAAAACTGACACAACTGCCTCATAGGTGGATTATTTAAGGTAGAGATGTGACACTTTTGTGTATATTAAGGCACTTCACACATTGTGTAAACTCATAATTAGCATTTTTTTACTTTTCTTGTCGAGGTGTGATATATTTTCTTAAATATTTGTAGAAGCTTTAGTGTTTTGATGATCATGAATTCCTGAGAAAACACAATTTAACAGGGTGGTAAGGCTTCAGACACCATGGTAAAAACCATGGTTTTTACCGTACTGTCCGAAACCCTAGTGTCCTAAACTGTCCAAAACTTATACATTTTAGTATATTATATTTTACTAAAATGAAGCAACTATTACTATTAGAAAATTTTACGAATTATTTTAATTATGTGTGCATATACACATATAATTAGTAATTGTTATTTTGTAACTTTTTCAAGTATTTATCGCTATATATATATTATACTAATAATATATATAGCGATAGATACATAAAATGATTATAATATAAAAAAGAAAAAAAAAAATATTATTGAAAAAATATGGATAACTGAGTCTCAAATATTGATGTTTGCAATATTTACACAAACACATATATATATGTTACCGTTAAAGCTCGAAATTCGTTAATGTGCAGATTACCTAGCTAATCTGCAGATTAACTAAAATGACCCGTTGAAGTGCAGAATGAAGAGTTTTCCGCATTTTAACTAGGTAATCTGCACATTAGCGGCTTCTGTATTGTTAAAGTTCAAATGTTTGTTTTCAGCCTTAGTTTTTTTTCACATTCACTATGACATCAAACAGTAATGTTATACATATACGCGAATCCTTTCGAAATAAAACTATTAAACCACAACTTTTTAAAACTAATTTATTTTAAAATAGATTTAAATACTATTACTTACTGAAGAAAAATGATGTATTAATTTTTAACTCTGAAAAATATTATGGTATTATTTAATAAATACTTAATATGAAATTTTTTTGCATTTTTTAGCATTTCATTACAATGTTTTTTTTTTTGGTTCTTTCAATTTCAAGTTTCCTTTATATATTTTCTATATCATGATTATAATTTTTATTTTTTTTTAATTTTGTTCGCCTTTTCAGATAATTTCATTGTAGTTTATTACATAAAAAGTATTTTTTTTTGTAAAATTAATATATTTGCTAAACTTGTACAGATATATGTACGCTACAAAACGTAGTTTAATAAAGCATTGGCAAACTGTCATTTTAATTTTCATGCATTCTAAAAAATAGTAAAGCAGTTTTAATTATTTAAAGTACTTCTTAAATAATTCTTCTGATTTGTCTAATTTAATATTTCTTTAGCAAATTAAAAATTGATGCATAATTAAAAATATATTATATATATAGTAATAGCAATATAAGTTGTTAATAAAACTTTTTTTTTATTATTTATTTAAATGGTTAAATATTTTTATTTTGAAAAGAAATCGTTACTGTATTACAATTCTAACATTCATTTATAAAATAGAATTTACAGGGGTCGATCCAGGTTTTAATTTTTGGGTCCCTTTTTTGTGAAAAACAAAATATTTTTGTGAAATTTTTATTTATTTTTGTGAAATATAAAATATTTTTGTGAAAAAGTAAAATATTGTGTAAAATTTTTCGTTTTTACAATCACTTTATGTAATGTTTAATATCAAGTTAATAGTTTCGTTGAGCCAAATTAAGGCATTAATTAAAAATAATACTGAAAACATGAAAGCATTTAATAAAAAGATCATTTTTATAAAAAAAATCTTGTGAAGGGACTCATTTTATGAATTTGAATTTTGTGAAGGGTCCCTTTTCATGCATTTGAATTTTGTGAAGGGTCCCTTTTTATGAATTTGAATTTTGTGAAGGGGCCGCAAAAGGGACCCAAATTTTGCCTGGATCGACCCCTGATTTATTGAAAGCTACTAAAGATATTTTATATTAAAAATGCATAACATCTTCAAACTTATATTGACAGAATAAAAAAGATGAAATAAATAAAAAAATTAAAACAAATATAACCTTAAAAAGACATATTAAAATACATACAGATAAGTAAAGAAAAAAAAAATCTTTTTTTTTTTTTTTCTACCGAATTAAAAAAACAAATACAACACAGCATGCTGTAAAATTACAACACCTTTGAAAATTCAAGCACGTATTCATTTACAGCACACTTGAAATTTAAACACAAGGTACTGATGATTTTTTTACCTGCACGTTGTGATGTAATCTAGCATGTTCATTTTTTACAGTGTGCTCCATTAATTACAAAATCTTAAGGGTTAGTTGTTAAACAATTGAAATATTTGTTAAATACTTGAATTTTCAGTTCAGAATTACAAATATGTGGGTAAAAGAAAAGGAAAAAAAAAATGATAATGTAGACCTTAACCCGTTAGTAGTCGCTATCGACAGCGCCACCTATTACAGATTGCGAACTTTTTATTTTTTTAAGAAGTGATGTGATCGACGTTAAATCGATTTTATTCGCGTTTTATGTATGTCAAATGTCACTTCCAAAAATTTTTGGTGGCTATTGAATAAAAAAATCTGGAAAACTGAAAGATGGGCGGCAAATCGACCAACTAGCGACTACTAACGGGTTAACCTATGTGTGATTAGTAAAAGTGGTGTAAACTTATGAAAACTATTTTAAGTAACATATATTGAAAAGTTAATATTGTCAAACCTAAAAAAGGAAATTTGCCCTAACCTATGTAAATTAAATAATTTTTACATTGACCCCAATTTATGTGGGAAAAATTTTACTATGGATTTAGAATTACCAGGCCAAAATATGATATGTGGTAAATTTGCACGTGTGAATACCCAAAAATAAGCAAAATACCTAACTTATGTGGGAAAAAGAAATTAGTTAACTTTAAATGAAAGATCTTAATTATATATTATGGAACTAAGTATGTACCCATTGATGTAATTGGACTCAACCTATGGGGGAAAATGCAAAAACCTCATGACTGCAAACGTTGCTGTTGTTCCACCAAAGATCTTATTTTCACTTTAACGAGTGTCTAGTAGATAATGTGCAGATTAACAAGTGTCTAGTCTGTAATGTGCAGATTATCTAGGTAATTTGACAAATGAGACAATTTTCCTAACTTTAACAGATCACCCTAGTTAATATGCAGATTAATTGATTTCTGCACTTTAGCGGTAACATTTATATAATAAATGTGAATAAATATTGTATTTGCTTTATAGATATACTTTTAATCATTATACTATTTTAAAGGTTTTTTATTTCCATTACCCTACTTACCGTAGGTAATGGAAGTATTGTATTCGATCCAAAAATTTGATATTGAGCTTTCACCGGATTTACACGTTTTAAGGCTTCCTGATTCCAAAAATTCTGCTATCTTTAATAGTTTCAGAGATTTGATAGCGCGAATATATATATATATATATATATATTTTTAATTCCATGAATTTTCTAGGTTTTCCTTTGCTCACTCCACTGATCAAAAAAAAAAAAAAATCTCAGAATTTAATCACTATTTTTTTTATATTGCTTTAGAGATAAAATAATAATAATAATAATAATAATAATAAAATTGAAATTGCTCTTAACGCCACTTCGGGTACCCACTGCTTTTAGCAAAGTCTTTCTCTCCCGTGCTATGTGAGATCAGGTCCCCCACTGCCTGCCACCCGACATTTCAATCTGTTATTAATTGGATGACAGGTGGAACTGCTATTACTCAAGAACTATGATATATATATATATATATTTTTTTTTTTTTTTTTTTTTTGTCAAAGGAATTAATTAAAAAAATTAAAAATAAAAAGTTGTTATACAATAAAAATTATTAGGTACATAAACATAACTGTTATAAATACATTTTTAAATTTAAAATTTAATGTACTTAATTTTTTCTACTGCATTATCATTTGATTTTCAATAAATATAATAAATTAAAAAAAAAAAAAAAAAAAAAAAGATTTCACCTTCAAATAAATGAATTAAATAAAAAATAGTCATTGCTAAGATAAGCAGACAACTGAAATGGAAGAATAAATTTAAAAAAAAAAAAAACATAGAAGCTAATATTTTAAAATTGATTTTTTTTTTTTTTTTTAATTCAAATTCATAAATATTTCGATGAGGTGCACATCTATAGGGTCCCAGGCAGTATTGCCAATTTAGTGGAATTTCTGCTAAATTTAGTGGATTTTTGACACGATCAATTGGAAAAAATAAAGGTTTAACGGATTAGATTTTACATTGCAATGGTGCTACACTATGGTCAATTGAAATTTTAGCGGATTTTCGTGTGTACTTTTAGCGGGGGGAAAAGTTTGTGTTGGCAACACTGGTCCCAGGTATCCATCTGCCAAGTGTTGTAGCTCTATGATCAGTAGCGTGAGCACTACAGTACAGACACACACACTGACACTTTTCTTTATTTATATAGACTAGCAGGCTTTGCCCACTTCACTTGTCACAATATTAAAATGAATTTTCCAAAGGAAAAAAAAAATTGCTATTTATATTACTTTATAAATAAAAAATAAAATTTAAAACACTTTAAACATTGCTTTTGGCACCTGCTGCCTACAGCAGCGCTTTTCCCCACTTGCGCTGCATTGGGTCCAGGGGGTCTATTCTCCGATCCGACTGTATCCCAATTCCGACTGTCAAAGTCATTATTTTGATCACGTGACGTGACATTCCGACTTTTTGCTATTCTCCCCTCTCAGTCATAGAAATTTGCGGTGAAGATCCGGTTTGTTTCAGTCCTTATGATAACGACTCCTTCATGCTGTCCTTATAATACAGACTCGTCCCTATTTTCTTCAATTCTCGTGAATGATTTTTTGGGAAATATCAGTTTATCAATATATAAATTGGTATTGTGAGGTTAGTTTATCCTCCCTCTCCCCAATATTATTTTTGAAAAAGCAGACCTATATAATTAAAAAAAATTTTAATAATAATATAAGAGCTTTAAGCTTAATATAAGCTTTTCAAAATTAAAAAGTAACCGAACTGAATGGTACATTTTAATCCTAACTGAAGTGATAACATGAAAATATGATTTTCCAACTGTGCAAAAATGTTCCGGAAAATCAGAAAAACTCTTCCTTTAAAAATGATCATTGTTTAAAAAATATGTAATTTATTCATTCGATTTTTTTTCTTTCAAAGTAACTGTTAAACTGAAGTTACGTATAGTTTATTTACTCACTCTTTATATACATATTAAATATTTCTAATGAAAAGTTTTTGAACTTTACTGGTTTTCAGAATGTTATTAAAAAAAAAAAAAAAATCAAATTTGTTTAATGCAATTTTTTAATGCTTTATATTACTCATTATTTAAGGCTAAATATTTTTTGAACTATAATAATTACCTATATTAGTCTGTATTTTGTTTACGTAAAAATTATTTTCCTTGTGTATTCAATATAATTGGAAAATCTTTGTATTCTTAATCCTATGAAAAACATATTACTTTTTTTTTAAGCACAGATAGAGAGAGGTTTGAATTAACAAATTTTCAGATTTTTTTTTAAAAAGTCAGTTTTGGAGTAATGAAGCTCCCAATAGGAGATGCTTAAAAAATCATAATATTAATTCTAAAAGTGCATTTATGCTACGCATAAAATGAAATTTCATATAAAGTTAAAATAAAAAAAATTCAGATTTCTATCATGTTTAGTTTCAATATATAACATAAATAAATAATAATAATAAACTAAATTTAAGTTCAGTTTACCAGCTATTTGTGAATAAAATAAAATGATTAAATCATTTAAATAGTTTTATAATAGTGTTGATTTGAATATAAGGAGTTCGAAAAATTAATTTAACTTTGCTTCAAAATATAAACTATTTATATATTACTCGTATTGTGGGCAAAACATTTCATTTCTACATCTTATTTCCATGTTGAATTTTATTTATTATTTAACACACACCTTAATATATTGTAGATTTTATTAATAAATTAAGCGGAATTTTATGTTATGAAACAAGTAGGTTAACACAAATAATAAAAATATATATAATAATAATTGCATTATATATAGATTTCAGTTGAATTACATTTTCTAATAAGTAATCTTACTTCTGCAGATGAAAACATTTTTAAATAAACAAACTTATCAAAATAATTTAAACCGCCAAAAGAAAAAAAAGAAAAAGAAAAATAAGAAATAGAAAAGAGATAAGAAAAAAAAAAAAACGAAAAAGCCATATTAAAAAAAGAACTTTGTGGTACTTTAGTTTATTTTTCTCCTATTTAATTTGTACATTCTAACAGCTTTATCTCCTCATATTAGTAAAGATAAAATTTTAACATATAATAATTCTTGTAATGAAATTTTTTACGCAGTATTGATAATAAAGGAACGCAAACTCTGAACAATGAATTTTTTTAGAATGCACATTTCTGGATGTACGATCCACATATTGCCTTGCAAAGTTGTTTTTCTTACACGACGTCTATTCACAGGTGTAGCGTCTACGTCAACACGCCATTGGCTGAAATTACTGACATCCTTAGCCTCAGAAGAAGACTGCTTCGATTACTACCTTAGATAACAACCTTGGGGGGAGAATCGCTCTTTAGCAGTGGGAGGAAAGAAAGTCGGTAAAAGTGGAATTTAACGACTGTCGTTGTTTAAGGACGGTCGCTATGGCGGTCGGATCGGAGAATAGATCCCCAGGTTCCCACTGCCTGCAAAATGTCTTTCATGGGCATTTTCATTTGAGTACTTATCGATGAGGTGGAGCTGCTATTATTGAAGAACTACAATTTTAAAGATGTCTGCTCAGTAGCAGAAACAGTGCAGCATGGCAACGAACGCTGCAGATTTTTTGAAGCTTTGAAGATTAATGTCTCAAAAGTAAATGTCAAGCTAAAAAATACAAATATAACTTACATAATATATCTGGATTACTGTATTTGTTCTATATTCTTTCTTTGTAGATGCAAATTTTACATGTTTTATGGATTGTAAATACGTTTTGTGATACCAGATTTTGTCTGGCATACCTGGATCGCAGACAATTTTTGTTTTGCTGCAGATAGAAACAGAAAATTCTGCTACTGGGGGGATATCTGTATCTCAACGTCTATTAAGTATTTTATAGTCCCCGCTCTTTACACTATATTGTGATTTGATTCCGACCAATAAAATAAATAAAAGAGAAAGTAGATTTTCCTTTAAAAGAAACTAAATAAATAAAAAATTTATTGAAACTTATGGAAATGAAATATAATATTGTTATAAATATACATACACTCCTGCTCAAAAGTTTAGCAAGATTTGCAAACAATCAGTTTTTTTTTTTTTTTGGAAACTTATCTCTCAATGAGATCTTTTCAAATTTTGGGTATTTAAAGAACTGGGTCTTCATGTTTTTCAGCGAAGATTGGTTTGAAACAACATTTAGAGGCATAAATCTTGCACATTTTTACATGAAATCTACAGATTAAAAATGTCAATTCAAAAGTAATTCCTATGACCCGAGTACGCAATGTTTCAAATAACAATATAATATTAATTTAGAAAAATACTTACATCATCAGGACCAGAATCAGAATCACTATCCTCCAATTTTGATTTGCGATTCTTTTTTGAAGACATTTTTATTTACCTGAAATAGCATGATATACATTTTATTAGGTAACAACAGGGATGAAACTGACCTAACATACAAAAATCCTGAAAACTGCTACTAATTTCAGAAGGAATAACAAGAGGTAAAGGGCAAAATTAACGGTCGCCACCGGCCACGTGGCGACTAAATAAAAAAAGATGGCGGTTAAAAATTATGCATCGATCGCCACTAAAGTCGCCACTTTTTATGATCATTAAAATAATCTAAAAATCGAGACGATAGGCGATCGAAGCCTTGTGATTTCCAATCTTTTTCCATCCATGGCATAAATGTCAATGTTCATTTTAAACTTGCTTTATTATATTCTACAACCTATAAAGAAGTAGAATTGTTTAATATGTCTCCCTCATATAATTTTTTGGACCCCCCCCCTCCCTTTCCCTCCCCCTAACGATCTGTAATCACACAGCTTATAGAAATCTTCTAATCATTCTTCATTTGCTGCAAAAATATAAATATATATTTTGAACTTACTTTATTAGATTCTAGAATATGTAAAGAAGTAGAATTGTTTAATATCTCTTACTCATAATTCTTGATTACCCCCCCCCATCCCCCTCCTCCAACGATTGGCAATCACATGCTCCACTGAAGCCTTGTGGTTTACAATCTTTCTCTATCCATAACATAAATGTAAATATTCATTTTAAACTTTCTTGATTAGATTCTAGAACCTATAAAGAAGAATATAGATGTACCCTCCCCCCCCCCACACACACACACGTGAGCTCCATTTCCACAAGCAGTTAATGATCAAATGTCCTGCAAAGCACAATCTTTTCCATTAATATCTCGATCTCCATAGTATTTAGTGTATATTTAACCCATTTAAGATAGTTGACAAATGTGTGTATCAAAATTTGATTTGACTTAAATGTGTATTTTTCAAAAATTTTTGTATTTGCTTCCTTTTGTGTAGAAATCTTCCTTTTCCCTTCCCATTTTAAAGTAGAAATCTCCGTATTTTTAAAGCTACAAATTTGGCAGCTAAGTAAATTATTTTTAATGAAGCAGCTAAGTTTCCATATCTATACTTTTTAAGAGGAAGTATTTTAACTCTATTGAAATAAAATCATTTAAAAAAGTGTGTCTTTAGAAATAAGAAAAAATAATAAAATTGCTAACTGTATTTACACATGATCATGTAAAACGTTGTGATGATGATGAATCAGCTGATTCATTTACTAGAAAATATCAATGTGAACTGTGAATGATAACAGCTTATTTCACTTAAATAAATTGAAAAAAAACTGAATTATCTGAAAGATAATAACTTTTGCTGTTATTATTAAGCCCTAAGCAGATTTTAATTTAGGATGTGCAATTTAGGATTTTTAAAAAGAGTGTAATTACAAATTCAGTGTCCCTGTGTTAATTTTATTATTATATGTATTTCTTATTTTCATATTTTTCTTGTGGTAATTATACCGCAAAATGGTGACAATGCTTTTTGCAGTCTGAAAGAAATAGTCTTATCATGTGAAAAGTGGCCACTAACTTAAAAAAGTGGCTACTAATGAAACTGACAGTACCGGCCACTGGCCACTAATGAATTTTCCCAGTTTTGCCCTTTAACAAGAGGAAACTTACTAATGGTATATCATAACACACACTACAGCCAGAACACATTTCAAGCATTATAATTTTACAGGGCGATCCCAAATATTTTCATTTTTGTTTAATTTTTTACTGGTCCTCTTATGCTTTCAAGGCAAAATTTTTGCTGAAATTCAAATATATGAGGTAATAAGATTTCCTTTATACTCCTGAAGTTTCATGATAATTCATCAAGTATTCTTTAAGATATTTGACAAAACGTCTGATATGAAAAGTCTCTGGTTATATAGATACTATATGTGCAAAATGAAAAAGTGATTTAAAAGGGCGGTAATGGGTACATCACTGTGCAATACTAATGCTAAGACAATGCTTCCATGAATCAAATTCTGAATTCTGACATACTTAAATATTTTTGCATTCAAATTCAGTCATAATAAATTGAAACTAAAACCTAATTACTAAAAAGAGAAATATTTCAACCAAATAATAAACTATTCTTTTAATCAGTATATTCAATACACAATATACAGCTATTATTAAAAATAGTAACAAACAGAATACTTAAATTTCTAAATCAAAATCGTATTCATCCTCTTAATTCCTCCGTATTATAAAGATATAGATGCACTTTTATTAATTTCTGAACTTTTTCACAACTCAACCTGTTAAGCAATTTTCACCATATTAATTCAAAGGTTGAAAACACTCGTCAGTTGATGAAGAATGACAGGGTTGCTACACAAATCAGGAAAAAAAAATTCCCTGAGTTTTCCCTGTCTCTTTTAGAAGTAAAGTAGATGACATGTAATCAAGCAGCATTAGAATCTAACATGTTTACAAGTCAATTGAACATATTTAGGCTTTGTGTGAGTGTTCTCACACATATGTCCTTTAAAAGTTTATTTATTTATTCAAATTTAATATATAACAAAAAGGAGGGATTAATATAGATTATATAAAATAAATCTTTTTAAATTTATCTAATTCAATTAATTAATTATATAGAATTTCCCGTTTTATTTATAAATCAAAATTTGTGTTCTTTGTCCTTTATTGTTACAAACGCATTACTCTCAGAATAAAATAAAGCAATTTTTATATTGGGGTTTTTGAAAAGTAGTTTTGTTTATACATTTCCCCGAATGGATTAAATCAATTTAGCTATAATTCTTTATTTTTGACAGGGTAATTTAAAATTCGTTATCAGCATATTCCTAGCATAAATAGCTATTAATAAAATAAAAAACAATCATTTCAGATTATATTTATTACCCTCTTATTTACATTAAAAGCGGTTATTATTTCAAGCAGGTCATTATAGTTCTAAAAATAGATTTATAATAGATTTTTCCCGACTAAGCGACGCCGTTTTGTGTACGTTGAGAAGTGAAGGACATTTGGTGTTGCTTCTCAATGTCAAATCGATCTAACTTTATAACGACATTTTTATATTCAAAAATTTTGTATTAATATGTTAGGAGGACAAAGAAACAGATTGGCATTCTTTTGGCTGAATTTTAAGGATGCCAACTTTTGGGGTTGCAATTGAAGTTCTCTGAGACTGGCAGATTTAGTGTAGCTTTTCGGTTTTGAATTTGTCAGAGTAAGACGTATATTATTGAATTTCTCCTCTCCTCCCGTCCCAATTTCCGTGTGAGATAGATACATTCGTTTGTCATGCATTAATGATGTAGTGAATCTTTTGAAGTTGTTTATTTTTTCGAAGCATACAATAAATCAACTGTTAAGCAAGATGTTTCTTCTGACTTTCTGCAAGTGTTTCCTTCTTTCAACAGCTTTCTTTTTATAGTTTTCGACGCGGCCATTCGACATAAAGACCTGGGTATCGGTGTTGATGAAATTCAACACCACAAAAACTATGGTGCCTTCAGGTTCTCTCCGGTCTTTGGTGACGTGGAGGAGAGGTAGAAAGGAAAAAGATCGAACATTTTTTGAGATTCTCATTCCCAGTGAAATATATTTAAGACAAATCGAACATTTTTTAGATTTTGATTGCCAAAAGGAAAAATATTTTTACGAGCCATACAAAAAAAAGGAAAAACATTGACTTGCAGATGTTTAATTATAAAGAAAAGTGATAAACAGGGAAGATGATCCGAGTCTCCTCTTCAAGATATATTATGCCGTCCTTCGTCAGGAGTGTGTGTGTCCGGTGATACAATTCGAGAATTTGGAAAATATTTTTTTTTTCACTCCGTGAAATGTTTATAATTTAGGTGTGCGGAAGTGACTGTGAAAGAAGCCTATAAGTTTCTCTGGTCAAGAAACATTTTTTTGTGCTGGTGACCTTTAATAAAGGCTCTCTTCAGATATGCGTGTGTTGATGATTCAACTCTTCACATCGAAATAAGCGGCCGAGAGGGAGGCCTGAAAATAAGACTACACAAAGTGTTTTTGGTTCGTTTGTTGCCAGGCAGGCATGAGAATCATCTTAACAGTTTACTCAAGAAAATTTTTACCGTTGCACACCTGTGGACCTGTGTAGAATCGACAACTTCGCGCGTGCGAATCATGTGTTTTTTCTGTTCAGAGGATCATGATCAATTTTTGATCAGAAATAGTTTCTTTTCCACTTCACTGTCGAAAATTCAGTGAATAGCAGTGATTGCAAAGTATTTTTTAGCTATTCAAGCAAACGAAATGAGAAGAGAGAAGGAAAATAAACCGTTTTTTTCCAGTAATTTAATAAAGTAATTCAAAAAATTATAAGTAAAATGATAAATTGATTTTTTTTTTTTACAAAATAATTTTTTTTTCCCTCTTAGCCAAGTTATACAGGAAGTGGTAAGTTTTAGTTTTACCTATATTTTGCATATAAGTCTTTTAGAAAGTAGATTTTGACATTTTATTGAAACTTTGAGTCAGAAAGAAATCTTCCTTTATTATTTTGAAATTTTTTTTTGAAATATATATTTTTGGTAAATTTTACATAGTATTGTGATGGGATATTTTATTTCATATTTATATATATTTTTTTTTGTTTGTTTTTCATGATGATTAATACTTTTCTTTCTATGTTGTGATTTATATTTTTTTTTAGATGATTTATTGCAGATATTATTACATTTTTTTTTTTTTTTTACAACTTCTTGTGATTTATTTTTATATTTTAGAACATTTTAATATATATATATTTTTGGTAATATTTTTACATAATAGATATTTTAATGAGGTATTTATCATATGCATTTTCTGTAGGCATCAATAGGAAAAATGCGTAATATTTTGTGCTCTATGATTTTAATGCAATATATTTTTTTTACTCAGGCATTTCTGAGATATATTAGTATTTAATTTGACCCAACATAAATAATTAAGATGGCCACTAAAAAGAACATTAATATTAATATTTTAAATTTTGATGGTGACCCATCCTTACTTGAGTTTTTTTTCGATCAGATTGAGTCTTATGCAAAATTAAATAGACTAAATTCAGAAGAGGCAGTGGCAATTTTAAAAGGAAAATTAACCGGCCCTGCATTAAAGTTCATGACTCAATCTCCTTTACTACATAAATCTACGGATTTAAAATTTATTAAGGATGAATTCAAGAATTTTTTTGCTCCAATGAGCAGTACTCAGGCTCTTGTGGAATTTAATAATTTGATACTCTTACCACAAGAGTCAATCAGAAACTTTTCACACAGATTGGGCATTTTGGCTGATGTAGTATATTCTCAAATTAAAGATACTAGTGCCTTAAATTCAATAAAATTCACAAAATTTATCTCAACCATTCCCTCAAACATTAGAGTTAAAATTCAAGAAGAGGGAATCTATGAGTATCAAGATGCAGTTAACAGAGCACAAAAATTGCAGGATATTAATGCCAATGAATCCGTATTGCAAATGAGTTTAAATAACCCCGTTGTAAACACACTTTCTGAAAAGTTAGTTGAATTGACAGATAAAATAAATAATCTGTCCTTTGATAATAAACCTAGTGAGGTTAATCATACACACAAATCCCCAGTGCAAGAATCAATGATGAAATTAATTATTTTCCTTTAGCTCATGCTTTTGAAACCTTATTGCTTATATGAACCCCTTATTGCTTATATTAACCATGTCACATTTGTCTTTTATTTACCCTTCTGGCTCGACTAAGGGCCGGTTAAGAATTTAAAAAACAATTGCAATAATAAAAAAAAAAAAAAATGTAATGTCTAATTAATTAGGTTTTTTCCATAAATAGAAAACCAGATTTGCAGCAAGTGATACTAGAAGTAGTGGAAGAAATTGTGCAAAAAATGTAGTAAGCACGAAAATATTGCTTATACATTTTAAAGGGGATTGAACTGTTGTTGTAAATGAATTATATCATGATGGTTTCAAGAGGGCTTCCCTAATATGTCTTTGCCCAGTGTCCCAATTTGTCATAATCGCGGCCTGAATGGTCCAAAGGTCAAACCAAGTCAGTTAAAGGACCCTTCACAAAATTTTATATCTTAAAAAAGGACCCTCCATAATTTTTTTCTCACTTTAAACACAGATCTTTAATAAATCTCATTTATTTTCAAAACTAATCTTCCGTGGAATAAACAGGTCACTTGAATGATCTGATGTGTTTTGCTGTTTATCCCAAAATACTAATATTCAATTTTATATATACGTTTTGTTAGAAAACCATTTTTTATTGAAAATTAGGGTGTCTGTTACACAATATGGAAACCACTTGAACCAGAAACTGGTATGAAATTTCATCATTTAAATTAAATTAATCTTTATCATGCTATTAAAACATTGCTCAACCATTTTTTTTGTTGTTGGGGGGGAGGTGTTAAAAAGTGTCTTGTGTCAGTTTGAAGACTTTCCTAGACTTTAAGATGTGTCAGGAAAACACTGGTACAGTCGGCAGCAAAATTATTCGAGTGCTAGTAATAATAATAATTCCTATATAAAAAAGGTACACTTAATACTGCTTTGTTAAATAAATCCCTGCCGAATCATGTTCTTAGTCTAAAAACATGATTTGACAAGGATTTATTTAAGAAAACAGTATTAAGTGCACTTTTTTTTACATAGGAATTATTGCTAGTGCTCGAATAATTTTGCTGCCGACTGTATTTCTGCTATTAGTTTAATAAAATTTAGTCCATATTTTTTTCTACACAGATGAAGTTGTTGCGTTAGGCTTTTATAATATATGGAAATTTGATCATTCCATGCTGCAATAAATTCGTACCAAAGGGATTTTTTTAAATAGTGATGAGGAATTGGTGATTTTGGATTACAACTGAAAGGAAAACAATAAAAGCATTTTTCTTACAATGTCTTGACATAGAAATGAATCCCTGCACCCAGCAAAGCAATTCCTAATTACCAAAAATTTATCATTCTACAATAAATTGCAAATACAGAACTAAAATCAAAAGACAGAAGACATACGTTTCAGTTAGATTATATTACCAGCACATTAGAACACATTTATACTTTCCTTTCTTGAGACAGATTGGAGCTGCTATGTGTTCCAATTAACATATGTACAGCTGCAGCTCGCACATATATTTATAAGATACAACAAAAATAATAAGAATAATCCCTATGAAGTAATCATATGCGAATCTTTTATTAAAGTAAATTTTATACTGCTCCTGAAAATTTTGGCTGTTACTATTCGGACCATCAGTGCGATTAGTGTGGAGGCTATTCTGACAGATTTCTTGTTGTGCTGGTAGCACTTACTTGGACCGTATCTAAATATAATCTCAATGCAAACATCAGAACATTCAAATCTCTGTATCATACTAATGATTTTGCTTGTTGGATCGTGGATTTTCTCTACATACAGATTTTGCTTGTTTCAACTGCATATTCAAACATTTAACATTTTGAAAGTGTGTAATGTGATTGATCTACAATCCATCTTTATTTCAACATTGCTGCTAAAAACATAACAAAATAAATACAAGTCACTTTCAGAAAAATCATACATATATTTATATAGAAAATTGGATTTGGTTTGTATCGAATTGGTTTGATTGCTACAAAAAAAAAAAAAAAAGGGGGGGGGGGGAGAAAGAAAAGAAACAGAAAAACGAATAACATCTATGTAGCTGAATATGCAGATTTATTCATACATATTCATAAACAGGCATACTGCGAAGATTTTTTCAAAGATTGAAAATACTCATACATTAAGATCTGTCTTCATGTTGTATTTTTTATTTTATTATTAAATTTTCGAAAGCTTTATTGTTTCATTTTTGCTTTTTCTTTTAAAGTTATTGACCTTTTATGAAGAACTTTAGCATCATTTAGAATTCAAAATTTCTGTGAAGATAATTAATCTCTACCCCACCCTAAAAAAAAAAAAAAAGTAGAAAAGATAAATTTTCATGCACGGGAACGAGACACATTATATTCTTTCTAAATTTTACTTTTATATCAGTGCTAACTACTTGAAAAAAAAGGTCCGAATAGCCTGTACGCTAATCGCACCGACTGTCCGATGAGCCACTTCGGA
Organism: Salticus scenicus; assembly: GCA_963930645.1. NCBI lineage: Eukaryota > Metazoa > Arthropoda > Arachnida > Araneae > Salticidae > Salticus > Salticus scenicus. The sequence goes on along the minus strand of OZ005650.1, from coordinate 354,775,253 downwards.
AAATTTTCTAAGCCGATACCTTGAAACCTTAATTTTACTTAAATCTCTGATTAACTAAAGATTTTATAATTCTTTTTTCATTATATACTTTTTGTAAAATGCTCATTTCTACTGAAACGTAAGGCTTAAGTATAAATTAACAATTAAGACGTAGATAAAAAAAAAAAGCGTGCTGACGTTAAAATTATTTCATATAATAGATCTTAATATCGTTTATTCAAGATGTATCTTTTGCATACATATTAAAAGAAAAAATTGGAAATAAAATGAACATAAATTACCTAAATGCCGGTTTGATTAAATCAAGAAACAATAAATTAAGAAGAAAATGCCGCTCTGCATATACGGTTACAGTTAAAAAATAGAAAAAGGTCAATAATATCCTTTTATTATTTTTTTTTTTATTTAGAAATTATTAAATCAAAACCGATATTAAATGCACAATATTTCTACAAATGATATTGTTGATGTATAATATAATTTTTGCGAAATACCCCCATATTACTTGTAAAAAAAATTTATTTATATTTTTTAGCAATCTGGCAATAGCTGATAATGTTATTGTTTATCATTTTTTAGCATGTGAAGTGAATGGACTTTTCATTTTCATAATTTTTATCATGGCTCATTTCATGTTAAGGTGAAGATTTATCTTTATTTATACTTATCAAATCGTATAATTCCCTTCCCCCCCCCCCTTTTTTTTTTTTTTACTTTTGCCAGTGATGTCCAAAGTTAATTTTATGCGCAACATTTCAAATCCTTGTCTTAGGCAGATCATTAAATAAAAAATAAATATTGTAAAGGTTTGTAAAGTATCGGTTTTCAATCAGTGCTAAAAGCAATAGCCAAAAGATTTCCGCCGAAAAAATAATTCTGCAACTTATTCAAATTCGAAACCGGAAGGGTTTAATTGCTATTTTATATTTTAAAACAAAATAAAATATCTGTATTAAAAATTATTTGTAATTAATAAATGTACATTTTCTTTCTATTCATACTTTCTTACTCAAACTTACAAATCGCGCCAACCTGGTTGCGATAATACGTAAGTACCATTGTAAATGTATATTTGAACAAAGTAAAGTAACATTAACGAGGAAAAAGGTACAACTATAAACTATAGTATTTCCCACAGCTGAATTTGGCGATTTTTCTTTGGCGCCGATTTGAACGATAACGATATCGTTCTGGACTGTTTGCGATATAATATGGCAGCCTGCATGCTATTTATTTTGGATTTATGATTTATAATTTAGCTTATGATTTTATCATTTATGATTTTTAGTTTTATGATATAGCCATAATCGCCAAATTCAGCTGTGGGGAGATACTATAGTTGTTCCCTAATAAATCGTGAATTTGGCACTTACTTTGTCTGTCCCTCAGAATTTAAAACCTTTTTAGAAAAATTATGAATGAACGCCGCGTTCAAGCTGTCAGAAAATTAAATCAGTGCGAAATACATCCTGAAACAAGCAATCTAATTGCAAAAAATATAAAAACACACTTTTTTTTTTTTTTTTTTTCTGTTAAAAAGTACAAAATTATAATTAATCACAATTTTAAAAAAGTTTAAGTCATAAAATACATGATCACACGATATGAATGCATGAAATTCTGTATTGTAGCTGTTACTATTATCTATCACGGGTGAAATTTTTCAGGGGCTACCTCTGAATTCAGGGTTTTTGAAATTTTTACTGTCTCTGATTTTCATGTTTAATTGTTTTGTTTTTATAGAAATTTCTATTTTTGAATGTTTAATTTGCCTTATAATATATTAAGAACTCTCAAAATATCACTTAATGTAGGTAGCCATATCATTAATAAGCCTCCCACTATGTTCATGCAAGTAGCAGTTTTAACCTTTTTTGCATAATAGGTAGTTTCACCCACATTATGTACATATTTATCAGGGAACAGTCCCAGACTCATATTATAGCATGGGCAAATCGGGACTTTGCCCAGGGTCCCCAGACTGCAAAGAACTCCCAAATTTGTAATATTATATTGTAAAATATTCCTTTTTATTTCAACCAAACTTTTAACTACATGAACTTAAGAAAAACATGAAATTCATCCTTAAAAATATTAATCTAACTAGAAAATAAATTTATCTCTAACCACTGATAATACAGTACTGACTGTAATTATAGCTCTGTATTTTAAATTGATTGAAACAATTTTTTATTATATAGGATAATATATATGTTTAAAAAAATTTACTAGGCAAGTTAACTTGCATTTATTTTTTATGATTTTAGAAGGTTGTGACATCATTAGTTAAACAAGAAATTTATTTGAAAATATTTGTAATTAACATTTTAAAAATTACTGAAAATAAAATTAAAGTTTCTAAAATAATGATGCCAATTTCTAATAAATTAAAATAAATGGAAAAGTCTTAAATTTAATAAAAGAAATGGAAATTTCTGAAAGTAAAAACAAGCTTTGTCACGTAAATTTGACTATTAAAAAATTATTACAATTATAAAAACTATATATCGAAAGATTCTATTATTTATGAGCCAAAAATAAATAAAGTAGTAAATATCTTTCCTTTTATATAAAAAAAAAATAAATAAAATAAAAACACTAACATTTTTTTAGAAATAATTAAAATTGAGAAAAATCGGACTAAAGAAATAGAAGAACTTCATTGTAGAACCCCTTAGAGAAATTTGAAATTAGGCACCGAAGTAGCTTGGATGTTTCTCACCAAGATCTTTACTTACGTGATTGTGATAGCCATTTTAAGTCATCACCAAAAATGACAGTACAAATTTAATAGCCGCCAAGGGGCTGCTATGATAAAGTTATACCAAAGAAATTGTAATAATTGACGCTATAGAATGAAACATTGTCACTACATGTGCATGCCTTTATATGGAAGAATATATTGAATCAATAAGTCTTGTGTCTTACTAAATTAAATTCTGTTTACAAAGAATGTATACAGAATTTCTTATTTGTTATTTTCAATAATAGTCATTTACATAACAAGTCATTTGTTTTCCGAGTGAATTTTATTTATAAATATCAACTTTTCTTGATTGTGTGTATATAAATATAGTATATGTAGGTGTTTTAAGTGTATATAATTTTTTTTTTTGTCCAATAGTTCAGTTTTAGCTTTAGTGGCTTCCTGCTTAATGTTAACTGCAAAAAATATTCATGCAATATATTTTTAAGAAACTTACTTATGACAATGTACATATACTATATTTAAAGATTTTTTAGCTAATGACTGCAAAACTAATATTTTATGCAAATTATACAGAATATAATTAAACTTTATGTAATTTAGAAAATAATTATATATGTGGAATCATGTAAGTATACCTTTAATTATATTTCATAAGAAAGTATAGAAATATCGATTTATTTTACTTTGTTTAGAAATTTTTTTAATTTTTAAATTAATATATTATATATTTGTTTGCAAAAATCGTATAATTCATTATTGTATGTGGGCTTGTGCATAAAAATTATTCTGTGTTGTATTTTGCATCTCCATGTTGCATAAGCATACAACTCTGATTACTGATATGTGATATATCTTACTGAAACTTGGCACCTATTAATGCATGCCAAAAATAAAGAGGTACCAATGTGAAATACTATGCAATCAAACTACATAATAAAAAGTAAAATAAAATGTATTAAGTGAAGTTATAAATATTGATTTACTTCTATTCAGTAATGTATAGTGCTTTGCAATTACGTCTCAGATTGTTATGTAATCTGCGTGTTTAAAATATCTTCATGTTAATAGCAGATAAAAGATATTACACTTTAACATTTTGATGGAGGTTTCATCAATAAAATAAAAAAAAATCTGGAGTGACTCCACTCGACTTTCCGAACATTGAGTAACTAACAGTTTTGTAGATAAAATAAAGAAAGAGGAATTGCTAAACAAACAAAAGAGAGAAAACCATAATAGAGTGTTTTTTTCTCCATATATCACACGAGGTTTTATTTAACGCTACTGAACTTTGAGCCCTTAGATCATAATGATAAAGAATTTTTCGTTTTGTCCCTGTAAAAATCTATAGATGCTAGATTCACCAAAATGCTTATAGTTAGTGCAACAGTGATTTATAATATTCATACAAATTTTCAGCTCAATTGAATAAGACGTTTAGATGCTATCGCACTTTTAAAAATTTGGTCTCATAGGCCATAATGATAAAGAATTTTTCTTTGTGTCCCTGTAAAAAAACTGTAGTGCTAGATTCACCAAAATCTATACAGTTGGTGCAAATGCGACCTATAACATGTGTACAATTTTTTTGCTCAGATTAATAAGGCGTTTAGACGCTATCACACTTTTAAAAATTTGGCCCCATTGGCCTTAATGATAAAGAATTTTTCTTTGTGTCCCTGTAAAAAAACTATAAGTGCTAGATTCTCCAAAATCTATACAGATTGAGTATCTGTGACCTATAATATGGGTATAAAATTTTTGCTCAATTGAATAAGGCGTTTAGATGCTATCGCACTTTTAAGATTTTGGTCCCATAGGCCATAATGATAAAGAATTTTTCTTTGTGTCCCTGTAAAAAAACTATAAGTGCTAGATTCACCAAAATCTATAGGGTTCGTACTATGGTGACTTACAATATACGTACCAACTTTCAGGTTAATCGAACAAAGCCTTTAGACGCTAGCGTGTTCACAAACATACACACACACATACATACATCATCGTAAAAATAGTGAAAACGGACTCAGGGGACCTCAAAACGTATAGAAACATCAAAATCTCGAATTCGAATTTTTGACATGATTACAATACTTTCCTCACTATAGTGTTCGGAAAGTAATAAGCTATTTAAAAAAACTTTTAAAACCCAAATTCCTAATGTATCGTATCACATAAATCTTTTCAAAATTATGATTTTGTAAATTTCATTGTATTAAGGTGAAAGGATAATAAAAAGGATGAAAACTTAAGCTTTTTCATTTCCTAAATTGATCCTTTCTAGGCAGTAAGGCAGTCGAAGATTCCATACACACCTGCTTAAGCTTTTCAAATAAAATCTATGTGTAATAATTTCTAGATCAATTCTCTCTTATTCTTCTTCTGGAAAGAGAGAAGTCAAATCCCTCAGTCGTTTCCTTTCTACTGTGACATCTTCATTGCAAGGTTTACTGCCCAACAGTTTAGCAGAATTAAGAGCTTCAATTCTAAGGCCGTCAAGTAATCTAAATCTACTCAAAATTACATAGGCTTGGCCATAATCAAAGAATTTATCAAGATATGCAACTCCTGCTGAAAGAGTTTCACTTTGCATTTTGTGACCTGTGCAAAGCATAAAACAATTGGAAGTTGATATCTCTCGGCAGTTCCAGTAGCTGGAAATTCGAACGAGATTGGCCTAATGACATGGTTCTGAAAAATGTTGGAATATCTCTTACATACATTTGTTGACATCTGAATGCTGGCCAAGTAATTGTCAAAATTTTGCCGATTGCTCCATTTACAAGATCTTTAGAAACATCAATATTCGATCGAAGCATAACTTTTGCATCCACATATAGAGTAAGTTGTTTTTATTTGTCCGAAAACATCATCATCATTATTTCTGATTTGCCTTAATCTCGAATCAATCATGCAAAGTATTTCATAGGAAACCATGGAGATTTCATCAATAATCAAAAACTCAACATGTTTCCACTGTTCTTTCATGGTAGCGATATATTTTCCTGTAAGAGGGAGAAGAGTTGCACTGAAAGTTTCAACAAACTATGTTGGTTTTGCTTTTGATTGCCTACAAGTCGTGCTGCTACTCCAGTCAATATGCCAACTTGGTTTGTGGTTTTTTGAATGCTATAAAATCTCATCATTTGCGATTTAAGCACGTTCCACATAAATGTTTTTCCAGTTCCTGCACCTCCTGTAATGAAGACCCTTAAGCGATAAGCAGAACCTTTCAATTGAGCTCTAATGCACGACGTCACGTAACGAAAGAGTCTTTGCTGGTCGACATTCATTACTTGCACGGCATTTTGAAATTTAGCATCATTCATCGGAGCTACATCCGAGAAGTCTTCCTCTACATAATTTTCGAGTTTAAGTGGCTCATCCAAACATGCGAATACAGCAGCTTTTTGGGATGCTTCCTCTAATTCATGGTCCCTGTTTCAAAATTCGTCCATCAGCACTAATTTAAAATTTTATTCAGAATATGATGCTCACTCGTTCAGTATTTTAAAAAATCAAATATACGTTAGAACGTAAAGGGCAAAATTAACGGTCGCCACCGGCCACATGGCGACTAAATAAAAAAAGATGGCGATTAAAAATTATGCATCGATCGCCACTAAAGTCGCCACTTTTTGTGATCATTAAAATATTCTAAAAATCGAGCGACGATAGGCAATCGAATCCTTGTGATTTCCAATCTTTTTCCATCCATGGCATAAATGTCAATGTTCATTTTAAACTTGCTTTATTATATTCTACAACCTATAAAGAAGTAGAATTGTTTAATATATCTCACTCATATAATTTTTTGGACACCCCCCCTTTCCCTCCCCCTAACGATCTGTGATCACACAGCTTATAGAAAGCTTTATAATTTCTAACCATTCTTCATTTGCTGCAAAAATATAAATATCTATTTTAAACTTACTTTATTAGATTCTAGAATCTGTAAAGAAGTAGAATTGTTTAATATCTATTACTCATAATTCATGTAATATCATCCCCCCCCCCCCCCCCAACGATTGGCAATCACATGCTCCACTGATGTCTTGTGATTTACAATCTTTCTCCATCCATAACATAAATGTAAATACATTCATTTTAAACTTTCTTGATTAGATTCTAGAACCTATAAAGAAGAATATAGTTGTATCCCCCCCACACACACACATGTGCACTCCATTTCAACTAGCAGTTTATGATCAAATGTCCTGCAAAGCACAATTTTTTTCCATTAATATCTCCATAGCATTTAGTGTTTAACCCACTTAAGATATTTGACAAATGTGTGTGTATCAAAATTTGATTTGGCTTAAATGTGTATTTTTCAAAAAAAAATTGTATTTGCTTTCTTTTGTGTGCCCTTTTTCCCTTCCCATTTTAAAAGCTACAAATTTGGCAGCTAAGTAAATTATTTTTAATGAAGAGCTAAGTTTCCATATCTATACTTTTTAAGAGGAAATATTTTAACTCTATTGAAATAAAATCATTTAAAAAAGTGTGTCTTTAAAAATAATAAAACTGCTAACTGTATTTACACATGACCATGTAAAAGGTTGTGAGTGATGATGATGAATGAGCTGATTCATTTACTGGAAAATATCAATGTGAACTGTGAATGACAACAGCTTATTTCACTTAAATAAATTGAAAAAAAAAAGTACTACTGAATTATCTGAAAGATAAAATCTTTTGCTGTTATTATTACAGCTCTAAGCAGATTTTAATTTAGGATGTGCAATTTAGGATTTTTAAAAAGAGCGTAATTACAATTTCAGTGTCCCTGTGTTAATTTTATTATTATATATATTTCTTATTTTCGTATTTTTCTTGTGGTAATTATACCACAAAATGGTGACAATGCTTTTTGCAATCTGAAAGAAATAGTCTTATCATGTGAAAAGTGGCCACTGACATAAAAAAGTGGCTACTAATGAAACTGACAGTACCGGCAGGGTTCATACGCCTCAGGGAGAACCTGAAAATCAGGGAAAACTCAGGGGAAAAAAATTGGTCATAAAATCTCAGGGAAACTTTCAAAACAAGCACCAAAACCTGGAAAAAGCTGGTACTCGCGCATTTCCGTTACGTCATTATAGAAACCCGATGAGACACACCTACTAAATGCCAATCCAGTGAAAAACGGCACGCTTTTTGCATCATGAACAATCCAATCGTGAAATTAGACACACATTTACTCTCTGTAAGAGATTCTTTAGCTTGATTTTTCTCCATAGTTAATTTGTTTTCATTCGATAATCGGCATCTGGTAGCAGCTTCAAATATTTCATTTGTTATTTAGTCTTACTGATGCAATGTGCACATGCTTAGCTTAGTTATTTTATTAGCTTAGGCATTTTATTTCCATTTTTTTGTGAGATAGATTGAATTATAATTAAAAAGTAATTATTATCATGAGTTGGAAAACATTATTTAATCTGAACTGGACAGATAAAATCTTAAATCCACAGTTTGCATTTTGGGTGGAAAGTATGGATAAGTGACCCTTACAAAGCACAATGTCGTTTAATAATCATTGGCTAATCAAATTTTTTGAAGCATTTGGTTTAAGGGTAAATTTTTATGTAAGGTAATTAAGTTTCCAAGAGTTTTATATATATATATATATATATACACACATTTCCACTTCTGATTAATATTTTATTTTGTCTGAAACGATTTTTAAAATTAATTTAAAATAAGTTATTCAGATCCAAAACATTCTGGGTAATTAGTTTGCTACTTTTTTTTAGAAAGGGGGGGGGGGGGTTGGATTAAAATAAACATCGCTAGTTGTCGATATGGAAAAATGATTAATTCTGAAAACTAACTCAGGGAATTTTTTTTCTGAAAATGAGTATGAACCCTGACCGGCCACTGGCCACTAATGAATTTTCCCAGTTTTGCCCTTTAGTTAGAAGGATTTCACGGGACGGTTTATTGAGGTTTTACTGAGGGACAAATTCACAAACTTACCGTTCCAGATGAGAGCGAAGCAGTTTTTTTTTATAAATCGGCTGAAAATTATAGAAAATCAAGAATTGCAGAATTTAATCCCATATGAAATCACGTGATAATTTTAACACCAAAGGATTTTGTATAATTTATTTTCCTAGACATTTGTCTGGGATGATATATTGAGAAATCAATTGTTGCCGTTAGAAATATTAGTTTGTTTAGTTAGTTTAAAAAAAAAAATCTAATTATCCCATCAATTAGCGAATTTTACTTTGTACTCCTAGATTCAGAAAAATTGCCTCTATCTAATGGTACCGATTCTCAAAAATCAGACCGTTACTTCTATTTTATCTGTCCCTTTTAACGGTCTTGCGGCTGCTATTGCTTTTAAACGAAATTTCAAGCAACAAATTTACAAACTTACCGTTCCAGGTACCTTACTGCGAGTGCATAAGAATTTAGGGGGGGGGGGATGCAGAATTGAGTAGAAACTAATTAAGAATTTGTTTAATCAGTTGATTAAATGATTGAAATCTTCAATTTAAATTTTTTATCCATTCATACCCATTTTATTATGATGGGATTCTGCATTAAAAATGTATAGAAAAGCCTAATGTAAAATTTACTACCATAATGGCTCCTTTATAAAGCACTTTCGACCGTCTTAACGGTCATCAGTACTGAATATGACTGAGAAGACGGTCGAAAGTGCTTTAAAAAGAAGCCATTATGATAATAAATTTTAAATGATAATTTTATGACAGGATTCTTTTTCATTATTTAAAATTTTTAAATCAAACTTATGATGCTGGATTCATAGTGTTTTATTATTTCAATTAAATTTTATTTAAGTCGCAGTCATTTGAACAAAAATTGATTTACAAGTTACTTTTTTTTTTTTTTTTTTTTTTAGAGTTTAACTTGAATGAAGAGGTAGGGATATAGATCCTACTTACTTCAAAGTGCTAATCATATTATAAGAATTCCTAGACTAGTAATTACTTTTTTTGTGTGTGCGTGTGTATTTTTACTTTCTTCTATATGTAATATAGAGAAAGTATTGGATTTCTAAAAAATTTCGACCTCGGGTTTTTGATGAATTTACACGTTTTGAGAGCTGTAGAACACGATTTGACCATTTTTAGAAAATGTCTGTCTGTGTGTGTGTGTGTGTGTGTGTGTGTGTGTGTGTGTGTGTGACAAAATTTTGTGGCAACTGTATCTCAGGAAATTACTGCACATAATTTCATACAAATTGGTATGTAGTTGCACCTTGACATAAATTAGTGCCTATCAACTTTTGGTAAAAATTGTCTTACAGGTTGCGTTGCCATCCCGCTTTTTCTAAATTTTTAACATGGTGATATAGGACAAAATTTTGTATAAATGTGCATAAAGAGAATTATTTTTTAGTAATCATTATGAAATTTACAAGAATTATTTATAATAGAGATAGTCAACTGGGAAAAAAAATTGTATGCTCAGGAGCCTCCCCCCCCCCTGGGGGGGGGGGAAGTTCCCCCTCGTGGGTAGTAAATTTTCAAGATGGGTATCTTTCGAAAGGTCTCGTCAATACCTTTAAAACGAATGGTTGAACTATAAATCTGTGATAATTTAAAACAAAGTTATCGATTTTTTTCACTTTTAATGAAAAAAAACTTTGAATTTTTTTTTTTTTTTTTTTTACCGAAATTTTACCGGACTTGGTATTTAGTTGGCTCCTGACATAAACTGGGGCTGATTAGATTTGGGGATCAATCGCTCAACAGGTGGCGCTGTGATCATATTTTTTCTAAATTTTTAACATGGCAGTTATAGCACAAAATTTCGTATAAATGTACATAATTAGAGTTATTCTTAATTTATTTTGTGATTGTGAAATTAATATGAATTATTGATAATAGTAGTAGTTAATTAGGGAAAAAAATGGGGCGTCGCTCCCCCCCCAAGGGGGAAGTACCCCCGGGGGGGGGATAAATTTTCAAGATGGGTATATTTCGAAAGGTCTCGTCAATGCCTTTAAAACGAATGGTTGAACTTTTAATATGTGATAATTTAAAACAAAGTTATCGATTTTTTTTACTTTTAATGAAAAAAATCGGAATTGTTTTTTTCTTTAAATATTGTTACTGTGTGAATTTGTATAGGAAAATATAGTAGAAAGTCTTGTGGTAGTCACAACATACTAGTTTAAATATAAATTTCTATAATTTATAAATGTGAAATGATTCACGTACAGTTTTTCTAAAAGTGTCTTTTAAAGGAAAAACACATACATTCTGATATGAAGAGGAGGAGAAGGAGTTGGGTACATTTATTGAAAGATGAAAGTAATTAAAATGATTATCAGTAATTAAAATAATAAATTATTTAAATAAATGTAAGTTATTAATAAATTAAATCATAAATGATTAAAGTAATTATAATAACTATAGGTACTTTCTAATTGCTCCTAATTTGATGTTATTCCAATAAAAAGTGTTGACCTTTAAAACAGGAAAATACCGAAAATTGAATTTAAATTTAAAACAGTGTGAAATCTTGGTAGAATACTTTCTATTTATACGTTACTATATTAATCTTTCTGTCACACTTTTTTTTTTTCTTTTTTTTAATGAGAGGAAAAACTAATTTTTCAGGTTTACTTTTCAAAGAAATATTTAAAAGCATGTTGCCATGAAATTATTCTCTTAGCTGTTACATTTTTACTATCAGTTTAAAAAAAAAAAAAAAAAAAAAAAAGAATAGTGTTCATATAAAAAATTAAACTTTATAAATTATAGTATACATGATATTTTAGGAAACTTAAAAAGAAGTTCTAGTTATAATTTCTTCCAACAGATGACAGCACTAGTCACTTGTTCTTCTATCAACTTTAAATTAGAAGACAAAAAAACATCAAAACAAAAATACTGCTGCTACTTTTTATTAAAGGTAGTATATAATTTTATGAAAAAAACATGGATGTCATTTTATTCTGCGGATATCCTATGGATGTACTGGGGTAAGATGTGTTGTTAAGGCGGTTTCTGTTTCTTTTACAAAATGTCGCCAAAACTCAAATAGACAGTAATAGAAGGTCTGTGAGCACTTTATATTCACTTCTTGAATGATTATAGCAGTTTATCGCTAAACAAACTTCCATATCATAGTTTACTTAGCTAAAATTATGAAATATAATAAAACAAGTTACTCTAAAGGAACGTAAGACGATTAAAAAAAATTGTCGTTTGTTCATCAGAGAAACGCACTGGGTACATGTGGCAACCCTAAGGCAACAAAATGCCTGATGCGCCAGCTCGTATATATAGGAGCCTTAACCCGATTAAGTGGGGACGACTGTACTAACCATTTGCTAAGGGACGAAACACAGTTACCGCATGTCTTTATGTGGAAGAATAAAGTATAAAACATAATAATAAATAAATGCTGTCGTACAAAATTAAATTATGTTTTGTCCAGAATTTCTTAAAAAACAAATATAGGCTTTTTTTTTTCTCTGCTTTTCAATCTGTTAATATCTTTGGATCACGTATCCTGCTTAATTTTTAATTACAGAAATTGATTATGTTTAAAGATGTGAGGATTTTTTTTTTTCCCTTCAAGACAGCAAAAAGAGCGCCGTCACCTTTTTGATGCATACCATTTTGTTTAAAAAAGAGGCCTGCCTGGCAACATTTATTTTAAAATATATATATATATACAGACACGGCATTATTTCATTATTTAAAACAAGAAAATCTGACATTGACAGATTTTAATTTAGTGCCAGAGTCCTACTGCTAAACTTGTTAATATTATTCTTTAGTTAATTCGTGACGATCTAAATTCCATGATAAAGTTTTCATTAAATCAAACCAATGTGTTTCAGCTGCAGATATTGTAACAAATAACGTTGGAAGTCCAAACTGTCTTATAGCCGCAAAACAACGTTTTTTCTCTTTTTCCCAATGAGGGGGAGGTGTGCGTTGGGGCGGGGGGGGGGGGACTCATGTCAAAGTTGTACCTTGGGGGGGACTCATGTCAAAGTTGGGCCTTGGGGGGACTCATGTCAAAGTTGGGCTTGGGGGGGGACTCATGTCAAAGTTGGGCCTTGGGGGGACTCATGTCAAAGTTGTACCTTGGGGGGGACTCATGTCAAAGTTGGGCCTGGAGGGGGACTCATGTCAAAGTTGGGCCTTGGGGGGACTTCATTCAATAAATCCCCATTCAATAAACCGACTGAAATAGGCCCTTAGCACTATTAAGAGTGACGTATAAAAATTCGACAATGCTGTACCGACTGAAATAGGAGTACCTTGGGAGGGACTCATGTCAAAGTTGGGCCTAGGGGGGGACTCATGTCAAAGTTGGGCCTTGGGGGGACTTCATTCAATAAATCCCCATTCAATAAACCGACTGAAATAGGCCCTTAGCACTATTTAGAGTGTATTATGAAAATTCGACAACTGTACCGACTGAAATAGGCCTCTAGCACTAAAAAAAAAAAAAAAAAAAAAACTCTCGTCTAAAATTAAATTCTCTTTAAGAGAGAATTTTTAATTTAGTTTTATTCCTTTTATATATATATATACAATGCACATAATAGACAATTTGCACGTTTTCTGATTTTATTCTTATACAATAGAAAATGAAAAGGTAAGAAAATAAATACATACATTTTCTTTATTTGAAATCTAATGACTGATTTTTAACAATTTTAACACCGCACTATTTACTCTATCGAGAAAACGCAGTATAATATATCGTGACGTCACTCTTTATGACAACAAACGGAAGTAATCGTTGTTTACATTCGATTTCGTGCTTTGCTTTGCGAATCAGTGAAATAGGTTTTGTATGATATAATAATAACGGATATTAAAAAATCGTAGTATAAATATTGTATTGTACCATTTTGCACTAATACAACGACTAAAGCTTCTCAGAAGTTATTCTTCAGCGTTCCACAGGATCCTATTAAACGAAAACATTGGGCAACCACCATGGAAAGAAAACAACTGAAAATAATGATAATGGAAAATGGTGATAATGATATTAAATGATGATAAGATAAAAGAAATGCTCAAAAATCACATAAACAATTGATAATTACGAAAGTTAAAACGAATCGCTGCTTACTAACCGGGCTAAAAAAATGTAAACATTGAAGCATCATAAAGTGTGACGTCAGGCAGCGTTTTGAAGTCACATGATTTTTGGTTAATTTTAAAGTTATTTTTTTAATTAATGAGAACTTTTTTTGCATTTTTAATAAACTTTTTGAAATTTATGGGCCTAAAACTATCAGAAAAATAGGATTTTGTTCAAATCCTCCATGTGTGCAAATTCCTCATTGTAAATCATAATATTTAGCAAACAAAACATACTTTATTAATGTCAACTTTGTTTCTTTCTTTTCTTTTCGTTTTCCTTTCCTTTCCGTATTTACTGAATTTGATTCTTTGTTTTTCAATATTATGTGATTGAGCAGACGACTATTTTATTTATTTAACATTAATTTATATTTCCATTAATTTTTGGAACTCTTGTGCAACTTTATCTGAATTGTTTTTTTACTCCATTTTCAATTTTCATTTTTTCTTGTGCATGTGTAAAATATTTTATTATTTTTTATTTTTTGCGTGAAAGCATATTTCATTTTATGTTTGGAAAAAAAAAAATAAAAAAAAGTATTTTTTTTTCTTTTTAGCAACAATTAAAATTTTAAATGTCCACATTTAAAGCTTTTACCAGGTTATTATTTTCACATTTTAAGTAATTTTTAACCGACTTCAAAAAAAGAAGGAAGGTTCTCAATTCAAACCGTATGTTTTTTTTATGTTTGTTAGCTCATAACTTCTGAACGGATGCTCCGATTTTGATACTTTTTGTTTTGTTGAAAAGGTCTTGGTCTGCAATAGGTCCCATTGTAATATCTTTACGATCTAAAGAAAATACAGGGTGCCCAAAAAAACCAGTCCCAACTCTTTTAACTGCTAAACGGCTGCAGGTCTAGTATAGATCAACTATCACGAGAAGGCCCTTCGGTCCGCCTATTTTTAGAAGAGTTTACTTTGAAGAAGGGGCGCAGGAAGAGAAAAGAATGAAGGGGTGGGGAAAAAAGAGGGTTACTATGAGAACAACATCATGCCAATAATTTTTACTTTTTTCGCCAGCCGAATCCGGTTTTACGTTGAGAATCTCCGCTTCTCGCCATAGGCCAGAGACCTGTTTATCCTCTTTCGGTTAGCAGTGTGTTATTTTTCTCCGTAATTTAGCTCACCTCTTATTATTTAAACCAACTGTTTTTTTCAAAACAAATTGTTATTTTCATAATAACTAAAACCAACTGTTTTTTTCAAAACAAATTGTTATTTTCATAATAACTAAAACCAACTGTTTTTTTCAAAACAAATTGTTATTTTCTTAATAACTATGTCCCTTAAAGGGAAAACAATTCATTCTAAAGAAAGAATGATTGTAAACAGAGTTACAGAGTTTTGTGAAAAGGAAGCAAATTCCCAGAATCTTTTGATTCCTTTGTGCCAAAGCACAGAAAAGGGCGGCTGCTACCACTGGTGTATCTCTACGAACTATTAAGCGAATAAAACAAGAATCTCTAGCAAGCCCGGATCAACAACTTTCAACCCCGGGAAAACATCGTAAACGGCCTATGGAAAGAAATGCTGTTTTAGATAACTTTGATCTATGCACAATTCGAAATATAGTAAATGAGTTTTACGTATCTAAAAAGGTGCCGTCTCTTAAATCCTTGCTTCCAGTAGTAAAAAACAGAATTCATTTTCCTTGGAAAGAAGAAACTTTGCGAAAATTTCTCCGCCAAATAGGCTTTCGATGGAAAAGATGCCGTGATCAACGAAAGGCAATGATAGAACGTTCTGATATCGTGGCTTGGCGTTTCCGTTTTTTGCGGCAAATGAAAAAATTCAGAGAAGATAAAAGAGAAATTATCTATCTCGATGAAACGTGGATTGACTGCAATCTCGCATTTTCTATGTGTTGGCAAGACGAAAAAATTGGTGCTCTAGTAAAAGAAAGAGCAGGACACCGATTGATAGTTGTTCATGCTGGATCGAAATCAGGATTTGTACAGAATGCTGAATTGGTTTTTAAAGCTGGAAGTGTTAATGGTGATTATCACGGGCAAATGAACTATGATAACTTCGAAAAATGGCTGAAAGAAAAACTAATTCCAAACATTCAGCCCAATTCAGTCATTTGCATGGACAACGCAGCATACCATACTAAAGTGCTAGATCCTGTTCCTAAACAATATTCGTCAAAGAAAGTAATGTGTGAATGGTTGAAGGGGAAAAATATTTCATTTGATGAAAAAATGCGAAAAGTAGAACTATTTGAAATTATTGCTGCAAATGCACCAATTTCAAAGAAATACTGCGTCGATGAGATTCTGAAGCGTCATGGCCACGATGTCATCAGACTTCCACCATATCACTGCGACATGAACCCCATAGAATTAGCCTGGGCTTCTATAAAACGCTACATAAGAGAAAGGAATGCAAATTCCGATCTTAATTTAAAAACGCTTTTTACTCTGACAGCCCAAGCAATTGAAAGTATTAAAGAAGAAGAATGGAACAGCTACTGCAAACACGTAGAAAACGTCGAGAAAAAGTACTGGGAGACTGACGGTATTGTGGAAGAAACCATAGAAAACTTTTCTTTTATTGTCAGTTCAGACTCAGAAACAGACACTGAATCTGACGAGCAGCCTCTAAATTATAATTCATCGGACTCAGACTTTAGTGACATTTATCCCTTGGACTAAAGTAGACTTATTCATTGTATAGTTTAACCTTGGGCCGCGGTAGCCCAGTCGGTAGAGCACCGGGCTCGTAATTGGAAGATTGCGGGTTCGGTACTCGAGCCGGCCAAAGACCGTCGTGTATACTAATGGTGGCTGGTGCACGTAAAATCTGTCGTGGCCGCAATGTCCTCCATGTTCCCATCAAAAATTATACCTCTGGGGGTCACCGAAGCGGGAGAGCCATCCCTTCCGTGGAGGATCAAAATTGTGATGGCATGTCTCCGGATCACCTCTAGGAGTGAGTCCCAGACTGTCGCCAATTGCTCATTGCGCAGCACTAGTGTAGGGAAAATCCATACACCCATCAATAGTTTAACCTTAATTGTACTTTGCCTATTTTATCACATAACGAACAGTGAGAAAAATAGACTGGTAGATTAATTAAATTCGTAATCATACTTAAACATAGCTGGAAAGTGTTAAAAATACTTAAGATAAATGGGAATGCAATTACAGCAATTTCCGATTGTAGTCCTCAATGTACCTGAATATTTTAATGAAATCCTGTAAACCTTAACGCTAAACATACCATATTCTACAGAAATCTTTTTTTTTTTTTTTTTTTTTTTTTAAGCATATGAAAAGGAATGTCAATTTCATTTGTGCAGTACAAAATTATTTAAGTATGATGTATAAAAATGCCTTCCATAGATCACATTTCATTAGCATATCTTTGGTTGTCCCTGTACACAAACTAGTCATGCTATTTATAATATTTTATATTTTATAAAGGTAACATGCCATAAAGAACTTGAATAACACATATACTTTGGAAGAAATTCTGAAAATATTTATGGACGCTAGAGGCAGACAGATAGACAAAACTATAGACAGACGACCGAAAATCATAATTACTTTTAAACCTTGTTAGAAAGTGCTAAAATCGCTTAATTAAAACAAAAATGCTACTTTAACTATTTCCAGTTATGGCCCATAATGTATCTGAATATTTTTGTGCGGTAAATCTTAATGCTAATCGCACTATACTCTAGTTTCTTTCTTTCTTTCTTTCTTTCTTTCTTTTTTTTTTTTTTTTTTTTTTTTTTTCGCGTGAATGATAAATTTCAGTTTCACTATCATTTGAGCAAAATAAAGGTATTCAAATATGGTTTATAGAAATACCTCATATAGAACACAATTACCTTAAATTCTTTCGAGTGCCCCTGTACACAAACTAATGGTAGTATTTAATCCATTTTCAATAGGGAAATCCCACAGTAAATTTGAAAATATATGTTAGTTTCAAGAAATTTAATGAATATTTATAGGAGTTAAAGCACGGACAGACACACAAACAAACAGAAGTCCTAAACACTTTTTTACTTTACTGGAAAGTGTTAAAAAGAACATGTGTTAATACTTAAAAACCAACGGCACAATAATTAAACGAGAACGATAAAATCATGCTGTAAGCATTGATTATTAACCTATCCAACCGTAAGTACTTATGTTCTTTGCCTACGTTATCACAACGGACAGACAGAAGGACCGAAAGGCATAGAAATAGACTAAATGTATTTATAATCATTCTTAAACATTGTTGGAAAGTGCTAACAATGCGTAACGGGAAAAAAAAAAAAAAAAAAAAAAAATGAAGCCCGGAGATTCTAATTGCAGCCCGTAATGTATCTGTATATTTTAGTGTAGCCTTGTAAATCTGAAAGTTAACAAAACCATATTCTATACAAAACATTTTAGCATATTACCAATAAATGTCAATTTCTTTATGATTTTTACAGTACAAAGTTAGTGAAATGGGATTCATAAAAAAGATGTCTGTCCTAAAATGCAAAGTATTAGAATTTTTTGGGTGGTGGAATTTTGTGTTTTTTGTGAATTTCTGTACACAAACCAGTTGTACAGAACCTGTTAATGCCATTTTAGATAGGAAACATTCCATACTGAACATGAATAACATATATCAATTTTTAAAAATACTGAAAATGTTTAAAACGCTGAAGGATGGACAAATAAAATTAAGTAAATATTTAACGTATTTAAATTTATTGGCGCCCCACCAATGACCAGGAAGTTTTGCTCTCAAAGCTGAAGGTACTGAGTTTGAAATCCTTTTTCAGAGATATTCTGAATTAATAGATACAATATCTGCGGCATTTTTGCTAAAGTAATTGTTAAAATGTACTTAAAAGATTTTACTTCCATAGACTGCAATGAAAAAGAATTTTTTTAAGTAGCTCTGCAGAAAATTGTCATTTTTATTTTCCGAACATACATTATGTAAGAAAATAATTGTAATTTTGAAAAAAAAAAATCGACTTTGAGATTTTGGTGTACTTTTACATTTTGAGGTCTTCCGAGTTCATTTTCTTATTTTTATGGTGATGTATGTTTGTGTGTTATGAGTGAACACGATAACGCCTAAATGCTTTGATCGATTGAGCTTAAAGGCTAGGCATGTTATAGGTCACCATCGCATGGATTGTATAGATTTTAATAAATGTAGCAATGACAGTTTTTTTTTTTCTTTTTTTTAAGAACATAAATCCATTACGGTCTATGGATTCAAATTATCTAAAGTACGATAGCGTCTAAAATCTACACTTAATTATAAATTGGAAAATAGGTTATAAATTATTCTATGAATAATAATACATGGCCCAGCCTGAAATACACTTCCATCAATTTTCAGCTATTGTCGCACTGTGATCTACTTCTTTTGTGCAGCCCTGTAAATGAACAGTGTATGATGTCCCTACCTTATTCTACATGGGACATATTTTTGTGCATATAAAAAATATATGTTTATTTCATTTGGTTTAGTGCAGTCTACAGATGTTAAACTCTTCTTACCTGCAATTTTGCCCATAGACGTAATGTATTTGAATTCTCTTGGGTGTTCCTGTACACGAACCATTTGCTTCATCTCAACGAAAAGCTTAGTGTAGCATCCCTATATGATACACATTTAAAATATCAAGTTTAGCCTTTCTGCTGCTATTTGTTCTTGAGATATGGTGATAACAGACAGACACACACACAGACCAACCGCTAAAAACATGATTTTCGAATTCAGGGAACCTCAAAACGGGGAAATATAACAAAAACCCGCTTTCGAAAATTTGACCCAAAAACAATATTTTCTCTACCCGGGTAAGAGAAAGTAAAAAAAAAAAAAAAAAAAAAAAAAAAAGTTATTGCGAACTTGTCATTTTTATTTCTTTCACAGGAATGCACAATAGAATTTAGATACATTACGCTCCATTAACCCTTTGCGGCGCAAGACAATTCGGATCATTTAAATTATACTGCCACCGGAATTCATGAACAAATTAAACTAAAAGAAATTTTAAATTTCAGGTTAAAAAAAACAGACTTTTTCTGATATGTTAAAAACGTAAGTTTTTACTAAAAAATTTCTGGGATGAATTTTTGCAGTTGGGAAATGAAATTAGGTGGTATAAAATATATCCCACCGCCCCTAAAAAGGTTAAACGAAATTCAATTTTTGATTTCTTCTTTATATATATATATATATATATATATATATATATATATATATAATGACTTCTCTTACTTAAATTTATTTAAACAGTTAATAGTCAGACGAAACTAAGTCATTATCGCCCTTTAACTTTGTATAAAAAAATATTTTAGAAACCCAAGAACAAAAAATCATGTGGCATGCAATGATTATTACACTTTCGTACTGAACTTACTTATTGTATTGTTTAATCTTCAAATGTTCTTTGCCCACATTATCACACAGTGAACAGACATAAGGAAAGAAAGGCAGTCTGGCAGAATAATTGAATTCATACTCTCTCTCAAAATATAATTGCAAAGTGTTAAAATGTCTAACACAAACGGAAATGAAATGCCAATTTCCGTCTGCAGCACTCAATGTACTTGAATATTTTAATGCAGTTCTGTAAATTTGACGTCGCTAAACATATATGACTCTATACATAACATTATTTTAGCATATTAACAATAAATATCAATTTCATAATAATTTTTGCAGTAGAAAATTATGTAAATGTGATATTTAAAAAAGTTTCTTCTGAAATGCAATAAACTCTCCCCCACCCCCTTCTTTTTTGTGTGTTATGGCACACAAACCAATTGTACGGAGTCTATTAATTCATTTTTAATTGGGGACATTAACATACATAATTTTAAGAAAGTCTAAAAATATTTACAGACGTTGAGATGGGCAGATGGACAGTCAGAGAGACAATAAGGAACATCCAATAGTGCACTTGAATAACATATGTCAGTTTCAATAAATTCCATTAATATTTACGGAAGTTAGAGCGGGACAAACAGGTATACCGAAGTAATAAACACTTTTCAACTTTGTTGTAAAGTATTAATTAACAATAAAATAAAATAAAATAAATAATAAAAAAAATCTCTCGTTTTTATTTATTTTTTATTTTATTTTATTTATTTATTTTTAACATTTAAAAAAAGTATTGAATGCATAATAGTGAATTTTTTTAAAATAAATTGAACTGTACACATAATTTACAGTATTATGTAGCTCCAAAAATATTTACATTCACATCAATTGCAAATTAATGAGATAATTGCATATATTACTGATATAATGGATTTGAAATTTTATTATTTCGTGTATTTTTTTTTTTTCTGTCGTTTTTAATTCAAGCAGGAGAAAATTCTGATTATAATAATTCCTCTTTATTCAATTTTTAAAATAATCTTTTATTCTTTCATTCATTCATTCTTTTTCTTTCTTTTTTTTTTTTTTTTTATGTTTTCAAAAATAAATAAATAAAATAAAATACTGAAAACCAAAGTGCTTTAATATTTTTCAGACAATCATGTCATTACTCGTCTTATTAATAATTTATTATCATGTAGCATATATATATTTTTTACATAACATATTACAAACCCTAAAATTTCTCCTAATGTGCAAATAAGTACATGAATAATAAAAAATATTTTCTCCAAAATGTCGCAGAACTCGTAAGGATAGCAAACGTACTCCCTTTTCTCCCTCAACCGATTTTGAGGTAATAGATTCGTCGCTGCCTACGTCACGCTTGATTGACAGGGGCCAACTCCTGAAAGCCGAACTATAATAAAAATGGTATGTAAGTGTAGTAAAGTGGCCCTGCAGTACAAGGTTAAACCGCTTGCTGCGCCACCTGGTGGAAAATAGTGGAGTTAGTGTTCCTATCTCGAAACGGTTCTAGAGAAAAAAAGTGAATTAGAAAGTTGAAGATTATCATCGATTTAGTACAAAAAGACAGTTTAGACATTCATGCTAGCGTTTCTATCTCGGAAACGGTTCAAGACAGGGGAAAAAAGGGAATTATAAAATTGCTGAGCAAGAGCATCATCGATTTAGTACGAAAAGATAGTTTTGACATTAATGCTAAAAGTACAAGGCTAAAAACGTGCCTTTTTTGTTCGCAATTTCTTACTCTATTCACACTTGAGCTACATTGCTCACGTTGTAGCGTAGCTAATGAGACATACGCTATATAGTTCAAAATACGGTTACTTGATACTTTTTGCTTTGTTGTAGAGATCTTGGTCTGAAGTAGGTCCCATTATAACATCTTTACAATCTAAAGAAAATAAAGCGCCATCTGGTGAAAAACAGCGGCATTAGCGCTCCTATTTCAAAAACGGTTCAAGATGGGAGAAAAGTTAATTACGAAGTTGTAGAGTATCATCGATTTACTACGAAAAGACAGTTTTTAGACATTATTGCTAAAAATAGAACGCTTAAAACGTGCAATTGTTTGTTCGCAATTTCCTACACTGTGCACACTTAAACTACGTTGCACACTTTACAGCGTAGCGGATGACACGTATACTCTATGGTTCAAAGTACTGTTATTGTAAGCGGTCACATCGATTAGCGCAAAGTCGTTTTCAACCAGCATCAGAAAGGAGGGTGTTCTTAATTCTTGCTATGTGTTTTTGTTGGTGTTTGTAAGCTTATAACTTCGTAAGAAATGCTCTAATTAACCGACTTCAAAAAGGAGGAGGTTCTCAATTCAAAGCGTATGTTTTTTGTTTTTGTTTTTGTTTGTTAGCTCATAACTTCTGAACGGATGATCCGATTTTGATACTTTTTGTTTTATTGTAAAGGACTTGGTCTGAAATAGGTCCCATTGTAAGATCTTTACGATCAAAAGAAAATACAGGGGGCCCAAAAAAGTCAGTCCCGACTCTTTTAACTGCTGAACAGCTGCAGCTATAGTCATAAAAGTGGTATGTAGGTACAGTAAAGTGGACATGTGCTACGCGATTCAACCGCCTAAAGCGCCACCTGGTGGAAAAGAGTGGAGTTAGCGATCCTATCTCGGAAAGGTTTCAAGACAGGGAAAAAAAGTGAATTATAAAATTGCAGAGCATCATCGATGTAGTACGCAAAGATAGTTTAGACATTAATGCTAAAAACAGAACGCTTAAAACGTGCATTTGTTTGTTCACAATTTCCTATTTTGTGCACACTTGAAAAACATTGCATATGTTGTAGCGTAGCGGGCGACATTTTATGCTATGTAAAATTCAAAGTATGGTTATTGTAAGCGGTCACATCGATTAACGCATAGGCGTTTTAAGCCGACTTCATAAAGGAAGAGGTTCTCAATACAAACCATGTTTCTCGTTGTTGTTGTTGAAATTTGTTAGCTTATAACGAGGATTTAATTTAAATACTTTTTTTGTGTTCGTAATGATCTTGGCCTGAAATAAGTTTCATTAGGATTTTATTAAGATATAAACAAATTACAGGATACTCACAAAAGTCTGTTCTCACTCTAACTGCTGAACACAAGCAGCTATAATGGTAAAAGCAGTGTGTAAGTATCGACGTTGAAACTTCTGTCCATCAGCTGCAATGCATATTTTGCTCTTTGTTTGAACTTTACGCTGCGTAATTTCCAGCGCAGCGGGTGACACGTATTTACTGTAAAGTTCAACATATATGCCTAACAGAATTTTCGGTTACGAATACAGCGTATCCTTTCTTTACATTTCTAAAGACTTTTTAATTTAACGTATTTTCGTTCAATAGATAGTTTTTTGGTCATATCCAATAAAGGCAAGAAAAGTGACACAATTTAAAAATGCAGCATTTGAGAAAAATAAACTTAAAAATAACTTGACTAGAATAAAACTGGGACAACTGTCTCTCGAGTGGATAACTTTCTAGATGGAGTTGTAACTTTTTTGTTCACATTGGGTATATTTAATGTATTTTTCAGTGCCATAAACCATTTTTTGAGTAATGTCACTTTTCTTGGAAGTTGTGGTTTGTGAAACTTCCTTCGAACGTCTTCTGATGTTCTGCTATATGAATAAGTTTTCACTGAAAAGAGAAAAATAAAATCTTTTTGTAAAAAAAAGAGAACCGACTCCAAAAAGCAACTACTATTCAAACATTCAAACAACTAAAAAAAAAAAAAATAAAATAAAAAATAAATGGTATGAAATGAAACTGTAAATTGCGCCTAAAAGTATAAAATATTTTCCTTCGCCAAACAACCTATAACACTACAATTAATCATAACTTTTGAAGTCGGCGCAAAATTAAATAAAAATTGATACCTTTATTCAATACAAAAATCAAATCCTATTCAAAATACACGTCTCACATTGTTACCTGCAAAACGCAGCTGAAAACTACTTTGATTCAAGAAAACAAATAAGATTTCGTAAGCAGCAAAAACTGGCGAAGATGCTGGTATCTGACGTCCTTGGTGAACGAAAAATCGCAAAATTATCTGGCAAACATATTTAATTTCTTTGGGATATCATGATTATTTTAATAAGGTATATCAAGAGAGTAATCTTGAATATGAAACAACACATCGTACAATATATATTATGAAAATATACATCTTGCGTGTATATTTTTGCCTTATGTTTTTATCGACAAATTCAAAGGCCATCAAGGATGATCTAACTTCGTAGAAATATAAATACCGCATTGTGAAGATGTTCACTGTTCTATGTAGATGCTACTAATGGACCAATTGTATACAGTGATAAAATAATAAAGGAAACATGAAAATGGATCATTCGAGACAACAGCATTTGTTGCTACCAATCTAAAGACAAACCTGTAAAAACTAAATTTTATTTAATTTTGCGCCGACTTCAAAAGTTATGATTAATTGTAGTGTTATAGGTTGTTTGGCGAAGGAAAATATTTTATACTTTTAGGCGCAATTTACAGTTTCATTTCATACCATTTATTTTTTATTTTATTTTATTTTTTTAGTTGTTTGAATAGTAGTTGCTTTTTGGAGTCGGTTCTATTTTTTTTACAAAAAGATTTTATAAAGAATCTAATCAAAATTTCGTTACAAATAAGGTACCAAATGAAAGGGACATTTTTTCTGAATCCGTCGGTTTAATTAACTTATCGATCGGACAATTAGATTTTTTAAAATTAACTAAAGTATGAAAAGCTGGTTGCAACAACACACAGACAAACAGAAGAAAATCTCCCTTAGCCAATCAACTTGCGTCCAGCCACGTACTTACATGAAAAAACTCTCTTAGCCATTTATATAGAGAGAGATAGAGAATGTATTGGATTCATGAAAATTTTCTAACTCCAGTTTTCGATGGATTTACACGTTTTGGATGTCCTGAACACGATTTGATTGTTTTTAGAAAATCTATGTCTGTCTGTGTGTGTGTATCACAAATTTTGTAGACCCTAACATAGATTATTATTAAACTGTTATTGCATTTTTCTAAATTTTTAACATGGCAGTATAGGACAAAATTTCGTATAAATGTACATAAGGAGAGTTATTTTAATCCTGTGATTGTAAAATTAATATGAATTATTGATAATAGTAGTAGTTAACTAGGGAAAGAAAATTGTGCATGTGGGAGCATCGCTTCCCTCCCCCCCCCCCCCCAAAGGGAGTAAATTTTTAACATGGATATCTTTTGAAAGATATTGTCAATACCTTTAAAACGAATGGTTGAACTATAGATCTGTGATAATTTAAAACAAAGTTATCGATTTTTTTTATAACTCAAAATTAAGAAACCTTACATGCCTCTGACGATGGGAGGGGCCCCTTCCCGCAAGTACTAAGGCTTATTCCAAGAAGTATGTAAGGTTTCTTAAATTTTGAGTTATAATTTTGCTTCTTGTTTTTCGATAATTTGATTTTTTTATCTTTTAACGAAAAAAACTTGGAAAAAAATCTTATTTCTTCTGATTTGCAAAAAAATGACATCTTTCGGCTTTAGTGATAATATAATTCTGTCAGATAAAAATCGTCTGAATTTATAATGGAAAATAATTTGATAATTTAATAAATAATTTGTGTTGAATAAATTTTGTGTAAAATTATGTGAAAGTCATGTGTTAAGAATATCATACTAGTTTTCCATTAACATTCAAATTTTTGAGCCATTTTCCTAATCACTTCAACATCTTAACCAGGCATGCTCAAAACAAGAGTTTGAAGAATTTCTGACTTTAGAGAAAACCAACTTCCTTCAATTTTCATCTTTAGATCTTAAACTGTTGCAAATTGACGCCCATTAACATATACATCTCTAGATAATATTCCCCAAAGGTTCTCCACTGGATTCAGCTGAGGACTTAAAGATGTTCACGTTTAATTAAATGTATTTATTTTCATGCCGAAAGAAAATGAACTCTTTTTTTTTTTTGGCAACAATTAATTATTGCTAATATTTAAATGGCTTATTAAAATCTATGTCATATAATAAAGTAATAATTTGCAATTAAAAAAAAAATTGTGATTATAAATTGAGATAAAAACCAAAAACTACCCTATCTCTCAAGTTGGACCAAACTGCACGCAGTGTGCAAAATTTCATTAAAATCGGTTCATTAGTTTAGGAGTTTATCGCGGACAAACATCGTGACACAACATTTATATACGTATATAGAGATATTAAATTCATGACCTATTTAAAGTTTTTTAAGTATTTTATTAATTTTATTACATCAATGCATATTTGCATAATTTATGTCGTCTTTCTTACTCGTTTAATTCGCTCTTAAATCCAAAAAAAAAAGTTGTGTTTAAACTTTTGGGACGCACTTTATACACTTCTCACAGAGTTTATTGATATTTGGAAAGTTGTAGTACAGTAGAACGGGTATGGGTTACTTTACCTGCAGTTCATCAATGATGGTTGTGATTTACAACGTTAAGCACATAAGAATCAAGTATTTTGTAGAATAAATTTTATCCAAATATTCTGCGGAATATCTGTGTAATAAATAAGTTTTTAGGTAATGTTTAAAAAAGTTTATGATACCTCTACAAAAATGAAGTAGTGTGAGATTATATCGGGGATTCTTTGACTTTTCTTAAATTTTGATAAATTTTCAGATTTTTATGTACTAATGACCTGAACAATCGCTTTTCATTTGCTATATTCATATTTCTTTATAGAAAATATGGTATGTTATATATATTTTCTCTTTTTTAATAAATTCATCAAATTCATGGAACATATTCCAAAAGTCAAATTATTATTATTCTGTTTTATTTGATTTTTTATTCATTTCTCACTCTCATCTCTGTTATATTCATGTGCTTGATTTTTACTTACAGGCAATTTTCCAGGATGCCTTTAGTGGGATCTTCAGTGCTGAGCCATTACGCCAATAACACAACTCCGATGATCAATCACCAGTTGAGGCTGCCTTTTGTTGTATCGAATTTCGAGCAAGTGAGAACAAAAATTCGCAAGCATTTCTATCGTCCCAGTGAGAGATTACGTGTCATCAAACATGGCTGGGAAACACGATTAAAGACTCCCGGTGGCCGTGCCATTATCATGAGACGGATATTAAAAGGAAGATTTGTTTTAACTCATTAAAGATTTATCATAAGGATCATAAGCATATGTATCATGAGAATGATACGCATAAAGATACGTCATGCATATAATAGTATGAAATAAATAGATTTAATTTAATTACTTTGTCTTGAGTTTGTTTTTAAGATGGATGTTAGCCTTTCTTGTGTTTACTTTGTCGTTACAATAAAATACACCGTTGATTTCTTTATATTAAATAAAAAACTTTGTTAGAAAATACGAAAAAGCTCATAATGTCTGTCTCCGGCCGAAATAATTAACCCCTTAACGTGCGCTGTCCTCGCTGTGAGGACGCAAAATTTAAGATCCAGCTGCAAAAATTCATCCCGGAAATTTTTTAGCAAAAATTTACGTTTATAACATAGCAGAAAAGGTTGGTTTTTTTAACCTTAAAATTTAAAATTTCGTTTAGTTTAAATTAGTTCATGAATTCCGGTGGCAGTGTAATTTAAATGATCGGAATAGTCTTGCGCCGCAAAGGGTTAAATATAAATCTTCGTGCAAGGGGGGGGCACGTTGCTGTTTTTATGCTGCACGTGCCTACTCCTCCCCCCCCTCCCCGCCAAATAAAGGGTCGGGATTAATTATTTCAACCTGAGACAGTTGTTCACTATTGCAAATTAACAGTCCAAAACATAAATTACCTTATTTATTTTAATAATAAAATCTCAAGTTTTCTGAAACCAAAGCTGAAACTTATGTCATAACTAAAACAATGGATTTGCAGAAAATAAAATTTTATCCATAGTTTCCAATGCATGTTTCCATTTTAATTGCATAAAATAATAAAAAATAAAATCTTTTTGTAAAAAAATAGAACCGACTCCAAAAAGGAACTACTATTCCAACAACTAAAAATGAAAGAAAATTGGCAGAAAATGGAATTGTAAATTGCGCCTAAAAGTATAAAATAATTTCCTTCGCCAAACAACCTATAACACTACAATTAATCATAACTTTTGAAGTCGGCGCAAAATTAAATAAAATTTTATTAGTTTTTAAAGGTTTGTCTTTAGATCGGTAGCAACGAATGCTGTTTTCTCGAATGACCCATTTTCATGCTTCCTTTATTATTTTATCACTGTATACATTACTGGTCCATTAGTAGCATCTACAAAGAACAGTGAACATTCTTCACAATGCGGTATTTATGTTTCTACGAAGTTAGAGTTTCCTCTGCAAATTCGGTATATCATTGATAACTATGATCCTTGGTGGCTTTTGGATTTGGCGATCAAAACGTAAGGTAAAAATATACACGCAAGATGTATATTTTCATAATATATATTGTACGATGTGTTGTTTTATATTCTTGATTACTCTCTTGATATGCCTCATCAAAATAATCATGATATTCCAAAGAAATTAAATATGTTTGCCAGATAATTTTGCGATTTTTCTTTCACCAAGGACATCAGATACCAGCAACTTCGCCAACTTTTGCTGCTTACGAAATCTTATTTGTTTTCTTGAATCAAAGTAGTTTTCGGCTGAGGTTTGTAGGTAACAATGTGAGATGTGTATTTTGAATAGGATTTGATTTTGGTATTGAATAAAGGTATAAATTTTTATTTAATTTTGCGCCGACTTCAAAAGTTATGATTAATTGTAGTGTTATAGGTTGTTTGGCGAAGGAAATTATTTTATACTTTTAGGCGCAATTTACAATTCCATTTTCTGCCAATTTTCTTTCATTTTTAGTTGTTGGAATAGTAGTTCCTTTTTGGAGTCGGTTCTATTTTTTTACAAAAAGATTTTATTTTTCTCTTTTCAGTGAAAACTTATTAATATAGCAGTGCATCAGAAGATGTTCGACGGAAGTTTCACAAATCACAACTTCCAAGAAAAGTGACATTACTCAAAAAATGGTTTATGTCACTGAAAATTACAGGAAATGCACCCAATGTTATTCTGGTCAAGTTATTTTTAAGTTGATTTTTCTCAAATGCTGCATTTTTAAGTTGTGTTATTTATTCTTGCCTTTATCGGATATGAGCAAAAAACTATCTATTGAACGAACATACGTTAAATTAAAAAGTCTTTAGAAATGTAAAGAACGGATACGCTGTATTCGTAACCGAAAATTCTGTTAGGCATATATATTGAACTTTACAGTGAATACGTGCCACCCGCTGCGCTGGAAATTGCAAAGCGTAAAGTTCAAACAAAGAGCTAAATATGCATTGCAGCTGACGGACAAAAGTTTCAACATCGATACTTACATACCGCTTTTACCAGTGTAGCTGCATGCGTTCAGTAGTTAGAGTGAGAATAGACTTTTGTGAGTATCCTGTAATTTGTTTATATCTTAATGAAATCATAATGAAACCTATTTCAGGCGAAAATCATAACGACAACAACAACAAAAAAATTACAATTAAATCATCTCTTACGAAGTTATAAGCTAACAAATTTCAACAACAACAACGACAAACATGGTTTGTATTGAGAACCTCTTCCTTTATGAAGTCGGTTAAAAACGTCTATGCGTTAATCGATGTGACCGCTTACAATAACCATACTTTGAATTTTACATAGCATAAATGTCACCCTCTACGCTACAACATATGCAATGTCGTTCAAGTGTGAACAAAATAGGAAATTGTGAACAAACAAATGCACGTTTTAAGCTTTCTGTTTTAGCATTAATGTCTAAACTATCTATGCGTACTACATCGATGATGCTCTGCAATTTTATAATTCAATTTTTTCTCCTGTCTTGAAACGTTTCCGTAATAGAATCGCTAATTCCACTCTTTCCCACCAGGTGGCGCTTTAGGCGGTTGAATCACGTAGACCATGTTCACTTTACTGTACCTACATACCACTTTTATGACTATTGCTGCACCTGTTCAGCAGTTACAAGTGTCGGGACTGACTTTTTTGGGCACCCTGTATTCTCGTTTTATCGTAAAGATCTTACAAATCAGACTATTTCAGACCAAGACCTTTACAATAAAACAAAAAGTGTCAAAATCGGATGATCCGTTCAGAAGTTAAGAGCTAAGAAACAAAAACAAAAAAAACATACGCTTTGAATTGAGAATCTCCTCCTTTTTGAAGTCGGTTAATTAGAGCATCTCTTACGAAGTTATAAACTTACAAACAACAACAACAACACATAGCTCGAATTAAGAACAAACTCCTTTCTGTATTTTGTTCAAAACGACTTTGCACAAATCGATGTGACCGCTTACAGTAACAGTACTTTGAACCACAGACTATACGTGTCATCCGCTACTTTGCAAAGTGTGCAACGTAGTTCAAGTGTGCACAGTGTAGGAAATTGCGAACTAACAACTGCACATTTTAAGCGTTCAATAATGTCTAAAAACTGTCTTTTTGTAGTAAATCGATGATGCTCTACAACTTCGTAATTAACTTTTCTCCCATCTTGAACCGTTTTTGAGATAGGAGCGCTAATTCCGCTGTTTTTCACCAGATGGCGCTTTATTTTCTTTAGATTGTAAAGATGTTATAATGGGACCTACTTCAGACGAAGATCTCTACAACAAAACAAAAAGTATCAAGTAACCCTATGTTGGACTATATAGCGTACGTCTCACCAGCTACGCTACAACGTGAGCAACGTAACTCAAGTGTGTATAGTGTAAGAAATTGCGAACAAAAAAATGCACGTTTTTTGCCTTGTATTTTTAGCATCAATGTCAAAACTATCTTTTCGTACTAAATCGATGATGCTCTGCAATTTTATAATTCACTTTTCCCCCCTGTCTTGAACCGTTTCCGAGATAGGAACGTTAGCATGAATGTCTAAACTACCTTTTTGTACTAAATCGGTGATACTCTTCAGCTTTGTAATTCACTTTTTCTTTAGAACCGTTTTCGAGATAGGAACACTAACTTCGTTGTTTTCCACCAGGTGGCGCTGCAAGCGGTTTAACCTTGTACTGCATGGCCACTTTGCCATACTTACATACCATTTTTATCACTATAGCTGCAGCCGTTTAGCAGTTAAAAGAGTTGGGACTGATTTTTTTGGGCACCCTGTATTTTCTTTAGATCGTAAAAATATTACAATGGGACCTATTGCAGACCAAGACCTTTTCAACAAAACAAAAAGTATCAAAATCGGAGCATCCGTTCAGAAGTTATGAGCTAACAAACATAAAAAAAACATACGGTTTGAATTGAAAACCTTCCTTCTTTTTTGAAGTCGGTTAAAAAAGTTGATTTAATGGAAAAACTTACAGCATAATCATACACACGATGCGCTAATGAATTAGAGACCTTAAATTAATATTTTAGTGGACCAACTGCATATTGGACCTCTTTTTGTACAGCTCGTATTCGTGAAGGCATCGATTCTACAAGCTTTTGCGGTGAATATACGTCCAGATAATACCATGCGTTCGTTACAATGACTTTAAAATCCTGTAAATTGGATGGAAGAGTAGATTGCTGGTTGGATGCGCTTTTCCAACATGTCCCAAACATTTTCTGTTGCATTAAAATCTCAGTTTTGTGGCAGTCAGGTAAATTCTTGAAAGTCAAACTGATGTTCAATGGACCGACATTGAACGATTCTGCTGTTACGGTGTATATTTGCATTATCGTCCCTGAAGTATCCACCTCTTTCGGCGCAAAGACATAACGTTGCAGGATGTATTTAAGAGTCGTTTTTTTTAAAGTTGGACACTTTTGATAGTTGATATCTTCAATTTTCCGGAAACTTTCAGGATATGTTAGCAGTACTGTGATAAGAAAAAGTGAAATTTATTTTTTTCTGAATTTCATTTGTTTGACCTAGAGAGGGGGTCAAAACTTGAGGCCGTAAATAAATGGTGCCATTTTAATATCATTTTACTCCTAAAGCCATGAGTGACCCATGTCAATTTTTTTTAAATACGGATACTACTTGATACTAAGTACATTTTAGCATAAACAGTTTGGTGGGTCACTCATGTCTTTAAAGGCCAAGGTCATTCGAAAATGCAGTTTTCGTTGATTTTTTCCATGTTTTCAGTCTGAATATCTGCTAAGGCCATGAGTGCCCCATAGAAATAATTATGGGGTTAATTATACACCTTAGTACAGAACTTAAAAATATTTTAAAATGCATGGGTCACTCTTGGCTTTAGTAGATAAACGGTCTCAAAGTTGAAAATTTTCAAAAAGAGGTCAAATTTGATGGTAAATTACTCTATAAGCCATGAGTCAATAACTATGAGAGAGAGTTTTAATTATACCCTAGATGGTCTAGTTTTAGACCCAGGTTACAAACCTATAGGGCTTGCAAGATTTATATAGATATAATCTATTTTATATCGCCAATGTGTACCTGTTCTATGTAGTACAAAACGCTTCAGACCCAATTTTGTAATACATTAATGCTTGTTTAAAACTTCCCATTTTACATTACAGAGGTCAGCATCAAAATAAATATAAAATTATAAAATCTGGAGTGACTCCACTCGACTTTCCGAACATTGAGTAATTAACAGTTTTGTAGATAAAACCTATAAATGCTAGATTCACCAAAATGCTTATAGTTAGTGCAACAGTGATTTATAATATTCATATAAATTTTCAGCTCAATTGAATAAGACGTTTAGATGCTATCGCACTTTTAAAAATTTGGTCCCATACGCCATAATGATAAAGAATTTTTCTTTGTGACCCTGTAAAAAAATTGTAGATCAGTGTCTACAAAGCCTGGAGAAATTGACTGTGATAAAAATATCAACAGTACTGTAAATAATAAAGAACTAAAATCTGAACATTCAAACATTAAAAATACTAACTTATCTTTTTCTGAACAGGTTGTAAGAAGATCATCTAGAGTAAGAAAACCTCCCATCAGGTGGTATACAGAATTAAGGAGAGGAGAGTTGTGGTGTATTTCGCCATTGTATTCCTCTTTCAATCTATTGGACTTTTGGTAAGTGACGTCACGTAAATGTACATGTACCTGTAAACTGTATTGTCCAATCAGTGATCTGTTAATATCTCTTTACTTTTATCTCTGCTAAAACAGATCAGTCTTCAACATGTAGTCGTTCGTGTAACTTGTGTATTTCATCTGTAATTGTCGTAGTCATCTATTAAATTTTATGTGTTTAAAATGTATATTCCTCGTCATATCAATGTTATGGCTTACTTATAAATCTTCTCCTGCCCATAAAATACTATAGGTCACTCATGGCTTTAGGAGTAAAATAATATTGAAATGGCATTGAATTTATTTACGGCCTCAAACTTTGACCGCCTCTCTAGGTCTAACAAATGAAATTCAGAAAAAATAAATTTCACTTTTTCTTATCACAGTACTATTAACATATCCTGAAAGTTTTGGGAAAATTGAAAATGTCAACTATCACACCTCCATAGACTTTGTCCAGCTTTAAAAAAAATGGCTCTTAATCTCTCAATGTGTCCGGAAATTTCATGACTTTGTTTATCCTCAAGTAACATCAGGAGACCACTTTTATACCAGCAGAACATTTTCACACCATGATAACAAGTTTTGCTTATTTATACCGCTAGCGAGCCTTTGTAGAAACTCTAACAGGTTTCTAATTCATTGGTCTGTGATTGAGATAAAGAAAATAAAATTTTTTCTATGCTCTGCCTGGTTTTGGAAAAATCGTTCATTGATTCTTAATAAATAAAACAAAACAATTTCTATATTTAGAATAAATTATTGTTGTATGCGGAATTTTAATACGTCAGAGGAAAATATTACTAATAAATTAAATATGTAGAATTCTACTACGTTACAAAAAATTAATCTCTCTATATTAAAAGAAAGTTTCTGCCGCTGACGTCAATTTTTTTTGTCTGCGACTACATCTTCATGTAAATGGGAGCGTCCTCCGCATCATGAGAGGTATCAATGTTCCTTGGATACTCCAAGGAAGATATTTTTCTTGGTTAGAAATTTCTATCATCTTAACGAAGTTATCAATTAAAAACCTCATGTTGACGAAGTTACTCTTTTTGCCAACTTGTAAATAGTTTCTCTTATTACATTGTTTTTCTGTCAATAACGCCATTTTCCGCAGGGAAATTAAAAGGTAGTCAATAGTGTAAAAAAATAAAATTAAATGTCAAAGTTGCAATTGAAAGCAAAAAAAAAAAATTATCTACAAATAAATAAAAAGCGTTATCTTGGATATTTTCAATGAAGAAAATGAATTTAGAATTGTAATTAATCGTCTACAGACACTTTTTTTTCTACTTTTAAAAAATCAAATTTTTTGCTGGCAATTTCTTATGTTGTGTATCAATTTATATATATATATATATATATATACTAGCAGACCCAGACACGCGTTGCTGCGGCTAAGTAATACGTTGATAATTTGATAAGGTATATGGTATTTCCCCACAACTGGATTTGGCGATTTTTTTTTTTTTTTTTTTTTTTTTGCGCTTTTTTGAACGATAACGAAGTCGTTCTGGATTCTTTGCAATAAAATATGGTAACCTGCATGCTTTTATTTTAGATTTATGATTTAGCTTATGATTTTATCATTTATGATTTTTAGATTTATGATTTAGCCATAATCGCCAAATCCAGTTGTGGGGAAATACTATAGTTGTTACCCACAACTATAACTTATAATATAACTTCAGTAATTATATTCGGATAATTATAACTTCAGTATATCCCCACAGCTGATTTTGGCGATTTTTCTTTGGCGCCGTTTTGAACGATAACGATGTCGCTCTGGACTGTTTATGATATAATATGGCAGCCTATATGTTGTTTATTTTGGATTTATTATTTTATGTTTTTGATTTATGATTTAGATTATCATTTATGATTTAGCCATAATCGCCAACAAAAAATCGCCAAATATCGTTGTAGGGAGATACTGATTAATATATTACTGAAAAGATTAATATATTTTAACGAAGTGGTGAGAAGATTCTGAGTATGTTAAAATTTTAATAGTAAATTCAAGTTAATCAAGAAGGAAAGCATTGAGGATTAAGATAAGAAAATTGCTAGATTTTAAGATCGCATTTTCAGCAATAAATATGAGTCAAAATTTAATGCAAAATACATATATAAATCACAAATTTAATCAGAAACGTTAAATTGGTAAGTTATTAAAGAAAAAGTAAAGAAAAATAAGAGAAATAATTAATTAAAGTTTCGAACATCGATCATATAGATTAGCGTGACAAAACAAATAAACAGACTTAAACTCTTCGACTTTTAAATAAGTTTTAAATAAAGTTTTAAAATTTAATGTTAAATAAAACAGACTTTTAAATAAGTTTTAAAATATTGAAATGGTTACTTTTTATTTAGAACGTTATGTATAGATCACAAATTTCTTAAAGAAAACGAAGTGATACAGATTAGAATAATGCAACAAAAATTGAAAAAGCAAGGTTATGTCGTAAATAAATTTTTAACACACGTGTCACGTGAAATAAATTGTAGCATATACATAATGTATCTGATATAAGATATTAACATGTTGCAGCGGAATAAATTTCATATCTATCATCCTTGGCGGAAAAAAAATGATATCGCCAAATTATCTGGCGCACACATTTAATTCCTTTCAAAAATCATGGTTATTTTAACAACTTATATTAAGAGAGTAATGAATAATATGAAACAATATTTCGCACAATACATATTACAAAAATATACATCTAGCTTGTATATTTTCGTGTTACGTTTTTGATCGCCAAAAACGAAAAACTCCAAGGACGACAGAGCTTTGAAATTTAAAATTAAAATTTTGTGAATTTGACAGCAAAATAACTCAATCTAACGTATGCACATGATAAATAATGCATATCTATACAAAAATATGAGGATTAAAATCCGGAAATAATTTTCCTCGTTTTTTAATAATTTTTTACAAAAAATACAATGGGCGATTAACATAAGAAACCTTTTTCTTGATTTCACAGACGGTCAGTGACGTCACACTTCGCTTGTGTATAACTACATACTTTATCAATGCGAATAAAATCTTTTAAATTGATTATGACGTCAATTTTCGTGAGATGTATAATTTAACTTTTTATATTTTTTTAACGTTCATGTTTGATTAAATGTACTTACTTTTATGTCGAAAGAAAATGAACTCGTATTTTTTCTTTTTGGCAACAATTAAACTTATGGAACTCACAGATATTTTGGAGCAACTGTGACGAAGGTCTATAATTAACAAATAATTGCAATAAAACAATATTGTGACAATAAATTGAGATAAAAACTATCCTATCTCTCAAGTTGGACCAAACTGCACACAGTGTGCAAAATTTCATTAAAATCGGTTCCTTAGTTCAGGAGTTTACCCCGGACAAACATCATGACACGTAATTTATATATATATACAGATATATATATTATTTTTTTTTTTTTTGAGAATAATGAAATATTTAATGCCTATGCTTTTTACTATTGAATTTTTTAGTTAATTTACGACAGTGAAACCTCTCAAGTTGGATACCCCTCTAAGTTGGACGCTTTTTCTCGGAACGGAATGTATCCATTAACATTATGTCTAACCCCTATAAGTTAGACACCTCTCTAAGTTGGACACTTTTTCTTGGAACCGTAGGTGTCCAACTAAGAGAGGTTTTACTGCATAATACTCTTTATATATATTTCCAGTGTAGGGACAGGTAATAATTTTACAGATTCGAAAATATCTAATAAGAAATAAGTTTATTATTATTATTTTAATTTGGAAAAATCTCCTACAGCATCAATTTTTAATTCTCTCCGACCTACTTCTTAAAGTAACGCAGGATAAAATGTACTCAGTTCTCTATAAGAGTTTTAAGTGATGAATTTTTTTCTTCCAGTAATTAGAAATATGAAATGTATCATAGAAATATTAACTTCTATAATGTTAAAGTGTATCATTACGAAATTAGAACATGCTGTCATTTAATCAGTTTGATTTTGACTATAAAATACGCTGGCTAGCTACCAAAGTGCTTGGGCACTTCCGAACTTCGACGTTTTGTCAAAAATGTAGAAAACTTCTTAAGGAATTTTCTTGAAACTTTGGGAGTATAAAGAACATGTTATATCTCATATATTTCAGCAACAATTTTGTCCCGAAGAGGAAAAGGGGACCATTAAAAAAATAAACAAAAATCAAAATGTTTTGGATTACCATGTAAAAAAGTAATGCTTGAAATGCGTTTTGGCTGTAGCATGTGATTATGAGGATTCTTCTAATTATTTGTATAAATTTGTATGAGATTGCCACGTATATTCATGGAGATATAACGGTTTCTTTAAAAAATTGCCAAAACAATTCCACTTTTTTTCAATTTTTACTATTGGTTCACACTCTCCCTATATATATCTTGTACAAATCTTGCAATCGATTTTTAACTAACTTCCCGACTAGCTAGAAATTTGAAACTTTCAGGATTGCTCAGAATACGGTGACAACATAATACTTCGCAGTCCGATTTTCGAATTTTTTATTAGTTTTCTTATAATTAATTAAAATATGAAAATAATAACATCCTTGTTACGGAATTCTCTCCACCAGGGGTCGCTGTGTGTCAAGACACGGCGATACATGTACTGTTTTTAGTTAGTGTGTGGCAGGCATTTGGTATGGAATGGAAGGATCTAAATAGGAGATCCTAAATATGTTAAATTGTAGTATGTGTAAATAATTGTAAAGAACATGTAAATAAGTCATTAAATCTTAGTTAAGAAAGATGAATGTTATTTTGCACCTGACATATTTCTATCACTGAATCATCGGTCAAATTTGGTGCATCGGTGGTTCAGTGGTAGAATGCTCGCCTGTGGTTTTTAATTTTAAATAATTCGCTAATTTTTCACTAATAAATGATCTCGAACTTCCACAATCAAACATTAATCTAGATAAGCAAGATTTATTTTCCGATTTAGCAATAACAGTGCAAGTTTGCAAATAAACATTTTTAGAACAATTTGTATTTACATTACATTGAGAAATAGAAGAAATAACTTCAGAAACATTAGAGTTATCCCGTTCATTTTCGTTTTCATTATAATTTAAACTACGTGAATTTTTACAATTTTCTCTATTGCGCTCTATACCGATAAATTCGAGGATTTATAATTTTTTCTACAAACTGACTCGAGATGAAACTTTATCAGTTTATTCTTTTGGAATGAAATGCCCAACGGATAAAATTTATCGAGTTGTTGAAGTAACATTGGAAAGTACAAATTCTTCTTTTCAAAAAACTCAGGAATTGTTTGTTTCTCGAACTATAACGGGCGCTACTGTGAAATATCCTGATTCAAAAATAAAGGATTTAATGCAGAAACGGAATTTGAAGTTGGCTGATTCAGATAGCTCGGATAACAATATTAACATCCTCTTAGGGGCCGATGTTTGTTGGGAATTAATTTATAGGGAAAGGGTACCTATAAATAAACATTTGTCAGCTTTGAATAGTGCATTTGGATGGCTGATTATTGGATCAGACGATAATGAAAGTAGTTGTTCTGAAAACATGATTATTGTAAATAATGCTATTTTAAATGATATAAGATTATTTTGGGAAATTGAAGAATTTCCGAATGAAACCAAAAATCTATCGGAAAAGGATAATCAGTTAATTAAGGATTTTGAGGATTCTTTAAAATTTAATGGGGAACGGTATGTGTGTAGATTAATGTGGAAAGATAATACAGGACCTCCCTTAGAATTGGACTCTAATTATGAGGTCGCGAGCAAACGTTTCAATTCATTAAAATTTAAATTGAATAAAAATTCTGAATTTTTTTATCAGTATAAGGAAATTGTATCGGATCAATTGAAATGTAATATTGTAGGAAAATGTACTGACGAGGATAGGAATTCAGGTTATTATATGCCCCACAGAGCAGTAATAAGGGATGACAAAGAAACTACTCGCGTTCGGATGGTTTATGATTGCAGCTCTAAAGCAAATGAAAATAAATATTCGTTAAATGATTCTCTTCAATCGGGAGTTAATCTATATCCAAATTTATTGGATGTTATACTTAAATTTCGGGAAAATCAAGTTGCATTTTGCGGAGATCTAGAGAAAGCTTTCCTTATGATTGAAATTGCGGAAGAGGATAGAGAATATCTAAAATTTTTGTGGTTTCCGGACGAGCGCGATAATCCGGTACAGACACTTCAACTTAATCGTTTACCCTTTGGGTTAACGACGTCTCCATTTGCGCTAGCTTGCGTTTTGAAATTTCACATTGGGAAATATAAAGATGATTATCCTAATTGTTATGAAATGTTAAATTATTTATATGTTGACGACTTGTACAGTGGAGCTAAAACTGCGCAGGATGCTTATGAGTTAACCTCTTTGGCAATAGAAATATTACGCGCTGCTGGATTTAAACTCGGGAAATTAAAAACTAATTATGATGAGTTGAAACAACTTTGGTGTGAAAACGGGTATGAGAAAAATATGGATTTCGGGCAAGGAGAAGGATTTTTGGGATTAAAGTGGGATCCAAGTGAGGATAAAATTAAATTAGATTTAAGGGATGTTGGGGATTCCTTGGAATTTGAAATCACCAAACGACATGTATTGAGAATAATTTCTAAGATATTCGATCCTTGTGGGCTAATTAGTCCATTTATAATAAGAGTTAAAATTCTTATTCAAGAAATGTGGGAAAGAGGTCTACTATGGGATGAAAACTTACCACATGACTTAGAAAAAAAGTGGAGATCATGGTGTTCTGAACTTTCTGAATTAGAAAATTTTAGCATCGAACGTAAACTTTTTTCAATGGAAAATGTTAATGAAATATCGCTTCATGTTTTTGTTGATGCCAGTCCTAAAGCGTATGGAGCTGTAGCGTGTTTTCGATATTTAACAAGTGAAGGAAAAATTAACATAAGTTTTGTGATTTCAAAAAGTAAAGTTGCTCCTCTAAAAAGTTTAACTTTAGCTAGATTAGAATTAATGGCAGCACTTGTAGGTGCTCGTTTAGGAAATTACATTCAAAGCATTTTTCCAGCCATTACTCAAAAAATACATTTCTGGAGTGACTCAAAAATTGTTCTTCATTGGTTAAAAAATTCATCCAAGGTTTGGAAACCATTTGTAGCCAACAGAGGGGCTCAAGTGCAATCACTTTCCCTTCCTGAATGCTAGAATTTTTGTAGTGGATCAGAGAACCCTGCAGATCTCACTACTAGAGGAGAATCAGCGAAAAATATTATTTCGAGTTCCTTGTGGTGGACGGGCCCTCCTTGGTTGTCTCAACCCCGTTCACTTATGCCTGATACAATTTACATTCGCCAACCAGATGACAGTAATGTTGAACAATTAATTTCTAAAGAGCTACGAGGTGTAGCAGTAAATACTGTCTGTTCTACTAATCATTATTCTCTCTTAAAGATCATTGAAGTAAATAAATACAGTAACCTTTCTCGACTTTTGCGAGTGACAGCTTGGGTAAAAAGGTTTGCCCACAATGCCAATCCTGGTCACGGCACCAAATGCCGGGGACCTATATGTGCTTCAGAACTTAAGGAAGCCTTTGACTCTTGGATCAAGACAATTCAACATGAGCATTTTGGGAATGAAATTCAGCAACTTCTCTCCCAGGGTACTGTAAATAAAAACTCACGAATTTACAATTTGAATTGCGAACTTAACAAAAATAACTTTTTGTGTTTGAAAGGACGCTTGCAATTTTCAAGTAATGATGAGCAGGCCAAACACCCCCTGCTGCTTCCTAACAATGATAAATTCGTTGAATTACTCATCTTTGATGCTGATATAAAAATGGGCCATTTGGGTGTAGATGCTACTTTAACTCACCTAAGAGAACGATTCTGGATTCTTAAATGTAGACAGTTCGTAAAAAGAGTCCTAAAAAACTGTTTGATCTGTAGACGTTTTTCAGTGAAAGCTGGTATTCAGGTGGTAGCTCCTCTACCTCCTGACAGAATTCAGGAACATCCCCCTTTTGATGTTTCTGGTATAGACTTTGCTGGACCCTTTTTTACTATTGACTGTAAAAAATGTTATTTACTTATTTTTACCTGTGCAGTTACAAGCAGGCCCTGACTAACGGCAGGGCATACGGGGCAAATGCCCTGGGCCCCCCCTAGAGGCGTATGCAGAAATTCTGCAACCTAAAGAGCTCTTATGCCACTGCAAGGGGGCCCCCCAGAATAGGCTTGCCCCGGGGCTCCAGGTAGTCTAAGTCGGGCCCTGGTTACAAGAGCTGTACATTTGGAATTAGTTGTTGATATGAGTACAGATTCATTTTTATTAGGTTTAAGACGTTTTATTTCTCGTAGAGGGTTATGTTCAGTTATATATTCTGATAATGCTAAAGCCTTTAAAAGGGCAAAAGGTGAACTGAAAAAATTATGGAGTCAAATTGATAACCCTGAGGTAAAAAACTTGTTTGCCTCTAAAGGTATAGAATGGAAATTTATCGTTGAAAGGAGTCCTTGGTGGGGAGGCTTCTGGGAAAGGCAGCTATACGTACAATTAAAACTTGTTTAAAGAAAATTATTGGTAAATCTTCTCTTTCTCTTAAAGAATTAGAAACAGTTTTTCTAGAAATTGAGACAATGATTAATTCTAGACCTATTACGTATCTGTATAGTGAGCCATCAGAACCTTCCCCACTCACTTCTTCTCACTTTCTAGTTGGAAAAAGATTAATTTCTTTACCTGTAACTAAGGTTAAAAAAGACGAATTAATTGTAAGCAGAAATTCTTTGGTAAAAAGATATAAATATCAGCAAACTCTTTTAACTCATTTTTGGAACAGGTGGAGAAAAGAGTATTTGCTTAATCTTAGATCTGCTTATATATCTCCACAACCAGGTAAGATTTCATCATTCAAGGTAAATGATGTGGTTTTAATTAATGATGAGCGCTATCCTAGAAACATATGGATGATG
Source organism: Salticus scenicus (assembly GCA_963930645.1). Lineage (NCBI taxonomy): Eukaryota > Metazoa > Arthropoda > Arachnida > Araneae > Salticidae > Salticus > Salticus scenicus. Next base: position 354,733,030 of record OZ005650.1, on the reverse strand, counting down.
GGTAGAATTTTAAATGTATATCCAGGACGAGATGGTAAAATTCGTTCTCTTCTTATCAAAACCCCTAAAGGTAACATTAAGCGCTCAGTTCAACTTGTATATAATTTAGAAATTAATCCTTAATAATAAACTGAATAAGTAAAAATTGTTATCATATGTATAATGTTGATTGTTATTTATGTATATATTGCTATTTGATTACTGAAAAATTTATTTAGATTGTTTGAATATTATTTGTAAATTTCTGTTAATGCTTAACATTATATTTTTCTTATTTTTAACTGATAGTAATTTAGATGTTCAAATTATTTTTCAATATGTGGATTTAATAATTGATTATGTTATGATTGTAATTTTTTTTGGAAATTTGGTGAACTCATGTGAGTTCGGTGGGGAGTGTTACGGAATTCTCTCCACCAGGGGTCGCTGTGTGTCAAGACACGGCGATACATGTACTGTTTTTAGTTAGTGTGTGGCAGGCATCTGGTATGGAATGGAAGGATCTAAATAGGAGATCCTAAATATGTTAAATTGTAGTATATGTAAATAATTGTAAATTACATGTAAATAAGTCATTAAATCTTAGTTAAGAAAGATGAATGTTATTTTGCACCTGACATATTTCTATCACTGAATCATCGGTCAAAATCCTAATAGCGTTAAAATAGCCATTAAAATATTAGCTATAATTTAATTGTTGCCAAAAAAAATTTACGAGTTCATTTTCTTTCGACATGAAAATAAATACATTTAATTAAACGTGAACATTAAAAAATTATAGGAAGTTAAATTATGCATCTCACAAAAATTGACGTCATTATCACTTTAAAAATTTTATGCACATTGATAAGAGCTCTATGTATGAATCTTATAATTATTTTTATTTCATTTTGCACTCGCGCTTTTTATTTCCTAATTCAAAATTATTGAAACAAAACTTTTTCGATAGTGTTTGTAAGTAGGAATTGACTTTAAAAATATTTCTTTTATATTACTTGTTTCACTATAATACGTGGAGTATTAAACCCCATGCAATGCCGTTTTCAGAAAACCTGGCATACTAAATTAGGCACAGCATACTAAAATGAGAATGCAAAAATGTTAATTATATTACGAAATACGAGCATTTTTACTATATAACCTTTTACTATGCATGCCAAGCTGTTAATAAATTTCATTTGCATAATTTAATAGACAAAAGTATTGAGCTACTTATATGAAAACCCCAAACAAATATCGTGTAAATTCAAAAAGTTGTGAGAGGTAGAATGAACAGAAATTCTGTTTCTCTCAAAATAAAAGCTAAATTATAAAGGGTTTTACTCACATATTTATTTTAATTCAATCAATGCCCAATGGTAATACAGTGTTTGCTGATTGTAAGCAAATATTTGGGGGTTTTAATTTATAGAATATTTTAAAGTTTAAATGGAAACAAGGCATTCTTGTCTAATTTAAATAAAATCGTCCGATTTAAATACATAAAAGATACGGATGTGGGGGGGGGGGGGGGAGTGTTTGTCCTAAAGGAATATAGCCGATGACACCAGTTATATGTAATCAGAAGTTCCTTTTCTTTCTTTCTTTTATTTTTTTCTTTCCCCTTCTCTCTCTTCTACACTGTAAAATATTTCTGAAATGTTTGTACAGAGTCAATGTCAATGTACAGTACTTTTCAGATAAAAACTAGTTTGTTGTGGCCATCACAAAACTTTCTTCTATATTTTTCCATACATATTCATGCAACACAAATTACACTGCTTGGCATGAAAATTGCCTCTGATACCATTTCAGCATATTCTTATGTAAAATGACCTCCTGAATCCGAATATGACGCCCATTTTCCCTATCACCCATCGTTTTTTAGGAATTGCCCCTATTTTTTATCATTTTTCGGTGATTTTATGGCTATAAGTTTGATTTTTAGGAGGGGGGAGGATTATTTTAACCGTTAAATACCTTCTGAGGGGCTACAGAGTTGTAAAATTCTAAAACATGGGCATTTGCGACAAGGGAAAAACTTTGGGGGGGGGGGGGGAATTTGCCACTGAAATTATGTATTGCATATCTTATATTTTTTTAATCTGTTATTAATGTTATTTTTTAAACTTTACATTTTTTTGGTTTTAGGTGTTAAATTAATTATTTTTCATTCTTCAAATCAAATTCATGGTCATAAAATTATAGAACAGGGAAAGAAATTGAGGGAGGCGGGTGGTGTATCTAGAAAACGGTGGGTGACTGGGCAAAATGGGAGTCATAATCGGATTCAAGAGGTCATTTTACATAAGAATCATAAAGAATAGTATCAAATCTCGATTTTTTTTTTTTTTTTTTTTTTTTTTTTTTGCAGAGCAGTGATATTTATTACTTTTTTCTATTATGTGAAATGTCCAACGAAAGTGATTTCCCCGTTCTCTGTAAAATTTGCAATATAGCAGTGCTACCTATCGGCCTATATGCACCCAAACTGAATCAACACAATGGCATTTTCACCTATCAAGTTTTGTTCGATTATACGCAATAGAACCTGAGATATAGCCTTCCCTTAAATTGTGCAAATCACAGTATAGCAGAGTCACCTATTGAGCGACTGGTATCAAAAGTTGATAGGCACTAATTTATATCAAAATGAATCTTTTAAATTTGTGTGTAGTTCTGTGGAATAATTCCTGAGGTGCACCCCTGCAATGGCAGAAATCGCTGTATAACAGCGCCACCTTTTGAGCTATTGGCACCAAATGTTGATAAACACTAATATATGTCAAGGGGCAACTACATATGAATTTACATGCAATTCTGAGTAGTAGTTCCTTAGATATAACTTTCCTAGAAATTGCGAAAATCGCTGTATAGCATCGCCAACCATTGAGCGATCGGCTCCAAAAGTTGATAGGTACTAATTCATGTCAAGGTGCAACTACATATAAATTTATATACAATTCTGAGCAATAATTCCTGAGATACAGTTGGAACAAAATTTTTGTCACAAACAGATATTTTCTGAAAATGGACAAATCGTGTTCTGGACCTCTCAAAACGTGTAAATAAAACCAGAAGCCGAAAATCTTTACGAATCTAATATTTTCTTCTATTGAATACAAAAAAAAAAAAAAAAAAAAAAAAAAAAAAGTTATAAATAAACAAGATTCTCAATCTATATTCTGTGTATATATATATATATATACTAGCAGGCTTTACCCGCTTCGATAGACACTGTATTTAAAGGATTTCTTTTTAATTGAATAATTGAAACGTTTAAATAAATATATTTCGATTGTCAACTATTTTCGTCACAGCCTTAGTATGAGACCGCCTTGGCAATATCAAACATTTTTTGAACTTCTCGAATCTGTACAACCAAACTATCATTAAAACGAATATTCTCGAAAACAGTCCAATAGTAGTGTTAATTCTTCGAATATTCTGAAAACAGTTGAAACTGTTACTTGGACAGTAAAAGTCACTATTCGATGAATGTTCTGGAACAGTCCAAAAACTAGTCACTTGTTCCACAGGCGTAAAGCAAATAATATCAAATACACTCCAGAGCAGAAATTTTCGCTAGCTCACAAAAAATGTCCAGTCGCTTAGAGCTCAATCCCTAAAGTGCAAACACTCAGAATAGGTCTCTGAATAACTCAGAATCGCAGTGACTACATACTCTCTCAGAAATAAACTCACTCCTATTTATAACTTTTGGCGTTGGGGCTTGGCGATGATTCCATCGAGAATACCACGGAAAGCTCGAGATCTATGTTCCCGTGTGTCGAAGAGCTTCGAAACTTCGGGAACCCTAAACTACAATTTTTCACCAAATTTGGTCGCTCACTCGCCAAGTTTGTCGCCAAAGCTGACCTCACTGGAAGTGAATGAACTGTCCTTTTATTTTCACTTTGCCTGTAAAACTACTTTCATTGCAACGGTACAACTGACGCAGGAAAAAGACTTAATCCCTTGTAACCAGGCCCTGACTTACGGCAGGGCATACGGGGCAAATGCCCTGGGCCCCCCTTCTTGAAGGGGCCCCCCTACAGGCGTATGCAGAAATTCTGCAACCTAAAGACCTCTTATGCCAATGCAAGGGGGCCCCCCAGAATAGGCTTGCCCCGGGGCTCCAGGTAGTCTAAGTCGGGCCCTGCTTGTAACAATATGCTATGTGCAGTTTCTGCCGTATTTTAGACAACTAATGTTTCTATGGTTATATATATTTCCCATTAAACATATTTATATTTTGTTATTTAATTAATAGCCGCCTTCAGCGACCAGCTGATTCACGATCCTTGAAAAATCCGACTTTACGAAACTCTCGCTCGCTGTCGCCTGAGGCGCCTTTTTTCCGTTTCAGGTCCTACAACAGCTTATTGACATATTAGTGCAAATAACTTTATTGAAAAATTTAACCGTAATAAATTACCGCTCTGTGGCGCCCTCTTCCCGTTTCAATATCTGGAACAGCCTGTTCGCTCACCGTGTTATGATCTTTGAAAATTGTGACAGCAAAGTCCCGGTTGGGGGCCGCCTTACCACCATTTTAGAACTTTATGGTTAGTTAATAGGGGTTGGTTTATACAAATAATAATAATAATAATAATAAATCTGTAAACGACATCATGGTACTTTTATTATAGCTCCCCTTGGCGACTTTTTATTTTTTAATAGAATAAAAAGGATCTCGCCAACATAGCGGCAAAAAATTTAAAAGTCGCCATTGGGGTCCTTTATTAAAGCTATCTTGCCAGGGGAAATATGAAAACTAAGTCGACAAACATGAATTTTATTTTGGAACTTTTCTTTAAATGATTTAGTTTAAGTATCATTAGCATTTCATCCCACAAAAACTAATAATAATTTGGTTCTGGTGAATTAAAATTTTAATTGGATGAAATTGGTATAAGACTTATCAGTTTAAATTTTATAGGTGAAAAAAAAAAAAAAAGAAAGGAAAGAAAGAAAGTGCGAAAAATTCGCATGGGTTTGCTAGTCCAAAGTGAAAGCTTTCACGACGCTGGTGCGTTGGCTCCGAGGAGTGATCTAGTAGGGCCGTGGCTAGTCTAAAAGTATATTAATTACTAGCAAACCCTTGCGGATTTTTTGCAGTTTCTTTCTTCCTCCCCCCCCCCCCCCCCACACACACACACTTTTTCTTTTTTTTTTTTTTAACCTTTAAAATTTGAAACTTTTAATTCCTATACCAATTTCACCACCCAATATAAATTTTGATCATCAGAAGCCAAATTATTATATATATATGTATATATATATATATATATATATATATATATATTGGGGGGGGGGGGATGAAACGCTAGTGATAGTTAACCCAGAATCATTCAAAGAAAAATTTCAAAATAAAATTCATGTTTGACGATTCAGTTTTCATACAGTTTTCCCAGGAAAGACAGCTTTAGTACAGGACCCCTATGACAACTTTTAAATTTTTACCGCCATGTCTGCATTGCCTTCTAATTTATTCATTTTGGCATATTTTTTTGTAAAAAAAAAAAAAAAAAAAAAAAAAAAAATTAGTACCTATTTTGATTATACTTCTTATTCTTGCGTTTTTTAGTCAATTTATGACACAAAGGTCATATTTTGTTTGTATCTTTAAAGTATTGCGAGGTTTAAAACGACGCTTGCAAACATTGTAAAGATGCAAATTTTAAAAATAACTTTTTTTATAAAATTATCTCATCTGACAAATGTAATCTTTTTTTTTTTTTTTAAATTAAATCACTGAACTGAGTCCGCGTGCTTAAATATTGCTTATGTATTTTTATTTTATTTTATTTTATTTTATCCTTGCGTATTTTATTGTCATTATCGTATCGTTTCTACAAAATATAATCGAAATTGGTCCCCGTTAGAGAAATATTATATAGACTAGCAAACCCGTGCGAAATTTTCGCACTTTATTTATTTATTTATTTTTTATTTTTATTTATTTATTTATTTTTTTTTTTTACCTTTAAAATTTGAAACTTATAAATATTTTACCAATTTCACAACCTAATTAAAATTTTAATTTACCAGAAGCCAAATTATTATTATAACCAAATAAATATTGTGCAATAGTGAAACCAAAATCATTCAAAGAAAAGTTTCAAAATAAAATTCATGGTTGACGACTCAGTTTTCATACTTCCGCAGGCAGTACAGCTTTAGTAAAGGACCCCCATGACTCCTTTTAAATTTTTATCGCCAAGTATACAATGACATTTTATTTAATTTGGCGTAAATTTTTGTTAAAAAAAAAAAAAAAATCAAATTTTTATTATACTTTTTTATGATTGCGTTTTTTAGTCAATTTATGATAATAATTCAGATTTTGTTTATATCTTTAAAATATTGCTAGGCTTAAAATGACGCTTGCAAAGATTCTGAAGAAATAACTTTTAAAAATATATTTTCCATAAAATAATGTCATCACACAAATGTCATCATGTTATCGAATTAGATCATTGAGCTGAATCCGCGTGCTTAAATATTGTGCACTGTTAAATATTTTTTTATCCTCGCGTTTTTTTATGTACAGAATCAAATCTAATATTTGATAAATTCTTATTAATCACGTGAAAATAATGTCGAAAAAAAAAAAAAAAAAAAAAAAAAATGAACCGTAAAACTTTTTTGACAACAATTAAATTTAAAAGAAATAATTAAATGGCTGATTAATTTAATGGCTAATTAATGGTTGACATTTTAATTAATATCTCAGCAACTAATTAAAAATTTTAAATTCTGTCTTCAGGAGCCCCTCGGAAAGGCTCCTGAGCATCCGTATGTCAGATTTTTGTGCTTTTGCGTTCAATAGGGGATGAACGTATTGTAGAACAGGCAGACAGACACACATACATGCATACAGACAAAGCTTTCCTTTTATTATTATAGATTAATTTCAATTAATCAAATATTTCTGCCTGACAGCGTGCAAGTGCAGTCACACACAGCAGCTCATTTATTTGTGAACGTAGCGTAGTGATTGGTATATATATATAAAAAAAATAAGTAAACATTATCGTGCTACACAACTTTATAAAATCTCTCCCTTAGCGGCTTTTGAATTTTTGTCGTCATATTAGCGATGGATTTTTTTTTTTTTTTTAACTGCATTTTTTTTTTTTTTTTTTCTATGAAATTATCTACTCAGATAAAAATGGATCATTTATGTGACTACTATTTCGGTTTAATTTTTTTTTTTTTTTCTTTTTGTATAATTTTATAATTTATTTAAAGTAGTAAAAAAACGCTAGGCAGTCGAATGGGACGTCATAGGCATTTTTTTTTTTTTTAAATAAGAACTTGACAGTAAAAACATAAAAAATAGTAGTTAAAAAAAATAGTACAACATATATTAACTCCGTAAACTATATTAGCCCTTTATCAATGTGTATAAAAAGAAATTTTTTAAAGTGATAATGACGTCAATTTTTGTGAGATGCATAATTTATTTTTTTATAATTTTTATTGTTCACGTTTAAGTAAATGTATTTATTTTCCTGTCGAAAAAAAAAATGCTGGGCAAAATGGGAGTCATAATCGGATTCAAGAGGTCATTTTACATAAGAATCATAAAGTATCAAATCTCGATTTTTTTTTTTTTTTTTTTTTTTTTTTTTTTTTTTTTTGCAGAGCAGTGATATTTATTACTTTTTTCTATTATGTGAAATGTCCAACGAAAGTGATTTCCCCGTTCTCTGTAAAATTTGCAATATAGCAGTGCTACCTATCGGCCTATATGCACCCAAACTGAATCAACACAATGGCATTTTCACCTATCAAGTTTTGTTCGATTATACGCAATAGAACCTGAGATATAGCCTTCCCTTAAATTGTGCAAATCACAGTATAGCAGAGTCACCTATTGAGCGACTGGTATCAAAAGTTGATAGGCACTAATTTATATCAAAATGAATCTTTTAAATTTGTGTGTAGTTCTGTGGAATAATTCCTGAGGTGCACCCCTGCAATGGCAGAAATCGCTGTATAACAGCGCCACCTTTTGAGCTATTGGCACCAAATGTTGATAAACACTAATATATGTCAAGGGGCAACTACATATGAATTTACATGCAATTCTGAGTAGTAGTTCCTTAGATATAACTTTCCTAGAAATTGCGAAAATCGCTGTATAGCATCGCCAACCATTGAGCGATCGGCTCCAAAAGTTGATAGGTACTAATTCATGTCAAGGTGCAACTACATATAAATTTATATACAATTCTGAGCAATAATTCCTGAGATACAGTTGGAACAAAATTTTTGTCACAAACAGATATTTTCTGAAAATGGACAAATCGTGTTCTGGACCTCTCAAAACGTGTAAATAAAACCAGAAGCCGAAAATCTTTACGAATCTAATATTTTCTTCTATTGAATACGAAAAAAAAAAAAAAAAAAAAAAAAAAAGTTATAAATAAACAAGATTCTCAATCTATATTCTGTGTATATATATATATATATATACTAGCAGGCTTTACCCGCTTCGATAGACACTGTATTTAAAGGATTTCTTTTTAATTGAATAATTGAAACGTTTAAATAAATATATTTCGATTGTCAACTATTTTCGTCACAGCCTTAGTATGAGACCGCCTTGGCAATATCAAACATTTTTTGAACTTCTCGAATCTGTACAACCAAACTATCATTAAAACGAATATTCTCGAAAACAGTCCAATAGTAGTGTTAATTCTTCGAATATTCTGAAAACAGTTGAAACTGTTACTTGGACAGTAAAAGTCACTATTCGATGAATGTTCTGGAACAGTCCAAAAACTAGTCACTTGTTCCACAGGCGTAAAGCAAATAATATCAAATACACTCCAGAGCAGAAATTTTCGCTAGCTCACAAAAAATGTCCAGTCGCTTAGAGCTCAATCCCTAAAGTGCAAACACTCAGAATAGGTCTCTGAATAACTCAGAATCGCAGTGACTACATACTCTCTCAGAAATAAACTCACTCCTATTTATAACTTTTGGCGTTGGGGCTTGGCGATGATTCCATCGAGAATACCACGGAAAGCTCGAGATCTATGTTCCCGTGTGTCGAAGAGCTTCGAAACTTCGGGAACCCTAAACTACAATTTTTCACCAAATTTGGTCGCTCACTCGCCAAGTTTGTCGCCAAAGCTGACCTCACTGGAAGTGAATGAACTGTCCTTTTATTTTCACTTTGCCTGTAAAACTACTTTCATTGCAACGGTACAACTGACGCAGGAAAAAGACTTAATCCCTTGTAACCAGGCCCTGACTTACGGCAGGGCATACGGGGCAAATGCCCTGGGCCCCCCTTCTTGAAGGGGCCCCCCTACAGGCGTATGCAGAAATTCTGCAACCTAAAGACCTCTTATGCCAATGCAAGGGGGCCCCCCAGAATAGGCTTGCCCCGGGGCTCCAGGTAGTCTAAGTCGGGCCCTGCTTGTAACAATATGCTATGTGCAGTTTCTGCCGTATTTTAGACAACTAATGTTTCTATGGTTATATATATTTCCCATTAAACATATTTATATTTTGTTATTTAATTAATAGCCGCCTTCAGCGACCAGCTGATTCACGATCCTTGAAAAATCCGACTTTACGAAACTCTCGCTCGCTGTCGCCTGAGGCGCCTTTTTTCCGTTTCAGGTCCTACAACAGCTTATTGACATATTAGTGCAAATAACTTTATTGAAAAATTTAACCGTAATAAATTACCGCTCTGTGGCGCCCTCTTCCCGTTTCAATATCTGGAACAGCCTGTTCGCTCACCGTGTTATGATCTTTGAAAATTGTGACAGCAAAGTCCCGGTTGGGGGCCGCCTTACCACCATTTTAGAACTTTATGGTTAGTTAATAGGGGTTGGTTTATACAAATAATAATAATAATAATAATAAATCTGTAAACGACATCATGGTACTTTTATTATAGCTCCCCTTGGCGACTTTTTATTTTTTAATAGAATAAAAAGGATCTCGCCAACATAGCGGCAAAAAATTTAAAAGTCGCCATTGGGGTCCTTTATTAAAGCTATCTTGCCAGGGGAAATATGAAAACTAAGTCGACAAACATGAATTTTATTTTGGAACTTTTCTTTAAATGATTTAGTTTAAGTATCATTAGCATTTCATCCCACAAAAACTAATAATAATTTGGTTCTGGTGAATTAAAATTTTAATTGGATGAAATTGGTATAAGACTTATCAGTTTAAATTTTATAGGTGAAAAAAAAAAAAAAGAAAGGAAAGAAAGAAAGTGCGAAAAATTCGCATGGGTTTGCTAGTCCAAAGTGAAAGCTTTCACGACGCTGGTGCGTTGGCTCCGAGGAGTGATCTAGTAGGGCCGTGGCTAGTCTAAAAGTATATTAATTACTAGCAAACCCTTGCGGATTTTTTGCAGTTTCTTTCTTCCTCCCCCCCCCCCCCCCCACACACACACACTTTTTCTTTTTTTTTTTTTTAACCTTTAAAATTTGAAACTTTTAATTCCTATACCAATTTCACCACCCAATATAAATTTTGATCATCAGAAGCCAAATTATTATATATATATGTATATATATATATATATATATATATATATATATATATATATTGGGGGGGGGGGATGAAACGCTAGTGATAGTTAACCCAGAATCATTCAAAGAAAAATTTCAAAATAAAATTCATGTTTGACGATTCAGTTTTCATACAGTTTTCCCAGGAAAGACAGCTTTAGTACAGGACCCCTATGACAACTTTTAAATTTTTACCGCCATGTCTGCATTGCCTTCTAATTTATTCATTTTGGCATATTTTTTTGTAAAAAAAAAAAAAAAAAAAAAAAAAAAAATTAGTACCTATTTTGATTATACTTCTTATTCTTGCGTTTTTTAGTCAATTTATGACACAAAGGTCATATTTTGTTTGTATCTTTAAAGTATTGCGAGGTTTAAAACGACGCTTGCAAACATTGTAAAGATGCAAATTTTAAAAATAACTTTTTTTATAAAATTATCTCATCTGACAAATGTAATCTTTTTTTTTTTTTTTTTTTTTTTTTAAATTAAATCACTGAACTGAGTCCGCGTGCTTAAATATTGCTTATGTATTTTTATTTTATTTTATTTTATTTTATCCTTGCGTATTTTATTGTCATTATCGTATCGTTTCTACAAAATATAATCGAAATTGGTCCCCGTTAGAGAAATATTATATAGACTAGCAAACCCGTGCGAAATTTTCGCACTTTATTTATTTATTTATTTTTTATTTTTATTTATTTATTTTTTTTTTTTTTTTTTACCTTTAAAATTTGAAACTTATAAATATTTTACCAATTTCACAACCTAATTAAAATTTTAATTTACCAGAAGCCAAATTATTATTATAACCAAATAAATATTGTGCAATAGTGAAACCAAAATCATTCAAAGAAAAGTTTCAAAATAAAATTCATGGTTGACGACTCAGTTTTCATACTTCCGCAGGCAGTACAGCTTTAGTAAAGGACCCCCATGACTCCTTTTAAATTTTTATCGCCAAGTATACAATGACATTTTATTTAATTTGGCGTAAATTTTTGTTAAAAAAAAAAAAAAAAAAAAAAAAATCAAATTTTTATTATACTTTTTTATGATTGCGTTTTTTAGTCAATTTATGATAATAATTCAGATTTTGTTTATATCTTTAAAATATTGCTAGGCTTAAAATGACGCTTGCAAAGATTCTGAAGAAATAACTTTTAAAAATATATTTTCCATAAAATAATGTCATCACACAAATGTCATCATGTTATCGAATTAGATCATTGAGCTGAATCCGCGTGCTTAAATATTGTGCACTGTTAAATATTTTTTTATCCTCGCGTTTTTTTATGTACAGAATCAAATCTAATATTTGATAAATTCTTATTAATCACGTGAAAATAATGTCGAAAAAAAAAAAAAAAAAAAAAAAATGAACCGTAAAACTTTTTTGACAACAATTAAATTTAAAAGAAATAATTAAATGGCTGATTAATTTAATGGCTAATTAATGGTTGACATTTTAATTAATATCTCAGCAACTAATTAAAAATTTTAAATTCTGCCTTCAGGAGCCCCTCGGAAAGGCTCCTGAGCATCCGTATGTCAGATTTTTGTGCTTTTGCGTTCAATAGGGGATGAACGTATTGTAGAACAGGCAGACAGACACACATACATGCATACAGACAAAGCTTTCCTTTTATTATTATAGATTAATTTCAATTAATCAAATATTTCTGCCTGACAGCGTGCAAGTGCAGTCACACACAGCAGCTCATTTATTTGTGAACGTAGCGTAGTGATTGGTATATATATATAAAAAAAATAAGTAAACATTATCGTGCTACACAACTTTATAAAATCTCTCCCTTAGCGGCTTTTGAATTTTTGTCGTCATATTAGCGATGGATTTTTTTTTTTTTTTTAACTGCATTTTTTTTTTTTTTTTTCTATGAAATTATCTACTCAGATAAAAATGGATCATTTATGTGACTACTATTTCGGTTTAATTTTTTTTTTTTTTCTTTTTGTATAATTTTATAATTTATTTAAAGTAGTAAAAAAACGCTAGGCAGTCGAATGGGACGTCATAGGCATTTTTTTTTTTTTTTAAATAAGAACTTGACAGTAAAAACATAAAAAATAGTAGTTAAAAAAAATAGTACAACATATATTAACTCCGTAAACTATATTAGCCCTTTATCAATGTGTATAAAAAGAAATTTTTTAAAGTGATAATGACGTCAATTTTTGTGAGATGCATAATTTATTTTTTTATAATTTTTATTGTTCACGTTTAAGTAAATGTATTTATTTTCCTGTCGAAAAAAAAATTAACTTGTAAATTTTTTTGGCAACAATTAAATTATGGGTAAAATTTAAAGGGTTTTAAAACGATTATAAGGTTATTATTTTCATATTTTAATTAATTAAAAGAAAACTAATCAAAAATTCGAAAATCGGGCCTCGAGGTGCACAAGAACCCCTCGGGGGGCACCTTTGTGTCGAATCACGTAACTGTCCGAACTACCGTTTTCAAAAACAGTGAAATATACGTACATATATATATATATATATATACATACAAATCTTGCTCGCTTAATACTATAAGATGTATTATTGTTTTATTTCGCATTAAAAATTAAAAATGAATATTCTACTTAAAAAAAATTATTATACATCACTAATATACTTCCTCTAATAATTCATTAAAATAATATTAGCGATTAAAATAAATTATTTGATATATATATATATATATATATATATATATATATATATATAATATGTTTATTTGATGCAAAAATTTTATGTAAGACTTAAGATAACTAATTTCTAATAGTTTTTCTATTGAAATTTTTAACAGTTTAGAGAAGGACGAGTATATAATCACCTCTTTTCTATGAAGGGAGCATTTTGTATTTCTCAGATTTGGTCTACTTTGCTCGGCTTTGAAATTCCTTGTCTCTTTAAATAACCCAGAAAAATTAGAAAGCGGTAGAGAAAAAAAGAAAAACCCTTGTCTGTAATAATATACTTTCGCTTCTACATCCCATCGCACCTCCGATATGGACTTGAAATCTCAATTTAGAAACTCCCTCTTTGAAAATGCCATTATTATGATGCATAACGGCAGCAACCGCAGGTTTGCGTGTCTAAATTTTGATCGTTATGGCATTTCCTCCCTTTTCCACAGGATAGGTGAAATTACTCATTATTTCCGTTTTTTTCTCTTGTGTGGGAGTTATTATACATTTCTTTTTTCTTTTCTGTTTCTTCACGCACACTATACCACACCATACAGTGAACCTATCTGTCTTAGTTCGAATGTATGCATAGAAATTCAGGGTCAAAAAAAAAAAAAAAAAAAAAAAAAAATTAGCTGTCGTAGGTGATGTGAAGCCTTAGCTGCTTATGTCTCATTTCTAAGTTTTCGCTTATATGTGGAATTAAGTGTGAAGAAGAGCATGAATATGATTTAAGTAGTAATATGTAAATCCCTCCAACCTTTTCGGGAATGTTAATCGGGGGAAGGAGAAAAACATTCGGGATTATTTACTGACTTTGAGTAGATGAAATCCTTCACTTTAAGGATCGATTGTCTGGAGAAGTATCTATCGTTTTAGGAGGCATACTAACTTCCATTAAAGAAAAGAATAATAAAATAAAATAAAATGAAGAAGAATAGCTAGATGTAATCTGGAACAATTTGGGATCAGTTCATATCCTAAAATTCTGTTTCAAAGAATATCGTTAATTAGTCTTAATTGACCTCGTATTACAATGTCTGAAGATTTCTTTTTTTAATTCCATATTAATCTAAAGTGACACACGCACTTGTTTTACTTCTTACACTGCTAATTTTTTTACTGTTTTATTTCGCATATATTTCCGTTACCGGAAAATAATTCCGGGGGGCAGGGTTTCAAACTTTAGCATGCAGTGTTGAGTGTCGAAAACTGAAAAATTAAAATTTTCCCAGCCCAATATCCTCAACCCTGTCCACTGCCTTGGTGCTGCTCTCCCCCCCCCCCCTCCCTCCCCTTAACCAACAGTTCAAATACTGTACATACCATTCATGAACCATTTTAGGTTTTTATTACATTAGAAAAGAAAAAAATGCGAATGAATAGATGAATACTTTTCATAGATGATACTTTTCATAGATACTTTTCTGTATGAAACATGCTCTTCTGCATATAAAAACAAAAATCTGATGTGGGCACCACATGACTTCCTTATACACCTTTAGAAATATACATAATGTTAAAAAACATTGACATTTCCGTGTGTGGTAAGTGTTTCATAAATATAAACAGGCATATTTTAATCCCTAAATATTTCTGAAATTTTCAACATTTTACGATGATTTGTTTTTCAGCAATCAGAAGTATAAAATCCATTTCGAAAATTGGGATTACTATACTTCCTTATACTGTGTATAAGGAAGTAAAAATATTTAAAAACTGCATTATCATCGTGTTCTGAGCTTTTCTGAAAGTTTCAAATGTCTAATTAGTCGAGAAGTTAGTTAAATAATTTTTTTGATAAATCATATAAACGCTACCGCAGGCAGCAGCGACCCGAAACAATTGCTAAAAATATTTAAAAAATGCACTGTCACCGTCTTCTGAGCTTTTCTGACAGTTCCAAATGTCTAGTATTCCAAATGTCTTCTAATCGGGAAGTTAGTTAAAAATCGATTGCAATCTTTGTACTGGTAACGCTGACGAAGGCAGCAGAGACCCGAAACAGTTGGTTAAAAATATTTAAAAAATGCATTTTCACCGTGTTCTGAACTATTCTGAAAGTTTCAAATGTTTAACTAGTCGAAAAGTTAATTAAATATATTTTCTGTTGAATCATATAAACGCTGCCAAATTCCGCAGCGACCCGAAACAATTGGCTAAAATTATTTAAACATGCATTGTGACTGTCTTCTGAGCTTTTCTGATAGTTTCAAATGCCTAGCTAGTCAGGAAGTTAGTTAAAAATCGAGTGCAATATTTGTACTGGTAATGCTGCCAAAGGCAGCAGGGACCCGAAATAGTTGGCTAAAAGTATTTAAAAAATGCATTTCCACCGTGTTCTGAACTATTCTGAAAGTTTCAAATGTCTAGCTATTCGGGAAGTAAGTCAAATTAATTTTCTGTTGAATAATATAAACGCTGCTGGAGGCAGCAGGTATCCCAAACAGTTGACTAAAAATAATCAAAAAATACATTGTCAACGTGTTCTGAGCTTTTTTAGTTCCCCATCATATTATAGGTATGGGGAAATTAGGTAATCTTGAAAATTTTCGACCTCGGTTTTTTTACTTTTTTTACACGTTTACAGGTGTGAGGAATCCGAAAATGACAAAATTTGTATGGTGTCCATCTGTAGGGTGTCTGTTAGTTTGTTAATCCGTTAGTCCGTTAGTAAATTTGTTAGTCTATGTACACGATAGCTCAAGAACAAATAGTCGCCAGAGAAGTCAGATCAGTTTTAAAATTTTACTTTCGACACTGGCAAGAACCCTATTCATTTGCAACATTCGAATTAAAAAACTTCGTAAATTATTATAAATTTACGATTTTCTTAACATGGGAGAATAGGGCAAAAATTCACTTAAACGGCCATTAAGTAGAAAATTTTTACTGTAAAGATGTCAGGACAAATTTAAAATATCAGTTTTGAATTCGGAATGAACATCATTAACTATAAACATGCTACTTTGAAAGTTTCGCAAGTTATTTGGAATTTACGAATTTCTTAACATGGCAGAATGCAGCAAAATTTCGCATAAATGTCCCTTTTGAGGGATATTTTCATCGTAAAGTTGTCAACTTTTAAAATATTATATAAGATGCTGGTATAAACATCCTTGACTTAAGCGAGGATTTCATTCTGTCACCGTGTCAAGCTTTGGACAAATTAATTTCTCTTAACATAATTATAATATGTCTCGCACTAGAAATTTATAAGAACATAAATATGATGGGGAACTGAGCAGAGTCCACCCATGCCAACTAATTTGATAAATTATGGCCAAAACCTTGTATTTTTGATACATTATGGCCAAAACCTTTGTATTTTTGGTCATTATGAACCTAATTATCCTCAATATCTCCAAAACGGAAACTCATATAAAGTTCAAAAAGGGAGGTGCACAACTAGATGTTATAACAAACCTATGTACCAATTTGCAACGTTCTACGTCCGACCGTTTTTGAGTTATGCGGATACATACACACACACATACAGATGTCACGAAAAATCTTTTAAAGTTGCTGCTATCTCTAAAACGAGACATCATGGCAGTCACACGTATAAATATTATTATGAAAGTTGTCGATATTTTTGCGTGTAGAGATTAATTTGTAAAGATATAAGCAGTTTCTAGTCGACGAATGCATTTTATTATTTAATGAATATTCAGTAAGTAAATAGAGCCCGTAATGGTATTTTTTATTAAAGTTACTGATATATTTGCGTGTAGAAAGTAATTCTTAATATATAAGCATGTTCTAGTCGACAAATGTTCTTTATTTTATTTTAGTCTTGTTTGCCATTTAAAGAATTTTCGAAGAATTTAGTTCAGTGCTATAAACTAACTAATCTTTCCGTAAAATTTCAGAGTTCTGTTCTTGTTGAAGTTAGAGCTTCCAAACTTTGGCAACCCTAAGCTACAAATTATTTCCAAATTCGGTCGCCAAGTCGCCAAAATAGATACCAAGACCAAAATAAGCGTTGGCTACAAACTTAGCGACATTAGTGATCAAATTTGACGGCAAATATTGTTTCAGGATAGCCAGAATTAGTAAATTCTTTCTGAATCTCAACTGAATTAATTGTTTCGGTAAAATGCATCTTTTTCACCTTTAATTTTCGTCAAAGAAAACAAAAGTAGTCCATCTATACTCGAATGATTTTCATTAAACTCTAAGCTACGAATCTGCCAGTGAGAGACTCTGTAAAAAGCCATTCCTGAAAAAACTATATTTGTTGGCGGTATATATAATCCTGCCATCATGACTTTTGTGGTGGGTGTAGCAGTTTTTCAGTTTTTTTTTTTTTTTTTTTTTTTTCCGTGGTTGAAGCCTCAAGTCAAGTCAACGATGTGCTTCGGAGTACCTGCATTTGGTCGCAACCAATGCTTACCTCCAACGAAAAATGCGAAAAACATAAAAATAATTTTCCATAAAATAATTAAAAGCCAAATGGGTGAATTTAGAATTTTGATCTCTGAATAAATCTCCGCGTGAGCAGAGACCAATCAGAGTGAAGCACCAGGAGTTTAAAAAAAAAAAAAAAAAAAAAAAAAAAAAAAAAAAATAATAAAATAAATAATAAAATAAATAATAAATAAATAACTCCTTGAAAAAACCTAAGTGTAACAGTGAAACTGTTACGTGCGTTGACGAGACGGTCTGGACGGCGAAAAGGAATTAAGAGTTGAGCAGGGCGCCCCAAGGGGCACAGGAAATCTCTCGGAGTCCCGCAATTAATAAAAAAAAAAGGGGGCCATACAATTTTTTTTTTTTTTTTCCTATCATAATTAAAATTCAGGAGGATTAAAGTGAAGTGCATGCATGAATCCTATGAAAGTCTCAGTGTCCAGCCAGAAACTAAGTTCTGAGCTGGATCTGCGGACCTCTCAGAGACACACATAGCACTCACAATCCTCACTGAAAGTAAAACGAGCAAAATCGCAGAGGATTTCGACCTGAAACTGAAAGCCAATCAGAGGCCAGGAAATCGGCCAATGAGAGGAGACCTCAGATCCCTACACTAAAATACAATGAAATTAATAAAAAATTAAAAAATAAGCCAAATAATAAAAAAATATACAGCAATTAGGAAATTTTGATAAAAAATAATTAAAAAATAAGTAACATTTTCACTAGAAAGAAGGTTCAAAGCTCGCGACTGACAAAGTTCAGTAGATAAGCCTGATACTAGGGTTAGCCAAAGCTAGATGAACATTTCGTTCAATCTAGGGGAGATAGAATTTTGGATGGAAATACTAAGTTAGGTGACTCCGGAAGTTATACTCCTACGCTTTTTAGAGACGGGGAGAAAATCATCCCCTCTGACTAAAATAGCCAGAGGCCGTTTTTTACCACGACCGACTCTAGCGTCGTATCTGTGAATAGAGTCCAACAGAGGATTTCCAACATTAGGAATGGATCTGTGAAACTTCAATGCAAGTTTCCGAAATTGAGCATAAATAGGCTTAATTCGGAGATCCCGATGAATAGTATCATTGCGGACGTAGCGAGTAGCTTTCAAAAACCTGCGCAATAGCTTGTTTTGAAACTTTTGAATTTTATCCAAGTTGGTTTTCGAAGCAGATCCGTATATCATACACCCGTAGGTTAAGATAGGACGGATCATGGATTTATATAGTAATAATTTATTTTTGATGGACAGGCGGCTATTAAAAGCTAAGAGAGAATGAAGGGAATGCGTGGCTCGTTTGGCTTTACCCAGAGTTTCTGAGATGTGACGAGACCACGTTAATTTGGAATCAATATAAACTCCTAAGTATTTATAACATGTCTCCCAGGGTATGGGTTCATTATTTAAGAGAAAGTTAGTGGAGGTGTCATAGTTTTTATTGGTGAAAAATATGGCGGCACTTTTGGAACTGTTTACTTTGATTCTCCATTTCCGTAACCAGATCGAATATTTATTTAGATAATTTTGAAGTACTTCAAACGCAGCGTTTGGAGTGTTTCGTTTACAGCAAATGGCAGTGTCGTCAGCGAAAGTCGCTAAAGTGACGTCAACATCACGCGGAAGATCATTGGCGTAGATGTTGAAGAGGAAGGGCCCCAGCAGAGAACCTTGAGGGACAGAACTTAAAATGGGTGAAGGGTTAGAGATAGAGTTTCCGACTTTAACGGAAAAAGATCTATTGCTAAGATAGTCATAAATAATTTTAGTTAGTTGGTCGGGAAGACCAATAGATATTAGTTTATGAATAAGGCCAGCATGCCAGACCTTATCGAAAGCTTTTTGAACATCTAGAAATATAACCCCCGTTACACCTCCAGATTGGAATCCGTCGTGAAGAATTTCACAAACTCTCCACAACTGTTGTTGTGTTGAATGACGTGGACGAAACCCGAATTGTTCAGGCATAATCACATCATGAGAGTTTGTAAAATCATTCAGACGATTAACGAGAATATATTCATAGATTTTAGACATGCAAGAGAGAAGAGAAATAGGTCTATAGCTTTGAGGAAGGTGCGGATCAGTGTCGCCACCTTTCGGCAGAGAAACGATTAAACTCTTTTTCCAACAATCTGGAAAAATATTGAGTATTAGCATGCGATTAATAATTAAAGTGATATAAAAAATAAAGTTGGTAGGAAGGTTAATAAGCATGTTAGTTGTTATTCGGTCCTCGCCAGGGGATTTATTTAAAACAAAAGTAGTCCATCTATACTCGAATGATTTTCATTAAACTCTAAGCTACGAATCTGCCAGTGAGAGACTCTGTAAAAAGCCATTCCTGAAAAAACTATATTTGTTGGCGGTATATATAATCCTGCCATCATGACTTTTGTGGTGGGTGTAGCAGTTTTTCAGTTTTTTTTTTTTTTTTCCCGTGGTTGAAGCCTGCCTGTTTATTTACGAATCCGTTACCTCACACAAAAATGTCAATGTTTTCATAACAATATATATATTCCAGTGGGTGTCTGGGGAAATCATGTGGTATCCACATCAGATATATATATTTTTTTTTTTTTATGTTTCTGTACACAAGCCATTTGTCTGATCTCAGTAAAAAATAATATTCCCAGATTTAAATACCATATTTTGGTTTCCTGCTAATATATAATTTGTTAATTTTTTTCAGACAGGTACTCAGACGAACCTCTGATAACCTGATTTTCAGTTTCAGGAAATCTCTAAACAGTTTCTAAAATTTTACCCTAAAACAATACTTTCTCTGTCATTTATTGATAAAGTGAAAGAAAAAAAAAAGATATATATATAATCTAGAGCACTTTGGGATCAGCTCATATCCTAAAATTCCATTTCAAGGAATTTTGTTTGACTCCAGTTGACCTCGTATTACAATCTACTTCTGAAAATTGTTTTTGCACTTCCATAAAAATGGAAGTTGGCTGTGAAGTGTTTTGGATAAGATACGATTTCCGCTCTCAGGCCCATGGGTCTCATTAAATTTTCCGCACCTCCTTGTATCTTGCTTCTTCGAAATCCTGTAAAAGCAATTACTATAAGTTAAGCACACTAGAAAAGAAACTAAGAACGCTTTTTAAACATACGGGCATATTTTGAACACTTTCGAAACAAAGACAAAAAGTTTTTATGAACTCGGTTAGTCTGTTTGTCCACATTTTCATTTCTGATATTATTTGTAGAATCAGAATGCCTTTAATGGTATTATAGGCAGGGACTGACGAAGAAGTGAGGGCCCGGAGCAAAATCATTAATTGGAGCTACCTTCTGTAATAAAGTGCATAAAGTGAATTTTGTATATAAGTAAAATAATTTTAATTTCAAATGGCAGCTGGTTTGCCGCCCCCCCCTCCTCCCTCTTACAAATGGGGCCCCGGGCGCTTGCCCCATTTGTCCCGTGGGAAATCAGGCCCTGATTAGAGGTTTGTTCACTTAATTAATAAAAATATTAGGGTTACATTCAAACATTAACCACTGGGCGATACTATTTGTAATTAACTGAAGGTAGATGTAATTCAAAAATGAACAACCCGTATTGTTCTAACTTCTAATAGAGTTCGGCTGTACAATAGTTACGCAGCTAAGTTATAATGAAAAACAGAAATCAGCCTTTCCGCAATTCATCATCCCTGTCACTAAGTATGTTTCGTAATTGATATTTCACGTGGCAACGAAGAAATAAATTATAGGTGTCTCTCCCGCGATACTTTATGGTTGAATATTAACTAGCTTGCTAACTTATTTTAGCGAAAAGAAGGTCTTTGCACTTTTTGTAAAAGAAGTCCCCGTTCCATTAAATTTTTATAAATTAAAGAACTGGTGTAAAATAAATAATTAAACATAAAAACCTCTTTACACATCATAAAATAAAGGGAAGCACTATCTGTTTCGAAAGGACGTTGCCTTTTTTCTTCAGGTGCAAAAAACACGTGCCTTAGACGCAAAAGCAACACTGAAAGACGGGGGGGGGACCAAGGGAGAGGAGAAACACTACCAGCCAATAGGATGGCTGCATGCAACAACCAAACAGAAGGGGACAAAACAACAAAAAATGGACACAAAAGAAACAAAATTTATTTTTTATGTACTAATTATTATTTTTTTTTTTATTATATTTTATTTTACAGTTTATAATATTATTAAACAGAAAGAAAGAAAATTATTCAATGGAAATAAACAAATTTTTCCAAGCTGAAAACAGCAAAGTGGAATCAGATTTTTCATTAGCAATTTTATCACGATTAAGATAGATAAATTTAGATTTCCTCGAAAATTTAACTATTTATCTTAATCGTGATAAATTGTTAATAAAAATCTGATGTTGCTTTGCTGTCTTCAGCTTGGGAAAACTTATTTAGTTCCATTAAATAATTTTCTTTTTTTCTGTTGAATAATGCAATAAAATTATAAATTGTAAAATAAAATAAAATAAAATAAAAATAAAAAATTAATTAGTATATAGAAAATAATTTAAATAAAAATAAATTAATAATCATAATAATAAGCCTCCAATTTGCCTCCAAGGTAGTAGAACGTGTTTTATGCACCTGAAGAAGAAAGGCCACGTCGTTTCGAAACCAATAGTGCTTCCCTTTATTTTATGGTGTGTAAAGAAGTTTTTATGTTCAATCATAAAATTTTTATTTTCTTCTGTATGTACAAAAAGAAAGTATTAAGATGCGTGAAAATTTTCTATTTCCGGTTTCGATGGATTTAAATTATTCGATCATTGACAGGACTGAAAGCTGTGTTCGTTTGTGTGTCTCTGTGAATGGGCTGCCATAATTTTGTGGGCGCTGTATTTGACGAAATAACGGACGAAATCTCACAAAATATATTTGATTGAACCTTGACATAAAATGGTGTTGATTAGATTTTGCCATATATCAGGAACGTTGCTATGCTGCATGTGTCGTTGCTTCAAATTTCCTCTATTTATGGGAAAGAAAGCAGATGTAGTGTGTAGTGTAAATACAGAAAACTTTATATGTGAGATAGCCATTATGAAAAACTATGCCATTTCAGTTTGGGTGCATATCGGCCGATACGTAGAGTTTTATTCTGCATTTTTCTCCATTTGAGAAAATACTATATCTCAGCTCTATAATGTATAAATTCACCAAACTTGATATGTAAGATCGTCATTATAAAAACTATGCTGATTTAATTTGGGTACATATAAGCCCGCGTGTAGCGCTGTTTTTATTAACTTTTTGCAATTTTCTGGGTAGCTGTATTTGACCATGTACTGTAAGAGATGCTTCAAACTGAACAGGTAAAATCTTTATTGGGAGAAGTCAAATCGATTAAACTTTTGAGATTTTTAACTAGGAGGTTTCGCTAATATACAGAATGCTTTGGCTGAAAGTTTTGTGATGGTTACAGTGTAGCAGTTATGCCTATAAGACTGACAAAGAGTTAGATACATTTCTGGTAAAACAGGACTGTTGTTTTCAACAGCGATTTTAGTATTGTTGAAAACTGCAGTAATCCATCTTGAATCAAGCATATACATGTAATATCTCAGGTTTTAATTCGATATACAAAACTACACCGTTCAACCGATCGCTACGAAAATAGGCACACTTATTAATCGGGGCAAAATTATTGTATCCTCCTTGGTTACCTAATCCTATTTCCCGAGAGTTGTACTTTTTCAAAAAGGAATCTGGCAACACCGATAAAAACTTATTTTATTCTATTCTATTTCCATCGATTTGACTATTTCCATGAGCAATATTATCGACTACCAAAATACATCAAAATGTTCTTTAAAATTTGTAGATGTGTATATAAAGTAATGTATGGTGCTAAATGTTAATTAAATGTTTATAAAAGTTCATCAATATCTTCATCAATACGCGGCTACTCGCCACCACAGTCACAACAGTTTTGGCGACGAGGTAAAGTTGTTTCATTTTCAATTCAACTTAATTATTTTTATATACAATATAATTATTTATTGAAAAAAGTGATAATTTACATTTTAAATACATAATGGATCCAGAACAATTTCAGAAATTGCTTGATACTGTAAATCGGGGCCAACAAATGCTTATTGAACAGTTGTTGTCAAGAGATAAATCTGAAATGGCTAATGATAGCAGTAATACTAACTCAACAAAGATTCCAGTTGTTAACATTTCCCATATTCCTCCTTTTGAATGTTTTGATAATAAGAAAGAAAATTTTAAATATTATCGTCAACGTTTCGAAAATTATTTAATGATGAAAGATGTTTTTCATGATAAATCTAAAAGCGCACAAATTGTGTTAAATTCTATAGGAGCTTCAAATTACAATATCTTGGCGGCTGTTATTGCGCCAAAGGCTCCCAGTGAATTACAATATGATGAACTACTTAAAGTGTTAGAAAATCATTTAGCACCAAAGAAAAATCCTTTAGTTTCCCAACATTACTTTTTGTCAACTTATCAAAAACAGGACAGTTCTATTTCCGAATATGTGGCAGAATTACGGCGTGATATTTCCGAATGCGAGTTTACTGTTGACTGTGAATGCAGTAAAAAGGTATCTGTTGCTGATATTTTCCTTGGAGCACAATTTATTCGAGCATTAAAGATAGTTGGATCAAAGTGCAACTCTTACAATCAGAATTAAAAATTTTCAACGATATTGTTGATAAAGCTATTGCACTTGAAGCTTCAAAAATTGACAGTCACATGAAGTATCAAAAACTTTAAACACCAGTACATCTATCTCAGAGGATATCAATAAAGTCGCCAAAAGTAATAGGCAGTCGAGATACGTGAAAACCAGTAGTTACTGTTTGTCTTTATACAGAAGAAAAAATTAAAATAAGTTCTGTCGTACTAAATTAAATTCTGTTTTGTGCAGAATTTTATATAGTATCTATTACTTAAAAAACAAAAATAGGATTAGTTCTTTTTTTTTTTTTTTTTTTGAGAATCTATATCATTACATTGTGTGATTAAATGCCTATTGTAGCTTTACCACTTACGTATACTTTTGAAGGAAAAGCCGAATTAATTTCAACAAGAGCAAGAAGTGACCAGGCAAAGATTCAAACATGAGACTTATTCTATACCGTGTAAATGCTCAATCAACTGATTAGTATTGCAAAGGAATATATTTATTTCCTGCTTCAAATGTGTTATTGCAGTAAAAGTAGATTTACAGTGCAAACAAATGGAAACCTATTCATTTCCATTAAGTTTGGGTTTGGCGGCAAACTTGGCGACTACTGTCAAAGTTTTACGGATAAAATTTATTTTAATTTTAGTTAGCTGCAGTTTCGCTGGATGACAATGAATAATATAAGCATTAATTTTCGTTCTTGCTTAAATAAATTTGTCCTTTCCATCAAAAGTGTGTGCAATATGTATGATCAAAGTTAAAATTTTTAATTGTAAATGACTGCAAATAAGATTTTGATAAATAATCTTATACAGGTTATATTACTAAACGTTTTTTATTTAAGACCTTTTCTTATACCCGCTCTGTCTGTCACCGGCGTTTGTCTGAATGTATCACATCTTTTTGCTTATATCTGAGCAATCAGACCACCTAAAGACTTTGGGTTTTCACTAAAATATTAGTCATGTCTGACACAACAATTTAACACAGTCAGAATTTCGAATTTTTGATTAGTTTTCTTTTAATTAATAAAAACATGAAAATAATAAGCTAATAATAACAAAAAATTAGCCATTTAAATTTTATAATTTAATTGTTGCCAAAAAAATTTACGAGTTCATTTTTCTTTTTTTTCTGACAGGAAAATAAATACATTTATCTAAACGTGAACAATAAAAAATTATTTAAAAAAATATATCTATGCATATCACAAAAATTGACGTCATTATCGATTTAAAAATTTTTTTACACATTCATAAAATACTAATGTAGTTTACGATACTAATATATGTTACACTAAAATCAGTTTTTTATTTATAGATCCTCCCGGGGGATTTTTTTATTTTTACATTGAAATACACCGAACAGTTTTCGCCAAGAAGTTTAATTTAGCAACAGCGATTTTAATCTAGGCGCATCAAAAATATAAAAATTATAAAATATTATAAAAAAAATCTGATGTGGGCACCACATGACTTCCTTATACACTTTTAGAAATATACATAATGTTAAAAAACATTGTCACTGGACCCGAAACAGTTGGCTAAAAATATTTTAAAAAAATGCATGCATACGTAAAAAAAAAAAATAAAATAAAATAAAATAAAATTGTGCCTTGAGGGGACTCATGTCAAAGTTTTGCCTTGGGGGGGACTCATGTCAAAGTTGTGCCTTGGGGGGACTCATGTCAAAGTTGTACCTTGGGGGGGACTCATGTCAAAGTTGTGCCTTGGGAGGACTCATGTCAAAGTTGGGACTGGGGGGGGGACTCATGTCAAAGTTGGGTCTTGGGGGGGACTCATGTCAAAGTTGTGCCTTGGGGGGGGGGACTCATGTCATAGTTGTGCCTTGGGGAGACTCGTGTCAATGTTATTTGAAAATATTTTGTGTAAATTCTGGCAAAAGCAGAATTTAGTTTAGGACGGAGGACTATTAGTTTTTTTTTTCTTCCCAATTATAACATCGCTTTCAAATTATTCAATTATATTTTCGATAAATTTTAGATTTCGATAAATTGCAAGATTTATTCAAACCGTTTTTGAGTTATTACCGTTTTTTGATACATTCTGGCCATAATGAACCTAATTATCCTAAATATCTCCAAAACGGAAAATTATACAAAGTCCAAAAAGGGAGGTGCACAACTAGATGTTATAACAAACCTATGTACCAATTCGCAACTTTCTACGTCCAACCGTTTTTGAGTTATGCGACATACACACACACGCACAGACACACATACATACAGACGTCACGAAAAATCGTGTAAATTCCCTTATGTGTCTAAAACGAGAGCTCGTGTTAAGACGACACTTGCAGGTGTACAACAAGACATCATGACAGTCACACGTATAAATTGGCAACATTCAGCGATCATTCGTTTTCGAGCAATGTGAAATGCAAAATCCATTTCGCAAATCGGGATTACTATACTTCCTTATACTTTGTATAAGGAAGTAATAAAAAATGACACTTATTTAAAAAATAAATTAATAAAATGCCCTTTTCTTAATGCACTAAAAAGAACAAAATAACTTTTCCAGCTCAGTACCGCCGATCTGAATACTTGCATTTTACTGCTATTCCAATAAAATTGCACCTCAAACGAAGAAAAGGGCGGCTCAAACCATTTTATACCAAAATTTTCAATCTGACTAATTTCAGCTCATATTTTCATAAATCCATAATAATTTAAAATTTTCACGAAATTTTGATACAAAATGGTTTGAGCCGCCCTTTTCTTCGTTTGAGGTGCAATTTTATTGGAATAGTAGTAAAATGCAAGTATATTCAGATCGGCGGTACTGAGCTGATAAAATTATTTTGTTCTTTTTAGTGCAATAAGAAAAGGGCATTTTTTTTTTTTTTAAATAAATGTTATTGTAATTTTTCGTGATCTCTAAATCTTAGTATTCAATGTAATATTCTCGTGCTAAATTTAATATATTAGATCTTATTATGCAGAACTATGCGGGTTCATTTATGTTGCATATCGTTTTACAGATGATGCAGTTAGGGCACACTTTTCACAATTTATGAAAGCTATATCACAGCCTCTTTATGGCAAGAGAAAACACCAAATTTAGTATATAATAACAACTGTCTCTCAGATTCTCATGTGTAAGAAGTAAATCAATATTCAATACCTGTAGTACAGAGAGTCACAAGTGTAATATCAAAACATATTAGTATAATATAGAAATACTTTTATGGTACACAGTTAAAAGATTACGCATATTTTGACACATCATTTAGACAACATTTGTAGAAGACAGGTTAATGGGGTATCACATTCGTGTATCAGGTACATATCATTTTGAGCAATCATTGTGACCTTCATGGATAACCTCTGACTTCTACTAGCTATCGAAAGCAAATCTTTAATCGATATGTTAGATCCTATCATAATGACATTGAGCTAATGGATAACAATGCTTTGCCTCGCACTACTAAGATTGTTGAACGATATTTCAATGATGATCGTATCTAAGTAGTAAAACATTGGACTTCTCGACCCCCAATGATTCTTTTGGGACTTCCCTAGAAGAAAGTAGGTGGCAGTTGTCATAAATTCTCCTTTCAGAATTCAGCTGAAACAAGTGTTTTTTGACCAGTCAATGTTATGAATTTTTCGTCTGGTTTGATGTTGCCAAATGTTCTAATTACTATGGAGCCCAGGAGTTTTCAGAATTTAAGTACAAAATTTATTGAAAATTATCTTATTGCATTAGAAAATTAAGTAGTTCGTGAATGGAATCAGCTCAATTCATTAACAAATATTTGTTCTCAAAATTTCTGTGTAAGGCATACTATACTCATAATATAAGCAATGGACTAAATTAATGACCATCCTTAGTTGGAAATAAATGACCATCGAATTGGCTACTCTGTCCCCACTTCTATACATTTATCTTATTCCGATTTTCTGTGTAATTTTATTGTGTCAGTTTTTTATTTTAAGTTTCATGTAATTTCATGCTATTTCGCATGAACAAATAGACAATAAAAGTTTGTGTGAAATATTGCCTATACTACCCTGCCTTAAAATATTTAATTTCGAATAACTTGCAAATTTTTTAAAGCAGAAGGTAAAACTTCAGTAGGGTTCTAGCCAGTATCATAAATGACATTTTAGAACTTCTTCACAATAAAAATAAGGAAGCCTTGTAATGCATGTTTATTTAAAAATTTCCCTTATTCTGTTATGTTATAAAAAATCTTAAACTTCCAATAACTTAAAATTTTTTGAAAGTATAGAATGCTAAAAATCAATATGGCTCAGGCAAGTATCCTAAATGGTATTTTAAAACTAGTCCAAATTCTTTAAAGCCATCTATTTTCGAGCTACACGATTGAAAAACTAACTGCTAATTAAGCTACAGGCGAACATAACATTGATTTGAATATCTTATACATCAAAATTTATAAAACTTCAAAAAACGAAGAATGAAAATTTTCACGAATAAGCAAAGTTTCTCACACCTCTTGTGTGATGTAGAACTAAATAATCTGGTATGTTACTCACACGACTTTCTCTTACCCTGAAATTTAATATTTAATACTATAAATACAGGGTGGAGATTAAGAGGTAAGATAACGAGTACTGTTATGTAAACCTATGTTAAACAATTTAAATTAGGCTTCCGAAGAGTTTTATATGATAATTAGTTCTGTGTGAGAGGGGGCTCAACCCCTCTCAACCCCCCGTTTCATTAATGCACCTACATTTATATAGAATTTAATTCTGTTATTAATATTAAAAGTTTACTTAAGATTGTACAGACAATTTTCACACGCAACATTCATTGAAACTTATCAATCTTGATCAAACTTTTCCAACAACAAACTTATATTAGCTTCAAAATACAACATTTGGATCTCCTAAAATTATTCGTTTTTAAGTTATTCTAAGAGTAGAATAACGCTAAATATAAAAAAAAAGTTGAATTTGTTCGCAATATTACATAAAAAAAAAAAAAAAAAAAAAAAATTGTTAAAAACGAAAAAAATCGATAATATTTTAAATTATCGCAGATCAGTGGTTCAACCATTCGTTTTAAAGCTATTAGCGAGCTCTTTTGAAAGATACCCATCATGGAAATTTACTCCCCTCGAGGAGGGACTTCCCCCTCGGGTTCTTCTTCAGGGGGGAAGGCGAGGCTCCTACATACACATTTTTTTTTTTCCCAGTTGACTATCTCTATTACAAAAAATATATATTCGTTTCATTTGGTTTAGTGCAGTCTATAACGAAAAGCTTAGTGTAGCATCCCTGTATGATACACATTTAGAATACCGAGTTTGGAATTTCTGTTACTATTTGTTCTTGAGATATGCTGATAACAGACACACAGACAAACAGACACGCACACAGACCATTCGCTAAAAACATGATTTTCGTATTCAGGGGACCTCAGAACATGTAAATATAACAAAAACTCACTTTCGAAAATTTACCCTAAAACAATACTTTCTCTACCGAAATGTAAGAGTGATTACTCGAATTATAAACAAATTAAAATTATTAATAATGACGCAGAATTTTTTTTTTTTTGGGGGGGGGGCGGGGGGGGGGTATGTATAGAAATCGACCAAACAAAACGTTAGTTCCTGTAAAATCAGTTTTCACTCATAACTTACTCTGGTATGACCAAAATAAAGATAAAAATTTTGGAAGATTAGGTGGCTTTAGTTTGTTGCTCTATTATCTCTTATTTTATTTTATTTTTTACAATCGCCCATTAGACCGGGACCAACTGCTTAAAGTGTATTTGGAACCCCTACGAATATCTATGTCTGAACCGGGATTCTAAGCCAGCACCTGTTGTCTGAGGGCCAACGCACTAACCATTCATCAACCAACTAAGCTTTGGAAGATTAGAAGCTGATCTGATAGTTTATAAAATCTGCGGGAAAATCAATTTTTAGTCATAATCTATTCCTAATCATAGGAAAAAATTACAGAAAGTAATCATAGTCAGTCCCCGTAGGTTAACATCAGATTTAGCCAGGGCCCGATTAAGCTTTGAAGCTAAGGGAAGCTCAGCATCATTTCGGGGCCTCCTTCCATTTCGGAAAATCTTGTTTTCCTGTTACGTATTGTAATATAAAAATGCTATAGACCAAAAAATAGTGCGTGTTTATTATTTTTATTTTTTTCATACATCTGGGTGGTTTCTACACAGAACATTAAAATCATACAACTTTTTAATTAAGAACATTCAGATTTTTGAGGTTAAATAATAGATTTTTCCCGAAATAGTGAGTGTTTTGTCTTGTTTTAGGTAACCTTTCTCAGAAAAAATTCAATCTCAGTGTGAAAATATGAAACAAAAAATTCAAGACCATGTTTTTAATCCTTATGAGGCCCCCTCTTAAATTTTAGAGGGGAAGCTTGTGCTTCCTGAGCCTTTTGGATAATCAGGCTCTGGATTTAGCCACCAAAAATAGCGAAAATGTTATTTTTACCAAATTTTCTTGAACTATAACAAAGAAAATCTTGAATCCTCATAATTCCTTGTTTTCCGGTATTTTAAGAAGGGGCCACACATTCTTTTACAGGGCTAAATTGCTCTGTATTTCCGAAATGTGTTTGCCCTTGTTATCACCTTTGTTCTTCAGTACTGTTGTAGAAGTCAGGGAAGCGGAACACGAAGAATCAAATGCAATCCAAATCAGTTCTCGGTTCAGTAACTTAATCTGCGATCTGCGTGGAGGTGAGGGCCATTTTTTTTTTTATTCGCCAAAATGACATGTTTCCCTTTCGCCGGAAAGGCTGTTCACCTGGACAGATTTGGAAGCTGTCGTGATATCGAATATGAGTTTGACTATAAATATGCAATGTAATTATTTATGAGTGTCTGTTTGTCTGTAGAATGTTGTTTTATTCATTGATTTCGTTTGATTTAGTCTGCACCGAAAAATAAAAGTAGGATGTTTCTTTTTCATCGTACGAAAATAATGCAGTTAGTGACAAAATTCGTTTTCCGTTTTTGGAACATTTTTGCTTCTTCCTTTTTCTCTGAAATATGTCTGTAGAATGTGTCGCAAAATATCACATTTTGCCTGTAAAAATCTATTTTCTCTAAGTTTTTTTTTTTTTTTTTTCTGTAATTCTTGAACATTAAGCTGTACACTTTCGTCTTTTCTTTAAGAGCATAATATTAAAATTTTTATTAACTATAGACGCAAAAAAACAAGTGTTTTAAGTTTTAAACTTTTGTCTGTCCTTCAAAGCATTGTGCCTCCCAAACATGTAGACCGATTTTAATACAGTGTTTTACTTTTTCTTACCTATTTATGGTATAAAAATACTGTTTTGGAGTCGAATTTTCGAAACCAAGATTTTGATATATGTACACAGGCCCTGATTACCCAATAGGCACAAGAAGCATGTGCTTCCCCTGGAAAATTTTGAAAAGGCCCCAAATTAAGCAAAAAGATGGGCCCCGAATTGTAAGCTTGTGGTCTAAAAGCGTTGTCTGATTATAAAACGTCACAGTCCTACCTGACTGTACAACTATCATTTCTAGATTATATAGGATACATGCTAATAAAGCTTTTACACATTCATTTATAATGGATTAATTTCATATATTGTGGTGAATATAGGCTTTCGCCAGTTTATATCTTGGTACAAAAATCAAGTGAATTTGCTTGTCTATATCTTAAGCGAATTTACTTGTCCTCAATTCCAGGTAACTACAAAATTTAATGAAAAATTTATAATTTTTTCAAGATATTTGTATGATTCTTTAGACCAAGAAGTCAGAGGGGGTCCCCAAATGGATTTGTGCTTCCCCTCAGTTGTAAGGTTAATCGGGCCCTGTATATACATATTTTGAAGTAACCTGAATCCGAAAATCTTTTTTTTTGACGTTTTATCTGTGTATATGTGTATGCGTGTGCACGTGCCTATGTGTTAATATAATAGTTCGAAAACAAATTTTACCAGAAAGTCGAAATTCGATGTTCTAAATCTGTATCATATAGAGATGCTACTTGAAACCTTTTATTAAAATGAAAATGAAACCAATAGTGCGTGCACAGGAACATTCAAAAGTATTCTAATGCATTACGTCCATGAGCGAAATTTCTGTTGGTACATTTTAACACCTTTAGACTGTGCTCAGCAAAATAAAATAAATATTTATTTCTGATGAGCATAAAAGCATATTTGATATCGATTATGGTATGAAAAACATTCACCATTCGTTTACAGGGTCGCACTAAAGATTTCAGATTTATAAGGATCTGTCAGTTTCTCGAAATACATTACAGATGGTGTTATGCGTTTCTCTTTCTAAAGCCATAAAATTTACAGGCAAAATACAGGGCTGCCCAATGTTAAGAAAAACTTTTCTGTTCAATGTAATTGATGAAGGTGCTTCAGTAAATTATGTATGACTAGGGAAATTACTTAGGAATGCTAATTACTCTCTCTTGCTCATGTGGCAGGTAAAATAGTTGTTTTGAGTCCAAATTTGACTTTGAATTTTTGTTATAATAGGGAATTTGCACGTTTTCTGATTTTATTCTTATATAATAAAATATGAAAAGGTAAGAAAATAAATACAAAACATTTTCTTTGTTTGAAATCTAATTACTGATTTATAACAATTTTAACATCGCACTATTTGCTCTTTCGAGAAAACGCAGTATAAAATATCGTGACGTCACTCTTTATGACAACAAACGGGAATAATCGTTGTTTACATTCGATTTTGTGCTTTGCTTTGCTTCTTGAATCAGTGAAATCGATATTAAAAAATTATAGTATAAATATTGTATTGTACCATTCTGCACTAATACAACGGCAAAATGCTTCTCAAAAGCTATTCTTTAGCATTCAACAGGATCCTATTAAACGAAAGCATTGGACAACCGCCATGAAAAAAAAAAAAAAAAAAAAAAAAAATTAAAAATAATGATAAGGAAAAATGATGATAATGGCATTAAATGATTATAAAATGAAAAAGAAATGCTCAGAAATCACGTAAATGATTGATAATTACGAAAGTTAAAACGAATTGCTGCTTGCTAACTAGGCTAACAAAATGTAAACATTGAAGCATCATAAAGTGTGACGTCAGACAGCGTTTTGAAGTCACATGATTTTTGGTTAAATTTAAAGTTATTTTTGAAATTAATGAGAACTTTTTTTGCATTTCTAATAAACTTTTTGAAATTTATGAGCCTAAAACTACCAGAAAAATAAGATTTTGTTCAAATCCCCCATGTGTGCAAATTGTCCATTATATGTTTTGTGGTCCTACTTAGTTCAGATACAAATTAAAGTCCTGCATCAGGTTGGGTACCCGTGGATACGCGCGGTTTACGGGTCGAGTGCGGGCTGAATTCGATTTTTGATCCACTGGTAAATTCTCAAAATTTTCTTTAAAGGACTTTTATGCTGTTTTTTTTTTAATGAATCCTAGCTCTTTGATTGTAGAGATTGGATGCCATTATTTTCTTCCATAGTAATATGACTCATAACTCCATAGCAAAATGATTCATAACATGAGTTTAATTACAGTTACGTATATACTTATGTATTAATACTTAACGCTTAAAACTTTATATGCTAAAATTATTAGTATTCCAATGTATATTTATTTCCTAATTTTACTTTCTTAATACTCTGTCAAAAATATTTGTAGCAGCGTATTTTTTAAAAATAAGTTTTAATACATTTGAAATTTTGTTATGCCGTTCACTATAAAGTTTATTTGTAATTAGGGCTTGAAAATTTCGGCCCGTGCAGACCTCTACCTCTGCTTGGGGCTCCCAAAGGAATAAGCCGATTTTTATGCAGTTTTTGAAGCTGGTTTAATCAGTATAGTTCTTTGTTAGCTAGCTATATTTGATGTTATTTCTTTCATATGGTACACATATCGTTTGAGATTTTTATACAGTTTGTTTTAAAAATTGTTTTAATATTGCATCTAGATAAAAGTAATAATACCAGTAATAGTAATAAAATGATATGTTGTGACCATCCCAAATCTTTCTTTTGTATTTTCTTAAACGAATTCACGCAGTGTAAATTATTTTTCAAAATTATTTTCTATGATAAATGCAAACGATTTTTATTTTAGATAAGTATAACATTAGGTGTCAAAAGAGAGTCAGTTTTGTACCCTACACACGACATATAAAGAAATGTAAGATAAATATTTACTCAATGTTGAAAACGCCAATGTAAAAAGTATTAAGTAAACAAACTGCAGTTTCCGTAGCGTTAAGCTTACCGTCATCGCTGCTGCACTAATGACGGTACGCTTAATGCTACCGAAACTGCAGTTTCCTTACTTAATATTGGCGTTTTAACGTTGAGTAAATATTTATTTTATATTTCTATTCAACGTCAAGTCTGACTATATATATAAAGAAATGTTTTCTCTTTTAATTATTGTTATTTGTTTTATCTTATTTTATTTTTATTAATTAATTAATTAATTAATTAATTTGTGTGTTCATTAAATGAAAAAAATTACTAAGTTTGTTTTCAAATATACCACATTCCTATAGTTAACCTTTCGTTTTAAAGGTATCAACAAGGTTTAAAAAAAAAA
This sequence comes from Salticus scenicus, assembly GCA_963930645.1. Lineage (NCBI taxonomy): Eukaryota > Metazoa > Arthropoda > Arachnida > Araneae > Salticidae > Salticus > Salticus scenicus. The sequence continues at coordinate 354,698,154 of OZ005650.1, read as the reverse complement.
GAAAAAAGAAAAAAAAGAAATACTCGTCTTGAAAATTTCCACTCTCCAGGGAAGGAAGTGACGATCCTACATACAGAAAAAATTGATTCTGGTTGACTATTAGTATTATAAATAGTTTTTTTCAATTTGACAATGATTAATTAAACATAATTCTCACTCTGCACATTTATTTTTACGGCATGTGATAAATACGGAATTTTTGTCCTATATACTGGCATATTACAAATTATGCAAAGACAGCATGACATCGCCACCTTTTCAACGATGTGCATCAAAAGTTAATAGACGCTCATTTGTGTCAAGCTGTAACAAAATATAACTTTTATGAAATTCTGTGCATTGTTTTTTGATCTAGAGCTATTACAAAATTTTTGTCACACACAGATGGACATTTTCTAAAAATAATCAAATCGTATTCAGGACGCCTCATCACTTAAATCCATCGAAAACCGAAAATAAAAAAAAAATTGCGAATTCAGTACATTCTATTGAATATACAAGAAAGTAAAAATGCGATTTGCATTTGAAAAATACACTCTATTTAAAAAAAAAAAAAAAAAAAAAAAAAAAGAAGACGCATCAAGAAGAAGTGGGGCCAAAAATTGGTAGATGGGCGATGGGCTGGAATGGGTGGTCCGAATGGGACAAAAATTGGTAGATGTGATGTACATATGGAGAAAAACAGTTTCTCAAAAAATTTTAATGATTTAATCAGGAGAAAGGGCCTCACAAAGTAAACAAGTCAATAACGCATTGGTCCACTTCTGGCCCTTATATACAGTCGGTAACAAAAGTGTCCGAACACTAGCAAAAATTCCTATGTAAAAAAAGTACACTTCATACGATTTTGTTAAATAAATCCTTGTCGAATCCTGTTCTTAGTCAGTGTAAGAACATGATTCGATAAAGATTTATTTAACAAAACCGTATGAAGTGTACTTTTTTTACATAAGAATTTTGCTAGTGTTCTGACACTTTTGTTACCGACTGTATTTAGTTATTCGGCTTGGTATTAATTGATAGAGTTGGCAGATGTGCTCCTTTGAAGAATCGTGCCAAATTCTGTCCAGTTGTTGAGTTAGATTGGTAAAATCCCGAGCTGGTTGTAGGACCCTTTTTATGATGCTCCAAACGTCCTCAGTGGAAGAGGGATCCGGGGACTGAGCTCAACCCCACTGAGCCGCCTATTAAGGGTATTTGAAGTCACTGAAGTGCCAGTTGCACGTAGGATCGACGATAATGATGAATTGGTGCTTGATTCCATCAAAACCTGTATGTATATCAATTTGTGTCCAGTTTGCATTACTCCTTCTTGGTGCGTCACTTTTTTTGTTATAGAGTATATTTTCAGTGTTAGTATGCTTTGTAGATAGTATTTTAAAATATAAATAAGGATTACGGAATCGAATTCTGGAAAGGAAATTTTTGCTATAATAGTAGGCTTTGGATTTCCTGAATACGAAAATAAGATTTTTAATGGTTGGTTTCTGCGTATGTGTGAGAAAACTATCGACATTATGACACTTCTATCAGTCAATGACGAGTAAGTTCTTTGATGTGGCGAGTGAAATTTTAAGTAACGGAAAAATGTACCAAAAAGTTCAATTGTATTTGTTTATCCCTTCCCTATATTCTTCGACCACATTTCATGAAACCATGGAAGCATCTGCGCAAGTGCTAACTCAACGACTCCAATGCAAAAATAAGGGTGACAGTCATCTGACTTAGAGAAAATGAGCAATAACACAGAGCGCGGAATTACTGGATGTTTTCCAAATTTCAAACTGTCGGTCAAGCTGGCATCCCTCCAACATTTTGGACGCGTCCTCGCTGCTAGTTTTAGGTGTTAGTTTATATGTGTACTGTATTTCTTAATTCTCTTATCACATCCAAAATGCGGTGAAGTAAATAGGACATTAATTTAGTTCCTTTCGATCTTGATAAGAACGGTTTAACTTAATAGCTTAAAATAATACTGAGGTTTAAAAAAATGCAAACATTTACTTTATATATTTAAATTACTATAATTATATATGTATTTATTTTATATATAAATGCAAATTTTGCTAATTTCACGAATTGCTTTTACATACTACCAGCGATAGAATTAATTTAAAAATGTCACTAGTCCCACGGATTAGTGAACATGTAGTGATTATATTAATTCGTAGATTCTTCATTTGACCGCTACTAAAAAAGTCCCTTTAACCTTTAAAGTAGCCAGTCCGTTTCCAAAAAGTCCCTTTAACATTTAAAACTAATAAGAAGGCATTTAACTATTCCAAATTCTTCTGGAGATCTGTTTGCGAATTTACGCGAGCTCAAGAAATATTTAACCATAAATACAACTTAGCTATTGGTCCCGCAGATCATCCGATTTTGTCCGATCGAATTTTTAGTGGTCTTCCACCATGGAATGTTGCTTACTATAACCGTAAACCTGATCCAACATTTTTGAATCGTAGACAAATTTTGGTTTGCTGAAAAATAGTAAGGAAAAAATATGATGTGGTGTGTAAATATCACATACCCGTAAGTGGTGTTGTACCGTAAGTTTCCAAATTTATATTGCTGACATGCTAGGATATTCAGTGAATCCCCTCCCCCCTGGAGAGGAGTTACACTACTTATTTGTTTTTCAATTGTTTTAAAACAAATGTTTCCAAACTTTAAAATGTGATTCTCAAAATGCGTAAATTATGTTTTTTTTTTTTTTTTTTTTTTTTTTTTTTAAATAAGATCGGAATAAACTTTGTTAACAAATCTCATTAAACTAAAAAAGGAACAACTATAGTACTTCCCCTCAGCTAGATTTGGCGATTTTTCGTTGGCGATTATGGCTAAGTCATAAATCTAAAAATCATATAGCATATAGCATAAATGATAAAATCGTAAGCTAAATTATAAATCATAAATCATAAAATCATAAATCCAAAATAAATAGCATGCAGGCTGCCATATTATATCGCAAACAATCCAGAACGACATCGTTATCGTTCAAATCGGCGCCAAAGAAAAATCGCCAAATCTAGCTGAGGGGAAATACTATAGTTGTGCCCTAAAAAATATGCAACAGTTGTTTCGAGTTCAAGTAATAACCATTCATCGGTCAAAAATAAGAAAAAGTAATTGCTTTCATGCTACACTCGTACGTATTTCTTTTTGCTCGATGATGTGTCATGAGTAATTAATTTCGATTCAAAACAATTGTGTTGGTTTTATTTATTTATTTATATTATTATTATTATCTATATATTAATAGCCAAGCATAAAATTTGTAGTCCCTTTTTAACATATTAATTATGGGAGAAGAGGGTTGAAAATGGTATCATTCGAAAGGTATGGTTAGCCGGAAGGTGCGAATACAAATATTATTTTCTTACGATGTCAAGAAGATATTTAAAAATACTTTTATTTTTTATGCATTTTCCCCCATTTTTCCCTTTCATACACGTATTCCTTTACATTAAAAAATACCTAAAAGTGGAAAGTTGTTAAATCTGGCAATTTCATAAAACTCAAATAAAACCATAGACACAGTAATTTGTATAGCATCCTTATACGCAAGCGAAGTGATGACGTCACTGGCTGTCCGTGGAACCACAAAAAAGATTTCCTAAAGATTTGATTTATGAGAAATCATTTTTTTATTTTCTAATTTATTTATGATATAATTTCTTTCTTTTTTTTTATGATTTATGCCAGCTGTAATTTAAAGAGATATTAGCCGTACGATAAATTTCATGTTTGTGTATTAATATGTAAATAATATATATTATTTAATTTTTGAAACTTCAAATGTTCTTTGTTATTTGTCTTTTGGCAACAAAAAGTGACTTTATTTATTTATTTAAATATTTGGTTCTTTTATCGTTTGACTGACAAAACATTGTCTATTAAATGCTCATTTAAATCCAAATGTTATTTGTTATTTGTCTTTAGGCAACAAAAAGTGAGTTTATTTATTTATTTAAATATTTGGTTCTTTTGTCGTTTGACTGACAAAAACTTGACTATTAAAATGCCTAAACGAAATCCTTGAAATGGTTGGTATTTTATTGAAAGAACCAGTTTTTACACACGGTTAATTTTATGTTGCAGCAAGTCGGGTCCGTTCTTTCAATAGCTTAAAATTTTATATTTCAGAACACAGTGGGCAAGGTCATTTAGCTAATGACGAAAGAGTATTTACAAAGAACATTGTTTACAGAGAAATTTTAAATTTCTATATTTATTTATTTAGTGCTAACTTAAAATAATTCTGAGATTTGAATAAATTTGTGGTTGAATTTCGACCACTGGGCGATACTAGTTATTATTATTATGCAATTTATGACGCATTGAATTTTTACTCTTCATCTTTCAATATCAATGTTTTGGTATTTTCTTTCTACAAGATATAAGTAACTTTCATCACAAATTACGCGCATACTGTTCTAACAATAGAAAGCAATTCTGTTGCAATGTATATATTGTCGGATATTAAAATGCGTATTGTTAGAATTTAAATTCAAGCAGTTAGGAATTTTGTAACAAAACATGTCTTTTAAAATGTGTATTGTTAGGATTTAAATTCGTACAAATATATTTTTTTCTAACAAAACATGTCATTTCATTTGAATCCGATTTAAAAGCGAAACAACCACACTGATATACTATGTTACTTCCACTTCTTTTAAACGAGTTTGGGCGTATTTCACTTTTACTTCATTTCAAGCATAAAAAAGAACATTGAATTACACTGGAATCTTGTTTCAGCTAGTTTTGAAATTTTTTCAAAGAGATATTTAATTCCTTCTGAATGGAATTAACACGTTTTAATGCTGGAAACTTGTTTCAGCCAATTTGAAATTTGTATGTTGTGGTCATCATAGAACATCTTCTTTAATTTTGCTATAGAGAAGAAAAAAAAAAAGTGAAGTGCAAACTATTATTTTTTTTAAATATTTTTCATGGTGAGTGGAAACGATTTTCATCTCAGAAATAGAAAAAAAAAGTCAATTGTACTTTACAGTCGACGCTTTCGTGTTTTTTTTTTTTTTTTTTTTTTTTTTTTTTTTATGGAAAGGGAGAAAAAAAAAAAAAGATAACATAACTTTGCTTAAAATTTTTACACATCTATGATTCAACCATTAGTTTTAAAGGTATCGATGAGTTCTTAAAAAAAAAAAAAACTCACATTAAAAAGTTACACTCGGCTAAATCATAAATCTAAAAATCATGACTGATAAAAAAAAAAACAAAAATTATACAGACACGACATTATTTCATTATTTAAAACATGAAAATCTGACATTGACAGATTTTAATTTAGTGCCAGAGGCCTACTGCTAAACTTGTTAATATCGACAAATTCTTCTTTAGTTAATTCGTGACGATCTAAATTCCATGATAAAGTTTTCATTAAATCAAACCAATGTGTTTCAGCTGCAGATACTGTAACAAATAACGTTGGAAGTCCAAACTGTCTTATAGCCGCAAAACAACGTTTTTTCTCTTTTTCCCAATGAGGGGGAGGTGTGCCTTGGGGGGGGACTCATATCAAAGGTGTGCCTTGGGGGGGGACTCATGTCAAAGTTGTACCTTGGGGGGGACTCATGTCAAAGTTGGGCCTGGGGGGGGACTCATGTCAAAGTTGGGCCTTGGGGGGACTCATGTCAAAGTTGTACCTTGGGGGGGACTCATGTCAAAGTTGTACCTTGGGGGGGACTCATGTCAAAGTTGGGCCTGGAGGGGGGACTCATGTCAAAGTTGGGCCTTGGGGGGACTTCATTCAATAAATCCCTATTCAATAAACCGACTGAAATAGGCCCTTAGCACTATTAAGAGTGACGTATAAAAATTCGACAACGCTGTACCGACTGAAATAGGCCTCTAGCACTAAAAAAAAAAAAAAAAATCGCCAAATCCAGTTGTGGGGAAATTATCCTTATCATTATCATATCCTTATCATATCTTATACCTTATCAAATTCATTTATTTTTCTGACTTAGCCATATTGTTTTCCTTTTTATAACTACAGCTGTTGCCATCTTTAAAATATTTAAAATTATGAGATCATTTATAAGAAAATTAGAAAATCTGTGCGAAATTTTCGCATTTTATTTCTTTTCTTATTTACCTTTTTGAAATTCATAAATATTATACAATATGCGAGCGAAGTGTGACGTCACTGACTGTCTGTGGATGCAAGAAAAAGATTTCCTACGTTAATCGCCCATTGTTTTTTTTTTTTTTTTTTTTTTTTTGTAAAAAATTATTAAAAATCGAGAAAAATTATTTCCCGATTTTAATCCCTGTATTTGGGTATAGATATGTATTAGTTATCGTATGCATGTGTTAGATTGAGTTATTTTGCTGGCAAATTGGCAAAATTTTAATTTTAAATTTCGAAACTCTGTCATCCTTGGCGTTTCACTGGCTACAACGTTTTCGTCTTTATTTGTAAATAATAATTTAACTGTATTGAATAGTTTGCTACAATATAATTCAACGTTTGACTTAGCCACAGCAACGCGTGGCCGGGTTTGCTAGTTTATTATAAAATTTTCATGTTTTTGATTTAGAGATTTCACAAAAGTTTTGTCTGACACACACAAACAAACAGACATTTTCTGGAAATGATAAAAAATAATTTAATATCAAATAATCTCTCTCTCTTTTTTTATAAGTTGGTTAGAAAACATAAAAGGGGAAACCACGTAAAAAAAGTTGAAAGCATTTATTTCCCCGTGTTAGAATTCTGAAGTTTAAATTAAATCAGTAAGTACTCGACGGCGAGTATTTAGTATAATTGTGTGTTTTAAAGTTCTCTTAATATGAATATTAAGCTTTCAGAAATTGGTCTTTGCACCTGTTATCTGCATGACTTAAAAACAAATAAATGAAGGATGTTCAAATTTGTTATTCTGAGTCGAGTGGATTATATACCGAGAGGGCTGCTCACTGCGATTGAAGTTGTTTGGAGCAGTTGAAGCCTCCCCAGTGAAGTCCTCAGTATTTAGCGGTTCCCAGAAAAGCCAGCCCCACCGGACCTTTATTGAAACTTTTTTTTTTTCTTTTAAGGGAAAAAAATTACAAGCAGAGCTCTCACGCGACAAAGGGCGACATAGTTACATATAAAAATGATGAGAGCCGGAACTTGGCTCACACGCGACAAGAAGCTGATTAAAAGAAAAAGTTACTAAATAAATGAGAGTCTTTGTAAAGATTTAGAGAGTCTTGATAATTGAGTAGATAACAGACTTTTTAATATAATAAGAGAGTCTTATGCAGGGGTGTTTGTGTCCCCGGAAATTGCTACCAGAATTTTTTAATAGTGATATTATTGGTAGTTTTTCAGTAAAGTTTAGCAATTAAATGTAACAAAAAATACAATTCATAATTACTAGTGGGAAATAAAATAAAAAACCTGGAACGCAAACACCCCCGCTTATATTTTAGGTATTTATCAATGACTTCTAAATGAAAAAGAGAATCTAAAATACCTAGCATTTTACTAAGTTTTAAGAGTAATTTCTTGAATTCTAAATCTGCAGAGGGGATATAGTCTCCAGACTGTATTAGCACGTAAGTTGGAAAGCAAATGATATTAAGGATGACAGATAACAGATTTCCTAGGTACAAGTGAAGAGAATTCAGGCGACCCAGACCTTAGGAACCTAGTTTGTCAAGTTTATGGAGTGGATTGAATTTTAAGGTCGCATTGTAGCTATGCTTTGGCCAATAATTGGCGACAGTCTGCGACATGTCTATTGAAATTTTTGCAAGTTTCAGAGAGTGGTACGGGTTCTTTGAATAATTTGAAATATTTTTTGTTTTAATTTAATAAGAGCCACAAATGTTTTGTGAATGAATGTACAATATTCAAAGAGAGAACTGAAAGCACTGTACAGATATATACTAAATAAAACTGTTTCTGTAACTAGCAGGATAAGAGAAAACAATGTAAGTGTCACACCAGATATTTCATTTTCATTGTAAGACGAAAGAAAGGAACCTTATTAAGACTTAGTTTACTTAGAAAGCAGATGCAGCCAAGATTAAAGAAATTTCCCATGAAATTTTTCCTAGCCAGATGATGTTTCAGATTTCGTTTAGTATATTAATTCTGTACTGATAAGTATAAAAGATTTAAGTCCATATTCTTGATTTTTCAGGAGACGAAAAATAAAGTTAAACTAACTAAAAACTAATGAGCAGAATCGATTAGGAAAAAGGGATTATGTTGGTTTATACGCTTTATACCACTCAGTGATTGTCAATCTTCATTTAATAAAGGGAAAAATTGAATTAAATATTTTATACCAAAGATTAATGCTAAATTTCTGACTTGAATCTTTTTTTTACCAATAGATTTTCTCAAATACTAAATGACATGGGTTTAAATCCTTTGTACCAATCGATAGAGAATTTTTTTCTGAGTCTGACTATGTACTTACTTAACTCAAAATTGACATTTTTGGACTTAAATCCTTTATACTTATCAGTACAGAATTATGCCAATGTAAAAATATTACCTAACATATTTGCAGAGAAATAACATTAATGAATATGTTAATCTGTAATAGTCATAATTAAATAATAATACAATAATAAATGAGAACAAATTCATACATTTATGAAGATGTAACAAAGTTGGTTATAATAAAGTAAGAATCTCATTTTAATAAAATTACAATATTGCACTTTTTACTTACTGAACATACATATGTATGAAAAAAATTATAATCATGAAAAAATTCGACTTTGAGATTTTGGTGTATTTTTACTTTTTGAGGTTAAAAAACTTGTATTTGACAGTTTCCTACCTTTAATTATTTCATTTGGACAGAAGATTGTATATTGTGGTGTTTAATTACTTTCAGATTCAAATAAGACTTTGCATCCTTTATCCGAGATTTATTTATCGTATCAGCATTTTAAAATTAGATGTTTGCTACAATTTCTAAAATTAACTTTTTTTAAATCCATTTTTTCGAATTTCATGTAGTCCTAATCTGGTATTTTTGCGTCATATTCATTCAGTTGTTTCATGTGATTTTATTTGTCTTATTTTTCAGAGTTCAAAATAATTTTTCATGGAAATTTGTTGGTATTTTTTTCCGAAATGAAAAGTTTAAGAATGTAAATTGCAGACTGAAACATGATGAAGTGAAATATATATATTTCTATATAATAATAATAATTCATATTTGCAATGCCAGGATGGAAATGAAGTTTTATACAAGTCAAAAAATATTAAGAAATTAATATGAATGGTTTCTGTAACATTGTGCATGAGATCACATATAGCAAAAAGGACCAAAGAATAATGGGGAAAAAATAATAATGACTAGAAGAAAGGGCAAAGGCCACCTCGTCTTAAGACGGGTGGAGCGGGTTAAGCAAATTTTCCGGGCACCCAACTTTTTCCAAATCATCTGTAGGTTTGTATGGTAACAAAGCAAATATTTAAAATATAGACAATAAAAACTGTAAAAAGAGAGTGGGTGGGGATGAGGAAAAAAATACGTAATAGTACGTATATGACTATAAGATAGAATTTTTTTTTTTTTTTTTTGGTTTAAAATGAGGTTTGAGTCTGTTCACAAATTGAGTAAGAATATAAACAATTGTGTTAGGCAGCATTTCATATTATTTAAAGACACACATTAAAATCAATTTCAGTTAAATACAATATTTTAACTAATATCTTAAACAGCTTCATTAATAACTTTATTTTTTACTTTCCGAACACTATATAGTGAGGAAAGTATTGTAATCATGTCAAAAATCCGAATTTGAGATTTTGATATTTCTCGAGGTCCCCTGAGACCGTTTTCACTATTTTTACGATGATATATGTGTGTGTGTGTGTGTGTGTGTGTGTGTGTGTGTGTGTGTGTGTGTGTGTGTGAACACGCTAGCGTCTAAACTTTTGGCTCGAATGTAAGTTGGTACGCATGTTGCAAGTCACCGTAGCACGAACCCTATTGATTTTGGTGAATCTAGCACTCATAGTTTTTTTACAGGGACACAAAGAAAAATTCTTTATCATTATGGCCTATGGGACCAAAATCTTAAAAGTGCGATAGCATCTAAACGCCTTATTCAATTGAGCAAAAACATTATACACATATTATAGGTCACAGATACTCAACCTGTATAGATTTTGGAGAATCTAGCACTTATAGTTTTTTTACCGGGACACAAAGAGAAATTCTTTATCATTATGGCCTATGGGGCCAAATTTTTAAAAGTGTGATAGCGTCTAAACGCCTTATTAATCTGAGCAAAAAATTTGTACACATGTTATAGGTCACAGTTGCACCAACTGTATAGATTTTATTGAATTTAGCACTTACAGTCTTTTTACAGGGACACAAAGAAAAATTCTTTATCATTATGGCCTATGGGACCAAATTCTTAAAAGTGCGATAGCATCTAAACGCCTTATTCAATTTAAATGAAAATTTATATTAATATTATAAATCACTTTTGCACTAACTATAAGCATTTTGGTGAATCTAGCATTTATAGGTTTTTACAGGGGCACAACGAAAAATTCTTTATCATTATGATCCATTGGCTCAAAATTCAGTAGCGTTAAATAAAACATCGTGTAATATATGGAGAAAAATACTCAAACACTCTATTATGGTTTTCTCTCTTTTGTTTGTTTAACAACTCCTCTTTCTTTACTTTATCTACAAAACTGTTAATTACTCAATGTTCGGAAAGTCGAGTGGAGTCACTCCACATTTTTTTTAAATGCAATTGCGATGATGTAAATTAAACTTGAGTTAATTATCATTATTAGGAATCGAAGTAATAAATAAATATCACTCCCTCGTCTTATGAAATCAAGAACAAAAAATCATGCGTTTCGCATAGATCATTAACACTTTCCAGATGTACTATTCATTGCATCGTTCAAACTTAAATGTACAGTCGGGGAAAAAAAAAACGCAACACTCAACGTAACTTCGTTGCTAATCGATGTAGAAAAATTTAATAGGTATCATTCGACGGGGAATTGTGAGTAGTTTTAGAAAATGAACTGAAATTTTGAATTGGGGGTCGTCTACATATTAAAACGCGCACCAACTTTGATTTTTTCAATGGTAACACCCTATTTTTATTTTATATTTGAATTCCTGGGATCGCGACAACCCGAAAAAGTATATTGGTTGTATATTTTACTTATTTTTTCACAGAGTTGTAAGCGTTCAAAGTTTGAAGGTGCTAATGTTAAATTCATATTTCAAACTTTTATTAATATCTTCACAAAAAATAACTTGATCGATATAATTTTTTTTTTACGAGATACAGTGAAGAAACCCAAACATAATCCATCATTACTTTTGATTCTGAAAAATATTTTTAATGCTGAAAAATATTAATAAATTCATATTCATAAAAATTATGAATTATGACCTATATTAATTTTTACATAAAATGAATCCTAATGCTCAAAAATATGGGTGTGGAAATTTTTAGCTCATTCCAGTTATTAGTTTTCGAGATATAAATAAATCTTTCTTTTGGAGTGGTTTAGGGGGCCGTCTCTTATAAAGTTTTGCATGAGATAAGGAATCAAATCTTAAAAAATAACAAAGAAAATTAAACAAAATATTTTTATTTTTCATTTACGGGTCAAATTATATAACAACAACGTCAAACGCAAAGAAATGAAACAAAAATGATGATTTTTAGACATTCGTGTTAGCATCAAGAATTCCTGTTTTCTAAAGAAGACAAGCCCCCGCCTTCATCGTTCTTCAAAACAAAACAATACAAAAAAGAAAAGTAAATGTGACATTGAGTATTCGTGTTAAACCCCTTATTATGTTGAAAAAAATATGCTCAAGTGGTATTTACTTCATCGATTAATTGGTGATAAATTTTGAATCTTTTAAACAAACACTAGAAGAAAAAAAATAACTAAATAGGCGGGGTTTACTGTATTAAATAGAAAAATATGTTTAATGTGAAATTGTCAAATATAAAAAACGAATGGAATTGGAATGCAAGACAGACTTGTAAAATCGTTTCTTAACTACCGTCATAGTTAAAAAAGGCTTAATCATTTGCTTCATATATTGCTTCATTTTATTTTATTTATTTACTTATTTATTTATTTTGTAGGGGGACGATTATTATTTTAAGGACACTTTAGTCTTTAAAATTTTATTAATATATTTTAACTTTATACATTTTTAAAAACATACTTTAACTTTTATAAATATATTTTAACACTTTTTGCGACTGCGGGATTTTGTCTTTTTGACAGTAAAATCCGCCTACGGGCGTTATACTCTCAAAATAAAATATTTCAGAACAAATTTTCTGTATTGGCAATTATATTACAATTGGATATACATTCTAATTATATTCTTTCTAATCAATATATTTCTATCCATAGTATATTTTATTGCAAAAATATTAACACTGGGTACACACTTAAGAAATATGTAACACACAAATTACGAAAGAAACGCCCACTGACAGAGCTACAGATTTTCAAATGGCTTGAATCTACGTAAGCAGTCGCGAAAGGGTTAATTAAGAAATTATATTTTCATAGAAATTATAAAACGAATCGTACAGTTCCAAAGAGTTCAACTGACCCAAAACTGGTGTAAGTGCGATTAAAATTGTTTAATATTTACTTCATGAACCCTAACAATAATTTATCCGAAAAGATTTAGTTTATGCGTTGTTGTATATATATATATATATTATTTCATTTCGTATATTATGTTACACCTACGAAAGAAAATTTAAGCTTTATTGGTGACCAGTACAGACATAATAGACACTTTTACTTGAAAAATATTGCACTTTTTTCAAAGAGTACTGTATGGACTAATCGCAAGTGTAACTATTTAAATAGACCTAAAATTATCTAAAACAGTTCTGAAGTACATACAAATCTAAAAAAATGAATTCAGGATAATTAAAGAACTGGGAAAAAGGGCAGCGTTTTATTAATTTCTATATATATTTTTTTTTCCTGAAAGATTTCCGGTGTGAAACATTAAAATTTTCTCTATTTCTTATAGGATCTTAATTTTATTTTTCTACATTTATAGATAACCCCCTAACACATATTTGATTATAACTCTATAAATACTAAAGATAAAGTATACAAACAGTATACTTTTCCGCACTGCCAGACTCTCACAAATTCGAAATTGAAGTCAAAATTGGGGGTTGCTATTGAAAAAATCAAAGTTGGCACTCATTTTAATATGTAGATGACCCCTAATTCAAAATTTGACGACATATTCAGAAAGTGCTTTTAATTTCCTGTTGGATGATGTCTATTAGATGTTCCTGCGTCAATTAATAACGAAATTACAGCGGCTGTTGCGTTTTTTTTTTTTTCCCGACTGTACTTTGTGCAGTGCAAAGTTATTTAAATATGATTTATAAAAAGTCTCTCATAAAACATTATGCACTAATATTCTTTTGGGTGATCCTGTACATAAAACGCTTAAACAATTTTAAATAGGGGATATTTCACAATAAATGTGAATAACATATAAGAGTTTGAAACAATTCTGAAAATATTTACAGACGCTAGAGTGAGCACAGATGGAGAGATAGACAGACGGATAGAAAGACAGACAGGTAAACCAATAAATTTTATAATCGCATTTAAACATTTTTAGAAAATCTTAAAAACGCTTAATAAAAACGAAAATGCTATTGCAGCAATTTCCAATTATAGCCCTTAATGTATCTGAATATTTTCGTGTGGACCTGTAAATCTTAATGCTAATCATACTGTATGCTATAGAAAACATTTTATTATGCATATGAATGAAAAATATGAATTTCATTACGATTTGAGCAAAATAAAGGTATTAAAATATGGTTTATAGAAATACCTCTCATAAAACACAATCCTTTGCAATTCTTTTGGGTGTCCTTGTACACAAACCGTTGGTGGTATTTACTTCATTTAAAATTGGAAACATCCCCATAGTGCATATGAATAACATATATAAGTTTTACGAAATTCCATGAATATTTACGAAAGGTATACCGTAAACAGACGGACAAACGGACGGACGAAGAGTCAGGAAGAGAAACTGGAATCATAAACACTTTTCAACTTTGTTGGAATGGAAGGTGTTAAAAAAAGTAGGCCAGAATTCTGCAAGTTCTGCTTCTTTCATATTGAATTCTTTGTAAAAAAAAGTTTGAAGTTATGTTGTAAATTGCTCTGAAGACTATTGTGGGGTAGAAATAAAAAAGTATGCGACTATTATGACGACAAATCCTATTATGACGACACGCTTAAATTTTCGTATATAGTATTAATTAAGAATTTAATAAAATTATTAATTCAAGATCAGATGAGAAGATATGAATGAATTTAAAATATGTTTTCACTTAAATCATCTGTAAGTCTCAGTAGAACTCAGACTCATGGTAAAATAGTAATATATAACAAAACAAATACATTTTTGGCAAATTTTTTACAGCGAGTGATGAAAAGAACAAATTACGAAAATGTAAATTGAATTGCATTCTGGATTTAACTCAAAACATTATTATCTTTAAAAATATGCTAAAAATTAAATTTTCCTCTTCGGCAGATTTAAAATAAATAAGACATAGAGCATATTGCAGGAAAAAGAGAAGAAAGAAAAATAATTTCTGTATTTCATCAAAGTGAACTAATGCATTATTCATTGTTCATTTAATTTTTTTTCTCTCTCTATGTCTGGATTTGCATTCGATTCTGTTGCCAAACAGTTTTGTCGAGGGAAAAAAGATCTTAAATTATTCTAGGATTAGAATGAAAACAGTATAAGTTATCAAGAATGCACGAGCAAACAATTATTGTACAAAAAAAAAAAGAAAGAAAGAAAGAAAAGAAAAAGCATGAATAATATCGTAAGTACTTTAATCTCTGGGAATTAGAAAGTAAGTTTTGTTTGTTAAGATTTTCTATTTTTCGTAAAGTAGTAAACCGGTTTTAAAACTTCTTTCATTTATTCTATTACTAATGTGATACAGCAGATGGCAACTGCTATTGTGTTTTAAGCTGAGATTGTGCATAATAAATAATAAATAAACAAGGAGGAATGGAATACTATTCCTTCCTTTTTTTCATTAGCTTCAAGGACAGGTTGTTGTATGTAGCATTCTTAATGCAGAGAGATTAATAGCTCGTTCGACTTCTTTTCGAATAACAGTATACAATTCTTTCTGTTTTGGTTTCTGTTTTTAGAATGCCATATCCTCCCTTTCCTCACGTATCTTCTCTTAGAAAAACTTACAGAAAATTTCTGTGATGTTTAATATGATAATTGTACTCAAACGATTTCAATGAGATAAAATTCAATTTCTTATTTGTTGAAAAAATAGATACAAAATAAACCATAGCTGTACCATGGACTGAAAAAATGATGTTGAAGGGTACTAAATAAAATACTTTGTAAACAAGCAACAAAAATTGCAAATTATGGTGTGTATATTATACATATGCACACCATAATTATATATATAATTATATTGCACCAAAATATGCATATGCACACCATATACTTGTAATTAAGGTGTTTGCTCACAAAGTTTTTTATTTATTACAGAATGCCTATTTTTACTATGATCGTGTTAACATCAGTTTAATCATCATCGTTTACATATCCATTTTCGTATGCAATAAAGAAAAAAAAGCATAAAGAAAAAAAAAATCAGCATCATATTGGAAGATCTTTATTTATATAGTCCACTATTGATTAACAAATGTTATTATTTATTAGTACGACAGGACTATTTCTTTCAGACAGTGATTTCGCGTTGTCACACTTCCAGTATGCCAGCCAATATCCAATTTTACCATTTAATTTCTTAAACTACCTTAAAACATTTAGAAATTTTATTGATAAACTCATGAACCGTAAAAATTCCTTTTAAGTAATTTGCAGTTCAAGATTGATTTTTTTTTTCTTATATATACCAACTATGTGAAAAATGCCGAAAATTTAACCCAGGTCTTCCTCTTAACGTGCGGATTCTCTTCCATTGAGCCACCCTGACTGATAACCAACTCGACACTTCTTTCACAATAACCGTTACATCTGCGTTTGCAGATACGACTAATAACAAAAAAAAAAAAAAAAAAAAAAAAACTCTGTTTTATTTATTTATTTTTATTTGTTTATTTATTTATTAGTTACAAGACTGCAATATACAAATTAATCCTGTCACACTAAATTACATTCTGTCAAAGACATCTTCAATATGAACTTTTCATAGTTAATACATTAATTTTCAATGCATTCTTTTCTTTTTCTTTTATATATATATATATATATATATATATATATATTAAAATCCCGGATAAACTACTACGTCAGAAACGCCAAAAAAAATGTTTAAGATGCATACAGCTGTTTCGGTAGCCTTAAGCGTACCGTCTTCAGTGCAAAAAGAATTCTGAATCTGGAGAAGTGCTCGTATATATAGTAGAGGGACCGAATTTAGTTCAACCAATAGGATTACGGGAAAGGTGGGGAGTGTGGCCAATAGGAATTTAGGAATGTTGGCTGCGTAAACAGTAGAAAAATTAAGAAAATGTGGACTGAATGTAAAATTTCCGACAATCAGACAAATAAGGAACAGCGAAATCACAATTTACAAGGTTTTTAAAATTTTTATAAATATGAAAAGCTTCGAAGCAATCGAGTTCATGAATGGATTTAGGTCTGCAAATTATTTTAGCTGAATTAAATTTAAAATTATGATTTTTCTCCCAGCAATGTTTAGAAATAGCCGATTTATTGGTTTCTTGTTTGCGGACGTAATTCATATGTTCTTTTAGACGAAATTTAAGACTGCGTTTAGTTTGGCCAATATATGATAAACCACACTGACAGGAAATACTATAAATGCCCCAAGAATTATGCATATCAATGGGATCTTTTAACTGAGAAAAGGTGATTTTATTGGAAGGTGAAAATATTATTTTAAAATCATATTGTTTGAGAATTTTAGCTATGGCTTGACTGGATTTAGAAAAATAGAGTAAAACAATACTGATATTAGAAGAGACTGATTTAGTAGACGAAATACGAGGGAGTTGTAACTTTTGGATAGCTTTGTCTATAATGGAAGGGTCATAACCTCTGTCAATTGCAACGACTTTGAGATATTTAATTTCAGATTTTAATAAAATAGGATTTGAACAAATATTATACTTTTGTAAACCGTGCTTTAATATTTGTTCAAATCCTATTTTATTAAAATCTGAAATTAAATATCTCAAAGTCATTGCATTGACAGAGGTTATGACCCTTCCATTATAGACAAAGCTATCCAAAAGTTTACGAGTGTGTTGCTAAAGGTTTATTACGGATCTATGCAAAAAGGATATTTTCTTATTCTTCAAAACATTTTTTTAAGAAGTTGCTTGCTGTACAATTTACATAACCTCTAAAAATTCTGCTGGGTTTCTTGCTCTAAAAATAGATAAATACATCATTTTGTTACAACGGATTAAGTCGGTTCCCTGCCTCAATTGTCCTGTTGCGGCGAAAGAAGTTTTACAGGCAAAGTGAAAATAAAGCAGCAGGCCATTCATTGACTTTCAGTGAGGTCAACCTTGGCGACAAACTTGGCAACTTGGACACGAATTTGGAGACGTGACAACCAAATTTTGAGAAAAATAGTTTAAGTTTTCCGAAGTTTCGAAGTTCTCTGACGCACAAAAGTCTAAATCTCAAACTTTTCATGGGTTTCTCGATAGAAACTGCGCCAAGTCCCATCGCCAAAGTGTATACACAGGAGTGAGGACGTCTACGAGAGGATGTGAAGTCACTGCGAATCAGTATTGTTCAGAGACCTATTCTGAGCAATTGCACTTTGGAGATTGTGATCTATGCAACTGAACTTTATTCGTGAGCTAGCAGATATTTCTACTTTGGAGTATTTCATGTTATTTGCTTAACTCCTGCACTGTAAAAAAATAACTATTACCAGCTGCAAGAAACTCTCTGTGATTGGAGAAAATAATTAATTTCTCCAATCACAGAGAGCTTCTTGCAGCTGGTAATAGTTATTTTTTTACAGTGTGAGTGGAACAAGTGACTTTTCTTGGACTGTTCCATAACTTTCGTCGAATAATCGAAGTGACTTTTGCGGTACGAGTGACAACTTCATTGGACTGCCACTACAATATACGAAGAATTAACAGTACAATTGGTCTGCTTTCGAGAGAATATTTGTTGTAATAACAGTTTTGTTGTACAGATTCAAGAAGTTACGTAGAATAAAGTGCATTCATCGACTAGAACCTGCCTGATTCTTTACGAACTACTTTCTCACACAGGCAAATCGACCAGTTTTTCGTAACAATATAATTTTATCAGTTTCATGAATTAAATCTTTTGAATTATTTTAGAAATTGTAGCTTCAACCTTGTAAATTTATGTTATGTAAACACTTATTTAGTCTATGAATATTCAATACTATTTAAAACTACTAAGGGAAAGAAAAAAAAATGTTTTATCAAAATATACCAAACTTAGATTTATTTATTTATTTATTTATTTATTTCACTCTCTCTTGTTGGAAAGTAGGAAAGAAAAGTGAAACGATACATATTTATTCTGTCGATTCCTTTGATGTTTTAAAACGATTTATTTTATTTTATTTTATTTTTGTTTAAGGTTTTAGTTTTCAATTCTTTCTCAATGACTATTCTCTAAATTCCAAGGACAAAAACTGCTAGATATACTCTCTATCAGAGTATATTGTCCTCCAGAGAAAAAATATCGTGCCACATAACAAAAGGCGTATCACGTGTTACAAATATTTTGCTTACATTTTAGCATTCCGAAAAGTTTATAAAAGTAAAATTTGACAAATATTGATTTGAAATACCAACGAAACATTAACTAATGTTTAAACTAAACAGAAATATAGAAGAAATAGAAAAAAATTTTCAATCAAAAATCATAGAAAAATGTTAATGTATTAACAGTAAGCTCTGTATTAACCCGTTAACGCCCGAATTAATTTTGCAAAATATTATTAGCTGATTATTTCACTTCTAAATTAATATAGACAACTGACAGTAAAATATATTGACTTAAACAATTCTTCTGATAGTTTTAAATTTAAAGCCTATCCTCATTTATTGAAGTTTAGTGTTCCAGTGAGAAAACTTTGAGATAACAGATTAATTTCCTATTATATGTTGGCAAAGATCTCGAAAGTAAAGTATTATAATATATATTATCATTCATTATTAACTTGATTTAAGTAAGTATATCTCCGTAAAAAGCAAATATATGTGCGACGAATGAAAAATCATAAAATGACTATCCAAATTATGAAATAATAATTAATAGTAGGCACATAAAACTTTCAGGGATCCTTTAGAATGACGCTATAAACAGTCACTAAAAAGCAGAAATCATTCCAAGAAACCACAAAAAATATCCGTGTCATTTTATTAGCTGTCCTCAAACGAGGACACTGGGCGCTAATGGGTTAATAGGGATGATCGAAAAATGCCTAGTTCCAAATAATCGAATTTAAAATAATTTTGATAAAGCAAATTTGAAAAAAAAAAAAAAAAAAAGATACAAAGGATAAAAATCAGTAGGATATTAATAATTTAATTGATACAAAATGAAAATAATGGTCAGCGAAAAATAAATAAGCGTGTAACAATGTTATTATTACAAAATTTACCGAACTGTTTTGTGAAGAATAAAATGATACATTTTTTGTTGTTGTTTTTATTGTTTTTACTTTCTCCTATATTCATAGTTCATAGAAAAAGTATAGTTTATTATAAAGTATTTTTTTCAGTAACATTTTTGAAGTTTTTAGCTATTTTTACATGTTTTAAGGTCCTGTGAATGCGAAAATTAAAATTTTACGGATTGGTTATCTATGTTCGTTTATTTGTGGGAGAATCTATTATCAGCGTAACTAAAAGTACTAGCAAGAAATCGAAACTTGGTATAACAATGTAAGCGGATGTTCCTTGAAACTTTTTACTGAAGTAGAACAAATGGTTCATATACATGAGCATACAGAGGTATACAAATACATTACATCTATGAGTGAAATTTCTCGTCGTCAGTACATCGCCATCGTAACATCGTCAACGCCACGTGAGTGCCTCAGAATGCTGAAAATAGTCACAACCTGAGCTTATCACCATCGAAAATGATAAAGAAATAAATTTTCAGGAAATAATTAAAATAATAATAATAATAATAATAATAGGTTTAGATTTTTAATTTTGGTTCTGAAACGAGTTTTGCCAAAGAAAAATTCACCCAAAGTGAAGTACTAGGTAAACAAAAAAAAAAAAAAAAAAAAATTACACTTTTTTAATCAACATAAATCAGACAAAATTCATTAAAAAATAAATAAATAAATAAATCTGGAGTGACTCCACTCGACTTTCCGAACATTAAGTAAATAACGGTTGTATAAATGAATTAAAGTAAGAGAAATGATTAAATAAACAAAGGAGAAAATTATAATAGGATATAATGAGTATTTTTCTCTATAGTATGTTGTTTAAATTGTGTTTATTTATGTTGTCTATATAGTATGTTGTTTAAAAATCAATAAATATACTAGACTCACTAAAATCTATTCAGTTCGTACGAGGAAGGCCTAAAACAATTATATAAATTTTCAACTCACTCGGATTAGGCGTTTATACGCTATCGCACTTTAAATAATTTGAACATATAAGCCACAATGATAAAGATTTTTTCTTTGTGTCCTGTAAAAAGACTAAGAGTGCTAGATTCTCCAAAATTCATACAGCTCGTGTGAAGGTGATATGTAACATGTACACACATTTTCAGCTCAATCGGATATGTGTAGACGCTATTGCATCTTAAACAATTTGAACCCATAGGGCATAATGGTTAAGAATTTTTCATTTTAAAAGAACTATAAGTGCTAGATTCACCAACGTTTATCCGTTTTGTGCGACGGCGACTCATAACGTGTGTATAAATTTTCAGCTCAATTGAATAAGGCGTTTAGACGCTATCGCAGTTTAGAAAATTTGGACCCATATAGACCATAATGATAAAGAATTTTTCTTTATGATCCTGTAAAAAAAAACTATAAACGCAAGATTCATCAAAATTTATACAGTTCGTGTGACAATGATTCATAACACGTGTATAAATTTTCAGCTCAGTTGAATCAGGCATTTACGCTATCGCACTTTGAAAAGGTGGGGCCCGTACACCATAATGATAATGAATTTTTCTTTATGTCCCTGTAAAAACTATAAGTGCTAGATTCACCAAAATCAATGGGTTTCGTGCTAAAGTGACCTATAACATATGTAACAACCTTTAGCTCATTCTAACAAAGCGTTTAAATGTTATCGTGTTCACTCACATACATACAAACATATACATATACATAATGCATACATCATCGTAAAAATAGTAAATATGAATTCAGGGAACCTCAAAACGTGTAGAAACAACAAAATCTCAAACTCGGATTATTGACATGATTACAATACTTTCCTCACGATAGTGTTCGGAAAGTAAAATCATCTGGAGTGACTCCACTCGACTTTCCAAACATTAAGACAACGGATAGTGTTACAACTGGAAAGTCCTGTTATAATTTTCACATTTACTTATTGAATTAAATATTAAGTTATTTCAATTTTTTAAAAGCCTGATAACTATTAAATGTTCGGAAAGTTAAGTGTAGTGACTCCAGATTTTGTTTATTTATTTGTTTATTTATTTTTTCACAAAAAATTTATTTATTTATTTATTTATTAAAAAGGTGATTATATAGTATTTCAAAAAAAGAAAAAAAAAATCTACATTAGTTTACTTTATACTCTCTACAGACTTCAGAAAATATATCTTCTAGTAGAACTTTTTTTTTTTTTTTTTACTTTGTTTATTCTTTTATCTTATTTTTGTTTTGGTGACAATGATATTCTGTCACTAAAAAATTACTTTTGTTATTTTATCTTAAATTCTCGAATACACACTCAAAAGTGTACACAATGGACAATAAAAAACATGTTATTCATATTCATTTCTTCGAACTTTAAAGACATCCGAATTCTATGCAGAGTGTCTTTGAAGAAAAGAACAATAAATGTTCTTCATTTTTCTATGTTTCTAACCTGAATTTTTATTTTAATTTCTGCATTTTCCTTCTGTTGGATGTTCTGATAATCACATAATTCTAACGTGCTTCTTTTCTCTTTTTTGCAGCATCTTGTATTATTTATTTTTATTATTTATTTATTTCTTATAAAAGAAGTGAAAATTCTCATGGCTGCAGCATACTCGAATTGAATGCACGGTGAAGTTTGTAGGAAATTGTGTTCTTGTGGATATGAAATTTATATAAGAAAATAAAGAAGAAGAAAAAAAGAATTGTTATGTCAAGTCAAAGAATGTAAGCTACACTTTTTCAAAAATATTTGCAGTATTAGTATTATATTTTTCAGGGGGCGATAAAAATGACACCGATAAAAATGGCGCTAGTTAAAAATGGCACAAGTAAGAATGGCACTGTGATTTGCGAAATTTAATGCTACAATGAAAGAAGATCGTATTATTGAAAAAAAACTAGGAAGTAAAGACCTTTCTATAGTTGGCACGATATATTTGTCGTCCAAAAACAATTATCTAACTAAGTTATGAAATGCTAAGTTATTTTTATTTTATTTTATTTTAATTTTATTTTTTATTTATTTATTTATTTATTTATTTATTTATTTATTTATTTATTTTTTTCCTAGAAAGATCATGGTAACCAAAAAAAAGAAAAGAAAAGAAAAAAGAAAAGAAAAGAACGAAAGAAACCGAATAAAAAAAAATACACTGGGGGAGGGGGGGGGATAGAAAAAATGAAATTGAAGGAATGGTTCATATTACTTTTTTACCAATTTGAAAGAAACTTTAAGTATTTACGCATTTTGAGAGGTTCAGAAGATGACATTACCATTCTAAGAAAATTACTGTTTGTCTCTCTGTGTTTGTTGTGGCAGATCTGAACCAATAATTAATACACAAAACTTCATAAAAACTTATATTTTTAAGTACTTTGACATAAGTTAACACATATATCAACTTTGGTGCAAAAGGTTCAGTAGGAGGCCCTTTCGAACAGCAATTAAATTGTCATTATTTTTTAGCAAAAATGAATAAATAAATAAAATAAAAATAAATAAATAAATAATAAATAAATAAATGAAATAAGTAAAAATGAATTCATTAATTTAATTTAATTTAATAAAAAACAACTTTATTTTATACATATATAAATGCAAATGAAGAGTTGAATTAGTATTATATTTTTTAAATTACTGATAGTATTTTCTTCTTATCATTTTTTTCTCAGAAAATCAATTTAAATGGTATTGTTTTACTTAGAAAAGCTATTAATAATTATTATTATTTCATTTTTACTAACTTACGGCATTTTAAATTGTATTTAATGAATACTTATTTAAGAAAGGGAATATAAAGTGAGTATCAATATACTTATGTAAAGAATAAATTCTTTTCGGTTTCGAGAAGCAATTTTGACATTTCAGAAAACTCTATGTCACTTTGTTCAGTTATTTACGCTTTTCTGTGTACAACTGTCATGCAGTAAAAGATAGTATTTTCTAAAAATCAATTAGATTTGATTTATCAATTAGATTTTACCTATGTCCACTGATTTCCATGCACTATTTGTTGCGGGGGGGGGAGGAGAAAATCATTATTTTCGCGCAAAATAGTGAATGCTGAAAGTGGTGCATACTTTATACATACATTACCTCCCAATAAGAGAGACTCCTTTAAGACGAAAGAGGTTACTCTCCAGTGAAAGGTTAAATTGTTACAGATAAATTCCTGACTTTTCATAGTGTAATTAGTGTCTTAAATATGTATTATGTAATACAGTATTAAAGTAAAATTAATACTAGACTATATTTATTGAATATAGATACAGTAATTTAAGTTTAAAGAATGATTATCAAAAACACAAATAAAATATTGTAGAATTACTTAGAAATCAGTAGAAGATTGATATAAAAAAAATCATTTTCCTTAAATATGCCCCTCTACCCCCCCTCCCCCCCCCCCATCGTACAAGTAGCCTTATCTGTAGCTTTTCACAAATAATATGTGATTTTTTTATAATGATTCGTTAAAATCGGTAACAGGAGGATGGTATAAAAATAATCATTTTCTTTCAATCTGCCCTCCTACTCCCCTCTCCCACGTGTGCAACACTTACTGTAATTTTTCATAAACAGAAAGTGACATTTATACAAAGTTTTAATAAAATCGGCAACATGATGACATAAAACTAATCATTTTCTTTCATTTTTGAAATTTAAAATTCCCTTTTTTGAAATTTTTATCTTCTTAAATTTTAACTATTAGCATTATTTATTCACTGTACTTTTTCTTCCTCTTCTGCTATGCAGCTTTCATGTATAAATTAATTTTTAAAATAATTCAGTAACTGAAAACTGAAATCAAAGCATCTGAATGAAAATTTGTGCGTATTTGTATTTACTATATTTATACTTTGTTAAATTTAAAACAACTTTTTCGAAACTTCTAATTTTTTAATTTTTAGCTACATAAATGCATTATTTTTTTCGACTCTACCATGATTCTTGCATGTAGAAATATTGGAAACCTAAACTAAAATCTTAAAATTTAAATTGAAACACCTGAACGAGAATTTTGGGCATATTTGAATTTTTTTTAACCCCTAATTTGTTAAATTCACTTAGGAATAATTTCTTGCCTTTTAATTCAATTGGTTCGCTGTGCAATGCCTTTTCTCATTTAGTTGTACCATAGTTATTATTATTATTATTATTGTTTTATTTTATTTTATTTATTTATGATTTTATTTTATTTATGATTTTATTTTATTTTATTTTATTTTATTTTTAAGATTTTGGTATAAATTTACGAAAAATTAATTTAACAACTTAAAATTGAGTTTTTTTTTTTTTTTCCTCGTAATGCATTTTTAAGACAATTTCCTTATCTTTTAAATTAATTTTGTTCAAAAAATTTTGGCTGATAGTTAGCCTGAATATTTTGCTGTAATGATCCTTTTAGGCAAAAATTTAACTTAGTATTTTATTTTATAACTTAGATAATTGTATCTGGAGGCCAAACATGTCGTGCCAACCATATAAAGGTCAGTACCTCCTAGTTTTTGTCAATAATATGATCTTTTTTCATTCTAGCACAAAATTCACAAATCGCAGGTGTCATTTTTACCGGTGCCTTTTCTACCAGTGTCATTTTTTACCGGGGGCCATTTTACCCGTGCCATTTTTACCGATGCCATTTTTTACGGCATTCCTAATCAAATTCTGCATAAAACTTCAAAAGTTGTTTTATTTATTTAATAAGCCAGCCGATTTAGCAACCAGTTGGTTCACGACCCATTAAAATATTGCCATAGCAAACTCCCATTCAATAGCACCTGCGATTCCCTCAATCTGATATGTTTCTTTAAACAAGTCTAACCATGACAAACATTGCCAGGCTATTCGCGCCCCATACACCATTGATTTCAAAATATGTGATGTTTCTATCATTGTTATTACATTTCCTTCCGATTGTCTGTCTAATCCAAACGACTTGCTCTTACCTTCTCTTGACATCTCCAAAGCCAAACGTGAAATAATTTGCTTCAAAAAGGAGTTCCGAGTCATTCTTTTTTGCTACGGTTGTATAGCCAAACTTGTGGCTGCACAAAGGAGAAGACAACGTACATTTTGGGGTAATAGAAGATTTTCCCGTTTGAATTGTCGACGCTGGACAAAATCAGCAACCGAGACAGTGTCAACGTTGCGTTTCTGACATCAATATCAAACATGCTTGAAGCAAATTAAACATTTGTCCGATCTCGTTTCTCTATTGTGAGCTTAGTGTACGCTTTTCTTTCAAGTCTGAGCTACCATCACAACATGTGCAACAATTGAAAAAGTTTTTGACGTAGCCATTACTGCATTTATTACTGTGTAACCCGCAGGTCAGATAAATCGCATTTTGCCCGAAATTTTATTTAATAAAATGTAATGTTTTAATTACATCAAAATTGGTAGAGTTAAAACATTAGATTTGACCTGCAGTTTATACACCAATAATTATGATAATATTTTCACACACACACAAAAAAAAAAAAGAAAAAAATCTGGTGTGAAACAACCACACGACTTCCATTACCCATGTTACACGTATTTTATGCATTTTTTGGAGGTAATGTGATCAGAAGACATAGAATAGAGCTAATGAAATAGACAACTAAAAAATTTTCAGTAAGAGAAAGTTAATACACGTTTGCGGTAAACACATGAAAACGTAAAGACATAAATTAGAGTTTACATAACAAGAGGGGGGGGGGGGGGAAGTAAAGGTCTTTTTTTTTAAATATATATACACTAATTTCCGAGTTCTAAAACTGATCTATCTGATCAGGATGACTATTAATATTCCTGTAATAACCACGTAAAACATGAGAAAGGATATCTAAAATGGGTTTATGCAACAGTTTTCAAGAAAATCGTTAGAACCATTTTTGAAACACCGATTTTTACGAAAACTTGGCATATTCAGTTGTTGACCGGAAAACAACAATTACATACAAAAGGATATTTAAAAGAGTGTTAATATTGCAAGTTTGAAAAAAATCCATACAGCCGTTTTGAAAGGAATCCACTCGCAGTACCTGAAATTCAGCTATTTATACAGGACGCCTATCAATTTTCCTGAACTAACCAATTATATCATTCTAAAGGACATTTAATAGAGTGTTTAGCAACGTTGAAGGAAATCGTTTGAGCCATTTTTGAGATACGGACTTACGGTCCCACTTCCATTTTCGGATGTCCCCCTTTCGGCATTTCCAATTTTCACCAAAATTTAGAAAATTCATCTGTACACCAGTTCTGTCTTAATTCTGAAGTTTCGTAGCTTTATCTTTATTAGTTTCGGATATATGGTAGTCAGAAGATTCCCCACCCACATACATACACACACACTGACCAATTGCCAAAAAACACTTTTTTGAACTCAGGAGACCTTAAAACCTGTAAATCAGGTGAAATATCGATATCGAATTTTTGGACCGAATATAATACTTCCATTACCTACGGTAGTCGGGTAACGGAAGTAAAAAAGTAGAAGAAGAAGAAAGAAAGAAAAGAAAGAAAGAAAAGAAAGAAGAAAGAAAGAAAGAAAGAAAAAGAAGAAAGAAAGAAAAAATCGGATGTTTTAAAAATTAAAATGTAAAAACAAAATTCATTGTTGTTTTAGTGCAAAACAATTTGAAATCTCCTCCCATATTATATTTATATATATAAAGATAAAGATAAAAAGTTCATGAAAAAGAAATTGTGATTAAAAATAAAATTGTGAGACAATATGTGTAAGAAATTTAAAAAAAAATAATGTAGTAAACGTTGCTAAGGGAACGCATTTTCATGTTTTAAGGTAGAGAACATTCGTCTTCTTCTTCTTTTTTTTCACTTTATATATATATATAGAGAGAGAGAGACCAGTTGCAAAAATTTCCCCTTTCTTTCCTGCCGTATCAAGTTTAAAAGAAAAAGAAAAAAAAAATTTAAAAATTAAACTGAGAGAAAGAAAAGTCCTGTCGACCTACTCCAGAATTCAATGACACTCTATTTTTGGTAATGTTTAAACTTTGATGTAAAAATTACTGTAATAATTATATGAAATATCAAACGTTCGTTATTTCATTTAATAATGACATTACACTCCCTTTATTGTATTTTGTCCATCATTACTTTATTTTTTAGTGACATATTTTTGTGCACACTCTGTTTTAAGTGAGTACTATCAAAGACAATTACAACTTCATTTCAAGATCATTTCTGACGAGAGGAAACTCTTTCATAAACACCCGTTTACGCGTGGTTGATCACGCGGACACACGGATTTCATTCATTCATTTTTTTTATATTCATATTTTTGTGGATGAACGGGAGCAAAGTGGCTAATAAAGATCTCCAAGAATAAATTTCTTTTTAATAATAAATAAGTGCGTGTGCAGTGTATTGCTTTGTCTTGCATCGCGCAGACGAGTGCTTCTCTAAATTTAACAACAGACGAATTGATGGTTTCAGTTAAAGGTTTGTTTCTTAAGAGTTTCGGAACAACAATTTTCGAGGACTTTGAACTGGATTTCTTACATATTATAAAAAGCATGACTGGTTTGTTCTAGTCAAGTGGAAATTAGTATCTTCAATAAAGACATAATTATTCTGTGAAAAGTTTCGTGTTAATAGGGTTTTTTAACATGTAGGCTACAATGAATATTCATGACGTTTTCCCATGTCTATACTTTTCATGAAAATAATATGATTAAAGTTTCACAAATATATTTTGAAAAAAAAAAAAAAAAAAAGAAGAAGAAGAAGAAAGATAAATAGAAAAGAAAGAAAGAAAAACATCTGTCAGTGACAGACTTCCCCCCCCCCCTCCTACTAGATTCGCCACTGTCACAAAGATTTTTTTTTTTCAATATAACACATGATATTTTTCCTTTTCTTCTACTCATATAAAACAGATGATTTTTTTTTTCCTTCTTTCTTTTTTTTAATCCTTTATTTTTGTATTAAAGATAAAATGTCCTTCATAATTTCAATACGATTAGAAGGAAGTACACAAACTTTAAATAACGAAGTTATATTTTAATAATAATTTGCAAAATTGTTTATTGAGCTCATATATTTTTTTTCTCTCTTTTGTTCTCTAAAGCAAACTATTTCAATTTTACACTCTATTTTAATATTAAATGAAAAAACAATTTTTTTTTCAAACTCTTTTTTAATGCTAAGCAAAAATATTGTTCAAATACATGATGGCAGTAATCTAACTTTATTCCATCTGGTTCACAAAATTGGAGACGACGTACTTACTAAAGTTTTAATAAAGACTGCCGTATTATAATTATATAATAATATGGATAAATCATATTACATAACTGAAATGTTTTATAATTTCATAAAAATTACCATACTCTATGTATAATCTTTGTTAATATTAACACCACGAATATACTATTTGATAATTTCGAACAGCTTTGACCTCAAAGCATTGTATAGATTTTTCTCAGAACGAGCAAAAGCAAGAAGAGCGAATTTTTTATTTAAATACAGAAACAAAAATTGATGTGATATCTCTAAACATTTGTGACCTTTACAGAAAGAATATGCGCCAAGAAAATTGTCTAGTTAATAAAAAAAAAAAAAAAAAAACCTTTGTGTTTCGAATGTTCTACATTCAGGAAGATTATCGAATTTTTATGTATATCCGATTGTAGATTGTAGGGTATAAGGCCAATTGATGTATACCCGAATTCTTTTATAAACCATGATGAACCTCAGCAACTACTCTGAAAAGTAGCAAATGACATAAAATCATGTCATATCTTACTTTGCAGATAACTAGCAAATGGGTAGTTGAAAAACGTAATTAATCTATTATAATTTGCATTTGATTATTATGTTGCTCTTAGCCTAGGAATGGGACAATTTTAGTGGGGGAGGGGTACAATCGTAATTAATGGAACAATCAATCCAATTTCCAATATTAATAAAACTTTGACTAATATCGTTCGTTTTTCCGTTCAAACATTTATTTTACTACCTTCTTAAAAGAAGCAGAAGAAATAAAATACTATTAACTTGTTTTGAATTATTTCTGTTTTAAACAAACTTTAATTTAAGACGATCGGCGTATTTTAAAAATATGTCTGTTGTAACAATTGCAATACAATATGGCATTGCCCAAGTGTTTATTTATTTTATTATTATTTTCTTTTATGAACTATATATTAATATTATAACATATAGTATCTATATATATATTACAATATGAAATGTATCGTACATTTTTAACCGATTTTTAATAATGGGGGGGGGGGGGCGTAAAAGTAGCATCGTTAGAAAGGTAGGGTTAATGTAGCTTGCAGAAATATGCGTATATATTACATATATATATTCTCATATAAAACCAAGAAGGGAGACAAAAATACTTATTTTTATATACACTTTTTATTTTATATACATAATTTTCTGTATTTAAAATTCCTATCGAAGAAAATTGCTAAATCTACATAACATATTGCTTTGATATATAGACTGTATTCTGTGCTGTTGAAATGACCTTTTTTTTTTTTTTTTTTTTTAGTAATTACAATGCTTTCTTTAAAAAGTGGTCATGTCTCGGCTATTGGACAATACCATAAAGATATTCCTCATATTTCTTTTATTATTATTACTTCCTTATACAAGGTATAAGGAAGTATTGTAATCCCGATTTGTGAGATGGATTTTATGTCTCGCATAGTTCAAAAATGAATCATTGTAGATTTGCTTATCTAGTTGCATACCTACAAATTTCGTCTTAATACGCGCTCTCGTTTTAAAAATATTAGCGACTGTACATGATTTTTCGTGACGTCTGTGTGTACGTGTGCGTGTGTGTGCGTGTGTATGGGTATATGTATCTCCCATAACTCAAAAACGATTGGACGCAGAACGTTACAAACTGGTATATAGGTGTGTTATAACATCTAGTTGTGCATCTCCCTTTTTAGTCTTTCTGTGACTTTCAGTTTTGGAGATATTTACGAAAATTATATTCATAATGACCAAATATACAAAGGTTTTGGCCATTATATATGACCTACCATCATAGAGGTTTCAAAATAAGCTAATGATAGAGCCCGTAATGATATTGTTATGAAAGTTGTCTTTATTTTTGGGTGTAGAAAGTAATTTGTAAAGATATAAGTAGGTTCTAGTCGACGAATGCATTGTATTTAATGAATATTCAACACGTAGAGCCCGTAATAATATTTTTATGAAAGCTGCCGACATTTTTGCTTATAGAAAGTAATTCTTAATATATAAGCAGGTTTTTGTTGACGAATGCACTTTAGTTTATTTTAGTCTTGTTTGCCATTTAAAGATTTTTCGAAGAATTTAGTTCAGTGCTATAAACTAATGAACGTTTCCGGAAGATTTCAGAATTCTGTTCTTATTGAAGTTAGAGCTTCCAAACTTTTGTAAACAACAAAATATCGCTACATTCGACACAAAATCGATGCCAAGACCAAAATCAGTGTTTTCTACAAACTTAGCGACTTGGCGAGATTAGTGATCAAGTTTGGCGGCAAATATTGTTTCAGGATAGCCAGAATTAGTAAATCCTTTCTCAATTTTAACTGAATTAATTGTTTCGGTAAAATATATCGTTTTTCGCATTCAATTTTCGGGAAAGAGAACGAAAATAGGCCATCTATACTCGAATGATTTTCATTGAACTCTAAGCTATGAATTTGCCAGTGAGAGATTTTGTAATAAGCCATTCCTGAAAAAACTAGTATATTTGTTTGACGGTATATATAATCCTAATATTATGACTTTTGCGGTTGAAATAGCAGTTTTTCAGTTGTTATTTTTATTTATTTATTTTCGTGGTTGGAACCCGCCTGTTTATTTACGAAACCTTTACCTTACACAAAAATGTCAATGTTTTCATAACAATATGTGCATTCCAATGGGTATATAAGGAAGTCACGGACATGGGGTGTCCACATCAGAATTTTATTATTATTGTAAAATAAATGTCCCGCAAATTGGTGGTAATGCTTTTTTCCTCATTAAAATAATATTCCTACCATCCCTTAAAAAAAAAAAAAAAAAGAGGAGAGAGAGAGAGAAAAAAAAGACATAAAAAGAAGTTGAAAATATAAAGGGGAAAAAAGGTCAATATATTGCATATTTTTAAAGTAAGAATTAGTGAGAAAATGAAAAGTCAAACAATTTATTTCCTTCGCCCAAATATTTCCTATATAATATTTTAAGATAATTTATGAGCTATTTGTTGTAATCTTGTCCTATTAATAAAACAGTTTTATTCCCTCACTATCAAAAGTAAGTTTTTAACTCTTATTTTATACAAAATATATAACAAGTATTAAGTTGTTACTTAAATTATATAAGACTAGCCAACCCATGCGAAATTTTCGAAGTTTATTAATTAATTAATTTTATTATTATTATTATTATTATTTTAAATTTACTTTTAAATTTTGAAATTTATAAGTCATATACCAATTTCACCATCGGCTTAAAATTTTAATCCACCAGAAGCCAAATTATTATTAGTTTTTGTGAGATGAAACGCTAATCATAGTTAAATCAAATCGTTCAAAGGAAAGCTTCAAAATAAAATTCATGTTTGACGACCCAGTTTTCATATTTCCCCTAGCAAGACAGCTTTATTTTAAAGGACCCTTATGGCGACTTTTGATTTTTTGCCTTCATGTTGGCGAGATGCCTTTTATTTATTTATTTATTTTTATTATTATTATTTATTCATTTTGGAATAATTCTTTGTTAAAAACACTTAGTACCTATTTTGACTATACCTTTTTATTACTGGGTTTTTCAGCCAATATATGAAAAAGTTAATATTTTGTTTATATCGTTAAAGTTTTGCTGGGTTTAAAATGACGCTTGCAAGGAGATGCAACTTATAAAAATAAATTTTTCTATAAAATGATCTAACCAGACAAATGTAGTCTTAAAAAAAAAAAAAAATGCTAAACCACTGAACTGAGTCCGCGTGCTTAAATATTCCTTGTTGTATATTATTTTTTATCCTCGCATATTTTGTTGTCAATATCGTATCGTTTTTACAAAATATAATCGTAATTGGTCCTCGTTAGAGATATATTATATAGATAGTATTTACCCCCCCCCCCCCCCGCCTCCCCTCAGCAACAACACATGAAGCTGAATGACTGACTTAATTAATTTTGTTTTATGTTAAAAACACTGTCAATGCATGCATTAAATTTTGAAGCGTGAATTAAAAAATATTAACAAAAACAATCTGCTACAAATTTTTCCGAATAAAATTTTCTTCTAATGTATCTTAAAAACAGAGCAACATTTTTTTTTTACTCTTATAAGATTTATGGAAAAAAAAAAAGACAAAATTAAACTAAAGATACATTACAATAATTTTCATAAGCTATTTCTTCCAAATATGTTATTTATATAAGTCTGTTTTTGTGAAAGTCTTTGTTCCAACATAAAATTGGAAAATTCTGTGAAAAATTGTTTTAGTTAATTTATTCCACACAATAATTCAGAAGGAATAATTACATATCACTGATTATACGTTGTGGAGTTATTTTTAAATAATTAAATGTTCATTTGAAAAAACTTCTCTTTTTAATTTGATAGAATATATTTTTTTTGATAAGACAATAGAACCTAGAAAACAATATACTCATCTGAAAACGTTTTTTAAGACACTGGTTGGTGACGGTGCTGCAAACTAAATACTTCAGCAGATAAACGTTCTCTGAAGGATAAAGCTCTTTTTCTCACAGTCAAACGATTTTTCTTTCTTTTTTTTTTTTATTGTTCCGTCAATACAAGACAGGAAGATTGTATTTTTCTAAATGTAAAAGAAATTTGAACTTCTTTTTTTAACATCAATGACTGTCTTCTTGTTTTATTTCTTTTTATTTCTTGTTTTATGTTTTTATTACGACGGAAGCAAACAACGCCATTTTTGTAAAACAGAAAAATGATTTTTAAAGCTGTGTAAGAAAAATAAATATAAATACTCAAAATGTACACCAGTTCCTCATGTTCCTCTGACTTACAGAGCGCTTATTTTGTAATTGTTTATCGTATTCCATGATTCTTCTACAAAAAGAGAGAAAAAAAAAAAAAAAAAAAAACTAATTCGAAGTTGAACCTGCTGCAGATGTTCGTAAAATGAAACCCGAGTCATTAGATCCGCTAAACAAAAAGTAAAAAAAAAAAAAAAAAAAAAAAATACTCTATTTGATGTCGAAATCAGTTTGCTTTTTTACAGGGAATAAAGTTTCTTCGATTTTAATTTAAAATTTCTATCAGGATTAATAGTGCGTGAGATAAGGTTTTCATATATATATATATATATATATATATACAGTAACCGCCGCTTAATAAATTCACTGGTTAATAAAATCAGCCGCTTAATCTGATCAAATTGCCAGGACCGGAATCAAATCAATACAAATTACTTTTAAAGCCGCCGCTTAATAAAATCAGCATCGCCGGTTAATAAACTCAAAAGTATATCCTCAGCAGCCAAAAATATCATTTATGCACACTAAAAAATTTTTTTTATTTACATTCTGATTTTTTTTTTCGAAATAAGAAAAGAAATTAAAGCACAACAATCCTTCCGTTGTCGCTCATTGTTGAAGATTTTGCACGTGCAGCACAGTTACATATTAAACACGTGCCATCACTTATCTCCGTAACGATTTCAAGGAACGTATTCTCCAAAACGCAGTAATAAAATACAAACTTGATTTGAAGTGATTTTTTTTTTTTAATTTCTAATTATTAAAAGGCAATTTTTAGTTCTTATTTTAAAATTACTATAGTTCAAAAGAAAAGATTTTAAATTTATAAGAACAACGTGAACTTTTGGTAAAGTAATGATGATTTTACTCAAACGAAAGTGCATGGGAACTTGGAATGTCTTTATATTATTTATATCGAAGACAAAATTAATTATCTATCAAAAATTAATTAATATTGTTTACTAATTCCATTATTCATCACCTTTTTGAAGTTTCTTTCCAAATTCAGGTAAGTAATACCTTTTCCTCAAGTGCAGGAACGCTCGCCGGATATAAAAATCAGCCGCTTAATAAAATCACTTTGGCTCAGAACGAATGTGATTTTAATAAGCGGCGGGAACTGTATATATATATTAAAGGGACATATTATAATAATAAATAAGCATATAAGCAATTTTTTATAGAAATTATAAAAATGTTATTAAAAAAAAAATATGCTTATCTTTCTAAAGGCATAGATACAAGATACTTCCCAACTATACGCAGGGACCGATTTACTCACTTGGAGGCCCAGGGCACTCATGTTCAATGGGCCCCTTTTCCTTGTACTTTAGTATTACAACAAAGAAAACAAACCGCACATTTTTTATTCATGTGTCTAAAAATTCTCTTCACTTCACTTCACTTTTCATTTTATTGGTAAGAGTAAGGCTTAA
This sequence comes from Salticus scenicus, assembly GCA_963930645.1. NCBI lineage: Eukaryota > Metazoa > Arthropoda > Arachnida > Araneae > Salticidae > Salticus > Salticus scenicus. The sequence continues at coordinate 354,663,031 of OZ005650.1, read as the reverse complement.
CTAGATCCGATGTCATAAATATAAATAATGGAATTTTAGGGTCTCTCTTAGTTAATAACATAGATCATTATGCAAACCATTTATGGTTTTAGTACCATATCGACAATATTCGTACAATCAGAGAAATTATTGAAAGAAGCTTGTCAATCGGATCAATGTACATCGCGCCTGTGTATCTGCTCTGCAGTGCGTGCCTCGGATTTAGTTAGCCTTAGTAAGTGTTTGGAATGCAGCATCGGTAGCATGCAGTTGTGTTTGCGTTTAGCGAAAATATTGTAATTTTTTTGATGAGCTGATAGTTTCCTTGAAAGATCATACCGCCGATTTATAAAACAGCACAGCAAAACCTTCATCCATTGACGAAAAAACAAAAAACAACAACCACTATAGCAAATTTGGAAATTTTTCATTTTAACTATTCTTTTAAATGTATGATGGAATTTCTTGGAGGCCCCCTTAGTGTGAGGGCCCAGGGCACATGCCCCGAATGCCCTGCCTTAAATCAGGCACTGACTATACGCACTCGCTACATTGTGTAACTTTCAATGTAGTTTTCCCACGCGATCACACAAACAAATGACAGACAGAAAGACATACAGATAGACTATTTATAACCAATCTTAAATATTGCTAGAAAGTGTTAAAAAAGTTTAATATAAACAAAAATGCAATTCCAGTACTTTCCAATTGTAGTTCTTATTGTACCTGAATATTTTAGTGTAGCCCCGTAAATCTTAACGCTAAAAATATCATAAGAAAACTTTTTTTAGAATATGAATAGTAAATGACAATTTATTTCTTTGATACAAAGTTATTTAAATATGAATTATAAAAATGCCTTTTTTAAAACACATTTCAATGGCATTCTTCTGGGTGTCCTTGTACGCAAACGAATTAGGTAATTTGCACCATTCGAAACAGGGAACATGCCATAGTGAACTTGAATATATGATTTTAAAGAAATTCTGAAAATATTTATGAACGCTAGAGGCTGACAGACGGACAAATATACAGACAAATAAACTAATCCAAATGAGTGTTAAAAACGCTTAACAGAAGCGAAAAGGCCATTGTAGCAATTTTCAGTTATAGCCCTTAATTTTCCTGAATATTTTTGTGTGGCCCTGTAAATTTCGATGCTAATCATACTATATTCTGTAGAAAACGTTATTTTCCCCTTTTTGTGCGTATACATAAAAAATGTCAGTTTCATTACGATTTGTGCAAAATAAAGATGTTAAAATTTGGTTTTTAGAAATGCCTCTCATAGAACGCTATGCTCTGGGATTGTTTCGGGTGTCCCTGTGCATAAAATATTAGTGGTATTTACCCCATTTTCAATAGGGAACATCCCAGTTTGAATGAATTGAAGAAATGTCGTGAATATTTAAGGGAGTTAAAGCGCGGGCAGATTGATAGCCAAACCGAAGTCATAAAAACTTTTCAACTTTGTTCAATAGTGTTAAAAAATAAATAAATAAATAAATAAAGATAAAAATTGAAAGATGTAATCTATAGGTAAATGTCAAAAAAGGTACAAAAAGCGCAGGAGAGATTTAAATCAAGGAAGAAATGTAAGATTACCTCAATTCTCCTATTCAATTATTAATTAGTTCTAAATATAGATTTTTAATAAGATTAAAAAAAATTAAATCACATTGACATAAATTATTTTTTGTTTATGAGGAATCACTGAAATATTTTAAGGGGTAAAACTGAATGTGTAACATGCACCATATTTGAATAAAATTTGACCACATTTAGAATATGTTCGTCTGTATCTCTATATGTCTGTCTGTGTGTGACAAAAATTTTTTGGAAATTTTAGATAAAGAATTAATACTCAGAATTTCATGAAAAGGTACAATTATGTTATGAAAACTTGCACTTTGGCATAAATTTGTATCAATCAACTTTTAGTGCATATTTTTCAACGAGTAGCGCTGTCGTCTCGTTCTTTTGGAATTTTTAATACAGTATAGGACAAAATTTCGTAAAAGTGTTCACAATTTCTTTCTTTCTTTCTTTCTTTTTCTTTTTTTTTTTTTTCCTTTTTTTACTAAACCACTGTGAAATTGAAAATTATTATTTATAATAATAATAATTAACCTGGATAAAATTTTAGTATGTGTAAGGGTATCTTTCCCCCCAGGATGTATAAATTTTAATTTGAGTATTTTTCAAAAGAACTCGTCGATATTTTTAAGACAAATGGTTATGAACCATGGCTATGCTATAATTTAAAATAAAGTTATCGATTTTTATATTTTTAATTAAAAAAAAAAAAAAAAATGAAAAGAAAAGAAAAGAAAGGAAGGAAAGAGAAGAAAGAAAGAAAAAGAAAAAAAAAATGTATTTTATCAGATGACGTCTTAAAACTGACTTTCTTTCGTAAATTAGTGTTATATTTCTCTATTAGATGAAAATAGTCTGCATTTATCATGGAAAATAATTTTAAAAATAATAATCATAATAATTAACTTGCATTTCGGGAATTTGTTTAGGCCAGTACAGAAGGATAGTTATGTGACAGACACATTTTTTTTTTTTTTTTCCAATATTTTTTAATGTTATGAATCTTTTTAAAGCATGCAATTTATCATCGTCCCTTTTACGATTTTTGTATCAAATAATTTATCTTTCCCCTTCACCACAAAAGAAAAAAAAATTGACTATCGATTAAACATTTCCTATTTAAACTTTCCCCATGTTTTGTAAAAGGTCCTTCTGTCCTGATAGCTTTGCAGTATAAACTAACTTTACCATCTGCTACACTCATACATATTTTGTCCTCTTCTTTTTATATCCCACCCAAGCATATGGAATCTAAATTTAATCCTATTTTTAAAAACCAACTTGAAAGCAACAATAAAGGTGAAATTTTTAAACGGGGAAATTTTTTTTATGATCGTTCAATAGAGAAGTAATTTTTCACGCCTACGCCATCGCAATGGCGGGAATAGACGCAACAATATGTCAGAAAAAAGATAAAAATCCTGTGGTTGACATATAAAACTTTTTCCAGTTGTACTTACCTCGTTTTATTTTCAGCGTATTTTACCTCTGTGAGGCCATCTTAAAATATATTTTGATTTTTGAATTATGGAAGAAGAAATCGTACAAAAAATATCCTTAAAGCTTTATTTAAAAGAAAAATGTAAAACAAACTGTGTTTGTCTAGCCTTTTACTGTCTAAACAATGCGTGCGAACCATTAAGTATATTTAAAATTTAGTTTGAATTAAAAAAATAAAATATGAATACAAAAAAAAAAAAAAAAAAAATACAAAAAAAATATATATATACTTAAAACAGCATGACAGAAGTAAACATTTTTATAGAGATACGAATAACATAATTTAAAAAGCGTCCCTGTCAATTACCTATTTGATTGGTTTTAAGAAGCCCTATATATTGCCTATATATTGTATTAGCACTATGTAGTACCCCAAATATTTTCAAACATTTCCGGTAACGTATTTAAATTCTTTTGTGTAGCCTTGTGCACAAAAGAATACCTGTACACAATACTTGTATACCTGAGTATACACAAAATATTATTTTTTTTTTTTCTACATTTGGGGAAGCCACATTGCCTATACACAATATTTGTGTACGTAACGTACACAAAACATTAATTCTTCTCTACATTTGGGTGAGGCTAAAATCTATTGGAAACTTTTTTTATTATGAATCTGCATATTCATTTCATTATGTTTTGTGCAGAATAACAACATTAAAATATGTTTTAAACATATAAACTCTCATAGAAAATAATGTTTCTGAATTCATTTGTGTGTGTCCCTGGACAAAAATTAGTAGTACCTTTTATACCAATATCTAATAGGACACTAATGAAACATAACTCCAAGGAATCTAAATAAAATCACTGTTAAAAAAATGCAATTTTGTTGCCAGTAATTCTCTGTTAAAATTACAGAATTCTGTCAAAGTATCAGAAAAATACGTTTTGTCAACGTAATTTTTCCGTAATTTACGACTTTTTTCTCAAATTACAGAAAATTCTGTAATTTTCACAGAGAATTTCTGGCAACAAAATTCCATTTTTTAAACAGTGAAATATATCAGTTTGAATATTTCGAGGCAATTAAAAGACGTTTACTGAAATAAGAGCATGCATGGAAGATGGACAAGCCGTCGAACCGAATTCATAAGCATTTTTCAAGATATGTTAGCAAAAAAAGAAAAGAAAAGAAAAAGAAAGGAAAAAAAAAAGGTTTTGTTAGAAGTAAGCGCATAGGTAATATTGGATATATTTTATACTGTTATTATATGGCTACTTGATTACAATTTTGAATGATAGCCGATATTTTTGAAATGTTAGCATATTATTGGAATTAATTGCAAGAAAATATCAGTAAACCCTTTTAATTAAATTAATAGATATATCCTCTGAATTGTTAATATTCTAATTTTCACATCACATTTTCATTCTTAATTATGCTTTTTTCAGTGTAATACAGTTGTTTTTGCAATTACATTCTAATTGGTTCGTACATTTATTCAATATGTAAGCAATCTATTGTTCGTTTTTTTTTTTTTAATAAACGAAAATGTAAAAAAATAAACTTTGTGAGTTTTCGACCTTCCTAATTAAAAACAAAAGGTTTTTTAAAGGGTTACATACGTTTCAAAAAAAAAAAATAAAATAAAAAATACTAATCTAATAGCATAATAATTTGTTTAGAGTATTTTCCCAAACTTTCAAGTCAATTGGAGTAAAAGTCTACGAATGAACCTTTGGAAATTTCCCACGCAAAGTTCCTTTTACTCCTACTAAAAACTTTAATATAGATATAAATATAGTTTTTTACCCTTTCTGAAAATACTTTTTTAAAATTTGGATGGCACAGTTTTTCAAAAACTAATACACCGATCTTACTAAAATTTTGCATACCTCCTCAAAGCAGAATTCACAAGTACTTAAACGAAGTTTTTTATTAGTGCTAGAGGCCTATTTCAGTCGGTACAGTTGTCGAATTTTTATAATACACTCTTAATTAGTGCTAAGGGCATATTTCAGTTGGTTTATTGAATGGGGATTTATTGAATAAAGTCCCCCCCAAGGCACAACTTTGACATGAGTCCCCCCCAAGGTACCCCTATTTCAGTCGGTACAGCGTTGTCGAATTTTTATACGTCACTCTTAATTAGTGCTAAGGGCCTATTTCAGTCGGTTTATTGAATGGGGATTTATTGAATGAAGTCCCCCCCAAGGCACAACTTTGACATGAGTCCCCCCCCCCAAGGTACCCCTATTTCAGTCGGTACAGCGTTGTCGAATTTTTATAATACACTCTTAATAGTGCTAAGGGCCTATTTCAGTCGGTTTATTGAATGGGGATTTATTGAATGAAGTCCCCCCAAGGCACAACTTTGACATGAGTCCCCCCCCAGGCCCAACTTTGACATGATTCCCCCCAAGGTACCCCTATTTCAGTCGGTACAGCGTTGTCGAATTTTTATAATACACTCTTAATAGTGCTAAGGGCCTATTTCAGTCGGTTTATTGAATGGGGATTTATTGAATGAAATCCCCCCAAGGCACAACTTTGACATGAGTCCCCCCCAGGCCCAACTTTGACATGAGTCCCCCCCAAGGTACAACTTTGACATGTGTCCCCCCAAGGCCCAACTTTGACATGAGTCCCCCCCCCAAGGTACAACTTTGACATGAGTCCCCCCAAGGCCCAACTTTGACATGAGTCCCCCCCAAAGGTACAACTTTGACACGAGTCCCCCCCAAGGCACACCTTTGACATGAGTCCCCCCCCCCAAGGCACACCTCCCCCTCATTGGGAAAAAGAGAAAAAACGTTGTTTTGCGGCTATAAGACAGTTTGGACTTCCAACGTTATTTGTTACAATATCTGCAGCTGAAACACATTGGTTTGATTTAATGAAAAATCATGGAATTTAGATCGTCACGAATTAACTAAAGAAAAATTTGTCGATATTAACAAGTTTAGTAGTAGGCCTCTGGCACTAAATTAAAATCTGTCAATGTCAGATTTTCATGTTTTAAATAATGAAATAATGTCGTGTCTGTATAATTTTTAATTACTGTTTATTTTATTTATTTATTTATTTATTTATTACAACTTATTGTACAAATTTATGCATGGGGTAAAATGTACCGAAAATTGTACTGTTTTTGCATACCTCTCTGCGAAAAATTAAAACTTATTTTTCTTTTTTTTTTTTTTTTTAATCCTTCGTTCAAACATAAGCTATGCTTATCTACTAACCGATTTTTGATTTATTATTATTATCATCATTATTATTATTATTTAAATTTCAGATAAAGCTATCGTGAGTTATCCTATCACCGCGAGAATATATTTTTCTGAAGTGTCTCGGGAAAACCAGGTCCTACCGGTTAAATTTTCCAAAATTTTTATTTTTTATTTTTATTTTTATTATATTTTTATTATATTTTTTTGTTTGTTTGTTTTTGTTTAAATATTGCTCTTTTATATGATTAAAATTTTGAATTGAAAATTCTGTCTATTATATAAAAAAAAGAGCGAGAGAATACATGCTTTTTTTAGCCTCTGAAACTCATGTAACTCCTTAAAATGCCATCACAGAGGAAAATACATTGTTAAACAATGTAACGATTGAAGAGTATTTATAATTTATGCGAAAATCGTGATTTTTTGTTCTTGTACTTATTTATTTACTTTTAATCGTACAAAATTATTAAAAATTCTGATTTATTTACAATTTTTATGATAATTTTAGTCAAGTGAAGAAAACAAGAAACTTTTTATAAAAAATATTTAGTACATATATATATATATATATATATATATATATATATATATATATATATACATATAATAGTTATTTATATATGTACTAATATATAAATAGATAAATATATGCTAGTTCCTATATGCTAGTTACTTGTAGGGCGACTAAGGCGCCCATTGAAAAATGATTTTTTCGTTTTATTTATTTCTCACTTCAAATAATTCATTTGCTAGCAAGCCCGTGCGAAATTTTCGCACTTTATTTATCTCTTCGTTTCCTTTAAAATTATTATTATTATTTTATAGAAGTCGTTTTTTCATATGTATGAGCAAATTTAATATTATATATAAATGTAGTAACAAGTTCTTCTTTTCCCCCAACCCTGCTTGCCCGCAACTGCTGAATCCAAGGCTACGTAGTTTAGTTTCTGTTTCCCGTATACTCAGAATCCTAGCTAGCTGATCATTGACGGAGTATCAGAATATGAGAGGAAGTGCGTGCTTATGACGTGAATGGCGCTACTTCCTGAACCAGCCGCTGCTAAGAGCGTTCGGAGGATAGAAATTCAGTTTCGACGGAGAGTTGATGAAGCTTGCATACTTGACGGATGCAATGCTTGTATTTGATAACTTTGTTTTTCGTGTTTCGACGAAACTAAAAGTGAAATAATAAATAAATAATTTATATCACGAACAGTACGACGTCGACGGACATCACCTAAGCAACATCCTGATTTACCAACGTTTTTATGTAAATATTTGTACATATTAATTTTTTATTAAATTTTAAGTAATTAGTAAGTAATAGAATTAGTATTTAATTGTTCTTAAACGCCCACAAACGACTTGAAACCACATCAGAAGCGGGATAAAGAATGTGGGATCAAGAATAAATCGTGAAATTTAGAAATTTACTTGATAAAGGATAAATCGAAATTTTAATTTAACTTAAACTTCGGATTGAACGCGATAAAGGATAGAACGTTTACTTTTATAAAATGTGAACTTTTTTTTAAAATGATGATGCGTCTGTGCGTCTGGACTGATAAAATATAAATTGATAAACTGCATAAACTTTTTATGGACTGAACTATTTATTTATTTTAAAAAACTGTTGCTGAACAGCTGAACTGTGATAAGTGGTGAATTATAAAGTTTTTTTTTATGGTGTGACATTCGACTATGTGGATAAAGGAGTGATAAAATGTGATATGCTCTTCAAAGTTCTCAAGGATTAAAAAACGGCAAAACGACTGGATAAAGATTTGAATAAAAATTCAGAACACCTGCAGTTTTGATTCTACAAAGTGCAAGGATTAAAAAAACGACAAATCGACCGAATGAAAATTTAAATAAAAATTCAGAACAACAGCTGTTTCTGCTCTACAAAGGTACGTACATTTTATCTTGTTATACAATGGTTTCTTTAGGGGATATTCCTAAAATTGGCGCTTCACTGAGGACTGAGAACTATAGTAAAATTAAAATTCTGCATCGGTTTTTATTCGATGATAACGGCGATCGCAGGAACAGATGCAGAATAAAAAAATTCTCAGGATTCACTTTTGCCATCGGCGACGAAAAATACATTTAAAAACAAAAAAGGATTGATGACAATTTTTCTTTGAACGAACTAATTCTTATTTGTAATATATTAAATGTCCCTTTTGATGGGAGCAAAAACGAATTGCGAGATCGACTGATGTTAAATCTGTGCGACACAGAATTACTAAAACAAGAAAATTCCGAAAATAATTCAGATGAGGAAGATTCTCAAAATGAATCGAGCAGTGAATCCGAAAGTAGTGGCGATAATGACGTCGAAAAAATTGACTCCTCTGTGCAATGCCATATGAATGATAATAAGTGCTATGAAGGTGATAATGATGGTAATTATGATGATGGCGAAATTAAAAAAAGTGTAAATTATAGTAATAATGTGAATTTTGGATTACATAGTGCAACTGTTTCTTTCAATGATTTTGAAAATTCCATGTCTAAATTTAGCGGCGAACCGCATGAAAATATTATTGAATTTTTTTCCGAATTTGGAGAATTGTCAATAATGTTTAATTTAAGTGAACTACAAAAAATTGTTTTCTGTAAGAGATCGTTGAGCGGAAACGCTCTTCTCTTCATTAAATCCGAAAAAGGATTATTGACTTATAAAAAATTAAAAAATACACTAATTAATGAGTTTAAAATCGAGGTAAATTCCGCCTCTTTACACGAAATGCTGAGTAAAAAGAAAATGAAAACTAATGAATCAGTTACGGAATATTATTTTTAAATGCGTGAATTGTCAAAAAACGGGCACATTGATGATGCCGCAATAATGCACTACGGGATCCAAGGAATTAATGACAAAAGTGAAAATAAAGTCATTTTATATGGTGCAAAAAATCTTCGTGAATGCAAAGAAAAAATTAAATTGTATGAAATGTATAAAAGAGATAATGAAAAAAATAAATTTAAATTTGATAGAATTGAAAAAGTAGAATACAGTGCAAAATTGAAACCCATGAAACATAATGTATATGAAAAATTTAGTCCTAGAAATGAAGTTAATAAAATATGCTATAATTGTGGTGATAAAAACCATGTGTCTAGGGACTGCCCCCACAAAGCTAAAGGTTTTAAGTGCTTTACTTGCAAACAATTTGGGCATAAAAGTTCGGAGTGCCCAGGTTCAAAACCAGAAGTTGAGGCATTGTGTATTGGTGTAAATCAAAATATGAGTAAAATTATACAAGTAAATGATATAAATTTCATAGGCATAATCGATACAGGAAGTGAAGCAACATTGTTGCGTAAAAATGCTTTTGAAAAATTAAATGTTAATAGATTAAATACCATGAGTACTACTTTGAAGGGGATCGGGAAAAGTTCAATAAAACCGTTAGGCTCATTGGATGTCGATCTTAAAGTTGGTGATTTTGAAACCAAAAATAATATTTATGTTGTAGAAAATGACGTAATACCCTATGACATAATCCTCGGTATGAATGTATTAATGTTAAGTGAAACAACAATTAATGAAAAAGGTATCTTTGTGAAAAATAAGTCTAATTCTCTCGAGGTAAATTTAGTAACAGTACTTCCAGTAAATACATATCAAAGTGAAATTAAATCGAATGTTGTTATTGATGCCCCTATTAACTGCAAGAACAAAATTTTTGAGGAATCGCTAGAAATAAATGAAACATTGAATAATGTAAAAATGTAACCCCTCAACCTATTATGTTGTCAAAAAAATCATTAGAATCTCCCGAAAAAGCCGTAAGTGAAAATGACGATGAAGACGAAAATGACGAAAGTGATGACGATAAGATGCTTTTAGAGGACGATATCACTGTAAATGATGACAGTGATGAAGAAGAGGAGCCTCGATGACAGAAACAAAATCAGAGGGGTATTTTCCAGACAGATGATGATAGTGATGAAGAGGAGGAGCCGCGCCGAAAGGGACGAAGTCAGACAAATGTTTCCCGAATGAAGTCGCCAAATCCAGAAAACACTTATTTGAAGAAAGACGAGAAACAACTCCTACTTGAAAAAATTTCACAGTTAGCCGAAGAGTTGAAAGAGTTAAAAGGAAAAGGTGACGATAATTCCAAACTTCTTAAAAGAAAGAAATCGAGAAAAAAGACTGTGACAATAGATTCCACTGAGTGTAAAAGACATAATTTGCAAAAAGAAGAGACTGCCAGTGTAAATTTGAAAAGTTGTTCATCCCATCACTTCCATTGACGACCACAATTAGCGAGATAGCCATATTATTTCCCAAGGCTGTACAAATAAAATTAGAAGTTTTCCCTACATATAAGAGTGCAACTATAGACTTTTCGACTGAACTTGATGCAACAGAAACCTTAAAAGACATTAAAACTGAAAATGATCGATTAGAGGGTCTCGAGTTCGAGTCCCAAAGTAACTCCGAGTCCCAAAATAAAGATTTGAGTACACATATCAATAAACAATTTTCTAGAGTTAAAAAGAAAAATAAAGCAAAATGCAAGTTGAGTAGACAACCACCAAAAACTGTTACCATAGGCAACCAAGTTGCCGTAAACCCAAAATTGACTTTTTCCTGCGACTATGCAACAATAAAAATGAAAAATGATAATATTGATGAAAAAGTTAGAAATGGATGCCATGAAGGCTCCTATTGCACGCTTACTCGTGCTAAGATCCTCAGACATGGGATCACTTAGCTTAAAACAAAAATATGAAGATTTGTAAAAAAAAAAAAAACTGTAAATAAGTATGTTATTATTTTGTGTTGCTTTTTTTTTTTTTTTTTTTTTTTTTGTACTTTTCAGTGTGACCGCCTGGAGGACCAGCCGGATGCAGAACGGCCGATCTTGTAGTAACAAGTTCTTCTTTTCCCCCAACCTTGCTTGCCCGCAACTGCTAAATCCAAGGCTACGTAGTTTAGTTTCTGTTTCCCGTACTCAGAATCCTAGCTAGCTGATCATTGACGGAGTATCAGAATATGAGAGGAAGTGCGTGCTTATGACGTGAATGACGCTACTTCCTGAACCGGCCGCTGCTAAGAGCGTTCGGAGGATAGAAATTCAGTTTCGACGGAGAGTTGATGAAGCTTGTATACTTGACGGATGCAATGCTTGTATTTGATAACTTTGTTTTTCGTGTTTCGACGAAATTAAAAGTGAAATAATAAATAAATAATTTATATCACGAACAGTACGACGTCGACGGACATCACCTAAGCAACATCCTGATTTACCAACGTTTTTATGTAAATATTTGTACATATTAATTCTTTATTAAATTTTAAGTAATTAGTAAGTAATAGAATTAGTATTTAATTGTTCTTAAACGCCCACAAACGACTTGAAACTATATATATATATTACGTGAAAGCATATTTTATTTTATATTGGAAAAAAATGGCAACAATTAAAAATTTAAATATTTATTTTAAAGCTATGTCTATTTTCATATTTTAATTAATTTTAAAAAATCTAATCAAAAATTCGTTACAAATAAAAGGTACCAAATGAAAGGGGTGATATTTCTGAATCCGTCGGATTAAACAGCTTATCGATCGGACAATTAGATTTTTAAAAACTAGCTGAAGTATGAAAATTAGGTGACAACTTGCGTTCATACACAGACAGAGTCCAAGGAAATCTCTTAGCCTTTTTAAGCGTGACAGAGTCAGTCAGTGATGAGCGTAACTATATATTCTGATGTTATATTGATACAACAGTATTAAGGAAATAAATTAGTGGCAACCTATTTAATGACACAGATAAAACAAAAATTATTTATATAGACTTTCCAAAAAAGATGTTAAAAATTCAGATTAATTTATATATACTTCCTTTTCATTCTAATAAATGTGCGATGTATTTATTTATTTTATTTAAATTTAACAGTCTTCTGAGAAGTAATTTAGAAAAGAAAAAAAAAATAATATTTTTTCACGTACATTCTTTTATCATTTATTTTATTTTCTGTTCCTTTTGTTTCCATAAACAATTTCCTAATGTCGTATTTCATGCTTTAAAAATCTTGAAAATGATATCCAATTTGTCACGGTTCAGCTGTAGATGCAAATTGTGATATGACAATAGTAAGTTCAGAACAGTGATTTTATTTGCATTTAGCCATTTTGTTTAGACTTTGTCGACGTTTTCGAAATTGTTTTTTCTTTATTTATATTATGATTATTATTATTTTAATTCAGACAAGCTTTAATAAAAAATCAAATACGCAATGGGAGACAATTTTTTGTTGTTAAGTATTTTCGCCTACTTAAAAATAAAATATATAAGTGGGAAAACTGTCAAAGCAATATTTTCCTGCTTTTATTTAAAACATTTTACGGCTTAAGTTTATGCTATTTATTTTAATTCTGGAGTAATAAATGGCAAAATAAATAAAAATTACATGCTTACTTTTTTATTTTTCAAACTTTATTAAAAGAAAAAAAAAAAAAAAAAAAGTAAAGAAAAAAAATAATTAATTTTTCAAAACTATAATTTTTCAAAATTAAATAACAAAATGGAGTAAAAAGATAATTTTGATCTAAATTTTTGACATTTGAGAATAATGTTTCACAAAGAAAAAAGTTTTTTGACAAATAATATACATTTAAAGTTTGAATGAGTATTTTTTTCCTTTTATTGAAATGCTTTAAATAACTAGAATTACTAGGTACATAAGTAAAAGTGCTTTTCTCGCTTTTAATATAATTTTCTGCCCGTTAATTATGGGGAAATCATACAGATTGTTAAGAGTGCTTTTAATTCGTTATTATTAATAACGCAGTATAATTTGGGGAGGGGGGGATCTAAAAAAATGTAAGCTTTTATACTTTTATTATTATTATTATTATTCCAATGGCTAAAACACACACAAAAGTGTCATTTAATAAAGGATAAATGAAAATCGAGAGAAAAAAAAAATACTTTATTTAACAGTGAGTTTTTTTTACTAAATGTCTGACAATTTTAGAAATTATTTTATGATTAAATAATGATAATAATAATAATACACCGTTAAAAAATTGGTGTTAGTTTGAACCAAAATTTGGTACTGAAGTAGCTGCAACCACTCGATGGTTCAACCTTTTACCATGATTTGGTAATTTTATGTTGAACCAAATATTATTGGCATTATGTTTTAAACAAAAATCAAATAAAATCAAATAAAAATCCGACCGAGACAGGGATCGAACTGAAAAACTTCTTGTCTCATGTCTAACACTCTGGTACTCTGCTACGCTTTCTCGTCTGTTAATCATGTGTGTTTCGTTGATTTTAATAAAAGGGGCTAGATTTTCTATGAAAATCTTGGCCCGAGTGAGCTGTTGCATAAAATTTGCACTTTGCCCTATGTTTTCGGCCATGCTCTTTAATTTAAGCTTGCTTTGGTTTCAATAGGAATATTACTTATTCATACTTCCCTTGTGAGTGGATGTATGGTAGCTCCAAATTTTGGTGCAACTTAAATTTAATCGCAAGAAGTAGAAAACTTAAAAGTGAGTTTGAACCATATTATGGTATTGTTTATAGCTTTCCTCCATATAGTGGTTCAAGTTTGAACTGAAATTATTAACAGTGTATGTAGATAGTATATTTTTATTTTTGTTTTACATTGCCCATATAAATTACCCCCAAAATAAAAGTTTATTGACATGGTTTCTATATATATCTAATTTGAAATGAAAATATGGATAAAAGTTTTGTTTGAAGTGGCACTATAGTGTTTATTATTTTCTAGAGAGGGTGGAGAAAAAAAAAATTTATTCCGTTTGACTTTCATTTTAGTAAATATTTCATAGTTACCAAGCATTTAAATAAATGTGATTCAGCGAATAATTCTCTAAAAAACATTAATTATTATAGGATGTTTGAGTATTTTCGTACATGTGTTCTATGGACCGTAATAAATATGAATTCTTTTATACATCCTTCTAGAATAACCATAAAAGATGAGTAATGAATTTTCAACAATGACAATTCTGTAACAGAATTCTAAAACATATATACTGGCTTCACTCTTATTTAAATAATTGATACAATTTAGACTTTTTTTTTCTACCATTCTTTTTCTACAAAAATGTTCAGCGTATTTTTAAAGTAAATTTTTGTGATCAAGTAAGATACAGATTATTGTAGAAAAGCAGTAGCATAAAATAAAATCGGAAACTTTCATTCCTGATTAACTCCTATAAGATATAATGTGTGTAAAGTATTTCATGTTTCTTTGTAAAAGAACTGTAAATGCTACTCACAATATTTTCCATTAGGACCTAATTTTACAACAGCGATATAACATATCAGTTTTAATCACTGTCAAACGTTATAAATTGCAAAAGCCCGCAACAATTGTTTGAGATCGTTGTAATTGAACACGAGATTTCACCAGAGTAAAAGAGTAGGCGGGAGTGTAACATGAAATCAACAATATAACCTTTTTTTTTTTTTTTCAGCTTTATTTTAAAAGAAAAGAAAAATGTATAATTGTTATAAATTCAATTTTTAACATTTTTAATTATTATTATTATTATTATTATTATTATTATTATTTTATATATAAAATTGCGTTAGTGTATAATTCTTGTTTGCAAAAATAATCTAAAATGTACTTTAATTCATAATAATTAACTAAAATCTATTTTATTTTTCACTGCATTTAAATTTCAATTGTATTTCAGCTTGAACTTTAATGTATTAAATTTCCAATAGATATTTGATATGTATTTAAATTTTAATTGCGTTGAACTGTAAATTTCTGAGCATTTAATTTGAAATAATTATCTAAAATATATTTTATTTTTTAATTTTAATGTTTTTAAATTTCGATTGCATTTAATTTCGTTATATATATATATAAATTACAATAATCTAAAATGTAATTTAATTTTTAGTTTTAATGCATTGAAATTTTAATTGTATTGAAAATTTAATACGTTTGTACAATAATTATATAAAATGTATTTTAATAGGTGTTTTCTATGTATTTTAAATTTAGTTTTAGTTAAAATATAATGTAGCATTTACTTTGCAATAATTATCGGAAGTATATTTTAATTTTTAGTTTTAATGTGTTTAAATTTTCTTGTTAAACTTGTATTTAAATATTTAAATTACAATTATTTAAAATAATATATCTCAATTTTTAACTTTAATCTATTTAAATTTTAATTGTACTTAAATCTTAATAATTTAATTTACAATAATTATTTAAAATATGTTTTAATTTTCAGTTTTATTGTATTTTCGATTTATTTGTATAATTAAATTATAATGTGTGGTTTAATTTTCAAAATTATCGAATATATTTTGGAATTTTTAATGGTATTGAAATTCAAATTTTAGTGTTTTTAATGCTTAATTATTTAAAGTAGTATTTGCAATCTTTGTTTTAATTATTTTCATTTATATAGTGTTAAAATTTAAATAACTTTAATATGCTTAATCTACAATAATTATATAAAATGTATTTTAATATCTGTTTTCGATGTATATTAAATTAGTTTTAATTAATACACTATCTATCAACAAGTATTTGGACATTTTCAAATTTAGACGTTTTATCAAACATCTAGAAAATTTCTTTCGGAATCATCTTCAAACTTTGGTAGTGTAAAGAATATGTTCTACCTCATATATTTCAACAAAATTTGTGTCCTGAAAAGGAAAAAGGGATCAGTAAAAATAAAGAAAAATAAAAATATTTTGGATCATCCTGTAAAAAGTAATACTTTAAATGCGTTTTGACTGTAGCGTGTGATTACGAGGATTTTTATCATTATATCTGTATAAATTTTTATGAGGCTACCACATATAGGGTAGGTGCTCCAATGATTGGCATGCTTCAGTAATTTACATCTATCCCGAAGTAATTAATAAATAAGAAAAATAATAAAATTATATATTTTACATATAAGAATTTTAACATTTTATGTCAAACACTAGAGAATAGGGTGGTAATAACTGGTAAAATGAATAACTAGCAGTGTTAAACACTGGAGCATAGGGGCCAATTACTGATAAAATAAAAAACTGGCAGTGTCAATTACTGGAACATTGAGTGGGTGTCAAATAAAAATTCATAAAAAAAATAATTGTTATCAAATGTATATATTTAATACATATGTGGTTCTGAATGTCTTTCATACCGTATGTACTAACTTAAGATTTCTAAAAATATTTCCTGATGACTAGAACATTAAAAACATCAGCGATTGCTCTAAAAGTGTCAATCACTGGTGCACTTACCCTATTTATAAAAAATATAACGATTTTTTTTTTTTAATTACTACTTTTTTTATTTATAACATGTGGGTGTTAGACCCAGTGCAAAACTATTTTTAAGAAATTTGGCATGTTACATTAGACACAGCAAACTGCAATCATAAAGCAAAAATGTTAAATATCTTGCGAAATATGAGCATTTTTACTGAATAATTTTTAACGATTTTTTAAAATTTCATTTGCATAATTTAATAGCCAAAGGTATTGAGCAACTTATATGAAAACCCAAAACAAATGTCGTGTAAATTCAAAAAGTTCTGAGAGGTAGAATGATCAGAACTTCAATTCTTCTCAAAAAAAAAAAAAAAAAAAAAAAAAAAAAAAAACGGAAGAAGATAGGAGGTTTTACCAATATTTATTTACAATCCGCGAACACTGTATTACCATTGGACATTGATTGCACCAAAATAAAAATGTGAGTAAAAACCCCTTATAATTTAGCTTTTATTTTGAGAGAACTGAAATTCAGTTTTCATTCTATCTCTTATAACGTTTTAAAATTACATGATATTTCTTTGGGGTTTTCATATACGTTGCTCAATACTTTTGGGTATTAAATTATGCAAATGAAATTTTCTAAAAGCTAGCGTGTGCGTAGTTAAAAATTATTCAGTAAAAATGCTCATATTTCGTATAATATTTAAAATTTTTGCATTATGATTGCATTATGCTGTGTCTAATGTAGTATGCCAAATTTCCTAAAAATATCTTTGCACTGGGTCTAATACCCTGCGTATTATAATTTAAAAAGTGGAAATTTTTTTAGCAATTTAAAAAAAAGAATACATCTTCTTGAATCTATGTGTTAGCCTCATTAAAATTTATACAGATAATGAGAAAAATCTTCATAATCACATGCTACAGCCAAACTGCATTTAAAGCATTACTTTTTTACAGGGTGATCATGATCCAAAACATTTTGACTTTTGTTTAATTTTTTACTAGTCCCCTTTTCCTCTTCAGGACACAACTTTTGCTGAAATATATGAGGTATAGCATGTTCTTTGCACTACTAAAGTTTCAAGATGATTCTTTAAAAACTCTTGTAGATATTTGACAAAATGTCCAAATTCGAAAGTGTCCAAATACTTATTGGTAGATACACTATAAATGTAGTATTTAATTTGCAATAATTACTTAAAATGTATTTTAATTTTTTTATGATTTAAATTTTAATTTAAATGTTTAAATTACAATAATTATCTAAAATGCGTTTTGATTTTTAGCTTTAATGTGCTATTTAAATTTTAATATGTTTAATCTAAGTAGTTGTATAAAAAGTGTATTTTACTATCTGAATTCAAAGTATTTTAAATTTAGTTTTAATTAAAATATGCAGTAGTATTTAATTCGTAATAATTACCAGAAATTTATTTTAATTTTTAGTTTTAGTTATTTAAATTTTAATTGTATTTAAATATTTCAATTACGATAATTATCTAAAATATATTTTTATTTTTAACTGTAATATGTTAAAACATTAATTGTATTTAAATTTGTATAATTTAATTTAAAGTAATTATCTAAAATGTATTTTAATTTATAGTTTTAATGTATTTACAATTTAATTGTAATTAAATTATTATGAAGCGTTTAATTTGCAAAACACATTTTTTACTTTCAATAGTAGTAGTGAAATTTAAATTTTTGTATATTTAATGTGCAATAATTATCTAAAATGCATTTTAATTTTTAATATTAATGTATTTTAATTTAATTGTAGTGAAATGTTAATATTTTTAATTTACAACAGTATCTAAAATGTATTTTGATTTCTGTTTTTAATATATTTTAATTTTAGATTTAATTAAAAATATAATGTATTCATTATTTTGCAATAAATGTTGAAATGTATTTAAATTTTTTATTTTAATGTATTATAATTTTAACTGTCTTTGAATATTTAAATTCCTATAATTATCTGAAATATATTTTAATTTTTAGTTTAATCTATTTAGTTTTAACTGTAACTGATTAAAATGTATGTCAACTTTAACGTATTTAAAAATAATACGTTTAATTTATAATTATTATCTAAAATATATTTTAATTTTAATTGTTTAATTTAATTGTTAACGTATATAGTTGTTTTTAAATTTTACTATATTCAAGTTACAATATAATTATTTAAAATGTATTTTATATTTAAATTTTAATATATTTATTTTATCCTTAAAAAAGGAAAAAAAAAAAAAGGAAGTACAAATTTTACATTAAATTATATTATGAGTGCACTGTATAAAATGGCACTAGCAATTATCATCTTTTCAAAAATAAAGAAAGAAAGAAAAAATAAAGGGGGAAAAATGATTTATTATGATTTGTTGAAATAATTAGTTTTAAAATATTTTTTATTTCGATATCAAGTTTTATTTCGATATCAAAGATCGATATCAAGTTTTCTCCTGAGTTCATGTTTTAAGGTCCCCTGAGTCCAAAACAGTATTTCTTGGCAATTAGTCAGTATGTACGTGTGTATGTGTATGAGGATCTTATGACTATTATGTCTCCTAAAGAAATAAAGATAGAACGACGAGCAGATGATTGTACAAACTTTTGGTGAAAATCGGAAGTGCTTCCGTAAATCCGTACATCTAACGATTTTCTTCAAAGGTGCTATATAAACTTTCTTTTAGATGTATTTTTGTAAGTATTAGTTGATTAATTCATGGAAATTGATAAGCATCTTATATAAAGAGGTCAATTTTAGGTCTCGTCTCCTAGATGCGATTCTTCAAAAATGGATCGACCGATTTTCTTCAAACTTCCTTATAAACTCCCCTTTAGATATTCTTCTATGTGTAATTCTTGATTCCCGGAGAACAAATAAGTTTGACAAATTTTGTCAAAAATCGAAAGTGGACGAATAGTCAGTATCTTAAAACAGCTCTAACGGTTTTTTTCAAATTTGATACATAGTTCTTAGATATCCTTTCGCGTGTATTACTAGGTTAATACAAGAAAAATGACAGACCTCCTCATTAGGTAGATTATTAAATCTCGGCAGGTTATTACATCATAAATAGTTTTAGATCTCGGAAATTGGCGTTTCAAAAAATGGTTCTGACGATTTTTTTTTTAACTCGCTAAGTAAACTTTGTTTTATATGTTTTTGTGATATATGCTCTTACATGGAAATTATTAGGTGTCTAATTTGTTAAGAATTGAAAAGTTAATAAATATTAAAAAAAAAAAAAAAAAATCTTCTGATCACACTATTTTCAAAAACAGTATGTAATATGTGTAGTAGTGGTAATAAAAGTCGAATGGTTATTGCAAACCAGTTTTTTTTTTTTTTTTTTTTTTTTTTTTTGTTCCTTAAATTATCAAACTATCATTAAAAACCCTTTACATTTTTAATTGAATAAATAAATGAATTAATATACAATTGGAATAACAAAAAATGTATAAAATGCAATATAATCACATAAACGAAATTTTGCTCTATGTTTCATGTGTTGCCCACATTCAAACTCTACCCTCACCCGCATACTCACTGCAAGTACATATTTTTTTTATATATACACGCAATTTCCGATTCTTTAAACATTTGGAAGCTCTTCTGATTTTTTTCATTCTTCAGATACTCCATAATTCTGAATGTGTTGTGCTAACATCTGTTCTTACTCCCCCTGATTCGCCCTCCTTATAGGCAGGAGGGCAGACAGACAGATTATCTGCTTGTCGGGTTTCATAGTTTTTGCTTCAATCCCTTCTTCTTCAATATAAGTTGGCACGTTTCTGCCCTTTGACAATTTTTTTCTAAACCATTTCACCTGTAATGGAACATATACATGAATCAGAAGATGAAAGGAAATGCAAAAGAACCACGGGAACTCTTGAAAGCTTTCTCAAAGGAACAATTACCGTACCACGATTCAGAAAACAAACTATGCTTGAGTTAAAATCAAAGATTTTAGCAAACGTGCAAACCATAAAATTAATCTTTATTTTATAAAAGGAAAATTAATCTAAAATAAATTAATGCTTAATCTTTTGAAGGAAATTAATCTTAAAGGACAATTCGTACCTACATTGCTTTCTATTATCCATGCTTTCTAGCAAGAAAATTTTTTGTTATTAACAGCCCACACTGATATTAAAATCCTGCTGCACAGGTGAAAATTTTTACTGATAATTTTCCTAAACGTGGTATAATTTGTAAAGCACTTTCATCAACCGCATGGAGTATAAAGGATATATTCGACTAATCGTGGATGGCGCTATATATTATCTATAAATTGTATACTCACTGTATATTGTACTTAAATTTACTATAGTTAAAAAGAAAAAAAAAAAAAAAAAAAATGCATAACATAATTTTAAATGGATTTCGATTAATTTACAGTCACAAATTCTAATATGCAATCTGAATTCTTTTGTGTGGCCTTGTAAACGAATGCTATTTTTGTTGTGTATATTGTGTATATTTTAATTTCTTTAAAGTTAATGCAATCAAACTTTGTTAAAATAGACTAACGCGAAATCTCACCGATAGATGTATTTAAATTCTTTTATCTCATCTGTATACGGATTATTAAATGTCCGCAATATAAAAAGTTTCAAGTACGTAACATCATCATTTAAAATATGATGCATATAAAATGTGTTACCATAAAACATCATATAAAATACATCACATTGAACACCATATAAAATATTATACCTCCCTCTGCCTAATTTTTCTTTGTCCAGAAACCAAATTTTTGATAATCAGGAACTGAGATAGGGCCGCTCTATAATCGGGCGCTGAGCAGCCGAACCAAATTTCGAGGGGGGGGGGGAAGCAATTAAACATTTTTTTCTTTTGAAGTTTTCTGGTAAGTTATTATTTTATTATTAAACTAGTATGTTGTGGCCATCACCAAACTTTCTTTTTATGTAACAGCATTATCTATTAATTAACATGAACAAAAGTTTAACCATAGCTTCTCACAAAGATTTTACTAATGTCGTTTGGCACACTTTTAACCAATAAATGCTGCGATGTAGTCACATGGAAAATCACAGACAGTAATAAGTAATAGCAGCGTAACGCAACTTGTCGGTCGATATACACCCAAAATAAGTCAGCATTCTTTTTCATAATGGTCATCTCGCATGTCAAGTTTTGTGCATCTATTCGCTATAAAAGATGAGTTGTTGCCAGTGGCGGATTTAAGGGGGGGGGGCTAGGGGGCTGAAGCCCCCCCCCCCAAAAAAAAAAAAAAAAAAAAAAAAACACTGACATTCACAATTGAATATTGCAATTGTAAATTTTTTATTGGTCTAGAATAACACTTTGAAAAATCTTAGCCCCCCCCCCCCAAAGTCAAGTTCTGGATCCGCCACTGGTTGTTGCATTGCCGTACAAAGGGGAAGCTAGCTGCAGCATACAGCAGTACTATCAGTCGTCCAACATACACCCAAATCAGTATATTTTTTCCTAACAGTCATCTCCCATATTGAATTCTATTCTAATATACTCTACAGAAACTGAGATATTGCTTTTCGGTAAGGGGAAAAATTTTTCCTGTAACAGCACCATCTGTTGGACGATATGCGCGAAAACTTAATAGATACCAATTTATATCAAGATGAATATTTTATGAAATTCTGTGCATTATTCTTAATCTAGATCTGCCACAAAATTTTTGTCTGTCTCACACACAGATAGACGCTTTCCATAAATTGTCAACTCGTGCTCAGGACATCGAAAACCGTGCAAATTCATCGAAAAGCAGGAATCAAAAATGTTTATCTTCTATGCATATATATACATATATATATATTTTTTTTTTTCTTTTCTTTTTTTTTTTTTTTTTTATTATACAATTAAATCATATTTCCCATACTTATAATATGTTTCTTTTAATATTTTAATTATTTTTAAGTCACTTGGAAAATTTTTATTAAGTTATTTATATTATTAAAAAAAGATAATTACGATAAAATATGAATAGCGACAGGGAAAATGGTTCAAAGAAACATAACTCTTATTTTTATTGTTAACTTCTTTCCTTGTATCCATTTGCCACCAGTACATGCTGACCCGAATTTTGAGTCTAGGTTAAATGCGGTCGGAAATGACATTTTTAACTCCCCCATAGGCCAACTGCGGCCATAGGCGCCGACTTAACGGGGGCAGCGGGGGCGCTCGCCCCCGCTGTAATTTTTCACGGGGGCGAAAGTATCTTTTCGCCCCCGTGCTTCCAACGGGATTTTCAAACACGAAAAAAATTTTTTATCACAAATTTGAATTTTAATGAACATTTTCACATTGCAAATTTATTGTTTTCTTCTCTCCTCCTTTCTTTACTGACGGATTAGCAAAAAACAGGATATACTTTATACAATTCTCTTTTTGCGCGACAGAAACTGACCGAGATTGAAAGAACAACTTTTCAAAGTCAGTCCCTGTCCCTCTATAGTCAAAAGGTAGGTTGACGCAGAAAGACTAATTTTCATGTTAATGTCCATGTCAATTTGAAGTCCGACAGTCCCAGTTCTCAAGAAAGTGTTCATATTGACAAGTATTAAATGCAAAAGCTTTTGTTCTGAACATTTGCTATTAATAACACAAAAATTATAATGCTGTTAAAAACACAGAATTTTATGTTTCTATTTATTTTAAATTTATCGGTATTTGTGTATGTATCTTCTTCTTCTTCTTTTTTTTTTTTTTTTTTTTTTTTTTGTAAATCTTTGAATTTATTGATGTTGATTATTAACAATCTTGCACGAGACAGGGGAAGAGGAAGGTTAGTTGTTAAAATAGGTCGATTGACTACACTATATTCCTAGAGCTATAGGTGGAATGCCTTCCATGGAATTATTTTTAAATGGTCTTAGCCCGTATTTCAGCGAGTTTTTGGAGAAAACCATGAAAAACTCCGAACGACTTGATCGACGAAAGCAACCTGGGATCCAACATCGAACCCAGCAATTCCCGTCTACCAACTTTGAGTGCAGAAGTACTTGGCTGCCGGTGGGGCCAGGAAAGAGGAAGAATTGTTAAAAATGATAATTGGTTAAAAAGAGTTGTCTTAGAAAACCGCATCTCATAATTAACATTTAGTGGACAAGTAAATACGGCAAATTTTTACAAAACGTCTTAGGTAATCAATTTATGAATTTAATAAATATCCCTAACAGCACATCTCATCCACAAGACATCATCAGGATATCCTATGGATGAAAGTACGTCTAAGTGATATTCTCAAGATGTACTAGGGATAAGTGTGCTGTTAGGGAAATGCGTAAATTGAAATATGTCATAAAAATTTATAATATCTAAGTTGATTTTAATTTTCTAAATATGTTGTTCACATATTAAGTTGTTCACATATAATTATACATGTAAACAATTTGAATTTCAGATTCTCTGTTGTTCTTGCATATTTTCGATATAAATAACAGCAACGTCCGTTTAAAAAAAAAAAAAAAAAAAAAAAAAACATTAATAAGAAATGGATGTGGAATTCTTTTCTTATTCATTATAAATTCGATAAATGAAATAAGAAAACGCGGTACAACTTAAATAATTCATTTCTGGAAAAAAATAAATCTGAAAAAATTCTTTGAAAATTACCTTGAAGAAAGGGAATAACAAACAACATAACATTTAATTTAAGAGTAAAGTTTGAAATAGAAGACGTAATATGTATAAGTAATTTTTTTTTTATCTTTAAAATTTTTTCTACACATACACATAAAAAGAAAGTATTCGATTTGTGGAAATTTTCGCCTTTTAGTTTTTGATGTATTTACTCGTTTTGGGATTTTCTAAATCTGAACCCGATTTTACCATTTTTCAAAAATGTCTGTATGTTTCTCTTCTGTGTATGTATAAAAAATTTTGTAATTGGTCAGTGTATCTCTCGAACTAATGGACGAAATTTAACCAAATTTAATATTTATTTAGATCTTGACTTAAACTAGTGTTTTTAACTGAATTAGAAATCTAAAATTTATCGAAAATATAACTGAATAATTTGAAAGCGATGTTATAATTTGAAAAAAGGAAAAAAAAAAAAAAAAAAAAATCCAATAGTCCTTCGTCCTAAACTAAATTCTGCTTTTGCCAGAATTTAATGAAAATCTTTATTATTATTATTATTATTATTGAAAGAAAAAGAAAAGAAAATTAATAATAATCAGTATCGTTACAAGCGATATCGAAAAAGTTTTTTTTTTAATAATTTTGAATTAGGAAATAAAAAGTGCCCGTGAAATAATATGAAATAAAAATAAGTAAAAAAATGAATTTAATGATTTTGTTTTTCGGGGGATGCTCATGCATATAAAAAATGCGTATTAAAACGAGTCAAAGAAGGAAGCCAAATAAGTATTGAGTTATATTACGGTAAATACGATACGATATATTAGACCTATCGTTCAGGGTTAGTAGGCATTTTCGTTGAAAGAAATAGTTTGTTCGTTCGGTGCAACTTGCACATTAGTCCCTTGAGGTACAACTTTTTTTTTTTTTTTTTTTTTTTTTTTTATCGAATTATAACATTGCTTTCATTTTTTTTTTTTTTTTTTTTTATGGCAGTATAGGAAAAAGTTTCGAATAAATTAATTTAATGAAATTACTTTTTTAACTTTTCAATATAAAATTACATATATAATAGTAATAATTAACCAAAGAAAACATTTTTCTTTATGTGGGGGTATCGTCCCCGACATCCCTCGGGAGCATGAATTTTTAACATAGATACCTTTTTAAAGAACATTTCAATACATTTAAAACAATTGCTTAACCGTATATTGGTGATAATTAAAAAATATATATTGGTTTAGGTTTTTAGATATCAGCACAAAACTGATTTCTTTTTTTATTTTGTGTTATACTTCTTTGAGATGAAAATCGTCTGCATTCATCATGGAAAATAAATTTAATAAATAACTTTTACTGTGTGAATTGGTATAGAAAATTTTGAGATGGCTACAATATTCTAGCAATTCTTTTTTCTTTTTAACTACAGATAGAGCAAAAGAATGGTAGTGAAATAAAGTTGTTTTAATGACAGATTTTATTGGGCCTCATATTCATTGAGAATTACAATTATTATTTTTTTTAATGAACTTAGAAACAAAATTACAATTTAAAAACAAATTACAAAGATGCCTATAATACGAAATTTTATAAAGTCGATAAAAATTTTAACGGGATTTAAATTTATGATTAAAAAATTTTAAATTTTATACTGTCATGAAACAAGAAAATGTCTAGTGATTATATCTTTTTCCCGCTTTCCGTTTACTCCACCCTCCTTTTGCTTGTTTCAGGATATTTTTAAGATGTATTTTCAATAGGGAAATGCAATATGTACCTGCTGTCTCATTCCTCTTAAAAGGTGCATGCATTGACCTTTTGGGAATGCACCTGTTAAAAATTTGAAAAGCAACGCTAACCTTCACATTTTATAAAGGGTGTATCTCTTCACAGACAGGATGAGTTGAGAATTTAAGCCTTTTACAATTTTCAACCCTTGATCTCGCCGCAAAATAGAGCCGGCGACACCTTTTAAAAATGAGTCTGCTACAGTTTGTTCAAGTTAAACGTATAACAAAAGTAAACAATAACATATGTGATTTAATTCCCTGAAAAATATCTCCGATCGGCGACAGTTATTTTCAACTTTTGTTAAGGTTTTTGTGCGTCTCCTATTGTTAACTTTATGACTTTCTGTAACTATGGGTATATCATTTATCATGTATTTTTTAAGTACAAGTCCTTACTGTAAAGTGTAAACCATAAAACACACAAAGAAGGGGTGGGATCTGGGATAGTTTTCAATTTTCATATCTTTAACATAGGCTGGTGGGACTATAAGCTCTTTGCTCTTTAAGGATGGGGATTAACTAAAGTTTTAAACACAACACATCAAAGACCTTCGAAATCGAAATAAATTCTATAGATAAAAGAAGAGGACTACAATAGAATCGTCTGTATGTCTATCTCCCCCCCACCCCCACCACCACACACACATCCCAACGAAGTTTACTTGGATGGAAAGAATGAAAAGAAGAATTCAGTTGAGAAATTTTTAGACCTGAGCCTCCGTGTTTTATTTATTTATTTTTTAGCTTTTAGCTTATCCAAATTATTCGGTTATATCTAATGGAGACAAATTCGGGCAACGGTTCTTTTGAAATTATCTTCATTGTAAGTCTCAATCACTGAATCTTCATCCTACTTCTAAAACAAAAAGACTAACTGAAATTTAACTCTTCTTTCTAAGTAGTGGAAACTATTTTAAAATTTTATCTAATCAATTCAAAAATTTTTACATTCTTCGATTTATTTATTTACTACTGAACCAAAAGATAGAGTTGCGAGTGTCTTCCTACTGCATCGACAGTTAAAAGTGTATTCTAGGATCTTTTAAAGAAAAACCGGAGACTTATAATAAAGTTGAAGAACAAGGTAAGCTTTTTCAATGTTTTTTTTTTTTTTTTTGAGGAATTCTAGACGCAAACGTAGGGGTTTGTGCATCCTTTAAATTTTTGAAAAATTCATTAACGCTTTTAAAGTTGTCAGAATTACAAAATGGATTTAGAAAAAAAAGTAGTGCATTATTATCAGCAGGTTAATTATTAAGGAAGTTTATAAAAGATATTTTGAATTACTTATACACTTATTAATTATTAGTCATTATTATTGTTATTATTTTCAGGGGAAAAAAAATCAAGTATTTTGAAAATTTGGTTAAAGTATTTTGAAGCTTTTTGAGAATCAAAATTATAGAGTTAATCAATATAAACTGATTTATTTTCCCCTCACAAAATTTGAATTTTGTGGCTATAAATTTATTTTGAAAATATTTTAATAAATGAAAATTGTTGAGTTATCAATGTGAAATAAAATAAAGAAAATTCTGTTCCCAAAATTTAAAATTTTGCTGCTGTAGTAAGAAATTTATTTTAGAGAAAACACAATAAGTTTGTCACATGTTTTATATTTATTTCCTTATGTTCCATTTTTTTTTAAAGGATGACTTTTGGTGGAAAACTCAAAATACTGGAAAATTTTTAATTCAATTTAAATTTCAAAATCTGACATTTTTACATTTTTTTAAAGTTATTTTTAAGAACGGTAAATTGATAAATAAATTCAGTTTATTTGTTATTAATTTCCTGTACAGGAAATGTGCATTAAAATAAAAAATAAAAACAAAAATATAGAATAACTCATATGAGTTTTTTCTTTTTGAAATCTTATAAATCGTAAATTTTAAACTTCATTCTTCATTAGAACTTCATAACAAAAATAGAAAAATAAACTAAAAAAAAATAATACATGATCTTCAAAATTGGACATGTCGCAAACTTGCAGATATGAAAAAATAGATCTATGATAGTAATAAATGAGTCAGTGGTAAAATAATGAGTGGATATAATATGTGCACAAGAAAATTTATTTGTCATTATTTTAAAATAATTTTTCATTATTCTAAATTATAAGTTTTATAATTTTTAAAAAGACACCAAAGAGAAAATTTTAGAATTATGTTTCGAATCGAAATAATTAGATTTGACCCTTAATCAGGCTTCATTATGCAATAAACACAAGTTCTTTCGGGATATTTTTTTTTCCCCTCTGAATGGGCTGAACGCGATGTTCTAAAGGCTTTTCTGCTTTCATCCTGCCCTGTTTCTATATCTTTTCGCCTAATGAAAAGTTGTGCTCAGTTGTTTCGATTCGAAACGATTACAACGACTTATTGAAATTTTATTGTCATCGCAGATATTTTATTCATTACCTTTCTGAAGAGCATTTCGGTGCATTTTTCTACACTAATTTAGGATTGTTTCTGGACATTTCAAAAATAAAAAATCAGTGAAAATATTAATTTTTCATTTTTTCGCTAAAAATTTACTTTGGCATCTCTAATATGATTGAGGAAAAATTTCAATTGAATTTTAAAATTTAAAATTTAAAAATTTATTTGATCTTTATAAAGATAGTAAAAACGCTTTTAAAATTTTCAGTTGCGTTTTCTCAGTTTACAATTTTCTGTATTCATGATCTTCAAAATGGTATAACTTCTACAGATATTTAAGAACAGATCTAATGCATATATTTGAATGATTAATAGGGTTAGGGATGAATTTTTTGTAGCATTTTCACAAGAAAAATATTAATATATATATATATATATATTCAAATTTTTGCGTAGACATTTATTTTTAATTTTTTGTCTCAAAACTAATTAGTAAACTTCAAAATTCAGCCCTACAGTTATAACACATATTCTTATGGCTACAACAAAAAATTTGGTGAAAAAATACAGAAAACTGTAGAAAAAGAATGTAAAAAATTTTAAGTATATATATATATATGTGCGATTCTCTTTATTTTTATTTTATTTATTTATTTTTCCTGTAAAAATCACTTTGCTTGTTAATAAAATTTCATAATACACATATGAATATGAGATAAATATAAGTTTATAAGGGGGAAAAAAAATTAAAAAGTGGTGGGTTCCCTTAAACGTATGGGGCTAAAGTGTAATTATATTAACTTAGTTTACTTTCAATTATGATATTCCTTGAAAGTATTAAAGCAATTGTAAAAGAATGAAATTTAATTAATTACTATATAATTAGCAGCATCAGTATTGTTATTAATTTCTAGTAATTGGATTTTTTAATTTATTTCGGTACTTTACCCCCCCCCCCCTCCTACACTATCTTCAGCCGCCTGTAAGCAATAAATCTCGCCCCCGTAGTGAAAAACAAAAGTCGGCGCCTATGACTGCGGCCCAGGTATTCTCACCACCTATACCAAGTGCGGCCGAGAAATGTTACATCTGAGGTTTCCTTTAAAAGAACGTTTCTCGCCAAAAACGCCAAAGCTCTTTCCACAAGGTTATCATTTAGTTTGCAACTGGTGATGATTTAATTTATTACTCTCGGCGTAAGTTGCCTTGCTGAGTAATGTTAATTAACATACATATCTATAAATATTCGATTCTCTAATGGGATAATTAAAAAAGCTACCATTTGTTTAGGTTTCATTAAGCAATATCAATTAAAAAAAAAAAAAATGTGGTTCATTACGTTCTTTTTTTTTTTCTCTAATAGAGGGCGCTATCAATCCTCCCTGTCTTGTTCTATAGCATCTATAGAGAAACAAAACCTCTATCTTTGGAATGCACATTTACTCACCTCTAATTAATTTAAGTTATACATTAAAAATTAATCAAATAAAATTAAAAATTTAAGGTTTATTAGCTATTAAAATAAGCAGAAATAATTTAAACTAAATTTTATTTACTTACTAGCAGGCTTTGCCCGCTTCGCTGGTCATTATATTGAAATGAATCCCCAAAACAGCATATCATTAATAATAATAAAATATCTTTAAAAAAATAAAAAATAAAAATCATTGAAATCCGTCAAAATCTAATTTTAAGTTCCTGCTACTTTCTGTCGCGGTATTCCCGCTCGTCACAGTCTGGACCCCCAATGAGTCCTTGAATAGAGTCCTTGGCGTAAAATGACCTATCTACTTCAATATTAAAATTGAAAATATACCCAGGATTATCAACTAATAAAGCTCTTTAATACAGATCTGAATTAGCTTTCATTTTCTTATTATTTAATTTTGATAATGACGTTATGTTGTCATGTGCCTAAGCAAATTTAATATTTAATATTTTTTTATTATTATTATTATTATTATTATTATTATTCGCGTGAAATATTCTTTGGCAACAATTAAAAATTAAAATAAATTATTTTAAAGTTTTATTATAGAAGAAATATCTATATTATATAGAAGATTAATTAAAAATTTACATTTTTCCCGATATAAATAGTAGCCTATGTCTTATTTCAGACTATTATCTATCTCTGTACAAAATTTCATCCAGATCCGTTTATCCGTTGTGGCGTGATTGAGTAAGAAACATCCATCCAAACTTTCGCATTTATAATATTAGTATAGATTAGTTATCATGTGCATGTGTTAGATTGAGTTATTTTGCTGTCAAATTGACAAAATTTTAATTTTGAATTTCAAAACTCTGTCGTTCTTGGCGCTTATTGTATTTGGTGATCAAAAACGTAATACGAAAATATGCACGCCAGATGTATATTTTCGTAATATGCATTGTACGAAATATTGTTTCATATTATTCATTACTCTCTTAATATAAGTTGTTAAAATAACCATGATTTTTGAAAGGAATTTAATTATGTTCGCCAAATAATTTGGCGATATTTTTTTTTCTGCTAAGGATGACCGATATCAAATCTATTCCGCTGCAACATATTAGTATCTTATATCAGATATTTTATTTAGACATTTGAAAACAAATTTGACTTCAAATTATGATAGAATATTTATAATTTTCCTTTTAATTAGTATATTAGTTGGATATTTATTGTGTAAATATCATCTTTTGAAATGAAATGCTTGTGTTTTCAATAGAATATGGAAATTTGCCATTTTTTTCCCTAGAGTTTTTAAATTAAAAATTCAAATTTTGTCAATTTTACAACAAAAATAACTTAATCTAACGCATGGACATGATAATTAATACATACCTATACCTAAATATGGGGATTAAAATCGGAAAATAATTTCCCGCGATTTTTAATAATTTTTTACAAAAAATCCAATGGACGTTTAACATAAGAAATATTTTTCTTGCATCCACGAACGGCCAGTGACGTCATCACTTCGCTTGCGTATTAGCACTTTATCAATGTGTAAAAGAAATTTTTAATTAAAAATGACGTCAATTTTTGTGAGATGCATAATTTTTTTTTATAATTTTTTATCGTTCACGTTTAGATAAATGTATTTATTTTCCTGTTGAAAAAAATAAATAAATTCGTTTTTTTTTTTTTTTTTTTTTTTTTTTTTTTGGCAACAATTAAATTATGGAAAAATATAAATGGCTAATTTTTTGCTATTATTAGCTTACAAAATAGAACATTTCCTCGTGACGTCTGGTGGTTGGCAAAAAAGCGCGCTCGACTTTCGCGCGCCCCGCCCACCATTGATTTTCCGTTGGTAGTAATCAAGTAATCAAGAGATCCCAAGCCTTTTTGCCAACCACTCATAAAAGTTGAGATGTTTGTTTACAAACAAGGAACTGCCCTATTGCTATTTTATGCATAAAAATCGCAAAAACAAATTTTTTTTCGGAATAAAAGGTAGCCAACTTTTTAAGTTAGGATATAAGCTATCTCCATTACAAATTTCATCGAAATCCGTCGAGCAGTTTTGGCGTGAAACTCAGTCAAATAAATTCACGGACATTCACATTTATATATAGTATATAAGATTAGTTCAGTAGATGAATACGTTTCCAATTAACTGTAGATTTAACTATATTCAGCCTCCTCATGGCGTCTTATGGCATGGGTGGTGTGTTTGAAATGTTTTATCGGCGCGATTTGCAGCAGTTAGTGAATACTGGTTTTGGTTTTATTAATTTATCTTAGGAATAATTTGATTATTCAGTTAATGGTGATTGTTGATAAAAAGTGTATTTCTCACTTGGCTTTTTCTTCTTTGAGTTTCAATTATTTCCATGTCTTATGGGTGAATAGAGGGCATGGAGTGCTGTAAATTTTTGACAATCTGCATACAGCACTACAGAAATATCACCCTATTTACATGCAACATTCATTCTATGCCCTTGATAAAGTAATGATGTTGTATGTTTCAATCTCAGTTTGCTCATTTTTTCATCATGTTTATTCAATTTTTCTACTTCTTCATGTGATACTTGGTTACATCTTCTGCAATGTTTGCGAACGTTTTCAAATGCTTTATTTCTCAATTATTCAAATCTGGTGTTTTTTTTTTTTTATCTGTACTTCTTAACTCAATCAGATCACTACAGGATGATTTTGTGATAACTTATGTTCACAAATCACCTAATAATTATGTCATTATATGTAAATCCTACTATCTCTCTATTTTAAACTCTTCAGTAACAAATAGTAACATCTTTAGTTTAGCTAATAATAACCTTATTATTAATAACCGAAAAATACATAATTGCTATAAACTACTTCAACTTCCCTTCAATAACTTTAATTATCCTTATATAGTTCTCATACCTAAGTTTCACAAACCTCCAATTAAATTTCGCACTGTCACTATTGGCTGTAACACTTAAAACAACAATGCTAATAAAACTCTACTGGATATTCTAAAACAAATTTACAATTGTATACTTGCAAAGTTGATAATTTACACTGTCTTAAAAATAGCTTTCAATTAATTCAATACATTAAATCGCTCAATTCAATAGACAATATTATGACTTTTGACTTTCAAGATCTTTTCAATAATATTGAGTTATCAGATCTTAGTAGTAATATCATTTACAGTCTTTTTCACGAATATAAAACTCAAATTAATCTTCCTCGCAATTTTAAAGCAGAAAAATTCAAAACACTTCTTAACTTTGTTATCCATAATAATTATATCTTCCACAACAGCAATATCTATTTGTAACAAGTAGGAATCCCACAAGGGGGTAGTAGCTCCAGTATTTTGGCAGATCTCTATCTTTATTATTATTAAAAGCAATTTTGTTATGATGATGTCCGGCTTTATCGTTACATCTATATTAATAAAATCAGACTTTTGTCTGTAAATTTGTCAGAATCGAAAAATTTTGCGATATCTTCACGTTTCACACACCATAAAAGCCGAAAATGACTTCAGAAAATTTTGGCTGTGTGTGTGTGTGCGCGTGCGTGTGTGTCATCGTGTCTGTACGACGTTTCTTTTGTCCGGACATCACTTGAGAACGGCTGAACGGAATTCAACGGCGCTTGGCAGAAACTTAGATCTTTACCTAACATAAAATTATATCTATTAATTTTTCAGAAATTCCCCCATGTTTCCCACTGGGGGGGGGGGGGGGGGCAAAAGACAAAAACACGTTTGTCCGGGTATCACTTGAGAACGGCTGGACAGAATTCAACGGCGCTTCGCAGAAATTTAGGTCTTTACCCAACTTAAAATTATATCTATCAACTTTTCAGAAATTCCTCCACGTTCTTCCCTGGGGGGCAAAAGACAAAAACGCGTTTGTCCGGGTATCACTTGAGAACAGCTCGACGGAATTCAACGGCGCTTCGCAGGAATTTAGGTCTTTACTCAACTTGAAATTATATCTATCAACTTTTCAGAAATTCCTCCCCTTTCTCAACTGGGGGAGGCAAAAGACAAAAACACGTTTGTAAGCATAATTCGGCTCCTAATTACTTCACAGTAAAGAAATTGCACATGGGGAGACTAGACATGAGTACAAATAATACGTTATCTGCATTTAGGAATTTTCGAGTTTTAAAGGAAGGGAGGGGGGGGGAATATTGAAAATTCCTGATTTTTGAGTAGATCTCTACCAAAAATGGAACAAATATATTGAAAAAAAGGCTATGCGACTTCCTTAGGATATTTCCAAAAACACATTTTTGTTGTTTTGAGATTTCTTTTTTATTTCTTTCTTTTTTTTGAGGGGGGGGGGAGTTACGAGGAGGGCAAACTCGAGACATCCCTTTTAGCACTAAATCTGTCCTGAGAAATCTATGGGATCTGCGATCACGAAATCTGGTGCGTAAATTATTTATATGTATCCGACCCTTATTGTAATGGGATTTCCCCCCTTTACCCCGAGGTGGGTAAAGGGGGGAGAGGGCTATAAACACGTGCAAAAACGCGTTTTCCCGTTTGAATTCGCAGTAAAATTTCTTAGATTGGTGAACTTTGGTGTGTAAATGTTGAGTAGGTGTACGCATTATGTACTTTTAATCGCATTATGTGTCGAGATTTTGCAAAACTTCGATCTTAGCCGCTTGGGGAAGGGGGAGTAAGAATCGGGTAAGTTACTGCCAAAGGCTGTGGGAACACGGACTCCTCACGTTGCGAGCGAGAAATTCTCTACCGAACACAGCGGGAATTTTAATTCAGGTTAATTAATAATGATATGGGATTTTGACAACTCATTTCATTATTGTGTCCAGTGAAGCGGGCAAAGCCTGCATCTAACTTAAAGCTAACTCAAAAAACTCTAACTAATCAATCAATTAACTTTTTGGATCTAAAAATAATCTTTGATGGTAAAAAAATTTACACAGATATCTATGACAAATGGCAAGATTTTAATTTTAAAGTAAACTTATTTACACATTTTAATTCCTGTCTGCATCTTTCAGTATTTAGAAACATCATCATTAACCATTTATTTCGAATTAATAATTTATGCTCTCCGAAGTATAAAAGCAAGAAAATTATTAATGTGATCACAGCCACTGCTAAAATGGGTTTTCCTAAAAAATTTGTATTTTCTATTTTATATCCATAACCATGTCTCTGTCAGTACATAAAAAAAGTGCACACTTTAGTGTATCTTAACAAAAAAAATTATAAAAGAATAAAAAAGGTGGCGGTTGGGTGGGTAGATGTTTGATTACGGAGGATGGGTGGTGGTGTTTGGCTGGATGGTTGGATGGGATTGTGAAATTAAATTTAAAAAAAAAAGCAGAGTCTTGTTGCATTTACTTTGTATTAATATGCAATATTTCTTTTTCCATTAAATTTTCAGTTTCTTCATTGTTGCGTTGTCAACTATTATCAAAATTCTAATCAAACTATTAAACAAAGTAATCAATAAATTTCACTGTTGCTTCATAGTTTCATTATTCTTTATCTGCTATGAAATTTTGCTTTTTTTAATCCATATGACTCCTATTATGGTCTTGGCATGCTGAGGGAACGTTGCCGGCGTGAAACTAGTTTAACCTCACAGGCAAGTCACAAGTCTTGCCGCCTGTCTCCTTCCTTCCTTTCTTAAGTTTCTTAAATTATTTTTTCATAAATTTCGTTTCAGTTTAAGTTTTTCTGTTAAGATTTTGTTGAATTAGTTTATTGTTTTGTTTGTTTTGCAGGCTGTTAATTAATAAATTTGGTTTCTTTAAATATGTGTATTTCATACCCTGATGAATTTTTTTCACCTTTCTGAGCTTCTTCTACATAAAATTTTTTTTCATTCTTATTGGTCTTTGTGGTTTCAGTGATCTTGTATCTGTTGCTTGGCTTTTCTACGCTTAATAAATCATTATTTTTATAATATATATATATATATATATATTATAGCAATTGAAAATAATCTATTTGTTTCAATCATTTAAGAAGTTTTTACAAAAATGTTGCTATTATCAATATTATAAAAATTAAGTTATTTTTATAGTATTTTCTACAAATAATAGCATAATTATCAGCTACCTTATCAACAATGCATTTTTAATATTAAATCTAATTTAAATTTATCCTGTAGAGTATATTTCCAGTCATTATAAACTTCAATAAGTTTTATTATAATATATAGCAATTTTATAGATAAATAAATGTAAATTAAAATTAAGCTTTGTAAGGATATCTTTGACGTTACATTTGAAAGTAAGTCGGAATTGAGCACCATTATTTAAAGTAAGATTTTCGACAATTTTAATTTCACCAATAATAACCTGTCCATAAGCATGAGTTAAATAAATATTGTATTTTGTCTCAGAACAAACAAGTTGGATAATTCACATTAAACAACTGTTCAGCAAAATTTTTGTAAATAAAAATTCTATGACCAAAAGTAATGTTATATTTGAAGGATTTGTGCATAACAAATTAGTGAATGGGAAATTTATTATTAGGATCTTTTTATAAATTATGTAATTTAATTTTTTTTTTCACATTTTATTTGTGAAATTAATAACTGAATTATTAAAAATGGATTTGTGAAATTAAAAATTAATTTTGAATTATAAATTTTATAACTAGGTTTGAGAAAAAGTTTTACATAAAATAAAGAAGCTCTATAATGTAACAAATCAAATACAACATTTCTAAAAGAGGTTCGTGATTTATATAAATTAGAAGTGCGTACTTTAAAAATGTAGTAAGAAACTTCTTTTTATTCCAAATGATATTTACGTATAATCATCCCAGTAAATTAACTTAAAAATGAATTCACAAAGTAGTCAAATATGTCTAGAATATATTGTTCAACGATGACTGCATAAGAAAAAAATAAAAAATAAAAAATAAATTAATTAAATAAAAAAAATAGCTATTATGCGATAAAAGTAATAAATACACAATAACAAAATGCAATTACGCAGTATATTACGCAATTATTCTAACTTCGCAAAATATACATGAAACGTATATAAATATTGACAATTCGAAATCTTCATGTGATTTCTTAAAATATATACATTATTTATACATATTTATTATCCTTATTTGGCAAATTGTCTATAGGTGGGGATGGGGAAAGGAAAACAGCTGGGGTTGGATATCGGGCTGCAGTTGGACTACAGCGTGAATTTAAATATATTCCTTATCTTCAGAGTCCCTCTTATTTCCGACTTGTCTTTTGCTCAATGAAAATAACAAGAAGGTATATTCTTTGTTCACATAATAAATAATCAAATAATTTTAAGAAGCATCGCAAACATGCACCATCATGATAAATTATCATAAAAGGATTAGAATCTCTCTCTCTCTCTCTCTGATTGAAACCTGCGAAAATCTGTGTTTGAGTTCAATCCAGAATGAAGGATGGGTTTACGTAAGAAATTTCTCAAATCGTAATTCCCCTGTTCCCTTTCCCCAAAGAAAGAATTCTACTGAAATAGAGCTGTTTTTTGTTTTGATACATGATTATATACTGTTACACAAAAATTCTTTTGTTAAAAAGAAGCCAATCTTCTTCGTTTAAAAGAAACACGCATGTCTAGCTATTTTTGTCTTTTAGTGGAAGATTATAGATTTGATTTTCCTTAGAATTATTTCCATATGAAATTAAAAAATGGATGTCGAATCTGACACCTATTCCACAGGTCTGAAAAACAAAACAAACTTCCATTTTCCTTATTTTTAGATAGAGCAAAGGAATTTGAAATAATTTTCGTCTGGAAGCTATTTATTTTCATAAATAGATCCCAGCATTACCCATTTTCCCTCAGTGCTTATTTTTCATTTTAACCGTTTAAATTAAAGTTACCCCGAAAAAATTGCATAATCTTCTCAATTGTTTTGTGAAATTTTAGAAGCTGTGCTGTAGGGTATCTTTCTATGTTTGCTTCCTAAGAACTTTTCCAACAGAATTAACTTGAGCGTAACATTGATAGTAATCTGTTGTAAACGTTCAATTGTCTTTAGGTGGAATTCATTTAATGCACCGTTGATATTCTGTAAGAGAAAAGTTTGATTTACTAACCCAGTTGCTTTCAGTGATTAGTTATCATTCATAATTCACAGGCTCTGGAAACCTTGTTTTCATTGTTGACTTTTATGTTACAGTAGCGTACATCTTCGTGCTCATCGTGAGAGATTTGTTGCGATAATTATTGTAGATGAAGATAAAAAAAAAATTCTTCTTCCTTTTAGTGTGTGATGTTTACCTTTATTATCTTCTAAATTAAATAACAACATAATTCTTCACTGAAGGTTTCGAAAATATTCGCCCTTGTAACACTTATAAAATATCTGGAATTAATGAGGAATAATACATTTTAGTAAAATATGTAGATTTCTGCATAGATGTTTATTAGAATGTAGCAAATAATACCTAAAATTCCAATATCCTTATTTACTTAACAGAATTCAAACTTATGATATCGACAAAACATGTCTCAATTAAAAAATCAACAAAATCTAAATAAATCTATAAATAATCTGGTGTGGTACTTACATTACCTTCGTTTACCTTGCTAGATAGATACTGTTATATACAATGTGGTTATAATTAAACTTCCTCTATAAATAGCATCCTACAGCGCAAACGAATGAACGGGATGCAAAGAAATTTGGTACAAAGACTATACACGAGATGCGATCACAGAATTTCAAAAAAAAAAAAAAAAAAAACTTAGTTCCAAAATGTCCATCAGAAGGCGCCTTTTCCAGAAAAAATTAAATTTAACACAATAATCGACCAAAACGGAATACGAAAACAATATTAACAATCCAGAACAAGAATTATGTGTAATAAAATGTAAAACCGGGAAAAGCTGTCAGTTTTAAGAAAATATGTCGAGATTTGCATGCTTACGAAAAAGAGGAAGCTTTATGCAAAACAGGTTAGGGTATAAAACATTTGAAAACGTTGTCATGTTTTATGTAGATGTTTCCGCCTGTAATGATGATGGTATCTTTAGTTGAGCGTACGTTATTGGTGAAGCTGTTTTACGAAAAGAAGGGGAATGCTTCTGCTGCAGTTCGGGAATTTCGTCGTATAAAGAAACTACGGCGTGGACCAATGTCCACTGAACAGGGCCAGATTATGGCACGGGCACACGGGGCACTGGCCCAGGGCCTCCAAATTTAGGGGGCCTCATTTCCAAAAATTGAGAAGTTATAGCGCAATTTTTTTCATTTTATGTCTATTAAAAACAAAAATTGATTAATTTTTTCTTTCTATTTTATTAGAGAGCTTAAACAATTATTAAGTTTTGTGAATAATTTCCTAAACATTGGCTGATCAATACGCTTCAGTTTTTCATTTGTCATTTGTTAAACATTAAACTAATACAGGTTGCTAAAAAAATGAGGAAATAGAAGGTATAATTGAAGGTAAAATTTGAAAAATGCACTATTTTTTTTTATTTATTTTTGTTTTTGAGAATGGGTCCTTTTGGTGGGCTCTTTGGAGCAGGGTAAGGGGGCCTCCAAATAGCATCAGTGCCCTGGCTCTTCAAAAAGCATAGTCGGGCCCTGCCACTGAAGGTATCCGGGCCATGATTAAGAGATTTGAAGGGACAGGGACATTAGGAGTTCGACCTGGAAGAGACCGTAAACCTGGCACACCGGTACTTGTTGATGCCGTCAAGACAGCTATTGCCACACAGTCACAGACATCAGAGTTTGGGGGCAGTAGCACACGCAAAGTTTCTCGACAGACAGGCTATTCCTAAGGCTAATTTCCACTAGGGTTGAAGCTTCGAGGTTCAAAAAGCCATTAATCACGCTTCCGACACAAAGAGCCAAATGTCTTGTCATCAGTTGTAACCTCTTTTTATCAGATTGCGTAGTTATTTCAAAGAAAAGCATGCAAAATTGACAAAGATATCTGCCTCTGGCCCCTCAATTATCTCAGCTGGGGGTTAGAGCCAGGGACTTCTCCCCGTCGAAAAAACCATCGAACTACCTCCAACCGCTTGACCGCATCAAAGGATTCTGAATAGCGCCGCTCGAAACAACCTCCAACCAACCGCAGTGAAAACTGCGCTTTACAGCACCGTCCGAAAAGTGCTCAGAAACATAATGAACTACTTCCCATACAAGATCCACCATACCCAAGAGCTGCTTGATAGGGACAAGCCACGACGTCTCTTATTCACAGTCAGTTTTCTCAACAGAATGACTGTTGATCTGTCATGGCCTTGGAATATTCAGTGGAGCGACGAGGCTCATTTCTACCTCAACGGGACAGTCAACACACAGAATTGCCGCATTTGGGCTAAGGAAAATCAGAGGATGCACACTGTTCTCCAAAGGTGACTGTCTGGTGTGGTTTCACGACGACATTCATCCTTGGGTCATTCTTCTTTAAGAAAATAACTGCACATGTTCCGTTACGGACTGTCGGTACCATGACATGCTGCAGACGTTTGTTGTGCCGCAACTACAGCAAAGGTGGGTCCTTACATTTTCCTGCAGGATGGCCATTTTCCTGCAGGACATTTTTCTGCAGGATGGTGCGCACCCACATATCCATGAGTCTGTGAAGACGCTATTGCTCCAACACTTCACAGACGAACGTGTTATTAGTCGCTTCTTTCGTAATCCATGGCCATCACGTTCGCCGGATCTAAATCCGTGCGATTACTGGTTATAGAGCAACTTAAAAAGTGTGGTGTATTGTGGAGGTGTTGCGACGTTGAATGGCTTAAAGAACTCCATAACGCTTCATGTACGAAGCATCACAATTGATCAGTTACAACCTGCTGTTGAACACACTGTCCATCGACTTGAAATTTTTCAGGTGAATGAGTGTGGTCACATGGAGCACCTTTCCCTACATCGTCCTGGACACGATTAACAATTGCTCCTCTTGTGCAATTTTGTCCTAATCTGTTCTTGTTTATGCAAACTGAACTTTTTTTTTTCTCAAACAGCGTACTATTATTTTTTCCTTGCCTTTATTTAATTTGGTTCGATGACAAAGTGATCAGAAACTAGTCAATAAATGTTAATATTGTTTCTGTATTCCGTTTTGGTCGTTTATTGAGTTAAACTTAATTTTTTTCCGGAAAAGTCGCCCTCTGGTGGACACTTTGGAATTTTTTTTTTTTTTTTTTAATTCCGTGAGCGCATCTTGTGTATAGTCTATATACCAAATTTCGTTGCATTCCTTTCACCCGTTAGCGCTGTAGGATGCTGTTTATAGAATAGGGAAAATTTAATTATAACCACCCTGTATATATAAATTACATATCTGTATGAGGGGGGGGGCTACCACTCAGCAACTTCCCATTAAATTATTATACCTAGTTTAATAAAACATTTTAGGTTGTTATTAAATTAAAATATTATACAGAATTATTCAAAAAACTTTTACCCACACTGCACACCTAGAAAGTTACTGATCTTATAGTCAGAATTTCAAGTAGCATCCACATATGATCTTCAAAATACTAAACTTGAACTTCCTTTATTTATTTATTTTAAATTATGTTGATAATAAATATACAAACAAACCGCTAAAAGCTTCATTTCCGTATTCAGAGACCTCAAAACGTGTAATTATAGTGAAATTTCAACGTCGAAAATTAGACTCCAAACATAATTTTGATGAAGAGAAAGTAATTTTCATTCTTTTTCTTGTATAAAGTATAATAATAATTTGTTAAAGCCCTTTCATTAATTATATTCAGTAGAAAAGGATGTTTTCGCTTAATTTGGGATATGCCTGAATATTTACTGTAAATTGCATGCGCACCACATAATGTACTTAAGTTCGCCACAGTAAAAGAAACGTATAACAGCTTTTTAAACGTACTTCTAGAAATTTCCAGATATAGTCTGTGATAAATCCAAATCCTTTTGCATTGCCCTGAAAACGAATAATGAATGCTTTTCCTGCCATATTCTATATAAAATGCAAAATTTTATATAGAATATTTTTTATGCTTATAAGAAATATATGTTCATTTCATTTTGTTTAATACAGTCTGACGATGTTAACATATACCAACAAGAAATTTCGCCGAACACACACACGCGCACACACACTAATTAATTGATTTTAAGAAAATATTTCAAATAGCTTCCTCATACAGTAGCGCAAACAGAAATTTTCGGTATGGGGGGGGGGGGGTGTCCGAAAAAAAAAAAAAATATATATATATATATATATATATATATATGTATATACATATATTATATATAAACCGTTTAAAAATGCCATTTTGAAACCTATTTGCATGTATACAGTAAATGGGGTGATACTGATGACTATTTTTTTTTTTCCTTTTACTAATTCGAATACCAGTTTTTTTTAGACAGTGTGTGATCAAATTATTATATATATATATAATTCAGTGGCGGCTCGTGAACCGAAAATAGGTGAAGAGCTCAAAAATAATATTGAAGTATTTTTAATACGTAAATTTTATTAAGCAGAATCTTAACTAAAATTAACTAAAAATACTTATTTAAATGTAAATTTATATTCTATAAATGAATACAGTGTAAAATACAGTGCGCCTCTTCACCTATTTTCGGTGCACGAGCCGCCACTAATATATATATGTGTATATATATATATTACATTTTTTCGATTTTCTGACAAAAATATTGGACGAAATGACCTGAAACATCAGACGTGTAATAAACATTTAAAAACTCACATTTTCCATTATCGATTTAGTCCAGAGTGCAATTAAGGGACCAATCACAAATTGAAGAAGAGCGCAAATACTTTCGATTTACCCTGTATCATAAAAAAAATACAAATGGTTTGTAACTTTAACACATTGTTACACATACTATCTGCAATATTTATATGTTTTGTCGTGGGAATTGCGCAATTATTTAGGCAGATATGATTATATATATATATATATATATATATATATTAATTTTTTTGTCACACTTTTTATTTATAACTAGAACGGATAGAAATTGAAATTGCAGAAAAATTGACCATACATTTTTCTGAAACATCAAATTCACATGTGTAGCATTTGCTGAGATACGAGCATTTATAATAAAACTTTTTTTACTGCGCATGCGCGAAAAATAGAAAACAATTTTGTTACATAGATTGAAAGCGAGTTTTATTGGCCAACTTTTGTCAAAAATTCATTTGAATGGAGTAAAAATTAAGTAAATTGTCGGCAAAAGAACGAGCTAGATTTTAGGTATTTTTCAGAGTTGAAATTTATAAGGGGTTTTTCATATGCCGCGTATATAATTTGAAGATCCAATTATTTTAACCACGTTACAAAGGTTATTTTTTAGTTCCCCATCATACAGGTACAGGGAACTTAGGTAATCTTGAAAAATTTCGACCTCGGTTTTTTGACGTTTTGAGGAGTGAGGAATCCGAAAATATCAAAATCCGTATGGTGTCCATCTGTAGGGTGTCTGTTAGTTCGTTAGTGTGTTAGTCCATTAGTTTGTTAGTCTGTGTACACGATATCTCACGAACAAGTGATCACAGAGAGGTCGCACCAGTTTTAAAATATTATTTATGA
Source organism: Salticus scenicus (assembly GCA_963930645.1). Taxonomy (NCBI): domain Eukaryota; kingdom Metazoa; phylum Arthropoda; class Arachnida; order Araneae; family Salticidae; genus Salticus; species Salticus scenicus. The sequence continues at coordinate 354,619,739 of OZ005650.1, read as the reverse complement.
CACTGGCAAGAACCCTATTCATTTGTAACATTATAATTAAAAACTTCAGAAGTTATTCAAAATTTACGATTTTCTTAACATAGGACAAAATTTCATTTAAACGTTAATGAAAAGAAATATTTTTATCATAAAGATGTAAAAACAGCTTTTAAAAATCAGTTTTGATGCCGGGATGAGAATCATTCACTGTAAGCATGCTACTTTGAAAATTTCACAAATTATTCGAAATTTACGAATTTCTTAACATGGCAGAATACGGCAAAATTTCGCATAAACGTCGGTTTTGAGGGATATTTTCATCGTAAAGATGTCAGACTACTTTTAAAATATTATATGGGATACTGGCATAAGCGTCCTTGACAATGAACTTTCCAATTTAAAAATTTCGTAAGTCATTGGAAATTTACTATATACTTAATATTGCAGAATAGGGCAAAATTTCGCATAAACGTCCATTTTGAGTGATATTTTCATCGTAAAGGTGTCAGAACACTTTTAAAATATTATTTAGGATACTGGCATAAACATTCCTTATTACGAATTTTTTAATTTAAAAATTTCGTATGTTATTTGGAATTTATGATTTACTTAACATGGCAGAATAGGGCAAAATTGAGCATAGACGTCCATTTTGAGGATCATAAATATATCAGATAACTTCAAAACAACATTTATGATACTTGAACGGACATCATTGACTACAAATATTCTAATAGGACTATATTCTAAATTTCGTAAATTATTCGAAATTTAAGATTTTAGCAACAGCAGAATTGGGCAATATTAGTTCCCCATCATACTATAGGTATGAGGAACTTAAGTAATCGGGAAATTTTTCGATCTCGGTTTTTTGACTTTTTTACGCGTTTTCAGGTGTGAGGAATCCAAAAATATCAAAAGGGGTATGATGTCCGTCTATAGGGTGTCTGTTAGTCCGTTAGTATGTTAGTCTGTGTACACATCGCAGAGAGGTCGAACCAGTTTTAAAGTATTAGTTATGACACTGGCAAGAACCTTATTTGTTCGCAACATTCTAATTTAGAAACCTCAGAAGTTATTCTAAATTTACGATTTTCTTAACATGGGAGAATAAGGCAAAGTTTCACTTAAACGTAGATGAAAAAAAATATCTTTATCGTAAAGGTGTAAGAAGAACTTTTAAATATCAGTTTTGATGCCGGGAGGAAGATCATTAACTGGAAACATGCTCTTTGAAAATTTCGCAAATTATTCGAAATTTGCGAATTTCTAAACAGGGCAGAATACAGCAAAATTTCGCATAAATGCCCCCTTTTGAGGGATATTTTCATCGTAAAGTCGTCAAACTACTTTTAAAATATATAAGATGCTAGTATAAACATCCTTGACTATGAATTTTTCAATTTAAAAATTTTGTAAGTCACTTGAATTTTACTATTTACTTAATATGGCGGAATAGGGCAAAATTTCGCATGATCGTCCACTTTGAGGGATATTTTCATCGTAAAGATGTCAGAACACTTTTAAAATATTATTTAAGATACTGGCATGAACATCCCTGACCACGAATCTTTTAATTTAAAAATTTCGTAAGTTATTTGGAATTTATGTTTTACTTAACATGGCAGAATAAGACAAGATTGAAAATAGACGTCCATTTTGAGGATCATAAATATATCAGACAACTTCAAAATAACATTTATGATACTTGTTTGAATATGATTGGCTATAAATATTCTAATAGGAAAATTTAGTAAGTTATTCGAAATTTAAGATTTTATCATTATAGCAAAATTGGGCGATATTCCATATAAATATGCATTTTGGGGATTGTTGCATTGGAAATAGTAGCTTGAAAACTAAACTACGGAATTGACCCCAATAAAATAAATTTATAGATTAGAATAAGATAAATATATCGAACTGAACGGTTGGTAGCCTGTTAAGTGAGGATTTCGCTCTGTCACTGTGTCAAGCGTTTGGTCAAATTCATTTCTCTTAACATGAATATAATATGTTCTGTACTAGAAATTTATGAGAACATACATATGAAGGGGAACTGATGACAGTCCGCCTATGCCCACTAGTTTCATATAAATATGCGTTTTAGGGACTGCAGCATTGGAAATAGTAGCATAAAAACTTGACTATGAAATTGACCCCCCCCCCCAAAAAAAAAAAAATAAATAAATAAATAAATAAATAAATTAGAATAATTTAAATATATCGAACTGAATGGTGGGTAGCCTGTTAGGCGGGGATTTCATTCTCTCATTGTGTCAAGGGTTTGTTCAAATTCATTTCTCTTAACATGAATATAATATGTCTTGCGCTGTAAATTTATGAGAACGTACATATGATGCAGAACTGAACAGAAACCACCTATGCAAACTAGTTTTTTTTTTTTTTTTTTTTTTTTTTTTTTGGGGGGGGGGGACCCCTTATAGTCTTGTAACTCTAACATATTTTTATTTATTTACTAAGATTTGTGAGTTCATAAGGGTGTTTTATACCAAAAAAAAAAAAAAAAAAAAAAACTTTGCATAATTCTAATCGAGCCCAGTCTGTAGAACGCCGGGCTTGTAACTGGAATATTGCGGGTTCGGTACTCGAGCCGTCCAAAGACCGTCGTGTATACTAATGGCGGCTGATGCACGTAAAATCTGTCGTGGCCGAAATGTCCTCCATGTTCCCATCCAAATTATACCTCTGGAGGTCACCGAAGCAGGAGAGTCATTCCTTCCGTGGAGGATCAAAATTGTGATGGCATGTCTCCGGACCATCTCTAGGGGTAAGCTCCAGACCTTCGCCAATTGTCCATTGCACAGCACTAGTACGACGTAAAACCCCAACCAACCAACCAACCATAATTCTAATCGATTGGATCCAATCGAGAAAAACTCTAATCGCTTATAAATTTATTTATTTTTCTTTTTTTTTAAATCGGAGTTCCTTTTTAAATTTTAACCGCCTCCACCATTCAGATTTTAATCACTTGTAAAAATTTGTCACTCTCAAAACACTGGCGACCTTAGGCACGTCTCTCGCGGGCCTCAGCCCCTGATTAGATGACATTTTCGGAGCACTTTTATAATGTCCTGTAGGTTAATTATTAAGTAAGAACACATTTTCTACAGAAAGCATGCTTTTAAGCATCTCAGTAATGTGTGTTAATTTCATGTTATTGAATGCAGTGTACAGTCGGCTGCAAAATTATTCGAGCACTAGCAATAATCATTGCCAAAAAAAAGTGCACTTAATACAGCTTTGTTAAATAAATCCTTGTCGAGTCATGTTCTTAATCAGTCTAAGAACATGATTCGACAAGGATTTACTTATCAAAACAGTCTTAAGTGCACTTTTTAAATATAGGAATTATTGGCTAGTGCTCGAATAATTTTGCAGCCGACTGTAAGTGTAACCATGTTAAAATGCGTTAGACGAAATTCTACCCATAGACATAGACCGTAATGATCAGAAAAACTTTACTTTGTTCCTATATACGAACCATAAACAATATAGATACCAAAAATTATACAGCTATTTCTTTTTAACGCCTGGACATGCACATGTGTACCAATTTGCAAACCAATCGGGTGATTTTTCAGGCTTTTATCGCAGTACAGAGAAAGTCTGTCCATAGGCCGTAATGATAAGAAAAACTTTGATGTGTCCCTGTACACGAACCACCAACAAAATATACACCCAAAACTACATGTCTAATTCTGGGTGGTTCATAAACATCTGTAATAATTTGAAAGTCAATAGGGTGATTTTTGCGGCCCCTGTCCCGAGACATACATACAGACAAGTGTACAAACAAAATATTTTTGAATCTCCACATGGAGGCATCCACTGACGTTTCGGCAATTATTTAGACTCCAAAAAAAAAAAAAATAATCAATCACTTAAACACCAAAAGAAATTATAAAATAGTATACAGCAATGCTATTTCGATTTCATTTAGCGTACTGTGTCTGTGTCTATTAAGATTCTTTATGACGCGCGTTGCATAAAGTTCATTAATGTTAAATTTGATTTCTTGAATCTCAAATCAAATGTCAAAAATTATCATTGTTGATCATTATCTTTGATATTTACCATGATTACCTTTATAAATGAGAGTCGGGATCATTATTCAGGATTCCCAGTAGTACTCATTCTCTCATTGCCCATTGCGCAGCACTAGTGCGATGTAAAACCCAGCAGTACTTCCACAGCCAGCCATCAAATTTTCGTTCTATCTTTCTTTATTATGTCAGAATATTGGCAACACTAACGAATTTGACGGGCAGTAACTTTTTGATGATGGTCGCCCTCATCGGCGGCTTGATGTTTGTGTTTGTGTTTATCCGTGTTATCGCTTTGTTTTGGAAACTGGTTTATATTGTGCACGAATGGATACTTTCCTGATTAAATATTGAAAATCAGATGCCATAAATCACCATGTGTTGTAGTGTGACTTCACGGATTTTGTGTTAAATTATTTTTTTAAAGTTATGACAACCTGAACAGGTGAGAGAAAGTACCTTGCCCCGAAGTTGAACAGGTAATGAAGGTTGAACATGGCGTCTTGGCTTAAGAAAAACATTTTTGATATCATTTGTTTATTTATTTTATTCTTATATAATTTTTTCACAATTTCTGATTATGTGTTACGTCAGAACACAACTTTTATTTAGTTATAATTTTTTTTTTTCTTTTTAATTAGCAAAGAACTTAATTTGTTCAATCATAAATAATACCGCATATTTATATAATAAGGTAAAATGTTTATTTCTTAAAATATTTTTTAAAAATATTATATCATTGAATATTTGATTTGATTTTCTATTTATAATGTCATTGCTGTGCGCCTTTTAATTTTTTACGCATTTTCCTGAAAGTTTTACTATATTAAAGTACTATTAATGATTTTATTTTCGCTATGTTATGTATTTATTTTATATTTTAAAGACAGATTTGTATGCATTTTTTATTGCATGCTTGTTTCATCGTTATGTATAAATAATTTTAAAATTACCGTGAAATTTTCAGAATTTTTATAAGATTTTTGTTTGTTTGTATTTTCCTCTGATTCATTTTAAATATTTTTATAATATGTTTATTAAAAAAAGAAAAAGAATCCTTAGATTTATAACATTTTTGAGATCGGGGAAAAATAACGAAAAAAATTACTAAATCTCAGCTCAGCATGTGTTTATGGAATGCCTTTTTTTTAAGTTGATCTGTTAAATTGCATAGCTATATATAATAGGTATAGTCAGGGGTGTTTGTGTTCAGGGTTTATCCCTGATTTCAGGGTTTTTACTCTAACCCATGAATATTTTTTATCTCTTATAAAGTTATTTTTTGTTTTCCTTGGTTGTTCATTTGTCATCCAGGTGATATGTGAATGAAATGTAAAAAGATTGAGGGCTTCTAGCCTAAATAGTTTGAGTATTATTTGATATTTTGAGTTATTTCTAATTTGAGGCTCTAGTTTTCAGGGTTTTTACCTTTGAGTCACAATCACCCCTGGGTATAGTATATCAACCAAAGGCCTTTATAAATATCGTTATATCACACTGATATTTTTATATGTTGTCTGTTATCATCTTTTAACCTATTGTTCTATTAGTCAAAAGATATAAGAAAGATTTGGAACATTCAATCTCTTATTTTGGGATGCATGATACCCATCATATCAAGAGAGATTATTCTGAAATCAACTATCCCTAATCTATGTACGTAATTGGTCTGCCAATCATATACACCGTTATTCCTTAGTGAATTTGCAAGATTATGAATGATCAATGGGTACCCACTAGTGATGAAGTGGTTGTTTGGCCGAATTATAGCTGAATATTCAGCTGCTGAATAATGGACTCATTTTTGTCTAAAAGTAATATGTAATACTATGTCTAAAATCTAAAGTAATACTGTGTAAAAAAGTAATTCCCGCAATTCTTATACATGTCACAATTAAAATATATTATTTTCTTTTCATAAAATTATTTATATATGCAAATTTGTAATTTTTGAAAGCATTATTTTATTCTGAAAAAAATATTTGCCTAAAAATTGCCTTGATAAAATACTTCTTGAATTCAAATTCCAAATTCTTTGTGGACATTCTTTCATGAAATTGCAAGCTAATCACAGAGTGAAACATCTATATTTATAGAAAATTTACCTCAATCTGAAGTAAAAGAAATTAGCAATTTTCTTTCCCAGCTAGTACTAGAAAGGGAATAATGTCCTTCAAAGTTGTGGGCGAAAAGTTCAAAAAACATTCGTCCAAACTTTTCACAATTAACAAAAAACAAAAAAAAAAAATTCTGCATAATGAAGTGGATCCCAGAAAGAAAGGCACTTTCACAAATTTACAAATCACGTAAAGAGTAAATATTAAATGATGAATTTAAAAAATGACTTTCATGGTACATTTTTAGTAGTTTCAATTAAATTAGTATGATATTCACTTAGTATTAAAAAAAATTAGTAGTAAGGTTTATATAAGTGTGTACCTCAGGGAGGAGCAGCTTGAAAGTTATTATTTTATATCACTTCTTTATCAATTTTAATGAAAATATGAATAACTGTTGCTTACTATTTATGAAAAAATTATAGTAAGTGTTACACACTTGGGAAGGAGGCTAAGGGGATCAGGGAGAAATAAAATTATTATTATTTCTTTTTTACCTTGCCATGTATAATAATTCTATAACTATAATTTACTCATTATAATCCCAATCAGAGTTATATATAGTAGTTGAAAGAGGGAGACTAGGGGTACAGATGAAGGAAAAGGTTTTTTTTTTTTTTTTTTTAATACAGGGTTGTTCAATTTTTTCCATATAGTGAAAAAGAAAAACCTAGTAAAAACTATTTTATCCACTATTAGTTATTTGCAAGTTATAAATTAAAACTTTTCTTGGTTCTTTCCATATATATAATAAAACAATTCTTTATTAACATTTGCATATATATGCAGTCAATGCACTTTAATCCGCAAATAGTACCTATAATCCACAGTTGATATTTTAATGTAAACAAGGAAATTTATTGCTGAAATTTAAAAAAAAAAAAAAAAAAAAAAATCTTCAGCATTTCTTATATTTTTACTATTTTTTGGGTTTTTTAATTTTTTATCCCAATCTTTGTTTTAAAACACAACTGGAAGAAAAACAGTGATATTCTTGTTTCTATTATCCAGCAATGCAGCAATTTAAACAGAATAGTATCAGGTCAAGCCAGAGAATGTCAGGAAAGTATATAAAAAATTAAAACAAACCACTATTGTGTCAGTATTTAAAAAAATTAAAATAATCAATGGTGAATATTAATTTCTACACTTAAAAAATATTTTCTTTTGTATTTTTTTTTTTATAAATATGTATGCTTATATTTTATGTATTATTTGAGTATGCTTAAATTATTTACCTTAATATATATGAATATGATTTTATGAATATTAAAGAAATATTTTATTCTAAAATAAAAATTATTGGAAATTGTCTTTCTGTTGTAATGTCTATTTATAAATTAATAATAACTAACTAACTTTGTATCTGCAAAAAAAAAAAAAGTAACAATGACGACGACCTCTATCTGCAAATTCCTATAATCTGCACAACCTTTGGACAAATTTTTTGCAGATTAAAGGGAGTTGACTATATAATTAATTTTAATATTGGAAAACTTGTATATTAATATGAAAACATGAAATTTGTTCTATGTTTTTAAAATATTAATTAAGAGTGTAGATGATTGAAAAGTGGTGTCATTCGAAAAGTTTGATTAATGTGAAATTTTAAAACCCGAATAAACTACTACGTCAGAAACGCCAAAATAAAAATATTTACGGTGCTGTTTCGGTAGCCTTAAGCGTGTACCGTCTTCAGTGCAAAAAGAAAGAATGAAACGCTTAAGGCTACCGAAACAGCTTGTATGCATTGTAAATATTTTTCTTTTGGCGTTTCTGGCATAGTAGTTTATTTGGGTTTTAATATTCCAACGCCAAGTCTCCTGTTATTATTATGATTAATGTGAGTTTGAGAAAAAAAAGAATTATTCACTAGTAATACTTTTATTTTTTATGCACTTTTTCATTTTAGACACTTAAAATCTTTTGTATTTAAAATTTCTATTTTAAAAAATTTGTTAAATCTGGCAATTTCATAAAATTTAATAAAACCATAGACACAATATTTTGTATAGATGTACAGTTATGTTTAAAAACAAATATTAAATTAAAAATTTGAGAAATGTGGCAGATTTTTTCAAAATCTCAACTGTAAATTTCTTTGTTTACATAAAAAAATCAATAACAGATAGAGAGATTGGTGGATTATTTAAATGTGCAGATTAAAAGAAGTTGACTGTATATATTATTTATTTGTCATATTAAATTTAGAAGTCTTTTTATAACTACATATTCATCTTTATTTTATTAATTTAAAGCTAAGCTGATTAAAATTATGAATCAAACAAAATGAAAATTTTGTGAGCTTATAATTTTGTCCAAGTGTTTGTGTATATATTGTATATATATATATATATGACAGAGAAATTATTGATATATTAATGATAAAACAAAGTTTTTACTGAAGTCTATATTAATCGTAGCATTAATTAATTTATTGATATTTTTTATCGTATATAAGCAGTTCTCAAAAGGTGGGTACGGAACACACACCATAGCTTTAAGCTTTAATAATAAATATCAATGTAATTCTTATTATTACTTACAAACTTTGAATAAACACCATAAAATGCAATAAATTCACAACAATTGTTTCGGGTCGAAAAAACACACGACCCTTCATCAGGCGAATAAAGTAAGCACGAGTGCTGCAGTCAAAGCGGCAACGCACAAAATTGTTTCAGAAGAAAATATTCTGCATTTTGTTAAGTCCAAAAGTATGATCTAAACAATGCTATTTTAACACAAATTATAATAAGTCTAAGTAATCTAAACACTTTTATCTTTCTTTAAAATAATTTCTTAAACGTTTCTATTCTAAATATTCCTGTGTTTTTGTAAAATTTCCTTTCAATAAATACACTTTTCTGAAATAAGAAACTGCAATGTCCGAATCATATGAAATGGCAATAATTTATTTTTCAGCAAATATATTAAATAACAGTGATCTGATATCTTAAAATGTATAAAGACAGTGTAATTTTTTTTTTTCTAAATGATTAGTTGTGTTCTTTAAATAAAGCATATTTAATGCACTACTTATAGTTGACATTTCTTGTTCCCACATTTTGAGACTTACCCATATAGAACAGGGGTGATCAGACGGAACAGCGGTATTTTACCTAATTTCAGATATTTTTTTCATTTTCAGTATCAGAATTTCAATTTTTTTTTTACTAGTTAAATTCGTAAAATAAGACTTAAAATATCAAATTCATATGACTGCTAAACCTAATTAAAATTAATATTTTTCATAATGAGAGGATTGGAGCTCTCTGTAATAAATTATATGTTTTCTACCCGTACAAAAATGTTTTCTCGCTAAAATTTCAGGTATTTTTACATGAATTCACAATAACTCTTGGTGGAATATCACTTATAAATTTTTTCATTAATAAATATTTTATGATTTTTTTTTTATTATTATTAATACTTCTTTAAAAGGATTTTCATAGTAATAAAACTTTATACAAATAACATTAAGCATTATTTTTTATGATATTAAAGTATTTGTTACTGTAAATGAGGTAAGCAGAGTCATAAATGCAAGTTTTTCCCCTATAGTATTAAAATGTCCTAGACATCCTCATGGAGAGATCGCTTTTTCTCCTAACAAGTGCAAATTGAATTTATTTATTTTTTTAAGTGCATACTATTCATACAGCAAGTCATATTGTTAAATATCATGTACCTATTTTGTTTCAAAAATTGGATATGATTGTGCACAGCAAAGGTCTAAAGTGTTAGTAAATCTTAAATGAATTTCAGTGTCAATTTTCTCCTCTGATAAATCTGATACATATATAAAAGTATTATGATAATAGTTTGTATATGTAGTTTTTCTTTAATAATAAATTTATGTACATTTTTCTTGTGTATAAAAGTCTTTATATATACTACATATATTTAAAAATTAAATTTTAATGTATTAACTTTTCTTAAGTCCATTTTCCTAAAATGTATGCACTACAAAAAAATTCATTGAAAAAGAGTAGTAACTGTAAAATAAAATATATAAGGAAGTCAAATCCATTCTAAATTTTAAAGATTAATTAATTTCAAAACTGCAGTTAGAAGTCTGGATAAATTTATAAGATAATTATTAATTAACAATTCTTTTCTTCTTTTTAATTGTATTAATATAAAAATAGTGATATTATTATTATTATTATTATTTTTTTTTTTTTTTTTTCAGGGATAGAATTTATACAGTTATGGAGATTCTACAAATATGAGTGATGAAGATGTCATATCAAAAATTAAAATTTAAAAATTTCCAGGACTCTGATGAGAGATGGACAATTGACAAAACCATTTTATTTAAAATGGTCTACAAAATACCATCAACTATAAAAGTTCCTATTACTCCTAAATGTGATAATTCTTGCACAAATAAAACTCTCATTTCTACAACTAATCCGTCCATTGAAGCCTTATTTGCAAATATCAAAATGCTCAGAAAGTTCATCCAAGTTTATGCAATATTCATTATATCATCATATATCATTTTACCTCTTGCATTAGCTGGTAAGTATTGCGTGTTTGCATGGATAATTTCAATTATAATTACAATGAAACACTGTCATTATTAACAGTATGACAGAAACAGATTGCTATTGCTAATATTAGGTGTGTGTGTCTAAGAGACAGACAGACAATGTGAAAATTATGTTACTTAGTATCTAATAAATGTGGAAATACTTTTTGACTTTAAGAGTAATGTAAGTTAAAAAATAAATATATACAGAGATATTGCTGGGATTTTTTCCTAGGAGTGAAAATACTCCTTGATCTTTTTTTGAAGGAGTGAATTTGGCATTATCAGGATTAAAAAGAAGTGGAAGAGAAAAAGTTGATCTTTCGTGAATCCATGCTAAATTTTACTTCTTTCTTAATAAGCTCAAAAGTAAAATATATGTATATGAATTCACGTTATAAGTTTCAATTATGAGTTCCAGTTATAATATACTGACTGGAAATAATATTCCTTTCAACATAATTTGTACAATATCATAACTCAGAATATAAACATAATGACTCAGTTTATAAATTACAATGAACATTGAAAGATAAGGCAATATGTGAATCAGAGAAATTCTATTATTGATGCAAATGTTTACAGTTTTACTCAAAATAATTTTAATTATAAAAACTTTTTATCAATTATAAGAGAAGATATTAATTGATAAAAAAAAAAAAAAAAAAAGAATGCGAGCATTTAATTGTAGAAAGAATATAAACTTTTTCAGACACATTTAACAAAATACACTAAATTTAACCTAAAAATACAAAGCATGAAAATACTCATAGTTAAAATTTTAAGGAGTATTTTTAGATTTTAATGCGTAAAATTCGCTTGTGGAGCAGTTAAAAATATCTCTGAATATATAAAATAAATTTGCTTGAAGTGATAGTTGATTATATGGTTAAGTTTTAATCAAAATCAAAAAAGATATAATATGTGTATATATATCAGAGTTGTCATGTTTTAAACCAACTGATTTTTTTCCCATAAAAACCAATTGATGTTTTTGGTCTTTTTTCTTTTCAAAAATTTCAAAATTTGTATTCTAATGTCCCTTCTTTGATTGAAATTTCTAAATTATTTTTATATAAATGACTTTTACTGTTAATTCAATTTATAAATTTCAATTGTAATCTTGCTTCAAAGAAAATTCTATTTATGTGTGGCTCTGTATTAAAAGTTTTTATATGTGAACAAAAGGAGAAAAAAAAAAAAAAAACTAGCAGAAGCAAAATGATTATATTAATCAGCTTAAAAAATTATAAATGAGAGTGTAAGGCTAAATGCAGGAAAATAAATAATAATGGAATGCAAAGCAAATATTATGCAAGATATAAGGCAAAAATTGTAAAATTGAAAAAAAAAATTTTTTTTTTTTTTTTTTTTTTTTTTTTTGAAAACTGGACAAAGAGGTCTTTAAAAAACTGGGTATTTGTTATAACATGGTAATTAACATTAATAACAGTCCATTTTCTTATCTATATACAAAAACCAAAAGTGAGATATACTGATTTTGAATTATCAAATAAAAAATAAGCTGCATTGGAATATATCCAGGCAGTTTTTTTTTTTTTTTAACAATTTATTACTTTTGATTTTAAAATTTCATGCAAAAAGTTCTCCATTCAAGGACTTTTTGTGAATAATTTTATTAAAATGTAACAATACACTAGAATACTGGTAAAATTAAGAAAATGACATTAAAAATTTTAATATCCAAATACTAAAAAATGTTGAAATACTTCTAATCACTTTTTTCTTTTTTTGGGGTTGCATGATTAAAATAGCAAATTTAGTTTTGTTTCAAATATTAAATGTAAATTCTATTCAATAAGTAAGTTTCAAATGGATTGCAATATTCCATTATATAATCCAAAAGTATATTTTTGTCTTAACTATATTCCTATGACTTTTTTATTGTATTGTTTTTTTTATTTATTTATTTATCTTTTTTCACTTCCTAAAATTAAATTAAAAATTTTATTGTTATGTTAATTTGTTGTCATTAAATTGTAGGGAAAGGCATGTTAAAGTTAGATTTAACATTCATTCTAAAAAAACGTTAAATTTTTGTCAGTTTACTTTACAGTAATCCTGTTATTACCATTTGCATCATTTTAAGGAAAACTCAATGTTAAATGTGATTTATTGTTTTGTAAAATATTACAATTATGGAATATTTATAGAAGTTTTAAATATAAAAGATTTTAGCTATAATAAAATTGAATACACTTTGATATAAGTTCTTTATTCAAGGATGAGATTGACAAAAGTGTAAAATAAATAAAACATTATGAAAAATATAAACATTAAAACAAAAGAATTCAGGTGGCAAAAGCTTGTATTACAGAAATAAAACATTTGATTGCTTCATCTTTAAACGCTTTAAAAAAAAAATACGTGTGGCACTCGAGGACTGCCGCGGTAAAGCTATTGCATAGCATTTTTTATCAACTTATGCAATTATAATTATTTATTCATTTTATTTATGCAGTATTTTTTTTTCTTTGATATTAATTCAAGTTTTTTCTTTGATATTAATTCAAATTACACTTTTTGAGCGTGGTGACAGATAAGAAACCAATTTTTTTCTTTTATTGAATAAATGAGAATATATCCGCAATGAGAATATATCAAAAATATCCGCAATCGATTTGTAGGTATCGAAAACCTCGATGTACCAAATTTCAATGATCTAACACTATTTTTTTGAGAAAAGGTATTTTAATAGGTTTTTAAAGGCCTGCAAGTTGAATGGGGATATTCAAGTTTTTTCTTTGATAAAATTTCAAGTTACACTTTTTGAGCGTGGTGACCGATAAGAAAACAAATTTTAATAGAGAAAAGGTATTTAATAGGTTTTAAAGGCCTGCAAGTCGAATGGGGATATTCAAGTTTTTTCGTTGATATTAATTCAAGTTACACTTTTTGAGCGTGGTGACCGATAAGAAAACAAATTTTAATAGAGAAAAGGTATTTAATAGGTTTTAAAGGCCTGCAAGTCGAATGGGGATAGTCAAGTTTTTTCTTTGATATTAATGAATAAGATAACAATAATGATAAGAAAACAAATTTTAATAGAGAAAAGGTATTTTAATAAATTTTAAAGGCCTGCAAGTCGAATGGGGATATTCAACTTGTTTATTTGAAATTAATTCAAGTTACACTTTTTGAGCGGGGTGACCGATAAGAAAACAAATTTATATAGAGAAAAGGTATTTAATAGGTTTTAAAGGCCTGCAAGTCGAATGGGGATATTCAAGTTTTTTCTTTGATATTAATGAATAAGATAACAATAATGATAAGATAACAATAAAGATATGAAAACAAATTTTAATAGAGAAAAGGTATTTTAATAGGTGTTAAAGGCCAGCAAGTCGAATGGGGATATTCAAGTTTTTTTTTTATATTAATTCAAGTTACACTTTTTGAGCGTGGTGACCGATAAGAAAACGAATTTTAATAGAGAAAAGGTATTTAATATAGGTTTTAAAGGCCTGCAAGTCGAATGGGGATATTCAAGTTTTTTCTTTGATATTAATTCAAGTTACACTTTTTGAGCGTGGTGACCGATAAGAAAACGAATTTTAATAGAGAAAAGGTATTTAATAGGTTTTAAAGGCCTGCAAGTCGAATGGGGATATTCAAGTTTTTTCTTTGATATTAATTCAAGTTACACTTTTTGAGCGTGGTGACCGATAAGAAAACAAATTTTAATAGAGAAAATGTATTTAATAGGTTTTAAAGGCCTGCAAGTCGAATGGGGATATTCAAGTTTTTTCTTTGATATTAATGAATAAGATAACAATAATGATAAGATAACAATAATGATAAGAAAACAAATTTTAATAGAGAAAAGATAATTAATAGGTTTTAAAGGCCTGCAAGTCGAATGGGGATATTCAAGTTTTTTCTTTGATATTAATTCAAGTTACACTTTTTGAGCGTGGTGACCGATAAGAAAACGAATTTTAATAGAGAAAAGGTATTTAATAGGTTTTAAAGGCCTGCAAGTCGAATGGGGATATTCCAGTTTTTTCTTTGATATTAATTCAAGTTAAACCTTTTGAGCGTGGTGACCGATAAGAAAACAAATTTTAATAGAGAAAAGGTATTTAATAGGTTTTAAAGGCCTGCAAGTCGAATGGGGATATTCAAGTTTTTTCTTTGATATTAATGAATAAGATAACAATAATGATAAGATAAGAATAATGATAAGAAAACAAATTTTAATAGAGAAAAGGTATTTTAATAGGTTTTAAAGGCCTGCAAGTCGAATGGAGATATTCAAGTTTTTTCTTTGATATTAATTTAAGTTACACTTTTTGAGCGTGGTGACCGATAAGAAAACAAATTTTAATAGAGAAAAGGTATTTAATAGGTTTTAAAGGCCTGCAAGTCGAATGGGGATATTCAAGTTTTTTCTTTGATATTAATGAATAAGATAACAATAATGATAAGATAAGAATAATGATAAGAAAACAAATTTTAATAGATAAAAGGTATTTAATAGGTTTTAAAGGCCTGCAAGTCGAATGGGGATATTCAAGTTTTTTCTTTGATATTAATTTAAGTTACACTTTTTGAGCGTGGTGACCGATAAGAAAACAAATTTATATAGAGAAAAGGTATTTAATAGGTTTTAAAGGCCTACAAGTCGAATGGGGATATTCAAGGTTTTTCTTTGATATTAATGAATAAGATAACAATAATGATAAGATAACAATAATGATAAGAAAACAAATTTTAATAGAGAAAAGGTATTTAATAGGTTTTAAAGGCCTGCAAGTCGAATGGGGATATTCAAGTTTTTTCTTTGATATTAATGAATAAGATAACAATAATGATAAGAAAACAAATTTTAATAGAGAAAAGGTAATTAATAGGTTTTAAAGGCCTGCAAGTCGAATGGGGATATTCCAGTTTTTTCTTTGATATTAATTCAAGTTACCTTTTTTGAGCGTGGTGACCTATAAGAAAACAAATTTTAATAGAGAAAAGGTATTTAATAGGTTTTAAAGTCCTGCAAGTCGAATGGGGATATTCAAGTTTTATCTGATGTATTTTATACACAAATTTTTCTTTGATATTAATTCAAGTTACCTTTTTTGAGCGTGGTGACCTATAAGAAAACAAATTTTAATAGAGAAAAGGTATTTAATAGGTTTTAAAGTCCTGCAAGTCGAATGGGGATATTCAAGTTTTATCTGATGTATTTTATACACAAATTTTACGCGTACAGCTATTCACTGTTGTACATAGATGATACATACCTATACACCTATATACTTTCTCACAAACAGCTGCTTACGTATTCGTCCGATTTCGGAGCAGCTCGTCTCGATCCGTGCGAGCTTCGTACAGCCGAAGTCTACCGAAGTTTGCCGAACTGTGTTAGGTTTTTTTTTTCGTTACGGAATTTTTCAATTCGGTCGCCGCGCTCAAAGCCCGCGATAAAAGCTATACAATAGCTTAAAAAAGTAAAAAATTATTAACATGGCTATGTGAAACCTTAACTTATTAAATGATGTAACAGAATTTCATATCAGAAAGTACAAACTTGATTCACAAAGTACAAGCTTTATTAATTGTACATTGTTATAGAAAGAATATCACAACTAGTACTGGACGATATTGACATTTCTTAAATCGATATATCGTTCATCTAAAATACCGATATAAGGATAAATCGATTTAGTGCACTGTTACCAACTCTAGAGATTTGTAATTTACTTTTACCACTTTTTCTCATGACTTTTCTCAAAAAGTATGAACATTTTGAGATATATCAATTTGGATATGGCAAAATTTGAGTTGGCAACACTGATTTATAGTGACTCATTTAATATACAACGCGAAAAGATAACTTTATTTTATTTTACTTACATTCATATTTTTAAAAAGGTATAACATAACACTGTATATATTATTAATCTGATTTATTTAATTTGAATCAGTAACCTTTCTTTAAATAGCAACATATTAAAGCATTTTATTATTAATATTAGAATTTTATATATTGTATGTATCCAAACGGTTTTTACCTCTATTTAAATGTTAAGCAAAAATTAAAATAAAACTAGTTGGCATAGGTGGACTCTGCTCAGTTCCCCATCATATTTATGTTCTCATAAATTTCTAGTTCGAGATATATTATAATCATGTTAAAAAAAAAAAAAAAAGAATTTGACCAAAGCTTGATACAGTGACAGAATGAAATCCCCGCCTAATAGGCTATCCACCGTTCACTTCGATATATTTTACTTATTATAATCTATTAATTTATTTTATCAGGGTCAATTCCGTTGTTTAGTTTTCATGCTACTATTTTCAATGCAATAATCCTCAAAATTCATATTTATATGAAAAATTTACAATTTCGCTATGTTGGTAAAATCGTAAATTACGAATAATTTACGAAATTTTCCTATTAGAATATTTGTATTCAATCATGTTCAAACAAATATCATAAAAGTAATTTTGAAGTTGTCTAATGTATTTATCATCCTCAAAATGAAAGTTTATGCTCAATTTTGCCTTATTCTGACATGTTAAGTAAATCGTAAATTGCAAAAATCATAGTCTATGATATTCATGCCAGTATCCTAAATAATATTTCGAAAGTAGTTTGACATCTTTATGACGAAAATATCCTTCAAGATTGACGTTTATGTGAAATTTTGCTCTATTCTGCCATGTTAAGAAATTCATAAATTTCCAATAACTTAAGAAATTTTTATATTGGAAAATTCATTGTCATTAATATTCATGCCAGTGTCCTAAATATATTTCAAAAGTAGTCTGACATCTTTACGATGAAAATATCTCTAAAAATTGACATTTATGTGAAAATTTGCCCTATACTGCTATGTTAAGAAATTCATAAATTTCCAATAACTTGCGAAATTTTCAAAGTAGCATATGTATAGTTACTGATGTTCATTCCGGCTTTAAAACTGGTCTGACATTTTGTACAGTAAAAAGTTTCCATTTAATGCACATTTAAGTGAATTTTTGTCCAATTCTCCCATGTTAAGAAAATCGTAAATTTCTAATAACTGCTGAAGTTTTTTAATTCGAATGTTGCAAATGAATAGGGTTCTTGCCAGTGTCGAAAGTAATATTTTAAAATGATCTGACCTCTCTGCGACAATTTGTTCCTGAGATATCGTGTACACAGACTAACAAACTAACGGACTAACAAACTAACAGACACCCTACAGATTTTTTTTTTGGGGGGGGGGGGATGTCTTTTTTTTTTTTTTTTTTTTTTAAATGGGTTCAGTGTTTTTAATTGATAAAGAAAATTGCAATAAAAACCTTTATCCGATATTTTTTGACAATAGTGAAACTAGTGCCAAAATATTATATTTATCCGTTTTGATAGGATCCAATATCGATCCTCACCGGCAGTCAAATTCCATATTATTCTATGAAGGAATTTTTTTGTATAATTCTATTAACCAACATATTTATTTTTAAATTATGTATTCACATTTTGGAAATTTCCAAACGTTAAATTAGTTCTTGTTTTTAAAAGTTGTTATATTTTATTTTGGAGCTAAAAAAAAAATATAAATAAACTAAGTATATTTTTGAAACTCTCACCATATTAAAAATTATTTTTTAAATACTCATACTAAATATTATGTAATTGATTTCCAAGTAAAGAAAAATTAGATATTTAAATATCAGAATAATCATATTTTTAAGATGGTTCTATTGTTTAAGTTAATTTATTTTTTATAATGTCCATTTCAGTACTGAAAAAATGTTATTTAATTAAATAAAATATTAATAAAGAATAATTAACTACCTAACAAACACAAAAACTGGAGTCTCTTATTTTCAGGTTACAAGAACATGGTGGAAAATGCGTATGTAATTCGACGATCTCAACAAAGCAAACACGTTTTGAATGAATGAATATGAATACATGTAGGCAAAACTTTATCAGTATCGGTTTTTATTTGACGACTGCACATGTGTAACGCAAAACCGAAGTGGCGGCCTGAAAGTTGCGGTTTAAAAACCGATGTTGACTTTTCCCAAATAATGGATTTAACATTCTACAAGTGCGCTTGCGCAATACTAAATCGAAACGGCATTTCAATAAACATTTCGCTCTTGAACTCTCCTCAGTTTAGAGTCGAGTGAGTTTGGGTATCGCACGTCTGTGCATGCTTTAACGAAACCGATACAGCCCTTGAATGAATACAGATCTGGCATTATTCTAGCATTTAATATCGGTTTAGCGTAGAATCAAATGCTCACGTTTTTTTATGTTTCTGCATCGATATATCTCGAAAGATAAAATATTTAAATCGAATAAACGATATTAGCATTGAATCGATATTTTGTGTTACATCGATATAAAGCCCAATCCTAATCACAACCAAAAAAAAAAAAAAACTGAAAAATTTCATCCTTGTTCATTATTATTAATTAATATTATTTTTAGATGAAGTATTAATTAATAAATGGCAATTTTTTATTTACAAATATATATAATGTGACTGGGAAACACACATTAATAAAAACAAAAACCTGGTGGTTTAAACCAAAAGGGGGGGGGAGGAAATCTGGCTATAAAACAACCAAAAAGTCTTTTTTTTTTTTTTTTTTTACTTGGTTTTTTGCTAACTCCAATATATATATATATATATATATATATATGAAATATACACTATGCTCTCAAGTTCACATAGGGCATAGCTTGGGTTTTATGGATTTTGGGATAATTTCTTTTATTTTTCTTAGGATCTCATTTGAGTAGCAGATCATTATAAAACAGTTTATAGATTATAAATACTAAATACAGTGCTGAAAAGAAAAAAAATTATTAAAAGTACAAACATTTAATTTTAAAAACAATTTTTACATATTTTATTATAGTTGCAAAATATCTAGATTTTTGAAGAGCCTCATCAATAGTAGTTTGAGTAAAATTCTTCATTTTATGTGTGATTTTTTTTTCTTATGTAATTTGCAAAAAAGTTAGCAACTCTTGGACAGTCACTTCAGTTTGTGCTATGATAGAAAGTTTAAATATTTATTTTCATGACAGATTTTTTTTTTTTTTTTTTTATGATTATACATTAGACATAATCCCATTACCTTAAAATATTGCAAAAGTGCTCTCCTTCGATTACCTCCACTTTTCATATGAATTTCGTGTGTTCTGAAAATACTGAATAAACTCACCCTTACACTCAGTGGTAGACTCTGTTCGAACAAGTGATAATTTTTACTTTCTCTTACCCATAGGGCCGAGAAAGTATTGTTTTAGGCTCAAATTTTCGAACATGAGTTTGTGTTATATTTACATGTTCTGAGGTCCCATGAATACAAAAATCATGTTTTTAGCGAATGGTCTGTGTGTTTATCAGCATATCTCAAAAACAAATAGTAGCAGAAATTACAAACTCAGTATTCTAAATGTGTATCATATAGGGATGCTACAGTAAGCTTTTTGTTGAGATGAAGCAAATGGTTCGTATACAGGGACACTCAAAAGTATTCAAATACATTACGTCTATGGGGGAAATTGCAGATAAGTAGAGTTTATCATCTATATTACTTACAAACTTTGAATAAACACCATACAATGCAATAAACTCACAACAATTGTTTCGGGTCGAAAAAACACACGACCCTTCATCAGGCGAATAAAGTAAGCACGAGTGCTGCAGTCAAAGCGGCAACGCACAAAATCGTTTAACATGAAAAGAAAAACTTTATAAAGTAGAAAATAAATATAGCTACTGGTGTGAATAGAATTGTACAAGAAGACAAGAAAATAAATAAATGAGTGAGATCAAACATAAAACAAACTAAGGATAACAAAAATTAAACGAAAATCTAAGTTACGTGAGTAATTTCCAAGCATCAGAGAAGAAAGGAGTGGAAGAAATATCATTAACAAGATTTTTCGAATTTTTAAAAATGTAAAATGCTTCATGAATATCCAAATGGGAGGAACAGACAGGAGATGAGATTATGTTGGTTTTGGAAAAATCAAAACGATGACCTTGAGACCAGCAGTGGGAAGCAACAGAAGATTTGGTAATCTCTTCATTACGAACATTCCGACGGTGCTCATTTATTCTGTATTTCAAACGCCTCCTAGTTTGACCAATATAACCTAAGTTGCAAGACGAACACGGAATTAAATAAATTCCAGAACGGTTTTCGGTGGGAATGGGATCCTTAAGAGAAGATAATTTAATTTTATTGACGGGATAATAATTTTATAAATTATCTTCTCTTAAGGATCCCATTCCCACCGAAAACCGTTCTGGAATTTATTTAATTCCGTGTTCGTCTTGCAACTTAGGTTATATTGGTCAAACTAGGAGGCGTTTGAAATACAGAATAAATGAGCACCGTCGGAATGTTCGTAATGAAGAGATTACCAAATCTTCTGTTGCTTCCCACTGCTGGTCTCAAGGTCATCGTTTTGATTTTTCCAAAACCAACATAATCTCATCTCCTGTCTGTTCCTCCCATTTGGATATTCATGAAGCATTTTACATTTTTAAAAATTCGAAAAATCTTGTTAATGATATTTCTTCCACTCCTTTCTTCTCTGATGCTTGGAAATTACTCACGTAACTTAGATTTTCGTTTAATTTTTGTTATCCTTAGTTTGTTTTATGTTTGATCTCACTCATTTATTTATTTTCTTGTCTTCTTGTACAATTCTATTCACACCAGTAGCTATATTTATTTTCTACTTTATAAAGTTTTTCTTTTCATGTTAAACGATTTTGTGCATTGCCGCTTTGACTGCAGCACTCGTGCTTACTTTATTCGCCTGATGAAGGGTCGTGTGTTTTTTCGACCCGAAGCAATTGTTGCGAGTTTATTGCATTGTATGGTGTTTATTCAAAGTTTGTAAGTAATATTTTTACAACGCCAGTTTATTGATGCTTCTTTATTAAATTTATCATCTATAAACTGCACTAAACCAAATGAAACGAAAATATATTTTTTTGTAACAGAGATAGTCAACTGGGAAAAAACTTTTGTGTATGTAGGAGCCTCGCCTCCCACCCCCCCTGGGGGGAAGCCCCCCCTCGAGAGGAGTAAATTTTCATGATGGGTATCTTTCAAAAGAGCTCGCCAATACTTTTAAAACGAATGGTTGAATCATCGATCTGCGAATTTAAAGTTATCGATTTTTTTCATTTTTAACAACAAAAAAAAACTAGTATGTTGTGGCCACCACAAGACTTTCTTCTATATTTTCCTATACATATTCAATCAATAACAATATTAAAAAAAAAAAAAAAAAAAAAATGTGAATTTTTTTCTAAGTTTTTTTTTTTTTTTTTTTTTTTGGTTAAAAGTAAAAAAAATCGATAACTTTGTTTTAAATTATCACAGATTTATAGTTCAACCATTCGTATTAAAGGTATTGACGAGATCTTTCGAATGATTTCCATCTTCAAAATTTACCCCCCACGGGGGGGTACTTCCCCCCCAGGGGGGGAAGCGATGCCCCCCCATGCACAAAAATTTTTTCCTAGTTACGTACTACTATTATCAATAATTCATATTAATTTTACAATCACAAGTGTAAAATAACTCTTATTATGCACATTTATACGAATTTTTGTCCTATTCTGCCATGTTAAAAATTTAGATAAAATGCTATCACAGCGCCTCCTGTTGAGCTATTCATCCCCAAATATAATCAGCACCAGTTTATGTCGGGGACCAACTAAATACCAAGTTTGGTAAAATTTCGTTTAAAAAAAAAAAAAAAAAAAAAAAAAAAAAAAAAAAAAACGATTTTTTTCTGTTTTTTTTTTGTTAAAAGTAAAAAAATTCGATAACTTTGTTTTAAATTATCACAGATTTATGGTTCAACCATTCGTTTTAAAGGTATTGACGAGATCTTTCGAATGATACCCATCTTCAAAATTTAACCCTCCCGGGGGGGTACTTACCCCCCAGGGGGGGAACCGATGCCCCCCCATGCACAAATTTTTTTTCCTAGTTAACTACTACTATTATCAATAATTCATATTAATTTTACAATCACAAGTTTAAATTAACTCTCTTTATGCTCATTTATACGGAATTTTGTCCTATGCTGCCATGTTAAAAATTTGCATAAAATGCGATCACAACGCCACCTGTTGAGCTATTGATCCCCAAATCTAATGGGCACCAGTTCATGTCAGGGTGCAACTAAATACCAAGCTTGGTTAAATTTCATTCATTGGTTCGTGAGATACAGCGTCCACAAAAAAATGATACAGACACACAGACAGACAGACAGACACACAGACAGACAGACAGACATTTTTTAAAAACTATCAATTCGTGTTCAGGACATCCCAAAACGTGTAGATCCGTCAAAAAACGGAGGTCGAAAATTTTCGCGAATCCAATACTTTCTCTATATTACATACAGAAGAAAGTAAAAATGTAATATTAAGAATAAATTCAACTTTTTTTTGTATATTTAGTGTTATATTACTTCTCTAATATGGAAATCATCTGCATTATCATAAAAGATAATTTGTTTAAATAATAATTTTAATAACAGAATTATTTTTTAATAACCGAATTAAATTCTATATAAATGTAGGTGCTTTAATGAAACAGGGGGTTGAGGGAGGTGGTGCCCACCCCCCCTCACACAGAACTAATTTTCATATAAAACTCTTCCGAAGCCTAATTTGAATTGTTTAACATAGGTGTACATAACAGTACTCGTTATCTTACCTCTTAATCTCCAATCTGTATTTATAGTATTAAATTTGAGGGTAAGAGAAAGTCGTGTGAGTGGTGCACCAGATTATTTACTTTATTTAATTCTTTTACAACATTTGCCTTTGCAAATATAAACATTGATTTTTATTATATTAAATTGGACACTGATTATATGAAAATGGAAAGCTTCCTAAAATAGAGCAAATATTTTAAAACACTTTATTGGACGGGGGAAAAAAGATTTTTAGGAATTTTTTCAGTTAGTTAAATGTTGATTAACCAAGAGTTTACTATATTTGTTTTAAAATCGTTTTTATGTTACTTTATTTTAGCCAGAAAATACATTAATATCTACCAACATTCCAATTTATTATGTAGTATTGTTAGTACCCGTCCTTTTTTTTAATACCACTTTTTTTTTTTTTTTTTTTTTTTTTTTTGTAGATTTTAATTTTCTCCTATATACAATTACGATTAAATAAGAAAAAAATTACTCTAAAAAATGGTGCGAAAAAAAGATGGGAACTAACAATATTATGTAATAAATTAAAATATTTGCAGTTTTGAATACATGCCAGTTTTTATATTTTTACCATTTATCTGCCCCTCCCCAAATATATACCAATTTTTCTAAATACTATTCGTTTTCATAAGCACTATTTTATAAAACTGAGTTATTTTACATTATGCCAATCTAACTTTATCATTCTATTTAATTCTTCATTAAATCGTTTTATAAATCTTTTTTCGTATTTCTATCTATTTTAAATTTCAGTAATTCCAGTTTTATTATTTTTGTTCTCCATTCTAAAATCTGTTTTATTTTCTTATAAAATAAGTCTGTTAATCCATTGTGTAATGTCCAATCTGAAATTTTTCTCCCTTCCCCCTGCAAGAAACATTCCTTGCCTAGCCCCAATAAAGGGCAATTTAGAAGTCATGTGAATGTGATGTCCCTTAGACTAAAATGGCTTTATTTGAAGGGGGACTTTTTCCCTGGAATCTTGGGTATCCCTTTTTTTTTTTTTATAACAATGTAATGGATGCATTTGTTACTACAAATATTTTATTTTAGTCTTACATATTTTGTTGCTTGATAACCACAGTGCTATTATAAAATTATGTATGTGAAATTGTAATTTTATGGAAATTCAAAGTAAGGTATTATATAATATAAACAATCTAAGCTTAGCTTTGCATGTGCATGCATATTTCTTGTAATAAAATATGTACACTGGGGAAAAAAAAAAAATGTATGAGCAACAAAAACAATGTAACTAAGTCATCTAAATTTTTGAAGTATTTTACCTTTTTTTTTTTTTTGGCTCTTTTTAGTCGATAACCAAATTATATTTTTTATTGCATAAATTTATTTATTTTGGTAATCAAATTTAGCATTATGACATTTATTAATCTTATACTATTAAATAGGCATTTCTTATATATATGTACTGGTATCCTCAAAAATAACCTTAACAATTTTCACAAAACTTATCTCATATGATGATTTGGGCACCCAGAAAAAATTATCTTTGTCATTCATCATCCAAATGAATGTCTGTCTCTTTGTACAATTTTTTATGTCAATAAATAAAAATTAATTAATTAGAAAAGTAAACTAGATTTGAAACATGTTTTACATATTCTGCTATTATGTTTTAAAAGTCAGTTTTTCCAAAAAATTTTTGCACTTGCAAATTCAATGTTTTGTAAAGTTTTATTTCAATTTTACTTACAGTGTTAATAAATCTTTATATATATATATAATCCATATATTAAAAAAAAAAAAATTCTTTTATTGGCATCAGCGTAATATATTTAGTTATTTTAAAGCCATTAATGTCTAGAGTCAGGATACTAAGTAACTAGCATTTTCTACATCATTAACACAGTATTTCTTTATTGAAGATTAAAAAGTTATATTTCTTGCTTGATGTTTATACACAAAAACGTGATATTTTATTTTATTGCATTGTTAGACTGAACACTTTTAGAATATTCTATGTATTAGTTTAAAGCAGTACTTTTCAGTCTGCATGAAGCTAGTTAACACGAAGCTGAAATGTTGGTGGTAGTTATCACTAGGTCAAGTGCTATGTTGCTATAAATATTACCCAAAAAATTGTTTGTTTTGATCGTTAATACATCAAATAATAATATACACTTAAATTTATTAGAGTTAAGTAATTCATAAAATTATATAGTAATATTGTATAAATTTATAAAGTAATTAAAATCTCCCAAAATATTTTTTAAATTAAGAATTTATACAATAAATGTAATGATATAATTATAAAAGTTGCTGATTTGAGTTGCCAATCTTAGCATGTTAGTACTGGTTCTAACAGAAGATTACCCTTAAAATTTTCCGGTACCTTTGCATTTCATAAGTAATTGCATTTTGATATTTTTAAAACATTTTTCATATATATTATTTTTTCAAAAAATTATTTAGAATACTTAGTTGATTCAAAAACAATTTATAATACAAGTAATAAATATAATGCAAGTAAAACACCAGGGTTCCCCCGTGAAAAGATGGCTGAGATTTTAAAGTAAAGTTTTAAATTTGTTCTTAATTTAATTAGCAAACTGCATTATAAATATCAAATATGTAATCTAAGTGGAATACCTTTTTCTTTATGGTGCTATGTTAAATCTCTCTGCTAATTCCGAACCATCTTTGCTTCAAGACTTTCGATCATTTATGATCAGATTTCATGTGTGTCATATTGTAATAGAATTAATTTTAGGAAGAACAATATAATTCCTTGCAAATATCTCATGAAATTATTTAGAAAAACTGGAGTGTAAGGTTGATTTTTTATACTGGCTATGAGAAAATGTCAGAGCCGGGAATCGAACCTAGGTACTCTGCTTACCGTGCAGATGCTCTAACACTGAGCGACTCTGGCTCATTACCAACTTGGCATTTCCCGCATAATATCTGTAGGCAAACTCGCTGTGTCTGCAAACACAGAAATAACAGATGAGCATTTTTTTTTTTTACATAGTTGGTATATCAAATCAATCTTAACTCCAATTTCTTTAAATAACTATTCATAGCTGATAAATTGATGAATAATATTTCTATGTATCTCATGGATTGATCAAGATATTATAAATTTTATTTTATTATTATAATAGTATTTTAATATTGTTTCAGTGTTTTAATTTTTTGAATGTAACTTTCCATTAATTTGATTTTTTATTTTCTTATATTAGATACACATTCTGCTCCTCATTTTGTCGTCCAGCCATCATTTGCTGGTGGTGTCGTTACAGAGGGTCAATCAAAGATCCTTCAGTGCCAAGCTGTTGGTTTTCCAGCTCCTGAATACATATGGTATAGGAATGATAAACCTCTTGGGAATTTCACCCAAGACCCTCTCCTTCGGCTTCATCACATAACAAAAGAAGACAGTGGTCAGTATTGGTGCCTTGCTAAAAATCCTGCTGGAACAGTTTTTAGTGATAAGACAACATTAACAGTTGCCTGTAAGTTATTCTTTTGTTGTGTCTATATAGAAAAAGAATAAAAAATATTTATATAAATAGCTCTTGGTCCCATAGCAGAAAATGCAAGGTGCATGATGGACATCGCAGATTTTTTGTAGTCTGCTGATTATTTCCAAAATGGTAATATGTAGAGATTCCGAATCTCCCAATTTTGGCAGAAAAGAAAATTATTTTCAGTCTTTCTCCATCCATGGCATAAATGTTAATATTCATTTTAATCATGCTTTATTGGATTCTAGAAGCTATAAAGAGGTAGAATTTATTCACTCCTTCCCCCAAACACACACACCTCGCTAACGGTCGGTTAACAAATGCTGTACAGAATTGTTGTGAATTCCAGTCTTTTTCTATCCACAACATAAATGTCAATGTTTAAACTTACTTTATTAGATTCTAGAATCTATAAAGCAGTAGAATTATTCAATATATCTCATTCATATAATTTTCTACCCTCCCCCTTCCTTTACCATTTGCTAACGATCAGAAATAAAACTCCCTGCAGAAATCTTGTGGTTTCCAATTTTTTTTTATATACAGTATAAATGTCAATATTCTTTTTAAACTTGCTTTATTAAAATTTGTAGAACCCAGTAAAGAAGTAGAATTGTTCAATATCACTCACTACTCATATAATTTTTGTTATTGTTTCTTTGAATATGTACAAGACTTTGTGCATCAATTTCAAAGTTTGATGATCTTGATACACTTTTGTTTAAATATTAGTATTTTTGTAAATAGATCATTTGCACTGTAGAAGAATAAGTTAGAACTGAAAGAATCACATATGAAATAAAGATTTTATACAAAACGTCTGCTAGTGAGCTGTCAAAGAAAATACCTAATCTTATTAAGTTTATTAATCACACAGTTTCAATTCCAGTAGCAGAAATTTTCTGTGAAAGTTGGGGCTCGAACATTGAGAAGGTGAACAAAATCTAATTAAGATGTACTGATGGCAGTAATGAAGAAACTATAATTGTTGATAAAAGAAAATTTATACTTCTTAATGTCCCTCCATATGGTTACACAGGAACCAGAAAATTTTAGAAAGTTGTATTAATTTCAGTGTTCACAGATCAAGGCCAGTCAAAGCCCATGTTATTGTATGGGGGAAATTATTTATAGAATTACATGTTACATAATTGACACTTTTAATTTTTTGCACATTCTGAAAATTCACAACTGTTGAATTGGTACCCATTTTCTAAAAACTGATTTTTTTAAAGTTTAAGTTTAGAAATGCAAAAATTAACTAAATGCATTTTTTTTTTTTTCATTTTTTAGCTGCAAAATGAAATACTTAAAATTTAAAAAAGAAATTTTTATAAAACAAGTACCAGTTGAATGGTTGTGAATTTTTAAATTGTAAAAATGGAATTAAAAAAAATACAATAGGCAAGGAGTCATTCTATAAGTAAATTTCTCCGTAGAGTTACATGGGATTTTGTGATTATAGCGTAATTGTAAAGGAGAAGGAGGAGCCTTAACCTGGCAGGGTGCTCTACTGAAACTGTCTGGGGAAAACTACTAATATATGTATCTATATTAAAGAAAGTTATTAATTAACTTTTTAGTTATTGGAATGTTGTTTTGCAGATATGGGCAGACCCTCATCAACCAAGGATATCAGTATATCTGTTAAAGATGGAGAAGCAGCTATTTTAAATCCGCCCTCTGTAAAAAGTGTTCCCGCTGCATCTGTGTCGTGGCAGAAGATAGGATATGGTCGATTGCATGGAATAAACTATGCTGTTACCCTAAATAATGATCTGGTTTTGTTATCAACAAGTAAAGATGATGATGGTCAATATCAAGCGTCCCTTACCAATTCTCATGCTGGTCAAGAAACATCTGGTGGAATGGTACAACTGCATGTTACAGGTACTTATTATTGTAGTTATTAAAAATTTAAAATATCATATGTAATTGATGTTAAGGAGACTGAGACCTTTGTGACAACCGAGAAGTGGGAAATTTAGGTTGTTGCTTTAATGGCCATATCTTTTCTAATTATGCATATGTTTCAATATAAATTTTTTTTATGAGATATTAACAAGAAGTTTAAGAAATATTTGTCGCAAATTATTTACTCTTATATGTTTAGATTTTTTTTTATAATAGCACTGTAAACATACATATCATTCTTAAGAATTTTTTCACTTTGGTACGCTTTTCTAAAAAACTAATGAAAATCTTGAAATCATGTATGATGATAGAAAATACTTTTGTTTATGTACTGAACCTATTTTATGTTTTATATATGTATATATATATATATATATATATATAAATGGCAATTTATTAGAAATATGCATTTTTTAACACATATTAACTGTTTTTAAAAATATCACAACATTTATACATAAAAAAATAGGTTCACTATATTGTCGAGACACTTATTCTATTTCCCTCTAAAATTGCAGAGAACTACTTTCAACAGATTTTTCACAAAGTGTACAAATATACATAAAGATGACACAATGAGAAAAGTGCAAAAAACATTTTAAGCCCTTCAAGTTTAAATATTATATATAATTAAAACATTCCTGCCCCATTATCATTATGTCCTAACATTTTTTTTTTTTTTCTATATGTTTTTTCTGTATCTTTTTTTATTCGGGCTTCTCTGAAATGTTTTTGAACTCTGAGTTCTGCCTCGTGTATTCTTATATTGTCAATTTTGCGATGGGATCCTTCTAAGTTTGCTCCTGGTACAATGCCCATAGCCTTTAATGTTTTAGTTCTGCTATACATACCATCATTAAAACAATTTACAGCATCTATTACCCCTATTTTTCATGTGTTTATGCTCACAAATTTTATTTTGGGTACACTTTCCCAGATGCAGCTGTTAAAGCTCTCATTGGGATTTTGTGCAAACCCATGTAAACATTTTCCCAAAAGCTTCTTATCAGTAAGAATTCTGAATACTGGTTTAATTGCTATTAGAGCAGCTTCTGGTAAGGAATGGCTATAAGAATAATCTGTGCCATTTTTTTAAGCTTTGTTAAAGCCACACCATCTTTTCCTGCAGGCCATGTTGCTGGTGTCTGTTGACAACTTATGGAAATAAATAGCCCAAATTGATTTTATCATATCATCTACACCTGCAGAATTTTTAAGATTTCTTCGAATAGCCAATCCATAGTAATTTTGAATTTTGTTAATTTCTAAATCCGTAAGGCGACCAGATATACGCTTTCCATCAGTAAGTTTTGTTTTCTTTAGTTCATTTCGTAAGGATCTCAATCTTGATCCCATTCGTTTTTGGACATGTCCAATGCATTCAAGTTTTTCAATATTAAATTTATCCCCCCTAAACTTTGGATTTGGAAACTGTCAAAAATGCTTTTGAGTTACCATCACCTAAGCATTTCACATATCTTACATTTTGAGTAGTCTTGGAGCGAAGAAATATATTTAGTGCCCCTGTAGCTTCCATATCTCTACTAAATCCATTGAAATTTTTCTGTCAGTTATGTTAATCAACATTTTTATTTTTGCATGAGAAACTGTACTTTGATAAACATTCAAAGTACTGTTTCTCAGTACTTTGAATGTTTTCCAGTGATGTTGCACACACAATACCATTGAGAGAAGCATGGCCCCTCTTCTGCCAAGTGCCATCAAAAGCTGCAGTTATATTTCTGTCGCCATCCAACATATTCACAGTCTCATTTACTGCCTTTACCATGAATTGCTTAGAAAAGGTATTCAGACTATCATGGATTATTTTACTGTATCATTCAAATTTAGGAGGAGGAGGAGACAAGTTCATAATGCCACAAAATATTTCAGCAGCTCTTTTCCCTTTACCAATGTAACACATGCCATACACTAGTCTTATATTGACATTGTATGCTTTTGACTTCTAAAATTACTACCGGACCTTTACGTTTTCCAGTATTTTCAAACACTTGAAAACAGTCTGTGCTACCATGGTTTCTGCACTTAGCAACTGTGTTTAGCTAACAGCATAGCACGTCTAATTCAACAATAATATTTGAATTTCCATTTCCCAAACAATCATCAAAAGAAACATTATTATCCTCGGGATGATCTATTTTCTTTCCTGATACACACAAGTTCAGTTTCTCTGCACTTTCAACAGAAACTTTTGTGAACTGATTGCTGCAGAACTTTCGTCTGCCAATCTTTTTCTGACTAACCATGGTCAAATTAAAAAAAAATCTGAAACAAAAATACTAAAAGTAATATAACTGGAAAGGTAATATAACAACTGGAAGAAATATAGCTAGAACAGTATCAGAATAAATTTAGATCGCACAAACATAACATACTTGAGAAAAATGCAAACAACTTTCCACTGATAAGTAAGGGCGCAGGGGAAAATTCACACAGCTCGGAATAAATGCTGAGTAAGCTCACAGTTAACCAAGGAAAATAAATAAACATGGATTTAAAAGAAATAAACATTCATAAAAAAGCAGAAACCATGCATCTGTTGAAGCATCCACAAACTACCCTTTAAATGGCATTTAAATGTTTGTTTATATTTTTAAACTGCTAATAATCACTGTTAATGATAAAAAAAAGTACATAAATTATATATATTTGTAATCTGCAAAATCTGTACTATCAGGTTGTAGCATATGAAATGTCCGATTCTCACCAGTAAAATTTTTGAGATTTGGTTCCTTATAAATTTTTTTGATACAGTCGTTAATTATGTATCATTTTAAAGCTAAAACCTTGTCTTTTTCATCTGATGTGTTTCAAACAAAAATATTGTGATTTGGTGGTAAGTTTATAGCTTTAATCGTAGGATGAATTCTAGAGATTTTAGAGTGCTATTTTTGTATGAGTGGAAAAGTAAGCATAATGCTGCAGCAGCTGCCTGAAACATTAATGCTGCATTTGGAAACGGTTCTGTAAATGAACGTATCATTCGACGTTGGTATGCAAAGTTCGAAACTGGGGATGAGACCCGGTCTCACAAACAAAGACCAGGGCAGACCAGAGACTGTTGTGGACAATGAAGTTTTATGAGCAATAGTTGAAAAAAATCCAGGCAATACTGTTAGAGATTATGCAGAAGAACTAGGTGTATCTCCTACAACCATTTCACGCCATCTAAAATTGGTTGGCAAAGTTAAAAAATTGGATAAATGGGTACCACATGAATTGAATGAGAATCAAAAGCGCAAATGTTTTGAAATCTCGTCTGCCCTTCTTCTTCGCAACCAAAATGATCCTTTTCTCAATCGAATTGTAACTTTTGACGAAAAGTGGATTCTGTATGACAATCGTAAACGTTCAGCGCAGTGGCTAGATGCTGACAAGGCTCCACAACAATTCCCAAAGCCGAAACTCCATCAAAAGAAGGTTATGGTGACTGTTTGGTGGTCCTCAGCTGGTTTAATTCACCGTAGCTTTCTAAAACCAGGCTAAACCATCACAGCGGAGAAATATTGTAGAGAAATCGATGAAATGCACCAGGAACTTACACGTAAACAGCCGGCATTGGTCAGTAGGAAGGTACCTATTCTTCTCCATGATAACGCTAGACCGCATGTTTCAATGATCACTCGTCAGAAGCTGCACATGTTAAACTATGAAGTTTTAGACCATCCACCATATTCACCTGACCTCTCACCTACAGATTTTCACTTTTTCAAACATCTTGATAACTTCTTGCAGGAGAAATGCTTCAGGAATCCAAAGGATGCTGAAGCAGCATTCAATGAATTTGTTGCCTCCAGAACGACTACATTTTATGATACCAGCATAAAAAAACTTGTTTCTCGTTGGAAAAAGTGTATTGAAGCTAATGGTTCCTATTTTGATTAATAAAGTTTGTTCCGTAAAAATATATTCTTTCTTTAAGTAGACCATGAAAATCGGACATTTCATATGTTACAACCTAATATTTTTTAAATCACTAATTGAAAAAAAAATTTTTTTGAATGTATTTCACGTCACAATCCCCTTCAGAGATTTATAATCTGATTCAATTCTGTAGAGTTTTTCCTGGGAAAAAATGTAGAACATCACAGAGCCTGCCAAATTGCTTTTTGAAAATTTCTTTGCAACAAAAAAGCCTAGCTAAAATGCTGTACTGCTTCAAATCAAAAGCTTTACAGATTTTGCATTGGAAAAATACTAAACAGAAAATAAAATCTGTATGTTTGAAAATTATTAAATACTTTAAATCTTTCAAAACATTCTCTGAATGCATGTTGTATTCAAAGTCTCCCACCCTTCTGTCATTTTTTATTATTCATAATCCCCACTTCTTTCTTAATTACATACCGTAAAATTCCGATTATAACCCCCCTTTCTTTTAGAAACAAAAATCGTTAAAATTAAAAGGTGTGATATTATCGAAAACTTTTAAAAAGCTGAAAAATTTCAGATTGTAACATCCAAGAGAGCAGAATGTTTTTGAAAAATGAAAACATCTGAAAATCACAGAGCAGGGTATAGTTGGATGGGGGTTACTATCGGAATTTTACGGTATGTCACTTCATTGCAATTAAAACACACTAATCTTCTAAATTTATGCCTCATCAAACAATTTGTTGTTTTTATCTAAAATCAGTCATCAACAGTATCTTAAAATTAGTGCAGACTCTAGATTAATTTGGCAGAATGTTCCACCCAGCAGCCCTTATTAACACATTATAGCACCTGGCGGTCCTTTTCTAATCCATTTTACTTCTCAGTAGGCAGCCTTTTTAAAACCATTTTAGTTAGTACCACATGGCTTTTTGTAACATTTTATAATATCTAGAGGCCTTTAGATACTTTTGACCTATCATGTTGTAGCCCTTCTAGGAATAATTT
This sequence comes from Salticus scenicus, assembly GCA_963930645.1. Lineage (NCBI taxonomy): Eukaryota > Metazoa > Arthropoda > Arachnida > Araneae > Salticidae > Salticus > Salticus scenicus. The sequence continues at coordinate 354,585,996 of OZ005650.1, read as the reverse complement.
TACAGCATTCCTGCAAGAATAAATGTATATAGCCTACATATATACATGTAAATTTACTAATTTACTTTTGTCATGTACAAAAATCATAACATAAAAGACAGCAAAATATGCAAATAATTCCCCTTTTGAAAGTAAGTTGCCCTTTTCATTGAGTTTCCTCTGGCAGCCCTTTTTTTGGAGTCAGCACTAAAAATAGTTCAAACAAACAAATTGTGAGTAGTTAAATTTATATTTATTCTGTGTGTGAGATATAATACTTATAAGTTCATTTCTGTTTTCTGATTGTATGAAATGTAGTTTTATTTAATGAATATATATGTTCATGCGTAGGATCCAATAATTTTACTAATATATAATATGTAATCTCACGCAAATCAAAGAAAATTTGACTATTAATTTCTAGCACTAATTCAACATTCATTTTAAATTAAAATTTCAGTTGTAATTTAGGTTAATGAATTTGCAATCTCTTTTGCAATCTGAAAATTTAAAAATATATTTTAGTATTTTTAACATATAATTTATATATATCCTTGCATTTATTTACAAAACATGGAAGTAATTGAGATACATATACATACAAGTGAAGCAATTGTACATGCAGTAATGCGATATTTACAAAACCTGCAAGTAATTGAGGAAAGTAAAAAAATATATTCTCTTTAATATAGAGTAGATCAGGCCTGTCCAAACCAAAAAAATTTTCGTGGATCACTTTGAAAATGCATTTCATTTTGGTAGTCTATACTTCAAACAAATTACTTTAAATAGAACTATGTTAAAGTACATGGTCATATTACAACACACACACTATATATATGTGTGTGTGTGTGGTTTGATTGTAATTTAATGATTAGTAATTTTACAGTGGCAATCAGAAGCAGAAATATTGTAATTTCTATGTGCTTTTGTTAACAGCTATAATGGGCTATTTTATAATGTTTTCATTCGAAAGAATCAGAATGGATTTGCTGATTTTTGATTTGAAAACGAAACAGAATATATCAATTTTTAAATTTCTGAATTTCACCTCGGACCACAAAACATTTCTGGACGAGCCACAATTTGGCTTCTCTTACTTAGACAGCAGAAATTAAAAATATATATATATTTCAAATTTGTTTATAATAATCTACCAGCATTCATATTTAAAATTTGTAATAATAATGGATTTTGTTATTGACCAATTAATCAATAAGTTTATTTAAGATGAACTTTTTATAGCTTTGATGTTTATTAAATACTAAATAAATAAAAATGACTGAATTTATTATTTTCTTTAAAAACAAATTATCTTTAAGTTTTTACAATAGATATAGAAAATTAGTTTACATTCTATTTCTTGCTAGATGTTTGATTTACAGGAGCGTAGAAAATAATTTTTGTTTAACCAATTGATACTAAATGTCATCTGTATCCTTTGAGCCTCAAAACCTTAAATTATCTAAGAATTTAATTTTAATAAATCAAAAGAAATTGAAATAATTGAATATCAGTTTTTATCATGTTATAAAAACAAAATCTTTTAATCATGTTAACAGAATTCATGGCCACAGATCAGGGTCTGTATTTCATTTGAAATTTTGTGAGTCAGCTTGATTCCCTGTGATAAAGCTGAGTCATTTGATCTAAAAATGCAAGTCAAAGAGGAAATACTGAGTCATTTGACAAATAGCTATAATTCAGGCCTTAAAAGGAAGGAAGAAAGTGGTGTGCAAAAAGAGAATAAAAGGTTAAGAAAAGTGGGGGAAATTACTAAAATATTTGTGTTCTTGAATATATTATATGTCTTTTAAAGTTGAGAAAAATTTAGAGTCAAATAGTAAGGCAATTATTGACTCACTATTCTAAAATTGTTACTCATTGATCATGCATTTTTCAGAGTTGATCTGCAAAATGCAAGATGTGATCTTTGCAGATTAAAAAACTATTTATAGTAGTCGTTGATGATCTTCCTATATAACATGATTCATTTATACAATGGATCTTATCTTCTACAATCATATTTAGTCTGTAATGCTTTATTATATTTACTATTTTATGTTATTTTATTCATTTAAAAGTAATTTTTGAGATTTTGATGCAGAGAAACCAATCTGATGTCAGATTTTGATGCAAAAGCATTAAAACACTAGTTTCATTTTCCTTTTGTTTCATGAGGGCAAAATTGTTTTTGGGCATTATAATGGGGTCAATGTACTTGTCTTATTAATAAATGACATTATAAATGTATTTCTTTATTTTTATTATTAGGTGATAGAAAGGCTTTTGTTTCCCCTGAAATAATTGTACCTCCCAAAGATTCTGTTTTTAAACAAGGGACATATCCTGCTGTTTTGGAGTGTATTGTAAATGCAAGGTTAGTGAAATCAGTTTTAATTGAAAATTTGATACATATTATTTTATAATTTTTAATGAGGTTACACTGAAACTGTTGCTGTGGAATCAATCCAATGTTGTAACAATTTAAAGTTTTTTGACGGGAATTGAGACAATGGCTCATTTATTTTCAAGAAAATCAATAAAATATGACATGTTAATCGATATTCATTCATTATCTTAACCCATTAACTGCCAAAGCTTGAAATAATGATTTTTTTTCTAAAGACAAACAGTAATACTCATTATTTTGATCATATATAACAATAATTTAACATAAAATTATTAAAATTAGTCTTATCTTACTAAATACAGGGTGTTGTATTTGTGGAACTTAAGTGGAATAAGAGTATAGAATTAATACAAATAAATGTTTACGGAAATTTTCTTGAGGGAGCATAAAGCAGAATAAATTACAGATAACTACAAATGTAATTACCTTATTACGAAAACATTTTTTTACAAGTTATGTAAACTCATTCAAATATGAAGATTTTCAAAACTTTTCACTTGAAATGTGTTTCAAGTTTGAAATCCATTTTTAAACTTAAAACTTTTTTCAGATCAAATTTTTTTGTAATAAAATAAACATCTATCCTTTTTTTACTTAAAAACAATACTTGACATAAAAAACCTTTTTCAGTTAACTGTTAAACGTGATTAATTCAGCTGTTGCGTAAACGCAACACCAGCAGGTAATGGGTTATACTATTAACCTAGTAAGATTTGTATATATGTACATAGATATAATAATGATTTATTAAGCGTAGTAGAAGTCAAGCAACAGATACAGGATCACTGAAACCACAAAGACCAATAAGAATGAAAAATTTCTTTATGTAGGAGAAGCTCAGAAAGGTGAAAAAAATTCATCAGGGGATGAAATACACATATTTAAGGAAACCAAATTTATTAATTAACAGCCTGCATAACAAACAAAACATTAAACTAACTCAACAGAAAAATATAAACTAAATCGAAATTTATGATAAATTAATTTAAGAAACTTAAGAAAGGAAGGAAGGAGGCAGGCAGCAAATATATATATATATATACATTCCTGCTCAAAAGTTTAGCAAGATTAGCAAACAATCAGTTTTTTTCAATTTAAAGACTTATCTCTCAATGGAATATTTCCAAACAATGGGTGTTTAAAGAACTGGGTCTTCCTCATGTTTTTCAGTGAAGATTGGTTTAAGATAACATTTAGGGGTAACAAATTGAGCAAAATCATTAATGTTTATTTATTAATGCTATTATTTTAAAACAAAAACAAAAAAAAAAAAAAAAAAAAAATGAAAAACACTTTCAAAACAATATACTGCAATCAGAATACAAATATCTCATGAAATATGATTATTTTTATGAAAAACGTTTTCACTGGCATGTGCAAAAGATAAATTTTTTATTGCATAGGTTAAAAGCTAGATATATTCTGCAACTTTCTTCAAAACACAAAAATAGCCACATTAAAACTACAGCTTACATAAAACCCATAGCCAGCAATGAAATTATAAATAACCATAGTAGAACCCCCTACCGTTATAAAATCAACGTTATCCATGTTATATTGATCGAGCAATTCTAATATGTAATAAAAAACCGGAATTAAACAAAGAACTAAAATATATAAAAAAGTTAACTATTGAAGCAGGATACCCAAAAAATCTAGTTGAGAAATTATATAGAAAAAGAATCCAGCAATACCAAATTCCGAATTGCCAAAAATCACTGATGAATTTCACATAACTCAATCCCTTATAATCAAGGCACTTCTATTGAAAAAAAAAAAACGGCGCTAAAAAATTTAATATAAATGTACCAATTAAATCTAACCCAAATATTTTTCAAGTTATAAGAAATGATAAAGATAATATTTCCGCCCTCGAAACTGCCAGTATTTATAAAATCTCTATTAAGTATCAAAATAATAGTACAGGTTGTTACATAGGTGTAACTAAAATAAAAATAAAAACACGAATAAAAGAGCATCAAAATGACATTAAATACGCTAACAATACAGCCCTATCAGGAAAATAACATCAACATTCAATTCAATGACATAGTTAAAATTGCAAATTACAATAATCCCACATAGGCTTTCTTCCACAAAACTGTTGAAATTATTCGTAACCGCGAAGCCATAAATGACCACAAATCAAAAACCGGAATTAACACACAGTGGTGCCATCTAATCACAAGTGAAGACGACGCTTTGGAAATTTGACCACTTTCCACTCAAGTCATGACTAAAGACGTGGAGGGTCCTCCAGCGAAGAGCTGCTTATGCCAGCTACGTAGCAATTAAGTAGGGTCTTTATTTTAATTAAGTGATTAATGTTACGTTTTTTAACTAGTTTAAATTTATAAATTTAATTGAATTCAAACAAATACATTTTTCTCATAGAAATTAAGAGTAACATCACTGAAATCCACGACCCACCCCGGTAGTTCTAGGTATACAATAAATACAGTAATTCTAGTGTTAATTCATATATTATGATTTTAAAAAAAAATTCATTTATTTCTAAAAAAAAAAAAAAAAAAAAAATGTGAAAAAGTATCAAGGTGAATTTATTTGGGACAGTTTTATGATAAAAACAATTTTGTTAGTAAAATAAGGCCAGTAATTAAGTTGCAATACTGGATTGATTGATTTTATTTAGTTGTATACTACTATGTTCTTTATTATTCTTATTATATTGGGCAACTTCAGATATATTTCTGTCTGTAGATAATAGAATTTGTTAGTGATACTCAATTATTTTATTGTTTGAATTTTTTCTTTTCAGGCCATTAGACGAAATAGATATATTATGGAAAAAAGATGGTCAAGATATTTCAGCTAGTGGTTTATCACCTCATTTGTTTATGTTATCTCCTTGGAATCGTACTATAACACTTTTGAATGTAAGTCCAGTACATGCTGGTACTTATGAATGTGAAGTATTTGCTCGAAATATCGATTCTTTCAAAATATCTGCAAAAGCTGAAGTCACCATCATTGGTAAATGTTTCCATTTTTTTTATTATAACTAACTATATTAAAATTCTTATCTGTAAATTCCTCAGAATAAAAAAAAAAAAAAGGATATCTTCCCATTTTATACATTAAGGAAGCCGTAAGTTACTTCCCAAATATATTTACTTCCCAAATATGCATATCTATAGCACTTTTTTACTTCTACAGAGTCTAAGGAAGTTTTGTAATCTGAATTTATTAAATAGATTTTGTATCTCGCATATCTCAAAAATGAATGATCATAGAATGTTGCAAATTTATATTTGACTGTCATGACATCTAGTTATACATCTCCAACATTGGTCATGACATAACTTTCTGTTTTAGAGATATTTATGAAAATTATGTTCATAGTGTCCAAAAATGCAAAATATTTGGCCATTATATGATTTAGACATAGCGATTTCAACAGAAGCTAATGATAGAGCCCATAATGCTATTTAAAAAAAAAAAAAAAAAAAAAAAAAAAAAGGCAAACAATGACGTCTAGAACGGCAAAAAAATAATAGGAAAGCAGAACAGCGGTTTCAGTAGCATTTAGCATACCGTCTTCAGTTCATAAAGAAATAAGAGAGAAGTGCTCTTATATATATATAGGAAAAGGATCGGATTCAGCTCAGGATGATCAGCCAATATAATAGAATTACGCAGAATGTGGCTGATTGGCCAATAGGAAATTACGAAACACTAATTGGGAAAAATATGAAAGAAATTAAGAAAATGTGGATTGAATGTAAAATTTCCAACAATCAGACAAATGAGGTACATCAAAATCACAATTAACAAGATTTTTAAGATTTTCATAAATATAAAAAGCTTCAAAGAAATCGAGTTCATGAGTGGCTTTAGGCCTGATAATTATTTTAGCTGAATCAAATTTAAAATTATAGTTTTCCTCCCAGCAATGCTTAGAAATAGCCAATTTATTGGTTTTTTGCTTTTGGACATAATTAATATGATCTTTAAGACGGAATTTAAGGCTGCATTTAATTTAGCCATTTGTGCAATTTTTGGGGGTTTTTTTCACATTCCTCGCTAGAAAACCAGCAAATTCTGTTGAAAATAATTAAAGGCAACTATAAAAAATGATTATAATGATTATAATCATTTTAAATAATATATAATCAAATAACATTAATAACAACTAGATGTTATGTCTGTTCTTCTCCCGGGAAATTGTTATTCACATTATATCTAAAAAGTTTTGTTCAGTAACATTTGAAGCTTACGTAGCTGATAATACAAATGGGGAATTATTAAAATTGATAAATATAATTTTAAAAATTTTATTCGCATATATTTGTGTATATATATTGCTTTCAATTTGCATATATTTCTATGTATTAATTTTGATTGAAATTCCCTTCCTCTTAAAAATCAAAAATTTTATTCTCATTTCCTGTGTAAAGAATGGGTACAACAGCTGATGTGTTTTATATTAAAACAGTTGCTTATTATCATAATAACGCTGAATATTTTTGCAAATATTTACTAGGGAAAAAAATTACTCAGTAGAACATTTTTTTTTAAATTATTTACAGAAACAGAAAGGAAACTAATTCTTTTTTTGTAATTCTCTGTATTTTTTAGTTGAACCTTCAATTACTCTTGGTCCAAGCAGGGAAACTATATCAGAACTTGGAAAATCAGTTCTTTTGCCATGTTCAAATGCTGGGAGCCCAGCACCAGACGTAAAATGGTATAAAAATGCTCAAGAAGTCAAGGAGGTAATTGAACGCTTTGAAATACTTCCAAATGGAACACTAAAAGTCTCTGATCTTACTAGTTATGATACGGGTATTTATCAATGTGTTGTGAAGAATTCAGCAGGAGAAGCAACAGCGAGTACTTGGTTACATGTCAAGAGTAAGTCATAATATTCATTAATTGTTATTTTAAAATGTATGAAAGTGATATAATGAATTTGAAGCAATTTAAAATTTTCTTTGGTAGTAGTATGCGATAATTCCAGTGAAAATATTTAAAATATTAAATTTCTATCTGATCATAATTAATGTAAATAATCATAACAGATTAATAAAAATGCCACTGCTGCATATAGACTAGCACAGGAGAAAAAAATGCTTAGTTGAAGAAAAAGAATAAACAATGTCATGCTAAAAGAAGAAAAGACAAACTAAAGTAGATACAAGTAACAAACTAAGGTACAAGTAATAAAATAAAAACTGAAGCTGCTAAGTTAAGCATAAATATACCGATAAAATCTAATAGCAACATATTCCAAAGAATTAGAAATGATAAAGCCAAAATCCACTTTTCTGAAACCGCAGATATTTATAAAATTAATTTCACTAATGAAAATCAAAAAACCGGATGCTATATAGGCATGACAAAACGGAAAATAAAAACACTTATAAAAGAACACGAAAACAATATAAAATATAATAAAATAACAACAGCCCTAACTAAAATAAACCAAAAAGAAAATATTAAAATCGATTTCTAAAACTTTAATAAAATAGCTCTTTATAATAATTATTTATACGCAACAAAACGCGAAGCCGATGAAATTTTTGCGAACCGCGCTCATGCAACTCAGATCCAATAGAAGTAGACTCTGGGTGGCACGCCATGCTGGAGGAGAGTAAATGGAGAAAACAGATGATAAGACCGCCAAGTGCACAAATTCACCAAAGCATATCTGAAGAAGGCCGCAGTTAGCGGCAGAAAGCGCTGGTACTAGGTAATCTTTAAAGGTTTTTAATGTTTTAATTTTAAATATAAATAAAGTGCATCAAAGTGTGGTAAAGTTAGATCAGAGGGGACAAAGTATAACAATCCATCGATTAACTCATAACACCATTGTTTGTTGAAAAACATGTATCTGATAACAATAGACATAGTGTTCACTTTTTATGTTTTTCACAGCACCCTTCACTTTGTCATATCAGAAATTGAATGTTAAGATATAAAGAAAAAATTTAGTTTATCTATGTTAACTATACCCATCTCAAAAGTTTAAACTAAAACATGATCAATTTGCTGGGCAAACTAGCTAAGAGCAGTTTGCCTCTTTTTTTTTTTTTTTTTTTAAGATTAAATTCAGTACTTTCATAAATGAAGGCAAGTTTATAAATTACGACGATGTCCTGAGAAAAACTGAATTTGAATGAAGAGTTGTATGCCTTTCAAACATAATTGTATATCTTCACCATACCTTTCAACATAAATTGTAAAGCATTTAGGGCTGAATGTCCCAAACTTAGTATTGCTTGCCTAGAAATTGTTATGTTTATTTTATCTTATGTATATGTGTTTTCTATTAGAAATAGACTGACAGATGAGCATTTAGCATACCTTCTGAGAATTAATGCACATTGTTAAAACCAAAATATAAGGAACTCTTTAAAATGCAGTTAAACTTAATCATTACATTAATATTTATGCACTGTTTTTAAAGTTTTAGAATAAATTATATTGGCTTAATAATATTTCTTTTTTTTCTTTTGTCCTGGTACCAAAACCCTTTGCCCGTAACTGGTTTAGGCAGTGGGTGGGGGCATATACATAGTTTTATACTTTGTTGCCATTCATGAACTTTCTTCATTGTATTTTCATTTTACAGAGCAGTCTCAGTAGTATTCTTTGTGATCTCGGGCCTTATTTTTCTGTTCCTCCATTATTAATTTTCTTAAATTTCATTAAAAGCATGTTTCTTTTTTTCTTTCTTTTGTAAAAATAAAATCCAATGAACTTCAATCTATTATGCTGTGTTTAATATTTAAAGTCAGTCAGCCCATTAGATGATTTATTTAAGATATTTTGCAATTAAATGTCTACCTATATGAATGAAAATTGTGTAATAATTAGTACTTTATACAATGCAATGTATGCATAATTAAAAAAAGGTTTTTTTTTTTTTTATGAGAAGTATCTCAATTAGAAATTTTTTTATTTTCATTGTAAATACTATAGTGGAATAATAAATTAACATTCTTAAAAAAAAAAAAAAAAAAAAAAAAAAAAAAAACAGTATAGAATTAAACTTGTGAGAATTTAAAAACTGCATGGTGTATATTTTCATTTGCACATGATGTTCTTGGAAGACATATATTGGTTGAGCAGTGCTTTTCTTTCTGTATATTTGAAATTTTATGTATATCTGCCTTTTTACTATACATTAACAATTGGTATTTAAGAGCATAATTACTACATTCATATGCCTTATATTTATTTAATTACTTATGGTTTTTATTATTTTTAGTTTCTTCACCTGACTTCATCAAACCTCCAGTAAATGTGACTGTTTTGGATGGGAAAGATGCTCAGATTAATTGTGAAGTATCTGGGGCTCCAGCTCCCAATGTTACCTGGCTTTTTAATGGTAACTTCTAATCACAATCTTATTTTATTTATTTTCAGTTTTACCTTTTAGATTTTTTTTTTTTTTTTTTTTTTTTTTTAAGTTCAAAGTATTTTATTATAAAATAATAAAAAATTATTTACATGGTTCGTACAGGTGCTTAAAAAGTCCTTAAAAAATCTAGGAAGTCCTTAAAAACTCCTTACTTTTTAATCTGTTTTTAGGTCCTTAAAAACTCCTTACTTTTTATACTTGTACCTTAAAAAGTACTTATTTTTCTCTTATAGTATTTAAAACTTAAAAAAAAAAAAAGGAAATTTGTTTTTTGAACTGAAAATTTTATATTTGGAACGATAATAAATCTGAAACACGTAACAGCTTAGCAACAAAGTTGGAAAAACATAAAAATCGTCTGCTTTTCATGCACTACTAAAAAGACGTTCTACAAGAAAAATGATTTGGTAAAAAAATGTAAAAAGGAATAATCTTTTTTATTGACTTGAGGACTAAACAAATAATATGTGATGAGGAAGGGGAGGAAAGAAAAAGCATATATCTGACTAGGTGCTTTTCAATTTTCGTTATATATTATTTCGAAAAAAAAAAAGGAATTTTTGCAGTTAAGCTATTTAAATATATAAATGATTTCTACTACTTGCTTTATTTATAATTAACTTTTTAAAATAGACTAAAACCTCTGCTCCTCGGTATTTAACTAACCGGAAATCTCATGTAGCCCGAAAATCTTGATATCGTTTTCTATCTCCCTTTTTAAATGGGAAAGAATTTATCTGTAACTTCCTTTCTAAACAACAAGCAGATGATCAGCTACTCTCTTTCTCTCTCTCAGTTTATTTACTTTCAGTGGTGTGCACATTTGATCTGCCACTGAAAAATACAATCTGGTATTTTATAGAACTATTTTCATTCTATAATTATCACAGATGTCTTGAGTAGCGCTGAGTGTCCCCTTCTTAATAATGATATCATGTACCTTGTCATAATATCTGGAAAAAAAAGGGAGAAAACCGATTTCTTATCATAGATGTTAGATCAGCCAAAACAAATTAATTTCTTGACGCTCTGGGCTGATCACAAACATAATAATGTATAAACACTTGTTAGATTTATGTTAAAAAATATACTCAAATGTAATAACACTTGATCCCTGTTCGTGACTGAAACATTCTGTTCTTAAAGCTGGTGGATGGGAGGTGATGGGTTTGTATCTAGGTTATGCTCGTCGGCCCTGTCATTTAAAGTTTTCAGCGTTTTTTCCCCCCTCTTCTGAAACTCTTAGAAATACGGGCTAGGATCCTTTAGAAAGACCTAAACATAAGGCATTTTACCCAAGCTTAGGTTCACGAGTATATTATCGTCCTTAACCCCAAAACCACGTTGAGTTCTTGAAGTAATTTCGCCTAGTAATATTACGTAAATACTCGTGTATAAGTTGATCCTCTATTTAGAGAGATATTTTCTTTAAATAAAGATAAACGCACGTTAAGAATTATTTTTAAAAAGTACATTTATACTTTAAATACAAATATGAGGTCATTAAAAATATAAACTTTAGGTATATAAATCAGTCTCAAACCAATCCCACAAGTCTCTAGTGGGGCCAAAATTATTTCGAAAACTTTTTGATTGGTAATTAAACCAAGATATTGGTCTCATACTTCAGTATTTCTATTGACTTAGAGTTAGCTAGAATTTCAATGCGCTGAATTATCTAGATTTTCACTTCTACTATGCAACTATCGTAAGTAATGGAAATAATGTATTCGGTCAAAATTTTCGAAATCAAGTTTTCACCTGATTTATAAATACAGTAAAACCTTGATTAATAGGCATGGTCGGAAAACGTCAGTTGCCGGATTAAAAAATAAAAATAAAAATAAATCCGTTGGTTACTTCAGGAAAATTGACAGACATCTTCAATAAATTGGTCAATTTTACATCTTGTAAGTGGTTTCATTTCTACAGATTTTCTTCAAATTCGCCATATTAACGTTCTTTTAGATATTCTTTCATATGTAACTGTGTATTTCTGATAAAGAGATGAATTTGATAAAGATGATAAAGAGATGAAAAAAGTTTTGTGGAAAAACTGGAAATGGGATTACAACAACGGTGTCTTAAAAACAAATCTTAAAAAAAAAAAAAATTCATTTTAGGTGTCCTTTTTTCATTAATACCTGGTATTACTTTAGGAAAAATTATAGGCTTCCAGATTAAATACACTAAGCGACAAAAAAAAAAAAAAAAAAAAAAGCCGCACTACAGAAAAATTGACTTATACCTTTTGGGTTTGTAATAATTTAAAAACTAATGATTGCAACAAATAAAATTGTTATGTTTGTATAATACGAAAGTCATAACATGATACCTATGTACATTTTCGATTTAATAATTCGTTTTGTTACACTCTACGTAGTATTTAATAAAAATCTACATAAAATTTTCTTTTTAAACGTAATATAATAAACATATACTTTGTATTCTATCATGATTTATTATATTAAATAAACAAGTGCTATTTTAACGTATGAAATAAAACTATTTATTTGTTAGATCTAATCAATTATTTAATAAAACTATGTATTCTGGATTGGATAATTCCGCCTTTATATGGAATTACTGCTTTATTGCGCAATGGCATAATATTTTACAGTTTTTTAACACGAAACTCAGAAATTTCACTGTGCAAAATATCATAAATATTTTTTTCTTGTTCTTCCAAATTTGTAGACTACAAATTTCTAATCCCCACCTCTTTTATAGACTAAACATTTTCGAGCGGATTGAGATTAGGACAATTTTCAGGTCTAATAAAGAAGAAATTCTGCGATATTCTTTGTGGGACTTAATTTTAAGTAAAAAAAGTTATGATAACTTATAAAATTATAGTAGATGCTTATGAGAATGGATAAGTAATTTTAACAACTTGAATCAAATAAATGCATCACAAGCGCCATATAACAGGGTGCATTATCATCTTGAAATGCTGATTATGGAAGAGTCTGAAATACCCCCAAAGTAGTCGGTCAGGTATAAATTTTTTAATGGCCAAATTTTATTTCGGGTTAATTGATCCCTTGAACACGAAAATTTTCCAGACTCACCGAAAAATTATGCATTTTCGTATTGTAATGTCCGGGGAATATGTTATTGTTTTAAAAGTGCGATTTCCACTAAGTCAGTCACATTTTCGTGATCAGATCTGCTTGTTTCCGTCAGTTTGAAATAAGTTAAACTTGACTCATCAGACAGAACAACTTAGCCAAATAATTAATTGATCCCTATTTAATTTTTTTTAACCCTCTAATTTATTGATTTTCTAATTCTTTTCGTTAAGAATAAATTTTTTTTTTTTCAGATTTTCTGGCAATTAAACCTGCTTTGTTTAATTGTTATTTCACTGTATTTAGATAAATTATGTTACTAAACACTTTTTCTGAATCCCTGCTGTGCTCTAAATGTAATACAAACTGATTTTTTAAGCGCTGGCTTTTTAACTTGCGGTCATCTCGACTGAAGGAGTAACGTGACCGCCTAAGGACAAATGTGCAGTTTAAACAGCCAAAAAATATTATATCTTGCTAAAAACTAAATCACTAATATTTTGTTAACATTTAATCATTTTGACATCCCATGTATTAAAATATTTTTTGATTTTTGCTCTAAAATTTATATTTTTTGTGGTATCGTTAATTGCTTTATTCTTGACATTTTTGAAACACTTTCTAAAATTACAATTTTCTGAACAATTGCTTCTTGTTTTTAACACTTGGCTCAATCCTAAATTGCACGCGGAACACAATGTAATAAAATCTGTTAAAAAATTTACTTTTGAAACAATAAAATTAGCGATTACAGAAAGAAAAATTGAAAATATCCAAGTGCGTTTTTTTTTTTTTTTTTTTTGTCGCTTTTCTCTCTCAGATGTCTTTCCAGCATTTGTGCTAATTAATTAGTTGCTATAAACTTCTGATTACTTAGGTATATTTTATGCCTTCTGACCGCATTATCTTTAAAACGAATTTATGTGTAATAGTAAGCATTAAAAATTGTTTGTTACACACCCGATTTTTTTCAGCATACTTATTTTTTTTATTTTTTTTTTTCTTCTCTCTCTACATATAAAAATTGGATTCGTAAAATTTTCAATCCCCGTTTTCTGACGGATTTAACTGGTTTGTAATGTCCTGAACACGATTTAACTATTTTTAGAAAATCTCTGTGTACATGTATCGCAAATTTTGCCGATGCTGTATCTCACAAACCAATGAACGAAATTTAACCAAACTTGATATTTAGTTGGACCTTTTCCTAAGCTGGTGCTTATTACATTTGAGGATCAATCACTCAACAGGTGGCGCTGCCATACTTTTCTTCCCCTAAATTTTTAACAGGGCAGTGTAGGACAAAATTTTGGATAAATATACATAATGAGTGATATTTTTAATGCTGATTGTGAAATTAATATGAATTATTGATTATACTACTTGTAAACTAGGGGGGGGGGAGTGCATGCTTCTAGGAGCATTGCTCCGGAAATACCCTTCCCTACACCTGGGATGTGAATTTTCTATATGAGAATCTTTCGAAAGAACTTGTCAGTACCATTAAAGCGAATGGTTGAGCCATAGATTTGTATTTTAAAACAAAGTTATCAATTTTTCATTTTTAATGGAAAAAAGAAAAACAGAAAATAATGCTTTTTTTCTGATGTTGGTACAGAATAGACTATGTGCTTTCGGCATTTGATGTTTGATGTTATATTTAAAAATCGTCGGCATTTGTCAGGAAAAGTCGTCTGCATTCATGATCGGAAAATAATTTTAGTGAATAATAATTTTATAAATAATTTGGTATTGCATGAATTTTATAAGATATATAGAAGAAAGTCTATGCTATAATAGCCACATCAAACTTTTTTTTTTTTTATGCTGCAATTTTTATATGGATTCAAGATTTGTTTGGGGAGGCAATCGAAAATTCGCAGTTTATGCCATCGAGATGGCAACATCTGTGGTGGGAATGAGAAGGGGGAGGGACATTTAAGCGGGAAAAAAGTTGATGCATACAAAAAATATCATTTTCCTTTTTACTTTCAATTGTTTTTGTGCTGTCCTGCATGCTTTATGTTCCACTAGTTTCAACTTCATCAACTATTCTTTTTTTTTTTTTTTTTTTCCTTTAACATTTGAACTATACATAAAAAATTAGATATGTTTTTAACTTTACTGAATTAAAAAACATTCCAGGATCATCTGGTGAGTAACTGAAAAAAATATTATTATTATTATTTTATAAATTAAAAAAGATTGTTTCTCAATTTTCCTTTTTGAATTTGTATTTCAACTTATGAAATTTTATTTTATGTTGTGTTAGACTGTAATGTTAGTTAACAGTGCTCCTTTCCTTCTATATATATATATATATATATATATATATATACTAGCAGACCCGGCCACGCGTTGCTGTGACTAAGTTATACGTTGAATTATACGGCTGTAAACTATTTAGTACAGTCAAATTATTATTTACGAACAAAGACGAAAACGTTGTAGCCGATGTAAAAACCCACAGGGTTGAGATTTGAAACTTAGGTCAAAATTTGGAAGCGATTGATAAAAATTTTCGTAGTGTTGATATTAAGTACAAATTAATTTTATTGTAGGGTCCTATAAATTTTAATGGAGAAGTGATATATAATATTTCTAATGCTACTTTGGATAAAATTGCTAAAATGACTAATATATAAATTAAATTCTATTAAAATTCTATTAAAATAAAAGTATAAAAGAAACAGACGATTTTAAAATCAATTTTTATGGAGGAGTGAAACATAATATATGCTATAATGGATAATTTTACTATAAAATGACCTCATCATTTTAAATATTTTAAAGAGGGCAACAGCTGTAGTTATAAAAAGGAAAACAATAAGGCTAAACCAGAAAAATAAGTAAATTTGATAAATATTTTAAAACTTTAAAATTGGAAATCTTATGAAATATTGGACATTTAAAGTAAATACATGTATCATTTTAAATAGAAAAAGATTTTGGAAAAGTTTAGTGTATTTTAACGAAGTGATGAGAAGTTTTTGAGTATGTTAAAATTTTAATAATAAATTCAAGTTAATAAAGATGGGAAACATTGAGGATTAAGATAAAATAATTATAAGATAAAAAAAAAAAAAAAAAGACTTTTTATATACCATGCTTTTAAATTTTAATATACTAATAATATACTAATTAAAAGGAAAATGATAAATATTCTATCATAGTTTGAAGTCAAATTTGTTTTCAAATGTCTAAATAAAATATCTGATGTAAGATACTAATATTTTGCAGCGGAATAGATTTCATTTCTGTCATCCTTGGCGAAAAAAAAAGAATATCGCCAAATTATCTGGCGAAAATATTTAATTCCTTTCAAAAATCATGGTTATTTTAACAACTTATATTAAAAGAGTAATGAATAATATGAAACAATATTTCGTACAATACATATTACATGTCATACATACGTGCAATGAATAATACATATTACATTTCGTACAATGCATACATCTGGCATGTATATTTTCGTGTTACGCTTTTGATCGCCAAATAATAATAATAATAATAATAAAAGCCAAGGGCGACAGAGTTTTGAAATTTAAAATTAAAATTTTGTCAATTTGACAGCAAAATAATTCAATCTAACACCCGCGATAACTAATACATATCTATACCCAAATATAAGGATTAAAATCGGGAAATAAATTTCCTCGATTTTTAATAATTTCTTACAAAAAATCCAGTGGGCAATTAACATAGGAAATCTTTTTCTTGGCTGCACAGACGGTCAGTGAGTCACACTTCGCTTGCGTATAGAACTCATAGATATAGTATAGCATATATAGAATAGAGTGATCATTGGGGAGAAAAAAGTTATTCCTTTTCATTTGGGAAAAGACGACGTTTTTACCAAAATATGGCCGTCTTTCCCCGAGTGAATACACACGGGAATACATACTAATATTTTAGCAAATAAAATTTATGATTAATTTTTTTGCTAAAGGGGAATGGAAGACTCCAGATACAGTTTCAAATTCATATTTCTTTCTTTCCTTTTTCTTTTTCTTTTTTTTTTTTTTTTTCCAATACCACTTAATGGCTGTTTCCAAAGCTTTTTTTTTTTATTTTTTTTTTTTTCGGCATCAAAAATCTTTGTACGATAACATGGGGATGAGAAATCTATATATAAATTACTATATCTATGATAGAACTACATTAGCACTTTATCAATGTGTATAAAATCTTTAAATTGATTATGACGTCAATTTTCGTGAGATGCATAATGGATAATATTCCTGTGACGTCACCGTAGGTAAAATCGCCGAACACGTGGCCGATATTTTGTAAACAAATTAGATTCAAGACGCCATTTTATTGTTACGCATAACATTTTCCTAAATATTTCTGCTGTGAAACTTAATAATAATGTTCAAACAAGAACAAAAGAGAAATGTAAACAACTGAATCGAATGATAAAGTTAAGACTATTCCATATCGTAAAATTGCAGAACATTTTATGTATACACACACACACACATACATATATATAATGAATAAAAGATTAATAAGAACATTTTATACACACACACACATATATAGAGACATCAAAGCTTAAATAATAAGAATTTCAATCATTTTAATAAAGGAATCTATTAGATGGAACATTCATTTAAATTTGTTAACATCGCCACAGTTCACATGACATCTTTTAATATTACATAGGTTGATTAAGATTAAAGTATATTACTAAAACTGGATTAAAAACAAAATAAAGATATCACTATATCACTCTTACTTCAATTTCATATAATCTGTAACTCTTAGAAATAATATTGCAAGATAAAAATTTGCAAGCCACAATGCTTTGCTATGGTAGAGTTGAGAATTGTTTACCGAAAACAGCTGATTTTTTATAGTCTCGAACCCAAAGGAGGAATATGGTCCATTTAACTTTTTATAATTTTTTAACGTTCACGTTTGATTAAATGTATTTATTTTTATGTCGAAAGAAAATGAACTCGTATTTTTTTTTTTTTTTTTGCAACAATTAAATTAATGGAACTCACAGATATTTTGGAGCAACTTTAATAAAGGTCTATAATTAACAAATAATTGCAATAAAACAATATTGTGACAATAAATTGAGATAAAAACTATCCTATCTCTCAAGTTGGACCAAACTGCACACAGTGTGCAAAATTTCATTAAAATCGGTTCCTTAGTTTAGGAGTTTACCCCGGACAAACATCGTGACACGTAATTTATATATATATACAGATATATATAGGTACTTTTTTTGGGGGGGGGAGGGAATTATATATATATATATATATATATAATACATAATGTATAAATTATTATTTTACGTAGTCCTTAAAAAATCTTCTAGAGGTTCTTAAAAACTCCTTACTTTTCTTTATCATAAATGTGTACGAACCATGATTTAGAATAAAAATAATGATAAAGAACAAAATATAAATTAATTTAAAAAAAAAAAAAAAAATACTTGGTTTTTATAAAGCAAAATGTTTTTAATAATAAAAGCCCAAATTTCAATGTCATAGCTACAAAAATGTATGCAAATAAAGAAAATAAATTTTTATCCATGGTTTGGAAAAATGAAAATGATGAATGAAGGTAAAAAATGATATAGGTAAAAGCAGGACATTAGCAGGTAAAAAATGACATCACAATTGCAAGAATATATTAAGAAAAATTTTATCATTGATTTCAAGCTAATAAAATAAGTCTAAAAGATAATTTAAAAGAATAGATATAATGTTATGGGAAGACTACAATTTGGCTTTTTTCTTTCTCCGCTCCCTCTAGAAACTGCAAAATTCACTGCTGTTCATTATTTAAATTCCATTATATTAATTACCAGGCACAGGCCAACTAGTTACTTTAAGATATTTATATTTTTTAGTATACTTTTCATTCAGTCTTGTTAGTTTAAATTTATTTGATTAAAAAAAACTTTTTTTAAGTGATTTAATTTGCTATTATTTAATTTTACAGATATTACTGAAATTCAAAGTATTGGTCGAATTCAGATTCTTGACAGTGGAAGTTTGCTAATTGCATCAACTGAAGCATCAGATGTTGGAAAGTATACTTGTATCAGAATGAATACTGCTGGTTCTATTCAAGAATCTGCTTATTTAACTGTTTTAGGTAATATTTATCATGTGTGTATAAATTTGATTTTAAGTAATAAAATATATTTAAAATGTATAGCACAATCAATTTAAGAAATTAAAGTTGTAAGCCATGGGCTGCGTTTCATAGCCTTTCTATCTATTAGTATCCTTTCTAGCATTGGCTGCTAAACCTATTTCATGGTTCATTTGCAGCAAGCCTCAGCCATTCTTGAATGCTGAACTCCTAAGCCTAATTTTTCATTGGCTCAATTCCCATTAAGAAAATTTGTGCCACAGGCTTGTTACTCTTTATGTATCAGTTAAGTCCTGTGTGGTAAAATTATATTGAAATTACATAAAATATGAATATTATTCTAAAATTGAACTGTATTAATTTAGAAAAGAAGATGGGAGGGGGGGGATCTTATATAGAGTTATCAAATATGACTTATTGGGCCTGGAGAATATTTGCATTCAAATAGTTAGTAAAAAATAATTAAAATTATTCAAACTACAGATATTATTTATATTTTTTTCTCCTTAGATAGATATACCTGAAATTATCAGGGATGAGATTTTCAGACTTTTTTTAGGAATTTCAGACTTTTCTTAATTTTTTTAAAGCAATTTTGAGGTTTTTTTGTTCTAAATATTCTTATTCTTGTTTAATTTTCTTTCTTTTGACTGTTCTTAAACAACTTATTTTCATATAGTCTCCATTTTTGCTTAAAAGTATGATTTTGTGTATATGTTTCTTCTTTAATTGCAAAAATTAAATTATCTTTGAGTTATGCACATAATTTCAGACTTTTTGTCTATTTTCTACTCTCATCTCTGAATGATTTATTTATTTTTATTAATAGCTCATGGGCAGTATATTACTCAGAATTGTTATATTTTCACAAAATTAATTTAAATTTATTAAAAGATTTAAAACTATTTAAAGACTATAACTCACCAGTTGTTATAATTGTGTAATTTCTATTAATATTTTTAATTATTTCATTTCTGAATATGTTATTTTGCAGTTCGAACACAAATTATTCAACCTCCTGTCGATACAAAAGTTATTTTAAGTTCTAATGCTGAACTGCAATGTAAAGTATCACATGATCCTGCTGTTCCTTACAAAATTCATTGGTATTTTGGCAATAAAGAAATATTACCTAGTTCTGGCAGTAGAATACAAATCCTTCCTGATGGAAGTTTACATATTGGGCAAGCTCGTAATACTGATGTTGGAATTTATTCTTGTAAAGTATTCTCTGATGGAGGAAATGAAACACGTAGTGCAAGACTTGATGTAATTGGTAAGTATTAATCAAATAAATTTTTATAAGAGTTTATATTTTGTTAGTGTAATAATAATTGATATTGTATTTTTAAGAAATATTGTTTCTTATTCATTTTTGTATGAATACGTTAAAATAATACATGAAAGAAGTACTTTAATCCCAAATAACTATTTGGAAATTTAAAAACATTTTCACTTTACTTAATACTATGACAAAATTTATTACAGGGTTCATACTCACCTGGGAGAACCTGAAAAACCTGGAATTGTCGGGGAAATTGACATTTGTTAAAAATGTCAGGGAAAATTTGCATTTTAGCATAAAACCTGGAAAAGTCAGGGAATTTTGTAAAGCAGAATTTTTCTCGAACAGATGAATAAATTTTTCAACAAAGTACACCAAATTTTTAACATATGATGGGAAATGGATTTGATTTTATGTATATTATTATTTTCTTTTTTTTTTTTTTTTTATCAGAAGACAAGGGGAGAAAAATACATAATGGAGAGTGAAAGAGATTTTGGGTTCCATCTGTGTGTCCGTCTGTTTGTCTCGTGATAGTGACAGCAAAAAATCTGGCTATTGTCTTGAAATTTGGTACAATTGTTCATGAACCACATGGAATTAGCTGTATAGTTTTTAGTGTATATTCCATTTGTAGTTTGAGTACAGGGACACAACAAAGTTTTTCTTATCATTACGGCCTGTGGACAGAATTTGTATGTATTGTGATAGCAGCCACAAAAATCATGCTATTGACTTGCAATTTAGTACACATGTTCATGAGCCACATGGAATTACCTGTGTAGTTTTAGGTGTATATTCCATTTGTACTTTGTGTACAGGGACACACCAAAGTTTTTTTTATCATCACGGCCTATGGGCAGAATTTGTATGTACCGCAATAACGACTGCAAAAAATCCTCCGACTAACTTGTAAATTGGTACACACGTTCAGGCTCTGTATAGAAATAGCTGTATAAATTTTTATATCTATATTATTTATGGACTGTGTACAGGGACACGGCAAAGTTTTTTGTATCATTACGGCCTATGGGATGAATTTCGTTTGAACTAATTTTAACATTGTTACTCTGCATTTAACAAAATGAAATTAACGTACATTACTGAGATACTTAAACTGATGCTTTCTGCAGAAAATATATGCTCTTAGGTTTCCTAATTAATATAAAGGACTTCACAAAAGTGTTCCGACAATATCACGCAATCATCCAGGTTATGTCAAGTTTCGAACAATTATTCATGAAAAGCATAGAATAAGTTGAATAGTTTTTACTGATGTATATAATGTTTATGGTTCGTTTGCATAGACACACAAAAGAATTTCATGACATTATTGCCTATAGAAATTTTTTTATTTAAGCGTATTTTAATGTGTTTATGCTGCATTCAACATAATGGAATTAACGTACATTAAAAGCATGTTTACTCTAAAAAAAAATGAATATGTATAGACTAAATGATTTATTTATGGGACTACACAAAATAATTCAGATGACATTCTGTAATCAACCAAATAACATCAAATTAGGTTGAAATATTATTGAGTTTTAAGAATTTCGTACTATTATAGTCTGTAGTCGGTATTTCTTAAAAGTGTATTTTAACATGGTTACACCCCATTAAATATAATAAAATTTTAAAAGCATGTTTTTCTGTGCAAAAGTATGGGCATAGAATTGGTACTTAATTAACAAGGTTACACAAAATAATTCCGATATGTTACGTAATCATTTTGCATTAAATTTGGTACAAGTATTTATAAATTACAGGGAATTAATACAAGATTATCAGTTATTAGGAATACATATATATACAGATAGTTATAGAAAGAGAGATAAAGTGGAGGGTTGAGGGGAACGGCAGCCTCATCAGAAACGTTTCTGTTTATGTAGGAAGTCAATTGAATGAATATATATACATATTATATAATAAGGAATAAATAAAAATAATCTGTTAAATAATGTGTGATGCAAATAGGATGTTGAGGCTCCTGATCTGCAGATCCGCTAATAAATTTCAAAAGGAGTTTGAAAATGTCTCTTACCGAGAAAACAGATTAGATGTATTTTATAGAAACCTATTTATCTAAAAATATAGAATTCAAAGATCTTTTGGAAATTATGAAAAATTTATTAATTTTCTCAAATGGTAATGCCTCTATTAAGTCATTTTTCAATAAAGTATTGTGTATTTCTGGAATTCAACATAAATTAAGTCTAATAGCAGCAAGATGATTCCGCTTTAAAATTTCGAAATTGGTTACAGAAATATAACATATTTCAGAAATTGACACCAAAAGCAGAAATTTTGTCAATTTGCATAGAAATAGTAACATATTTCAGGAATCATTTTTGTAAAAATATATGAATTTGTGGAGTAGCAGTAAAATAGTTGCCTATTTTCAGTAACTATAAAGGATTTTTAAAAAAATGTCGTTTTTCAACAATAAGTTGAAATTAAACTCATTTTTTACTTTCTCATGTCTATATATTTGTCTATATCATGTCTATATTTTGTTACTATGCCTAAAATAAGTATAAGAATTTTATTAATCATAACAAAAAAAAATATATTGCAGGTGAAAGAAACAACCATTTTGAAATAATGAATTTGGGGATTAATAATTAAGTTGTTAATCAAAATTTGGAGGTTTTACCTATAGAGTTAATTTTTCAGCTGCTTTGCATTTTATTTTTTTATTAACCCTAGAGTACACCCATCCATTAGGCCTATGAAGCTTGTTTAAAAGGTGTGTGTTAGAAAATGTATTGTGTTTGTCTTTCCAGGTTAAATATAATTATTCATTCATGTAAAAATCATAAACATATGATAAAATATAACAGATGGATAATTAATATTTATGCTAAATATACATCATAACTATATTACACTCCCATTAATGATCATTTTTATGGGCAGGGCATGCAATAACTAATGTTTTTTTTTTTTTTTTGAACAAAAATTGTAATAAAGTTATTGGCCATTTTTACTTACATTTGAATAATTTTTGTAATAGGGTTTTTTGATATACTGTAACTTGTAAATTATGTTTTGTGTCAAATCAATTATTGTATTAATGAAACTATTAGCTGAGTTAAATAAAAATGGACAAATAATCAATGTTAATCACTTTATCTTGTTAATAAATAAAATATGCTAATATGGCAAGATTTTTTTTTCTTTTTTTCTTATTTATTTTTGTCATTTGTATAAAGAAAATTATATGGAATTTGTTAAATTAAAAAAAAAAAAAAAAAAAAAAAAAAAAGTAGAAGAAGATTAATGTGGCATTTAAAACAATTGTTAAATTTTGTCTTGAGATTCTAAAATTTATTATTTCATGAATATGGATTTAGTAATTTTTTTCTGAAAATAATTAAATACTTTAATGTACAAATTTATGATTAAATATGAAGTTAAATTTATGGATTCTCATATTTATTTTAGAGTGTATTATTATTTATATAGAGAGAAAGCATTATTGTATTTTATTGAAAATTTTCATTGAGTTAATTTCTTTTTATTGTTAATTTAAGAATTACCTCATCCACCAAACAATGTAAAGGCAACTTTACAGAATTCATATCCTAAAAGTGTCAATGTAAGCTGGTCAAAAGCATTTGATGGAAATAGTCCAATTACTAATTACATTGTACAGATGAGAGTGGTCCCAAATACAGGTAATTATAGTAATTATTTTTGCATTTTCCTTTTTGACAGTTAATGTGTTTTCTTTTTCTTTTTTTTCCTGATAAGCATACTATTTTTATTATGGTACGTCCTCATTCTGGGACTATTTTGCATCCTCCCTTATACATTTCTCCTATTTTCTGAGCATTTTAAATTTGAATATGTAATTTATCAATATTTCTACGAATCTTTGATTTTTAAACATTTTTTTTACTTTTGGCAATATTTTATTTATTTTTTCTCTATAGATTACATTATTTTTTATTAATTATTACTAAATTTTTTACTGAATAATTAAATTTAATGTGTGCTTGATGATTTAAACCATGGATCAAACTCTCAAAAACTGACATATATTGCAAACCTCTCAATGTAATCTAGGCCTAAAAATGTCACTCATAGAATCACCCTTTTTTTTTTTTCTTTTTTTTTTTTTTTTTTTTTTCTTCAGTATTTGCAAGTATGCATTGTTATTAAAGTAACAATACAGTTGTTAAAGTACAAAGCAAACATGTAGCAACAAGAACTGATTCGAGAATAATTAGTTCTTATCTCTGAAATCAGTATTATTATGTAAGAGCTGAACATTTTTTGATTAAAAGTGATGTTAATAAAATATTACACTAGACCATGGCATTTTACTTATTTGTTTGCTTATTTACTTTTCATGGAAATCTAAGAAGTGTTCTATGAAATGTAAGTGCAATTTTAAATCTTGTTTATAAGAATTAAAAATTTATACTAGTTTTATGTTTCCTAAATGTGTTTCATTTTTTAGTTTCAGCTTAAAACAAGATTTTATTACTTTATGATACATCTTGTAGTTCAACTTTGTATTTCTTTTTACTAGAAGCTGATATGGAATTCCTGTTGCCTTGGACAACTGCTAAAGCCAACATTTCTGGTAGCCAACGTCATGTGATGTTGACAAATTTGAAACCTGCATCAAGTTATGAGTTTCGTGTGAGTGCTGTTAATGGTGTTGGAGAAGGCAATCCTAGTGCTTCAACAGAAGTTATACATTTGCCTCCTGAACGTAAGTGCATTATTTAAGCAAAATCTTAAATGAATAATGAAAAATATCAAATTATTTTTGAAACACAATATTTGTCTTTTAGAAATAATTGTAGAATTTCAGATTTATCATTTTTGAGCTTTTAAGTAATTCTCAGTATAATTTTAAAATTTAGAAAGAAAAAAAAAATAGTGGACTGGACAAATCAAATAAAATATAAAAAATAACCTGGTAGTAAATAGTACATATAGTGTTGTTAATATGTAATCGCAATTTAAATATGGAAATGTTACTTGTTACTTTAATTTTTTCGATACTCTCTATTTCAAAACTCATCTAATAGAAATCCAAATTAAAGTGCACAGGTAAGTCATTGTTGTAGGCAATAAAAACCCGAAGTGAGATTTGGAATGATTTCAATGCAATTTTTAGAAAATGATACAAAAAATTATTATTATTATTTTTTTATTTATTTATTTATTTATTTATTTATTTTTTGCTGTTGTTTTAAAAGTCATTTTAATATAGTGAGCAGCAAAGCGGGCAAAGCCTGCTAGTAATTGATAAAGCTAGACATTTACAAATAGAATTTAAGAAAAATGAATAAATACTGAAATGGTATGGCCTTTTTAAGAATAAGGCTTAAGTATTTTAAATTTCTTTCACTTTAAAAATAAACTTTTCCTTTAGCTGGGTGCAAATAATTTGTTGGTGACTCTTATTTAACCCTTTATAAGGCTGTGGGAAGTATAATTCCCACCAACTTTATTAATTTTTAAATGTCGAATCCTATACTTCCTAATTGATCTGGCAATTGTAAATGCCTTCATTCTCTGGAAAGTAAGTTGGCTTTCAAGCCAAAAGATGATTATACGACTATAATTCATTTTATATTAATCTTGATTTTGAATTTTAAATTAAAATTAGAATATCTGTAATTATGAATTTCAAATAAAATTTAACGATTTAAATTCTTAAAACTGAATTCAAATAGATCTTAATTTAAATCATATCAATTGAACATGCATTTAAATTCAATTAGAATTAAATCTGAATTTACTCACCCCTTCTGCCAGAATTCCGAGACGAGTTAAAGACATTTGAGACTTATACACAATAACTTAGTTGACGAGTATTACTTCTACGAATAATTTTAATGTGAACATGACTTGCATCACTTACTTTATGAAAGTGTTATGGGTAGATTTAACATATTTGAATCATATTATTATTATATCGAATAAATTTGAATTAAGATTGTCTTGAGGCCAAGCACCTTTTTCTGTGAATTATCGAATGAAACTGTCACTCAAATTGCACAGAGGAGTCCAAAGGTTTTTAGTCCTGCGCAAGATAGGATTGAGACAAAAGTTTAAGTCATTGTTTGGTTCTGCCATCTCGGTTCAGTGGCGATCGTTATTTTCATCTCTGTATTCCCCTCCATCAGATTCGGGACCTAGAGACCAATTAAATTTTCTACTTTGGCTAGCACGACAACTGATTTATGGATTTTCAAGTCTTAAACGCAAAGGACGGCCTGTAAGATTCCTGAGCAGCAAGAAAACTGTTCCAGATGATGTACGATTGACTAAAGTTGGTGACCATATGCCAACTTTACAAAAAATATGATGCAATACGAAATAAAAATAAATGCAAAATATATGATGTCTTAGCGGTGGGAAACATATCCCACCAAAAAAAAAATCTTAAAAATCAAATTAATGTTAGGTAATAAGCTAAATGAATTTCTTTTTATAAATCAATCTCAATCCCAAAAATATTTTAACGTAACACTACTAGAAAAAAATGGCCTTTATAAAGGGTTAACAAAGCACGCGTATAAATAAAGCCACATTTAATAGTAAAATAAAATATTTCACTGCCATCGAACGTCTTTTCCAAAATATAATTTCATTTTATGATCCTAATGCATCTTATTAGCAGACAAAATACCTTTTACTTGGAAAAAATTTTCAGCTTCTTCTTCCATTACAGGTATGTCCGAAATTTTCGTCATGATTGTAATCTGGTAACAAATTGCATGATTTTACAGATTTAAAAAGAAAAAAAAAAGTTTTAATTTAGAAATTTTGATCATCAACCTGAAAATTAATTTCTGATAGATTGGAGTGGAAGGCTGACTTTTATACCAACTATGTGAAAAATACCAGAGCCAGTAATCGAACCCGTTCCGTTTAACGCGCGGATGCTCTAACCACTGAGCTACCCTGGCTGATAACCAGCTCAGCATTTCTCACATAATGTACGTTGGTAATGTCTCCGAGTCTGCAAACGCAGCTATATTAAGTGACAATAATGATCATGGCACAACTTCAATAGAACATGAAATTTTAAATTTAGAAATTTTGATCATCAAACTGAAAATTCATTTCTGATAGATTGGAGTGAAAGGCTGAATTTTATACCAACTGTGTGAAAAATACCAGAGCTGGGAATCGAGCCCTGGCCTTCCGCTTATTGCCAACATATATTATGTGAGAAATGCCGAGCTGGTTATCAGCCAGGGTAGCTCAGTGGTTAGAGCATCCGTGCGTTAAGCGGAAGGCCCGGGTTTGATTCCCGGCTCTGGTATTTTTCACATAGTTGGTATAAAAGTCTGCCTTTCACTCCAATCTATCAGAAATGAATTTTCAGGTTGGTGATCAAAATTTCTAAATTAAAAATTTCATGTTCTATTGGAGTTGTGCCAACATACATTATGTGAGAAATGCCGAGCTGGTTATCGTCCAGGGTAGCTCAGTGGTTAGAGCATCCACACGTTAAGCGGAAGGTCCGGTTTTGATTCCCGGTTCTGGTATTTTTCACATAATTGGTATAAAAGTCAGCCTTCCATTCCAATCTATCAGAAATGAGAAAAGTTTTAGTTCAAATTTTAAGTTCGATATATTCTACTGTGTATTATTTTAATAGTGCTATAATTTGATGATTTTTTGTTTGCGTCCAGCTAACGGAAAAGTACCAAAATAAATTTGTCAAACATTTTGGGCAGATACACATTAAAAAAATACTTAATATCAAATAGTTATTTATCTTCGAAATAAGTTGAATATGTGTATAGGAATTGTAATTTTATAATGTAAATAAATAAAATAATTAATAAATTATAGACAATTATTTTCTTCTTTTCCATTTTAGCTCCTAGTGGACCCCCTCAGGGAGTTGTTGGAGGGGCCAGATCATCAACCTCCATTATGTTGCAGTGGCAGGTAATTATTTAAATTAATTAATTAATTAAAAAAAAATGAGGGAAATATTGTAGTAGGGATTATGGATTTGTAAGTTCAAATCTCATTATATTTTGGAAAGGGGAACTATGTAATTAAAACCAAATCTTTCTGGCTGCTTCAGAAGGGTATGTTAATTTTTCTTTTTCTTATCAAGTGGTCGGCACTTAAAAAGAAGTTGGCGGATCAAGTTGACAAATGAACATATCAAATGCATTTCTAAGATGAGTCTACTCAACACATTTAGTTTGAATTAATTCAGTATTTTAAAAGTTATCGTGTTGACTAATTTCCAAGTGGCAGCCACTTGGAAACAAAATGACAGTGCAAGTTGCTCAGTTAACTAGTCCAAGATATTTGTAAGATAAGTGCTCTGCCCAAATTTGGTTCGAATAAATTCAGTATTTCAGAAGTTATCGTGATAATAAATTTTCAAGTAGCTGCTGAAAAAAATTGCAGAGCAACTTGCCCCGCAAAATCATTTATGATATGTGAATGACAAGTCCACAGTCCAACTTTGGTTCGAATTGATTAATTTTTTTCAAAAGTTATTGTGATGATAAATTTTCAAGTGGATGGAGTAAAATGGCAATAATAATGGCCATATGGAAATGGCAAAACAAGTTGCCCTGCGAACTCATCCAATATATCTGAAGCATAAGTTCACTGTAATACTTACAAAGCTTTGAATAAACACCATAAATGCAAAAAACTTGCAACAATTGTTTCGGGTCGATAGAGCACATGACCCTTCGTCAGGCGAACAAAGTAGGCACGAATACAGCATTCAAAGTGGTAACGCACCAAATTAAAAAGAAATCATGGTATAGTTATAAGGAAAGATGCATTTAAGTTTGTCCACAAAGTCATACGAGTTTTTTACAGTATAAAGGTGCTTTCTTATTTATTTGAATGCTGTACTCGTTTGCCTGACAAAAGGTTGTGTGCTCTTTCGACCTAAAACAATTGTTGCAAGTTTTTTGCATTTTATGGTGTTTATTCAAAGTTTTGTAAGTATTATTTTGCAATGCCAGTTCTGTGGTGCTTTCTTATTTATAAGTTCACTGTCTTGCTTTAGCTCGAAATAGTTCAGTATTTCAAAAGTTATTGTCATGACAAATTTCAAGTGGCAGTCTGATTTTAAATAGTTGCAACGTGGAAACAAAATGGTGGAGCAACTGGCCCAGCAAAATCATCCAAGGTATTTGTATGATAATTCCACTGTCCAATTTTGGTTCCAATTAGTTCAGTATTTCAAAAGTTATTGTGATGACAAATTTTCAACTGGCAGCCTGATTTTAAATAGCTGCAACTTGGAAACAAAATGGTGGAGCAACTAGCCCAGCAAAATCATCCAAGGTATTTGTGTGTTAATTTCATTGTCCAATTTTGGTTTGAATTAGTTTAGTATTTCAAAAGTTATAGTAATAAGGAATTTGAAATGGCACTGTTATTTCATGTGGCCACCGCTTGGAAACAAAAGGGCAGATTGATATGCCCAGCAAAATTATCTAAGATATTTGAATGATAAGTCAACTGTAAAAATTTTATTCGAATTGATTTCAATATTACAAAAGTTATCTTAATGATAAATTTTCAAGTGGCTGCCACTTGGGAACAAACTGACGGAGCAAGTTCCTCAATGAACTTAACCAAGGTATTTGAACCATAATTTTGTTATCCAACTTTGGTTTGAATCAGTTTAGTATTTCAAAAGTTATTGTAATGACATATTTACAAGTGGCAGCCTGATTTCAAGTGGACACCACTTGGAAACAAAAGGGTAAAATGAGATGCCCAGCAAACTTACCTAAGATATTTGAATGATAAGTCCAATGCGAAAATTTGATTTGAATTGATTCAATGTTACAAAAGTTATCATAATGGCAAATTTTTAAGTGGCTGCCACTTAGAAGCAAAGTGGCAGAGCAAGTTGTCAGGCGAATTTATCGAAGATATTTATACCTCACATTCACAACCCAACTTCTATTTGAATCAGTTTAGTATTTCAAAATTTATCATAATGGCATATTTTCAAGGGGCAATCTGGTTTCAAGTGAGTGTGATTCGATAACAAAATGGCTGAACAAGTTGTGAAGTGAACTCAAAAATATTTGTATGATATGTTCTCTGTCCAACTTTGGTTCAAAATGATTAAGTATTTCAAATGTTATTGTGATGATTAATTTTCAAGTAGTAGCCTGATTTCAAGTGGCTCTGCTTAAATTACAATATCTACCATTTTGTTAAAATAACGAATAAAGTTCATTAACAAACTTGGTTGAGAGCTTTATGATCTATGTATACATCAAAATTCAAACAAATCCAGTTTTAAATACTTTTTTATAATGTGGATTAAAAAAATTTCAAGTGGTTGCCACTTGAACAGAAAATGGCAGAGCAACTTGGTTATTGAACTGATTCAAGATATTTGTAAGATAAGTTCGCTGTTCAAACTTGGTTCAATTTGTAGCATTATTTTCAAAGTTATCATAAGATGAAAAAATTTCCTTTTTTTTTTTTTTTTTTTTTTTTTTTAAATCACACAATCAACTGTGGAAGAAAATCATATTTATTGAAATTTTATTTTTCCGACTGAATGAAAATAATGCCTGGACCGGGAGTCGAACCCCGGAACTTTAACTTACAAGGTCAAGACTCTACCAGTTTTCACTCAGTCGGAAAAATAAAATTTCAATAAATATGATTTCTTCCACAGTTGATTGTGTGATTTTAATAAAAAAAAAAATTGTATTTCTTTCTCCCATTATCTAATGGTGTTTTCCATTTCCTGCGGCTTATTTCTGTTGAGCTATCTACATGATAGACCAGAGATGTTTCTGCCTAAAGGTTGTCTGAGTGAGTAATGCTGACCGTGGTGTTGGCCTGGATAGCTCAATTGGTAGAGCCTTGACCTTGTAAGTCAAAGTTCCGGGGTTCGACTCCCGGTCCAGGCATTATTTTCACTCAGTCGGAAAAATAAAATTTCAATAAAAATTTCCATTATTTATAGATAGATAGATATGTATATATAGAGAGAAACAAAGTGATTGCAATAGGTCAATTTCTAAAGAAATCACCCTCATAAATGAGTAAATAAATAAAATAAAATATATTATATTTAATAATTTAGTTTTCCTAATATTTAAAAAAAAAAAGTTAATTAACTTATATGGGCATTTGTTGGTAGATGTAATCTTTTTTTTAAGGTATATATTTTCCTTTTTAACAATTAAACATTTATAGTTTTAGTTATTTTGTGTAAAATTATTATTATTTTTTTTTTAATGTTTAAACCTAAATGATATTTTAAAATATCTTCAAGATAATCATAAAATAAATAAACAAATGAAATCAAAATACTATGTAAAACTTTTAAAATAGATTATTATTATTTTATAAATTTGCACTGTTTATTATATTTCTTAGCTATTCTGTTATGGCAGTATATTATATCATAGTTAGTTAAGGGCTGTATAAATAATTGTTATCATAAGCACTTTTTTTTTTTCATAATTTTTACTTATAATTTATATAGCATCCTGCTGAAGATGACCGTAATGGTGACTTGTTAGGTTATGTGATTCGCTACAAACTTGCTGGATATTCTGCAAGTCCTTGGGCTTATCATAATATTACTAATGAAGCGCAGCATAGTTTCTTACTTCAAGATTTAATTGTGTGGCAGAATTATGAAATCCAAGTTGCTGCATACAATGAAATGGGTATAGGTGTGTTC
The DNA here is from genome assembly GCA_963930645.1 of Salticus scenicus. Taxonomy (NCBI): domain Eukaryota; kingdom Metazoa; phylum Arthropoda; class Arachnida; order Araneae; family Salticidae; genus Salticus; species Salticus scenicus. The sequence goes on along the minus strand of OZ005650.1, from coordinate 354,554,049 downwards.
TCAGGAAGTATATATATTCGAACACGGGAAGGAGGTATGTACTAGTAATATTTAAGTTTTTTTTGAGAAGTATTGATAGGTTGATTTTATTATTATTATTTTTAATTCAATTTATATTAATTATAAATTGTTGGCAATAATTAGTTTTAAAAATAATAGTTAAAAAATAAAATAAAATAAAGTCGTGTCATTACTAGGGTTTACATCAGCAATAAAATTTTAGTATACTATAAAAACTACCAAAATTATGGTTAAGTTTTAAAATTTTGCTGCAGAATGATTATTATCTAAATTGCTTGCTTAAAATTAAAATTTGTACTCATTTATAAGAACTAGTATCCAATGGTATATACTCAACCAATTTTTAAAAAAGGCATTTAAATAATATAGAAATTTCAAGTTTCTGTATAAACAATGTTCTTAGACTCTGTACTAAAAATAAATAAAATACATAGCAAATTTGTGGCATATATATAACATAAAGGCTGAGATTTTGCGTTTCTGTAAATGGAAATTAATTGCATACTAGTAGCACCACCTTTCATCTGATATACACCCAAATTTAATATGAGTGGTTTTACAAATTATCCATCTGACATACCAAGCTTGGGGCATTTATATATCATAGAAGCTGAGATATTGTCTTCTTGTAAATGGAATTTCCACATGTTCTTACAGTTACATAAATAAATAAAAAATAAATGTATTTGTATTTAATTCAGTTAGTTTATTTTCTATTTGGAGCTGAAAAAAAGCAATGTAATATCTTAAGAATTAAAAAAAAAAAAAAAAGTCAGTACAAGAATCTATTAAGAGTACAAGAATCTTCCATATAAAGGCATGAAGTAATTGTGTTTCATTCCCTAGCACCAATTGCTATATTCATTTTTTAAAATTTCTTTGGTAAGCTTTAGCATAGGAGCCCTTTGGCAGATTTTAAATTTTTGTTGTCATTTTGGTGATGAATTGAAATTGAAATGGCCATCACAATTGAGTAAGTTAACATCTTGACAAGAAATGTCCAAACTACTGTGGTACCAAATTTCAAATTTTGCCAAGGGATTCTATACTGAAGCTGTTCCATCTCTTCAGTATGACTTTTCTCAATTTTATTTTGATTATTTAAAAAATGTTTGCATGTTCTTTTTTTTTTTATTACTTAATAATTTTAAAATTAAATATGGTTTTTATTTAATTTTTTGAACCAATTATCTGATTGAACTAAAACATACGGCGTTAACTAGATTTTGTCTTGATTAATAAATATACCAATTTTTGATGAAAACTAGTAATCTGGACTAAAAATCCGGACAGATACATTGACAAGCTTTCAACTTTATATTTTAAAATAAAAACAAAAGTGATTGCACGTTCATTCAAAGTGATAGATAAAAATTTTTAATGATGCTGAAATCGCTGTCTGAAAGAAATAGTACGACCTGTCATACAAAAAAAAATATGTATATAATCACTCAAGTTCCTATTTAGATGAAGTAGTATACTATGATTTACTTTATGATTGAAAAAAATACTAATTTCTAAAACCAATATACAAAATAATTTTGTCGTACTAAATTAAATTTCCTCTTTAAAAAAATAAATAAATAAATAAATAAAAATAACTCAAATTGGCTCTATATTTGATTTTTTATTTTTTGTGTAATTTAGACATTTTTTTAAAGATTAATTTGAGTATTTAATGTATATTTATTAGCTCTTTAAAAAATGAAAATACAACTTTGTATTAAGATATTTACTTTTTTACTTGTTATATAATTCCTTTATTGGTTATGTTTTATTTCCCCTCATTATGAATGTAAATTAAAACTTAATCATTATTTAAAAAGTTAATTATTTGTGTTTTCTTCTTAGTTCCTCAGTCTGCCCCATCAGATGTCCTTGCCGAAGCTGTAAATTCAACTGCTGTTCATGTGTGGTGGAAACCTCCAGATCCTCAGCTTATTAATGGAATTAATCAAGGCTATAAGGTAAATTATGCTGATTTAAGCGATAGAAAATATATATTTATATGTTCTTTATTTTACTGATTTTGAAAAGAATATTATTAAGCATTATGTTCAGTTTAGCTCTGAAATTTATCAAATTCTTATTTTTTTTCATTCATTTGGTCTCTAGGTTTGTGGTGTTTTTCTCTCCAACCCCCCCCCCCCCCCCCTTTTTTTTTTTTTCTTTTGTCTTATTTCTGTCAAATAAAATAAAAACATTGACGTTGTTTGCAGCAGATTGCCTTGAATTTTGCATAAGAAAGAATCTGGCTTGAGTATTAAATTCTGTTTAGAATACAAATTGTGTTAAATGAATAAATAAAAAACATGATTATATGCTTAAAATATGAATTTGCATTCCTTATCAATGATTACTTTATTTATTTATTTCAAAATTTAAAAACACTGATATATCTTTAAATAAATTTTTTTCACCTGTTTAATGAGTTTCTTTGTATATAAACTGTGCCATAAAATTCAGACTATAAGCCCCTTCCCTTTTTTTAATAATTTTGGATTTTTTTCCATAATCTTAAAATTAAAATGACATAAATAGTATGACTATTTTATGTACAGGGAAATCCAAGAGAATTCTACTATATTATGTTTTATGAAAAATAATTCTACAAAGCATATTTTAATACCTTTGTACTGCACAAAACGTAACGAAATGAACATACATTATTTATAAGCACAAAAGCATATTTTCAATTAGATATAGTATGATTAGCACTGATTCCTTTATAGGGTTACACAAAATATTCAGTTACATTAGTGGATATAATTGTAAATTGCAGGAATGTATTTAAATTTTTTTTTCCCTTGCATGATTTTTAACAACATTCAACAAAGTTTGAAAGTAACTATTGCTTTGATTTACCATTTGTCTGTGTTCTCTTTTCCGTAGATATTTTTAGAATGCCTTGACAATTCTGTTTGTTTTCGTATTTGCATTAACATACTGAAAAATAGCATTGAATTAATATCTAAGCAAAATGTTCACTTTGTTTCAGCCCTAATCAATTCCGCTAACTGCTACTATAAAAAATATTGTAGATCTTAACGAAGATTTCTTATGATGCACAATGCGGGCAAGTCATTCCTCATTTATGTGCTACGTTTTTATTTATTTGTTTTTTTTTTTTTTTATTAAGATGTGAGATAAATTTAGCCAGAGTTATTTCAAAATGGAATAAAGTTTGAAACACTAACTTTTAGCGCATTATAAACAGCTCTTGCAGTCACTTTTAATTAATTATTATTAATTTAATTAATTTCCAGCTATACTATAAGCTCAATCAGTTCAATATAAAATTGTCTTAACAATTTTTTATTTTTTGAAATTAAATTTAAAACAATGCACTTAAAAGTTCATTTATGAAAAATATTAAGAAAAACTTTCTTACTGGTCTGTTAAATATGTGTTTATTTATATTATTATTATTAACTTCAAAATGTTTTTATTTTAGATTCTATACATGTTTTTAATTTCTTTCAGCTTCAAACATGGATAGGTGATCCTAATTCAGGTATACTTCCATCCCACACTGTCTTAGTAGCTCCCAGTCCTTTAGATCCTTTAGCTGAGCAAGATTCCATAGTCGGAGGTTTAGAAAAGTATACATCTTACAATATTACGGTCTTATGCTTCACAAGCCCTGGTGATGGCCCAAGAAGTGATGCAATTTTGATTACAACCAAGCAGGATGGTAATTTTTTAACTTTTATTTAATGAAAAAATTTAATTATAATAGTGATTTAAGCGTAAATTTGAATTTTATTTTAATGAATTTTTTGTTGAAGCAAAGCACAAAAATAATGAAATTCTTTTTTTTAAGTAAACTATATAAATTTTTAATTTTTCATATTTCTTCCTTTCTTGCAACATGTTTAATAAGAAATGGAAACATATTATTCCAATATGTTCTTAAAGCCAATATTCTTAATATTAAAAGCCTAAGTTTCCTCCTGAGTAATGCTAGAAACTAACATTATTGCTACAAAAACGTATTGAAATAAATAAAATGATTTTTTTTATCTTTGGTTTGGAGGAATGAATTAAATAATGGAAGAAGAATGATTTAGTAGAAGCAAATGACTCACAGTTACAACTATGTATTTAAAAAAAAAAAAAAAAAAAAAAAAAAAAAAAAGGTAATAATAAATTTCATTCGTAATTTAAAACAAATAAAATAAGAATAAAACATAATTTAAAAGAATACATATGATTCTATGCAAGAGCTGCTAATTAAAATTTTGTGGCTTTCTTTCTCAGTCATCAGATCACTATAAACCACCAAATTACTGTCAAAACATTTAGTTAAAATAAAGAAAAACATAAATACCTAAAATAATTCTAATGTATATTTAAAAAAAAAAATAATATAAATTATAATAAAATCAAACCGAAAAAATATATTGTATTTTTCTGTTAAGGCTTTCAAATTCAAGTAGAGTAAGAATAATAATAAATTTGGGGTATTTAGGTGTATTCCTTCGACAAATAAACTAGCAACGATCTCGATGAATTTACACTGAAGTTAATTTTCATTATTAATCTTATATATTTAACCCTACTACTGCTGTGTTCATTATAAATTAACGAAATAGACATTAATTTTTAAATGAACGAGACCAAAAGCTTTTTATTTCAATATATAACCATACTTTCTTTTCCTATTTTTGAATTAAGTTTATATAACAATTTATATAATGTTTTTACAGCATAAAATACAAATTTTCATGTATGTCATTGTCGGGTCGAAATGGACCCGAACACAGCAGCAGGGTTAAGTCCAAAGTTGTTTCTTTAAGATCAAACTGACAACATTTGAGCTTATGCTAAAATTTTTTTATCCAATCTGAAATGATCATATTCCTCTTATTATACATTGGTTGGATGGTTGATTGATAGTTTTTTTATTAAAGGAACCATCAAAAAACTAACAAACACAGAAAACAAGAAAATGAATGTTTAATTTGTAAATCCAGGAAAAAAATCTGTCTTAAATGCATAAGAGAAAAATTGGACAGCTGTTTCAGTAGCATTTAGCGTACCATCCTCAGTGCATTAAGAAATGGGGGGGAAAAGTACTCCTATGTATAGGAAAGGGATCAGATTCTGATCAATCAATAGAATTATGTGGAATGTAGGGGGGAGGGGGGATTGACCAACAGGAAATTGAGAAAGGGTGGTTGTGAAAAACTGTAAAAGAAATTAAGAAAATGTGGACTGAATGTGAAATTTCCAACAGTCAGGCAAATGGTGTGCAGCAAAATCACAATTAACAATATTTTTAAGACTCTTCAAAGAAATAGAAAAGCTTCAAAGAAATAGAGTTCATGAATAGATTTGGACCTGTAAATTAGTTTAGCTGTATCAAATTTAAAATTATGATTTTTCTCCTAACAATGCTTAGAAATGGATGATTTGTTAGTTTCTTATTTACAAACATAACTTATGTTCTTTTACACAGAATTTTAACATACAGACCTCTTAAGTTTACTTTTAATTTTATTCCTGTATGATAAAACTATGTATTATTATTATTTTAAGACTAAAGAGTAGTATTTTATTTTAGTTCCTGATGCTGTAAAAAATTTCAAGTTTGATGAGATTCTAGATACTTCAATTTTAGTACTTTGGAGTCCACCTGAACGTGTGAATGGTATTTTAAAAGGTATGAATATCTATGATATAGCTTATGTATATTTACATAAAGTCATTCTCATAGTTGTTTAAATTTAAATTGTGATAATATTATTTAAATTTACCTGCCTATTAGAATATAGAATAATATATCGGCCAAGACTATATTAAAAAGCTGTATGGAAGGAAATATTTTTTTAAACTGTTGAATGAATATGAACACAATATTTTTCTTGTGATAAAAGTTTTCCTGTGCTAAAAAGTAATCTAGTTTTGTATAATGTCAGAGATGAATTAGGAATATTCTTTGAAAAAACTCTATTTATGTGGTGGGTTAGAAGTTTATAATTAGCAGTATTATTTATTTAATAAGGTCTTATCACTTATGTATTTCTGTGATAATAAGTTCTAATGCAGCATTAATACTATTATGTTAAATAATGCCTTCTATGAGCGAGTAATAATTATTATGTTGATTTTAGCTTTGTTAATATATATGTAATGAGAGAAAAATTTTCATAGTTAGTAAATTAGTTTTCATTTAGTAAATGAGGAGCAAACATTCAAACCGTGTTTTCTCCAAAAATAAAAAAAAATTGAATTAGTGATTTTTCTTTCAACTTTTGATAAAAATAGTAAGTCTACATATCTTCCTAGATATATCTACATATTTTCCTGATATCTAATAATACATCTAAACAAACGTTAATTAGGTTTTAAGTTTAGTTGTTTTTTAATTTATTAGTTTTTGTGTTGCCTGAAAAATTGTATTAAAGGAGAAAACACAGTTTGAATGTTTGCTCCTCAAACATAAACAAGTTACAGTGTAATCATGTTTTCCGCACCTAGTATTGAGGATGATTCTAAAGGCTTGGGAGTGTTCTAAATTCATTTATAGGTTATGATTTGGTAAACATCCATTTATTCGACATTTTCTTATTGCTTATTTTCTCTCAACCACAAAGGTTATTACCTCTATTTTATTCAGTCAGCACTTGCACAAAGGCTCTGATGGTCGCAAGAAATGTGGTTGAAGAATATGATTATTATAAAACTAGTTATTCAGGAACGAGATTTTTCAGCGGATTTCAGCTTTTTTTGTACATTTAGCTTTTCAGTTTTTTTTTTTTTTTTTTTTGTGTTAGTTTTCTCAACTTTTTTGTGTTTGTGATGTGCATATGTTATTTTTTTATAGACTGAAGATTAAAAAGCATTTATTACCCTAATATAATAGATTTTGACATAAAAATTCTGGTATTTTATTTCTACATCTTACATTTGCATACAATTTGTTTTTTCATCATTTTGCTAATCCCATTTCTGATTATTTAGTAAATTAAAAGTAATACTATTAAATTTTTATTTCAGTATGTTCTCAAAAATTTGCCGCTTTAATTTTACAACTACATTTTATTTAATAAACAATATTAATTACGTAATGCTATTTTATTTCAGGGTATACTTTGAAGTATCATGTAAAAGATGTTTTAGAAACTACTGTTATTCGAAATCTTTCTGCTGAAGCAACTCAGGTCAAGGTTACTGATTTACGCCCTACAACTGCTTACACATTTGAGATTTTTGCCTGGACTATTGTTGGACCAGGACCTGTAGAAACAGCAACTATACAGTCTGGAATACCCCCAGGTTAGAAATACTCTTTAACTTAAATATATATATTAAATACTAGAATAGCCTCGGTTTGGGAATGAACCGAATTCTGATTGCAAGAAATTTTTTTAAATCAAACTCGAAATGTACAAAACTCGGTCAGATTCTGCTTGCGTGCTAATAGATCAAAGTTTGTTAATGAAATCGTTTTTAAATTTATGAAATCAATGAAGGCTCTGCCCGTTTCTCTGGTCACTATATTTAAAGGAAACATTTGTTTCTATATTGCTTTATAAACAAAAATAAAATAAAATAAATAAATCATGAAATTGCTCTAAAGCCCACTTTGGCTCCTTGCTGCCTTCGGCAGCGACCCACTCATTCGCAGATTCTCGGGTGTGTGTGTCTATTGTCTGTGACAATAGCTTACCAGTGGGCTTCCATTTGGGTGCTTATCAGATGACAGTATTGAAAAATTTGAAGTAGCAATTCTATATTTGAATCCCAGTTATATAGGAACAATACTATACATAATATTTTCAATACATATTTACAATACATAATATTTTCTTTCACATTATTTTCTATGTTTATTTGATTTATTCAATTAACTATAAAATAACGACAATTTCTTTCTAAATATAATATTACGATGTGCTATAATCCGTTACGTCTATCGCATGAGACAATTTTTGGGGTTATAATAATAGTTGAGTTCGTTAATAGTAGTTGGCATATAGAAAAATAATGAAATATGTAAATACTAGCAAAGAACCGGTTCGGGAACAAACTGAATTCTGAATGCGGGAAAAACTTCAAAATCAAACTCGAAATGTACAAAACTCGACCTGATTCTGCTTGTGTTTTATTTTATATTGAATATTAATATTTTTGCTCTTAAGAACAATACTAACTGAATTTGATTCTTTGTTTTTCAATATCATGTGATTTAGCAGACTATTTTATTTATTTAACATTCATTTATATTTCCATTTGAACGTCAGAAAAATTATTAATATTATTTTTTAATTATTTGAGTGCGATCCTGAATAATTTTAAATCAATTTATTTATTATTTCTTTTTTGATTTTCTGATTGGCAAATCTGTTTGTTTACATTCAGAAACATCAGCGGTTTGTTTACAAACAAACATTTTCGTGAGTTTTAGACTTTTTATCAGTATTCAAATCAGAGTTTGGCACGATAATTATTTATATCTCTCTTTCTCAAAAATGTTGTCTACTATCTGAATTTTAGTAAGCCTTATAATAAATTTATTCCTCATTGCTATATTATTCTGTAAGAAATAACTCTTCCATTTTCTTTTTGACGTTTGAAATAAAATTAAGATTTGGACAATAATTTTAAGTTATAAAATTTTAACCATTCATCACTACAGAAAAAATACTTGAAAAAGAAGTCATTTTTAAATCTTAATGCTACCTTAGTTTCAAGCTTTCTTGGGGAAAGATTTTCAACTGAATGCATGTTTTAAAATATTTCATTCTAAAATGTGCTTTTAATCTACTACAATACAATCAAAACATTTGGTACATAGAACAGGATCCAAAAATTAAAATTTGGATTGACCCCTGGATAGATTTATCTCATAAAATTAAGTGATTTTTTTTATCACTAATTATAAGTATATTCAAAATTCTTATTTAATATCTTGTGTATTCATTCTCTTTGACAGTTTTACCTGGACCTCCTACCAAGTTGGCTGTCTCAAATATTGGGGCTTTTTCTGTGGTTCTCCAGTTTACTCCTGGCTTTGATGGCAATACATCAATCATCAAGTGGACGGTGGAAGCACAGACACGTCGTAATGAATCTTGGTGGAAAATCTATGAGGTGTCTGATCCTGAGGCTTCAAATATTTTAGTGAAGAATTTAATGCCATTTACAGAATATAAATTAAGGCTTATTGCTACTAATGTTGTTGGTTCAAGTGATCCCAGTGAGCCTTCTAAGTTCTTCCAAACTATTCAAGCTCCACCTTCACACCCTCCTTATAATGTCACTGTTAGAGCAGTGAATGCTAAAGCCTTGAGAGTTCGATGGACGGTACGTAAAATTGAAACCATACCATCTAAAAAACTTTGACTATATTTTAAATAATTTTTCTCCCCTTAAAACAAGAGAAAGAAATAAGATAATTGGAGGGACTCTACTTGAGTTTTTGAACATTGAGTAATTTATGGTTGTTTTAATAAATTAAAGTAATAGAGAGTATTTGTTAAATAATAAACAAAAGAGAAAATTATAAAAGTGTGTTTGAGTATTTTTCCCCAAATAGTATGTTTAACTTAACTCTGCTACACTTCAAATAATTTGCGCCATTCATTATAATAATGAATTTTTTATTGTGTTTCTGTAAAAATAGGTGTATACAAGATTCACCAAAATCTATACAGTTTGAGTGTTGGTGACCTATAACATGTATATAAATTTAAAGCTAAGTCAAATAAGGCATTTAGACACTAGTGCACTTAAAATAATTTCAGCCCATAGTCCATAATAATAATGTTCCTTTGTATCCCTGTAAAAATAAAAACTATAAATGCGAGATTCACCAAAATCTATACAGTTCATGCTGTGGTGACCTATAACATAGCTACCAATTTTCAGCTCATTCGAACAAAGCATTTAGATGATATTTTGTTCACTCACACACTTACATACATCATCTCAAAAATGAATTCAGGGACTTCAAAATGTATTTAACATAATTTATAATGTATCATATTGTATTTCATAATGTATTTAACATAATTTAATATTGTATAGATACACCGAAATAAATCTCAATGTCAAATTTTTGTCATGATTACAATATTTTCCTTACATATGTATGTTCGGAATGTAAAAATTGCCTTTATTTTTAATCATAAATCAAAGATGTTTATTTTTTTAATGTGGAAGGTTTATTTGTTTTTAGATAATAGATTTACTGGTTTATAAACAAATATAATTAATAAGTATAATTAAATTCAACAAAGAGATTTTTTTATTTATAAATATTTTAATTAAATATAAATTTATCTAACTCATATGTATAGTCAAATCTTTCAATATTAAGTCAATGATTTTTCTTTTTTTCTTTTAGCCTTTACAACAAGTTGAATGGTTTGGCATACCAAGAGGTTACAATATATTGCATCGAGAAATTATTATAGATTCTGATACTCACTCTGAAAACAAAACTTATGAACTTATTACTTTAGAAGATCACAATGCTAACAGTTATGTTATTAAAAATCTTGAAGAATTTACTGATTATGAAATTTCTGTTCAAGCTTTTAATGATGTGGGTAGCAGTTCCCCAAGTCTTCCTGCTCGGGAAAAAACAAGAGAAGCTGCACCATCTGCTGGTCCAAGTGATGTTAAAATAAATGCAACTTCTTCAACAACAATTGTTGTCAAATGGAATGAAGTTCCAAAAATTCACCAGAATGGTATTATTGAAGGATATAAAGTTTATTATGGAGCAAAAAATGTTCCATTTCAGTACAAAATTATTGAAAGCAATAGCACATTTACTACTACTCTAACTGAGCTTAAAAAATATACATTGTACAGTGTACAAGTATTAGCCTTTTCTCGTATTGGTGATGGTGTCTTAAGTGTACCTCCTGTTTCTGTACGCACATATGAAGATGTACCAGGTGTTCCATCTAATATATCTTTTCCGGATGTTTCCACTACTACAGCTCGCATTTTATGGGATGTACCAGAAGAACCAAATGGTGTTATCTTAGCATATAGAGTGTCTTATAAACTGGATAATTCGGTAGAATTGGAAACGGTAAAAGAATTAGCCCCTACTGAACGTACTTTAAAAGTGGTTAACCTGATGCCTGAATCATATTATATGTTTTCTCTGACGGCTCAGACTAATGAAGGGTGGGGTAAAACTGCTTATGCTAAAGTATTTACTACTAATAATCGAGAAGCACCACAGCCTCCATCCCCCCCACAAATAAGTAATTCCCAAGTCCAAGCTAGACAAATATCATTTAGTTGGACACCAGGTAGAGATGGTTTTGCTCCTCTTCGTTTTTATACAGTTCAGATGTCCAAAAATGACGATGCATGGAAAACTGTTGCATCAAAAGTTGATCCAAACTACAATAAATACACTGTTGCCAATTTGAAACCTTACACTCCTTATAAATTCAGGATTCAAGCCACTAATGATATTGGTTCAAGTGGTTGGAGTGCTGAGTCCAATTTAACATGGACATTGCCCGCTGCACCTGAACGGGCTCCTAGACAAGTATATGCCACTCCATACACTACTACATCTGTGCGAGTCAATTGGGAATCTTTAAGTGGGGAAGATTGGAATGGAGATTCCCGCTCATCTGGTTATCGAGTTGAATATTGTCAAATAACTGGATACTCTATTCCAAGAACTGGTGATTGTCCTGCTGATAAAATTCAAGGGGCTAATTCCACTTCATTATCATTACATCAATTAGAAAGAGATAGAGTTTATGAGATACGTGTTTATGCTTACAATAGTAGAGGTGAAAGTCCTCCGAGTCTACCAGTTCAAGTGTTTGTTGGTGAAGCAGTGCCTACTGGTGAGCCGCAGCAAGTTCGTGTTGATGCTATTAGTTCTACGGAATTAAAAGTGTCTTGGAAGCCTCCACCACCAACATTACAAAATGGTGATTTACTAGGTTATAAAATATTTTATGAACCCCGTTCTGCTGATGGATTTGAAGAAATGGAAGCTGTTCCTCCTACAACTACATCCTATGTGTTACTTGATTTGAAAAAGTTTACTGAATATAGCATTCAGATATTAGCATTTAATCCTGCTGGTGATGGTCCCAGATCCTCTCCTCAATTTATTACTACTATGGAAGATATTCCTGGTCCTCCAAGCCCATTGGTCTTCAGTGATGTTACCATGACATCTTTAAATGTAAGTTGGAGTCCTCCTTTGGAACCCAATGGAAGAATATCAGGATATTTGGTGACATATGAAACTGCTGTACCTGATATAGGTATTAATCTATCTTTCCCATATAAAATATGTGTTTAATTTGAAGTCTCAAAATATATTTCTAATACAGTAGAACCTCGATTAACCGAAACTTTCCGTTAACCGAAGGTGGTTTCTTCTTCCCTTTTTTTTTTTCACTTCCTACTATCATCCAAAATTTACTCTTAAGAAACATGCATTTTTAAAGTTTTTTTTTTTCCCCACATTCCTTTTATATGCAAGCCGTCCTTTCCAAACTACGAGTGCAGATAAATATTTTGGAATTTCCTTTTTTAGAATTTCTTCTTGCAAGCTCAATTCTCGGTATGAATGTACTCTTCCCCACTTTCAAACGTCCCTATTCTAAACAAAAAAACACCCCATTTCGAAATGTGGAAGGTCATTCTGCCGAGTCCCAGAACAATCGAATGTTATTGCACCCTCTGATTGTAAGCAAGTGCAAAGAACCTAACCTCTTTTGTCATCTCAAGAACAGAGAAATTTTCATTGCAGCAGAATTTGAAAATTTTTGTCACTTATGATTCCTCTGAATTCATGCTTTTAAGAAAACTTCGGGATAGAGCTGCACGGCAAAGGATGGCCAATTTACACTAGATCAAGCTTCCATTTAAACCGTTGTGAGATTTTGTTTCAGCAATAAATTTATTTTCATTTATAATTTTAATTTATTTAACAGTTAAAATAGTCATAATAACAGTTCAATGACGATACTACATATTAAACTAGATGACAGGGATTGTACTCTTCGCCCCTTTTTCAGGACACACTTAAGAATAAGAAATTTTCTCCTATTTTGCCACCAGTAATTTCATGCAGAAATTTTTATGGTACTTTTTATAGAAATGTCTCCAGATTAATCTGCTTAGAGATGATCGTAAAAAAATAGTGGTAGGAATAGAGGCGGAAATTTGTCATATTTGAGAGTGTCCTGAAAAAAGGGCGGAGAGTACGACCCCTGAGATGATTATTGATGAATTCTCGATCATCCGAAAATTTCGATTATCTGAAGTAGGTTCGGTCCCAATTACTTCGGATAATCGAGGTTCTACTGTACTTGAGTTTTAGTTATATTTTACATTTTTAAAACCACAAAATTTTCTAATTAGTATTTTTTTATTTTGTTTTAAAATGTTAAAGTTGTTATTATATACTCTGTAAAATAAATAAAAATAGTAGTATATATATTTAAAGTTGTGTAATACATAAAATAATAACGAGTAAGAAAGTTAAATTTTTATATTAATATTGTTTATTAATGATTTTAAGTGAACAGAAATATTAATTTGCAGTTAATATTTTTCATTCTGTATTTAGAAATTAGCAAACAAGTAAAACAAAAAGTTACAACGCCATCTTTGAGTGTTCATGGATTAGCTGAAGCTGTTACTTATACTTTTCGAGTTAGAGCTGAGACATTTGATTATGGTCCAGAGTCTGTTGGGAATATAACTACTGGTCCTCAAGAAGGTATTTTTATTTTCAGTGTTTATTTTTCGCTTGGAGAGATTTTAATCTTTTAAAACTTTCTAATACGTTTATTTCAATAAATCTTAATAATTTTAGTTGGTCTGTTCATTTTGTTAATAAATGTGAGACAGATTTTACATTCAAGTATGTTGTTGCAATCATTTATAAAACATTCCGTACAAAAAATTCCTTCATTATCTTTATTGTTGCTAGTTTTTTTGGCATCAAAAATTGTCAATTTGATTACTTTATAACAATTGCTATAATGGTGATATATATCTTTCAATTCTGTGTGAGCAAAATACTTACTTTGCAGATTATCCGATCCTCCTTAAACCTTTTTTTGCGATGATATATTATAGTGTATGTTAAAAAAATCTATAATAGAATAAGTTAACAATTAGTCATACTACAATTTCCAAAGAAAGAAGAGACTTATGATTTGGCTGATGTAGCAAAATCTGTATTATGAGATATTGAGATAATGTTGTCATGCTCAAAACCATAACACTCCTTTTTCTAAAAATTAAAAAGAGTTTTAATTTTGTGGAATCAAATTTGACCTTAAATTTTGAAAAATTCTGAAAACCTATTCCTTAAAATAATGGTACTTAGGAAATTTCACCAATATTCCAAAAATCTAAGTTCTTCAAAAAATAAAAATTTTCTAATAAAACTATTTCTATAGATAGATAATTCATTTGAATAGAATTAAAATGAATTTATTTCATAACTCTGATTTTAAAATGGAATATTTAAATATTTTAGAACTTAAATTGCAAAAGTTATTATTTTATTGCATTCAAAAAAATCTGATTGTGATTTTATTAATTTCCAACGATCATTTTCATATTTTTCATAATAATAAATAAATATTTTGACTGTTTTAAATTAATTCATTTTTAATTTCAGTGAAAGGACTCTTCAAATTTATTAAATTTCATATATTTTTCATCTGAAAGAAATGAAATATTTTGGCTTTTACGTAAAAAAAAAAAAAAAAAAAAAAAAAAAAAATCTAACTATAAAAAACTGCCTTTTATAACTCTGAAAATCTCATATTTCACCGGCAGCCATTTTCTCTGTGATCTTGTTTAACTTTCCCTCCAGAAAAGGGGGAAAACATTACCTTCCCGAATTTTCGGGAAAGATCATTTTGCTGTTTGGTAACGAAGCTAGCATCTTTCCTGCTCACAGATTGGTCCGTGAAAGAGAGTGCTCATAGCCCAGCAAATGAGAATTCATTCTGACAAAAAGTTTTGGGAGTGAGGTTGTTGTTAGACCATGGGCGGGCGGGATCTCCCTATGCCAGCCGCATAGCTCTAGATCCACGATGTTGTTATGAGATAGCAGCTTGCTGTAGTGTCTAATTTTCAAAAGCTTATAAGTTTTACTGATAGGTTTTCTTATAACATATGGTGATATGTGGAAAACAATTGGCTTAATATGTTATCTTATAACTCCAAATATGGTTTAATAAGAATTGTGTCGACGATTATTAAGGATTTACATGTGGAACTTTCTCTGAACAATCCGCAATCTTTTTGAGCCACTTCTGTGCTATCTAGTCTCCCCTGCTGTGATTTACACAAAACGTCGAGAGTATTGAACTGTCCAGCATGAGAGGTTTGAGTCAGTGTATAAATATAGTCTTGTATAAATATACAGTGTCTTTTCTTCTTGCCAGCATATGAGTATTTTCCTTATTTGAAAAGTCTTAGTGCCTGGAGAAAATAATGGAATTATCCACTTGATGGAGCTACTTAGAAATCTTCATCAATAAAAACTCTCTCCAAGCTAAAACTATAGATGTTGACTCATCACTGAAGGAATTAATCTTACTGTCTTGTGTTGGAACTATAATTATGACTCTAAAAGCATTTTAGAAAGTCAAAGAGTATGTGTACTATGAATACATTCTTGTAATAAGGTTTTTTTTTGGTGAATATGTTTGTCTCACTAATAAAGTAGCTACCCCTTCACTGTTTTCTTTATTTCAAGTATAACCATGAATAAAAGTAATTTGGTAAGTCAAATTTTATCTTGTGTATTTTATTTATTTCTGCTCAAGATGTCAATAATATAATTTTTATTTCAGCATTATCACATGTAAAAGGATTGTTTTCAATGCAATGTAATAATTCAATACAAAAAAAAAAACTTTTCACAGCCACTATGTCAAATTATCAAAAATCTAAAATTAACCATATAGACAATAAATATTCTAATATCTAATACATGCTTTTCTTTTAAATTATTACAGATGTGTTGATGTAGATAGCATTATTGAGTATATTAACTGTTATACCAGTAATATAAGCATAACATCTTACTGTTGAATAAATCTTAGGTTTAGCATTAGGCGTGGTTTTGGAGGAGAGTTAGGAAAAAAATAAAAACAGAAGCATGTAAACCATGATGCAGCTCTGATACACAATGCCCACAATACCCAGACCCATTCAGTGTTAGCAGGATCTAGATAATGTGCATTTTTCTGGGTTCCCACGGGTCAGGGAAAACCTGGAAAAGTCAGGGAATTTGAAATTACGAAAAAAAGCCTTTCAATAAAAATCCTTCAAAGGGAATTTTATGTTGATTTGAATGCTTTTTTTTGGCATTTTTGTAACCATCTGCGGAATTTGCTTATCTACAGTTGCAGAACCATCCAATTATGCATGTACTTTGGAATTTACTGCAATTAAATTTCTCTTAGATTAATTATTTTTAAGTTGCCATAATTTTATTACCAATAAATTTAAAAAGCTCATTTTTGTCTAGAATGCATAAATTCTGAACAAAAGTAACTTGCCTTTTATACAATTAACTGTTAATTCCTTTAAAATTAATTTTTACGTATTACCTGAATTTATTGATAATTATTAAGATATGTCTATTTTATGCTAGAGATTATCATTATTATTGCTCCTTTCATATTGCTCATATCAGACCTTAAGTTAGGGTAGGATTTCATGCATAAATTTTAAAAATTGTTCTAAAAATTCTTTTAAATTTTTTATAATTTCAACCAGAAATAAGACATGATCTCAATCTTATTGACTACTAGACTTTATTTTTTAATAAACTAAAAAAAAAAAAAAATTAAACCAATTTTGAAAGAGTTACCATTTCTACAAGAAAACGTTACATTTAGAAAAAAAAAAAAAAAAAAAAATTCTTAATATATGACAACTAATAATAATATATTCAAATGAAAAATGAAAATTCTGGTGGAGATTAAAGATTATTTCTTGTTTTTATAAAATTTTATTCCCAAATTAATGGCATATTGTTCTTACAATATAGTAATAAAATAATTTTTTCATGAATTCTCTTTTTTTTTTTTTTTTTTTTTTTTTTTTCAAATATATATTTTAGGTTCACCTTCTGCACCAGAAGACTTAGTATTGAAGCACAGCCCTAATCAGTTGGTACTTGAGTGGAAAAATGGTTATCAGGGTGCTTCACCCATTATTGGGTACCTCATTGAACATAAACAAGTTGGTAGGTTTCATTATTCATATGTAGCTTTGTTTTCTACTTTTTCAATTCTTTGTTTCATCACTTTCTGATACCCTCTGTGTTAGTTTTTGCATTGTGAAAATCTTTTTTTAAGAAAAACTTACTTTTATTTAGCTATTTTCCTTTTTCATCTTTATAACATTAAATGTTCTAATATATGTACAGAAAATAGTATATTGTAGACAATACTATTTCTTTAAGGAAATGCATGCAAAAAAATGTTTTTTATGTGCCTCTATATACAGGGGTTAGCTTTTCAGACTTTCTTAAGTTTTTGATAAGTTTACAAATTTTTATCTGAAATTATTTTAGCATCTATGTAAACTGACAAGAAAAATAATAATAAATAAATAAATAAATTTCAATTTTTTTACTTTTTAAAAATAACTCTCTCATTTTTGCATTTTGATTATTTTTAATTATTTCTATTTTTAAAATGATTGTTGCTGCTGCAAAATTTTGATTTGTAAATAAGTTGCATTAGATGATAGTTAATGTGTTAGACTGTCTTTAAAAAAAAAAAAAATGTGAATTTGGCATTTAGATATTATTACAAAGCAAAGGGACAAATAAAAAGCACATAATAAAAACTTAAGTAAAAAAGCATTTTTTAACATTAGAAGCTTTTTATTGTAGAGTCCTAAAAAGCATAAAATAAGTATTCAAAATATTTTAAAAAACATCCGAGACCAATATTCTTAGTTATTAGGTTTTTTTTTTTTTTTTTTTTTTTTTTGTATCAGTATTCGTTAAGTCCATAAATTTAAAAGGTCTTGAAAGCTTTTTAAAATATTTAAAATATTATAAACATAAGAAACCTTACTTGAGATTCTGTTCTTTAGCCAAAGTCCTTTCGAGGGAGCTCCCCTTCATCTTCACTGGCTGGCTTGTGTGACTTGCTTCATTCTTCGAACTGCTTCCCTTTGGTCCTATGATTTATTATTAGGTAGCGCCATGATTGGCACAAACCCATCGTTGGCTTGTTGCCATTTATTGAATCATAATGATTCAATATTATGATTCAGCAAATGGCAACAAGCCAACGATGGGTTTGTACCGTCGTGGCACCACCTAATAAATCACTGGACCAAAGAGAAGCAGTTCGAAGAACGAAGCAAGCCGCACAAGCCAGCCACTGAAGATAAAGGGGAGCTCCCCTGAAAGGACTTTGGTTAAGCAACAGAAGCTCAAGTAAGGTTTCTTATGTTTATAATGTTTAAAAGCTTCTGGTTAAACAAATGCCTCATATTTTAAATATTTAAAAATTCTCATCTCTTGAAAAAGTGAAATACCTCTCTATGTTTTTCTTATTGTTGAAACTTACATTTCTTTATAGCGTGTCTTTTCAAGAATAAACTTATTTTATGCTTTTTTACTTAAGTTTTTATTATGTGCTTTTTTAGTTAGAAAAAAGAAAAGCTTCTAAAAGAACTAATAAAAAAATTTAGGGTACTGTGTAGACATTGAAAGATTTGCTTTTATCAATTGACATTTTTTCTATTAATTATCTGCAAAAATTAACACATCAACCCTTGAAGGATTGAACCCACGACCGTTGCGTTATCAGGATGATGCTCTAACCAAAAGTCAAATAACAGTCAAGAAAAGTCACAGAATGCTAGAAGTTCCTAACAAATACATATACAAAAATTAATGACTAAGAATATCTTGTTTTTAAAATTTTTTTCATCTTTTGCAAAATTTATATTTTTCTTTAAAATTTTCTTACTGCTGAAACTTATTTTTTTATAGCATGTTTTTGCAATAATAAATTTTTATTTATGCTTTTAGGGCTCAATAATAAAAAGCTTCTAGTGTTCATTTTTTTTTACTAAGTTTTTATTTTGTGCGTATTAGTAACTATAAAAAAGCTTTAAAAAAAGATAAAAATTTCTTAGTATGCTGCGTATGCAATGAAAGATTTTCTTTTATCAATTGAAATCTTTTCTATTAATTCTCTTCAAAAAAGTAACACATCAGCCCATCAAGGATCGAACACACAATCTGAGCTAACAAGCGCTGAGAAAGGTTTGTTTACATTTACATTAAACTGGAGGCACCTTGTTTTTTAGCATTACACTAAAACACAATGACAAAAATCCAATTTAAAAAAGAAGCTTCTAAAAAAAAATTTTTTCCTTTATGCTTTTTAGTAACTAAAAGAAAGCTTCTTAAAAAAACTCTTCAAAGATTCTTAAGAAACTGTGTAGACAATGAAACATTTTCTTTTACAATTGACACCTTTTCTATTAATTATCTGCAAAAGTTAACACATCGACCCTTTGAGGATCGAACTTACGACCATCGCGTTATCAACATGGTGCCCTAACCAACTGAGCCAACAAGCGACAAAAAAGGTTGCTTACATTTCCTTAAAGTGAAGGCGCCGCCTTGTTTTTTAGCGTGACACGAAGACGCAATCAAATTTCATTAAAAAGTTTCTGAAAATCAGTAGCAACCACATTGAAATTTATTCTCTATTTAAGAGGAGGAGCACTGCTGCAGGTGTCTGCGAGTGAAGTTACCATTATCAGGATTTTCAAAGGTCAGTAACAAACCTGGTGGTGTTTAAAATTGTTCAAAATAACATGCTGAATTGAGAGTATTACTAAAGGGGAATTTGCTACAGTCAAATTTTTCAAGTGAAGATGACAAGTGTTAAAATAAAAGTTTAGAAAAAGCACTCCTATTTTTTTCAGCTTATGCTGAAAAACAAATATTATTTCTTTTGAAAGTTTGCATCTTAATTTGTAGTTATCTTTTATTTATTTATTTATATTATTATTATAATGTTAATTTATTAGAAACTTAAAGCTGTAGATAAAAACACTGTAGCTTCAAAAGCAAATTGGAGATTTTCTTCTAAAATATCGAACTGATTTTTACTAAAACACTTGTTTTTTATTTACTGTCTAATTTTATATTGTTTTTATAATTTTTTGATCTAAAATTGAATTTTTAAAAATACATTTGCACTATTTAATGCTTATTTATTTTGAAAACTTACAGATGGAAATGAAGGGTGGACAACACTTGTATTATTGAATAATGGACCTCAAACTTCATATGCAATTAGTCTTACAAACTTATTACCCTCTACTTCATATCAATTCCGTTTATTTGCTCGCAATAATTATGGCATAAGTTTCCCTGCTATTTCAGCTTCTCCATATGCGACACCCAGTAAGTAATACTTTATTATATCTTTGTTTTTTCAGAACATGTGTTTTAATCAATGCTTTTTGATTAGCCAACTTGTGTAAATGATTTTTTTTTTTTTCTTTCTTTTTAACTTATTTATGAAACATTTAAATTAACTTGCTAAAAATCAGAGAAGAATTTTACAGAAATGCTCCTTGTTTTGTAAAACTAGTTCATTTAATAATTGATATTGTAATAGTTTTTCCAATTGGAAAATTGTGATTAAAATTGTAAATAAAAAAATAAAATAAACACTTAAATTCAGTTAAATATGTAATAATAATAGTGAATAAATAAATATACTGATTTAATTTTGAAAGTTAGTAATTTTTAGTAAATCTTAACCAACTTTTAAATTTATTTCTCTCTATAACTATATAATTTATTGTATGTTACTTATATTACTATATTTGCTCTTTTAAATATATTTTGTAGCTTGATACTCTTTATTACTAAAAAATATTTGGTCATTATTATATTTCTTTTTTTTTTTTTTTTTCATAGATAAACTCTTCTTAGAATATCGTCAGACACTACCCATTTATCGAGAAGTTTGGTTTCTTGTTATGCTAGCAGCTGTCAGTATTGTCATCATAATTTTAGTAATATCAGTGTTGTGTGTGAAAAGCAAAGTTTACAAATACAAAAGTAATTTTTCCCCCCTTTATTGTATGTTTGATTCTGATCTTTTTCAAACAGTTACTAACATTCATAAATATTATTCCATAGAAGAAGCACAAAAATCTTCTCATGATGATCACATGAGTATGGATGATGGAGGCTTTGCAACTTTTGAATTAAGGCAGTCTAAAAGAGGAACTCTTTGTAAAAATTCTTTATCCAGAAAGAACAATAATGCTATTCTTACTAAGTAAGTATTTTTATTAAAATTTTATTGATTTTAATTTGTCTAATTATTATATTTTTTTTAAATGGTAAGACAACTGTCTGTTTCACTTTAATTGTAATTTTTTTCCTTAGCTGACTATAAGGTAATAAAGTCTATATCTTCAACTATCTTAAATAATATATCTTCAACTATCTGAAATTCTTTGTTGAATAAAATTCACTTTTAAAGCAATCCTTTTTTCTTTAATAATATCTTGTAAGCTCTGTTCCTGGTGTTAGTGTTCCCTTTCTCTGCTTTTCTGTTCACGTACCTGTTAAATCAATTTTATTTGATAAAATACTTAGTTGTATTTCCTGTGATTATTCAGAAATAGCCAAATAGGAAATTTGAAATTCAGAGGATTTCATATATAGAGTGATGAAGAAAATTACTCATATTCTATGAAGAAATTTTTCTAATTTTAATAGAGAATAGATGTAAAAAATAAAAATAAAAATGTGAAAGTAAAGGCGATAACAATGCTGTGGATGCAAGGTTCATATGCCACACTTAAAACTCCATACACTTAAGGAATCAAGATTTCACTTCAAAATCTTAAAGAAAATCTCATTAAAAAGGAATTTTTTCATCAAAATTCTGGAAGAATTGATAATGAAATTTTTAAAAACAAAATTGCCTTTTTCCTACTCTATTTTTAATGTTTAGTTCAATTTAAATGTTAAATTATCACAAAAATTTACATATATTGAAAAATTTTTATGGAAAATTTTTGTGGGAAAAAAAAAAAAAGTCCTCTAATTATAGCATAAAAAGCACTTTTAGTTACCACGACTCTTTTAAAACCCCAAACAAATACACTGAGAACAAATTATACACTGGATATAAAATAAAACACTAAAAATTCTACTTGCATTTAATCTTCAAGAAGTGATGAAATTAAATTGTGCACCAAAATCCTCAATATTTATGATTACAGTTTCTTGGAGGAAGTTTTGGTTATAGTGGCAGCTCCCTTGTACCATAGCTTGAATCTTTGGAATCAAAAGATAATTTTAAAGTAATATGTGACTTTTAAAAATATCCACAATTTCTTCACACTCTTTTGGAGATAATTTTTTTGGCCCATTTATAATAATTCTTAACTGTTTATCTAGACTTTCTTGTTTCAGAGATGATCTCATGTCTGTGCATACAAGATTCATTCGAGAAAATAATCTTTCCACCGAAGGTGTTGATGAGGGAATTACAGTACACATTGTTAAAAGTTTCATAAAGTTTGGATATAGTAACCAGTTCTTTAATGACTCTTTTTCTAACAACGTTTGAAAGTCATTAGGACTCGTCTTTCTGTATAAAATCCTCTTTTTTATTTTCGTACAAAAGGTTTTTGGCTGTTTTTGTTTTTTCGATATCAAAAGACATTTTTGAAAACATAATTTCTCTTTTTAAATCGTCTTTCTCATTTTGAACAGCTAACTTGTCTATAAATGCTTTTGACACGCAAACTAAACAGAATCTTTAAAAATGTCTTTCCTTTCTTCCCCATAATGAGACACCAAAATTGATAAATAGAGCTCAAAATCAATTTTGTCATCTGTTAATGCATTTAAATTTCCATTGCTGAAAATATCAAATACTTTTAAAGTAGTGCTACTAGGAGACATTCGAAAGACATATTTATTTCATTTTTGAAATCATTCAAAAATTTCTGTACAAAATTCTCCTTAAACTCAATAAGTATATTTTCTGTAGCGTTTTGTTTTCCTCGCATTCGCATACTTAATGAGGTACATTCGGTTACTATATTTAATAATTTATCGTATTTTTGAAATTATTTCCTTTTTCCAAATTTGCATAATAATCCTCTACTTCTTTAATTAGAAGATTTACTTTAGTAAACTAAAAGTAATATCTGGAGATAGGAGCCATAAATTTAAAATTTTGACTTTTGACAAAAAATCTGCTAAGAACAGAATAGTCAACATAATATCAGGATCTAGGAGTTGCTCTCTGAAACCTTTCAGTTCTGGTTCTTGGGTTTCAACGAAAAGGGAATCTAAGGTTAAGCTCTTCTTACAGAGTTGCAATCCTCTGACATACACGACCATGGGATAGCCAGCAAGTTGTTGATACTTTCATGATTTTTAATACTTCTACCCCATATACATTTTGTTGAATTTCTTTAAAAACTTTAAATTTTTATGGGCTGTAGTGGAATACTTTCCATAGTGAAACTAATAACGTGTCTACTGATTTCAATTCAGCATATTTTTTCAACAAATGTACAAAAACTGGAGCCAGTTTATGATTCCTGCAGTTTATATATATACAATGGGGAGAAATGTGTCTTAATCGGTGCATCTGCTGCTTAATTATGATTCCTGAAAAAGAAAGCACCTATTTTTAAAATTTATTTTACCCATTTTGCTTTTGAAACAGTTGTCAAGGCTTTATTAATTTATGTTGTTATTACCAAATCAAATATTCTTAACTATTTCAAAGCCAATATTTTGGTGTTTCATTTTTTAGCATAAAACAGTATCTATGGCAAATATTTTAGAACATTAATTCATTGAACTTTTCATATAATTTCAAACAATTTTCGTATTTTTACAACATTGCATTAATTGTTTTGTTTTTTTTTTCAAAAATAATGTTCTTAGAAATAGCAGAAAATATTGAGAAATTGAGAACTTAAAACTTTAAAATATGTCCTGAATGTTTTTGCGACAAATTTAAAAGTTTTTTAAATAGAAATTTATTTTCTCTGAAGGTGATACAAACCATGGGAAAAACAGGTTTTCATCAAGACGGTAAAAACCATTACATGGTAAATACCAT
Source organism: Salticus scenicus (assembly GCA_963930645.1). Lineage (NCBI taxonomy): Eukaryota > Metazoa > Arthropoda > Arachnida > Araneae > Salticidae > Salticus > Salticus scenicus. The sequence continues at coordinate 354,529,888 of OZ005650.1, read as the reverse complement.
GCCAACCCTGCTTTTAAGAGATGCCAGTAACTTCATCAGGTTATGCAAGAGTTTCATGAGTCGCTTTTACAGTACTTCTATTTACTACAAAGAAATAAAAATCTAGCTAAACCCATGCACGTTTTTAGTTTTGAATTTTTAATGAAAAACTAAAATATTTATGGAAAAATAATAAAAATGTACTTCATTCCTACTGTCTGTATTAAACTTTTTCAATTACCACCACATAAATTTTTATGTTTACTGCTCTGGTGCATTATAAAATAAGCCCATAGCATAGTTTACTGCTTCCAATTCACATTTAAAGTGTCATTGTAGCTTGTTATTTAATTCAATAAAACATGCAACTCAGAAAAAAATTTCTTACTATTTATTTTTTCAAGGTCTCCTCCTCGTCCCAGTCCTGGCAGTGTCACTTATTCTGATGACGATGATACCAAAGGCTATGATGAAAACTGTGACAGCAGTAGTCTTACTGAAAAGCCATCAGAAATGAGCTCATCAGAATCTCAGGTAGAAAATAATTCAACTGATTGGTTTGTGGTGCAGTTTAGTTGACATATGTTTTAATTTAATCTCATATGATAAACTTCATAATTTGAAAGTATATAGACATATTATATTTTAATAAATTGTCTTACTATTTTTTAGATGTAGATACAGAGTGATAGGTCAGTTCATTATTAAATTTTGTTTACTTCTCAACTTATGAGAGTTAAGTTCACTTAACTTAATCTTTTTAACTTTCATTTCCTGTTTAATTTTTATTAAAATGTATATGCCATTGAAGGTATTAATACTGATATGTTAAGCCTTAGCCTTACAAATGTAACACTGGATATAAAATTACAGACATTGATCAGATTCAGATCTGACGTATATAAAATAGCAGTTTCTAAGAGGTTTTTTCATAATCTTAAGTAATCTTTTGTGTAGATTAAAAATGTAAATGGAAGGGTACCTCATCTCTAAGTACTTATGCTATACTTATACTTTTTTTGTTCTTTTTTGGCCCGATAAAGGATTGTGTAGCATTATTCCAACCAAAAACAGTTCCATATTTTATAATTTTATGGTGTTTATTTGTGAAGTTCTTATTCTGCATCTCTTAACAGCAGTTCCTTTTTTTTTTTTTTTTTTTTTTTTTTACTTCTACATTCAATAGAAGAAAGTATTCGTAAAAATTTTTGACCTCAGGTTTTTGATGGATTTACACGTTTTGAGAGCTGTAGAACACGGTTTGACTATTTTTAGAAAATGTCTGTCTGTCTGTCTGTTACTCTGTGTGTGTGTGTGACAAAATTTTGTGGCAACTGTATCTCAGGATGTACTGCACATAATTTCATACAAATTGGTATGTAGTTACACCTTGACAAAAATTAGTGCCTATCAACTTTTCATAAAAATTGTTTTACAGACTGCGTTGCCATCATGCTTTTTCTAAGTTTTTGACATGGTGGTATAGGACAAAATTTTGTATAAATGTGCATAAACAGAATTATTTTTTAATAATCATTATGAAACTTAAAAGAATTATTTGTAATAGAGATAGTCAAGTGGGAAAAAAAAAATTGTGCATGTAGGAGCCGAGCCTCACCCCCTGGGGGGGGGGTAATTTTTCACTATGGGTATATTTCAAAAGAGCTTGCCAATACCTTTAAAACGAATGGTTGAACCATCGATCTGTGATGATTTAAAATAAAGTTATCAATTTTTTTCATTTTTAACAAAAAAAAAAAAAAAAAAACTTGAGGATAAAATTGACTTTTTGGGGGTATGTAGTGTTATACCACTTCTTTAATATGGAAATCGTCTGCATTATCATGGAAGATAATTTTTTTAAATAATAATTTTAATAAATTATTTTTACTGAGTGAATCTGTATAGGAAAATATAGAAGTCATGTGGCCACAACATACTAGTTTTTTTTTTTTTTTTTTTTTTTTTTTGAGATTATTATTATTATTTTACTGCAATAAAAATTTCTTTAATGGCTTGTTTTATTTTTTTAGGGATCTGATAGTGATAGAGAAAGTGATGGGAAATGTGATCCCCATTCTTTTGTAAACCATTATGCTAATGTGAACGATACACTACGGCAGTCTTGGAAACGACAAAGGCCTGTAGTAAAACCACCTAGCTATACTGACAGTGAACCTGAAGGCAGCATTCAAGTAAGCTTAAATGGAGGCCATATTGTTATGAACAATATGGCTGGCTCAAGGGCACCTCTTCCTGGATTTTCTAGCTTCGTGTGAAAATATTTTTTCATTTTGTGACATAGATTAAACTTTGTTTGGTCTGCATTAAGACCTTATAAGGACTAACCTTAAAGGGGTTTTTTGGCACATCTTTTTTAAATTACAACCATTATTCAGTATTTCTGGTATTATGGTGCAAGCTATTATATCGAAAGGTATTTTTCTTTATTGTTGAAATTTGTGCCATTTACATACAGCTAATAATTGTTATCTTCAAAGCTAGTTTCTAGGACTGTTCTTTTAAAGCTAATTTATATTCTTGGAAAAAAATGCAATGAATGTATAAAGTCTTGGAAAAAAGCTATGTTTCAGTAATACTTAAATGGCACAGTTTTCAGATAAACAAAGTACTAATTGAATGAATTTTTTACTGTGTGTGAAACATTGTAAACAGAATTTAAAATCAAACAAACTGAAAATGCTCATTCATATTTTCTGTAGACATTAGAAGACTAATCAATAAGTTTATAAATGTGCCAATGTTATTTAGGGACCATTAAAAATTGTACAGTATTCTTTAGAATTATTGTGATGTACATAAAAAGTAGATATTCTGTTCTTAAATAGATTGTCAAGTCTGCATATCGAGAAAATTACCTTGTAATAGGTTAAAAATGTTTGGTTTTAATTCAACAAGATTATACGTACATTGATAATTTGTTTTTTAGATTCAGTTAAAAATGTTTTTAAGTTAAAGGACAAGGTGGTTATTTTTATGGATATTTTTGTATTTATATATATTTTGAGTATAAAAAAGTTATTTCAGAATTAGCTATTATGTGTATTTAGGTAATGTATATACACCACTGCCTTATTTTATTATACTCTTTTGAATTAAAGAAGCATCTGAAATCAGCCTTAGCTGCCTGGAAAGCAGCTTTTATAATATGTCTCATATTGTTACTTCCTGTATGTATTTTTCATATTTTAAGAATTTATCATTATTATAAGAAGGTGATTTGTACACTGATATCTACTTTTTCAAAGCTTTTGTATGCATATGCAATAAAAAAAAAAAAAAATACTTTACATGTATGTCATTATCAAATGAAATTTTTAAATATGTAGTTTCCATTATGTAATTTTAACAATAGTTCATCTCTAGGTTTTTTTTTTTTTTTTAATTATTTAAATATTTAATGTTTTTAAAGATGTAGTTTAACTCAGATTTATTTCACTTTACTTTTTCTCTCTTTTTCAGTGTTAAAAACTCAGGTGATTTTAAACAATATTAATAAATAAAAATGTATTCCATGACAAAAAGTAAAGTCTGATCAATCTCAATTGAAAACTATTTAATAAAGGTTTCAGAGAAAAATCTAGAGTGTACAAGAAGTACTCTAAACTAAAAAAGGATTGAAATAGTAGCATTTGAAATTGATATTTAATTTTTATTTTAACAAACTGATAAATAAGTTACACGTGTTGTTTACTACTTTTAATGATTTATTTAGATAGCATTTTTCATTCTAATTTTTTGTAAGTAATTGTTAACTCAGTGTCCAAGGGGGAAAAAAATTGAATCAAAGGATAAATAAATGACATTATTTAATTCTTTTAAACTGTAGTAAACTTTTGTTATTCAAAAAAAAAATATATATATATATATAGCACTAACTATTTTACATAATGTAGTATAAAAGCTATTTTAATGCAGTGTAATGTAGTGATGCACAACCTGGCATGCAAGCTAAGGGTGACCCTCCTAAAAGATTTTTAAATGTTACTTTGGGCTGCTTTTTTTTTAAATTTTTAAATTATTTTTATTTAATAATTACACAAATTTGCAACTAAAAATCATTTTATTATTATGGTTTCTTATTAATTTTTACATATATATATGTATATATATATATAAAGCTATATAGAAAAGAGTTTCCTTTACATATAGTGAAGCGGGCAAACCCTTCGTTGATTCACTACCTTCATTGATTTCATGAATTTAAAAATGGTTTGGTTAACAAACTTTGATCGATTGGCATGCACACCGCATCAGGCCGAGTTTTATACATTTCGAGTGAAAATTTTCCCGCATTTGGAATTCGGTTCATTCCCCAACCAGGGCTTTTCTAGTTTAAAATAAAATTGGTAATTATTTTTCTTACTGTAGTAACTATTCAAGTATTTGTAAATTGCTAGTGGCTCACCATCCTCCAATCAATTTTATGAGTGTCTCTCACTGCTAAAGGGTTGTGCCTATCTAGTATAATAAATTTATTCATTATTGTTCTGCGTGTTATTCTCAAATAGTATAAGACCTCTAATTTTGATTGCTTTTGCTCAAATCATAATTTTTTTATATTTAAAATAATTTTTGGAGTATTTTATGAAAAAAATTACAAAATATATTTTGACTAATCAAAATATTAAACTGTTTTTTTTATATAAATGTATATGCAATAGTGTGTACTTAAATAATTGTACTTATTCTTGGAGAAAGTCCAAAAAATTTTTATATTTAATATAAATCTTGTTGTTCTTAAGTTATAAAAAATTACTCTCTGTATGAATATATGTATGTATTTTTTCTTTTGAGAATTTATGAAGAATATCTCTAACAATCTATTCCGTCCACACTATAAAAACTCAATGAATTTTTTAAATACTTATACATTTTACAAGCATGATGAACATAAATGTATTTTTCTATGTCCATTTTTTTCTACTGTTAATTTCATTTTGGTGCATTCATTTCTCATGAAATTTTTCAATAATGGATTTCAAAATAGCTCAGTGGAGTTCTCTTACATTGTTTATTTTAAATGGAATGCATGATCTGTTTTCTTCATTTTCTAGAGCTTAAATTTGAATAAGGCGAGGCCTTTTCAAAATTCATTATTCATATAAGTATCATTATTAATGTATATGGATGTTGAAATTTAAGGTTTTTTCCCTCCTAAACCCGACTATAATGCATTCACCATGATCAAAAATTCACTTATATACAGGGTAATCATAATAAAACTTGGCCTGTGCAGAGTATTTTGTAGCTGTGACTAATATGCAAATTGATTTGGCAATTTGTAGATAGAATTTCAAAGAATGTATTGAAAGATTCTGGAAAATAAATAAATTTCCACTGTGTGACAGATTACAGGCAGAACACTTGAGAAGATTTGTAGTAAGTAATGGTGGTCTATTTTAACATTTTCAAACATTATGGTATTTGAAATCATTACTTTTGCATTTTGAAGCATTATAACACTACAAAAAATGATAATTATGGCATTGCAAAGAGGAGGCTCAGATTAAACAAATATGCTTTATGTAGCTAAATAGTTTGTAGCAAATAAGTCTGCAATAAATAAAGATGTTGATATTGAAAATTTCAGCTTCGTTTGTATTTCAATACAATGCTCACCAAAGCTTTTTTTTTTTTTTTAGATTCTTTTAACACATTCTTTTGAATTGTCTGTCTGCAAATGTTTTCTCAAATTACAGAAATTTGGTCTCTACAGAGACCAAAACTCTAAATAGACCAAGATTATTCATGATTGTCCTGTACATAAAATTTCAGAAATATCTATTTCATAACAGAGAAAAGGATATAGTATTATATTTAAAAAACAATTAATATACCTTACTAAACATCCTTAAGCTTGTGCAGATATATTTCGGCCGTGATTGCGACAATCATCAGGGCACTAGTGGTCTGTGTTTACTCTGGCAGATTTATCTTTCCCTCTCTCTTCTCCCTCCTCAGAAGAGAGGGGAAAGCTCTTTTAGAAGCTATAACTGAAATAAAAGGGTCAATCTGCACCTGTCAAGTTTACAACACTCATTGGAAGATTGACAAAGATGCTTAACTTAAATTATATTAAATATCTTTGACATAACTTAATAGAGTTAAATCTGGTAAATTAATACATAATTTACAGACAAATAGTAGGTGTACTGAAAAGTTCTGTTTTGGAAATAAAATTTGCTAAAAAAATTTTTCATACCTTTGATAATTATTGTATATTATAATTTCCATCGTCATTTATAGCCTCTTTCTAGCATGATGTCTAATTTGTTTATACCAATATTCAAGAAATGTTTTATCTGTAGAGTCTAAGAGTTCAAGTAGTGCTTTGTTGACATCTGTTTCAGTTTTAAGTTTTTCTCATCTTCAAAAAAATTTGCAGGGTGAGAAATAAAATAGTAATCAGAATGTGCCAGGTCTGGGAAGTATAGTGGGTGTGGAAGTGCCATTGTGGTGCAGTATATTGTGCTTTGTATGAAACATCGCTGGCTTCATTTCTGTCAATACTTAAATCATCCATTTTCTTGCAACATCTCTCAGAATTGAGCTTTTCGTTAAGTTTCAAACGCTTATAGTATATTGGTCCTTGGACATCCTGCCATATACATATCTGGATGATGATTTCATAAGTAATTCACTTTACATCACCGGTTGTCATCCAGTCCAAGAAAGGTTATATTTTGCTTCAAGCAAGCAGAGATAGATGTGTATATGATGACTCAATCATGTAAAATTTTCTCACTTAACCCATCTCGAATATTTATAGGCCATTCTTAATTACTAAATGGAGTCTGAAATTGTGTGTTGAACTCAATTAAACATCTCAGCAATATTTGTTGTCGAAAAAGGAGCTTGTCATGGTCTTGAAAATATCATCATCAATGAAAGATGGTCGTCCAGAGCATAACTTGTTAGTCAGATTGAAATCACCTGCTTTAAATTTTTTGAACCATCTCCAGCAAGTTATTTCTAAAACTATATTTTTACCAAAACCAAATTTTCATCATGCTTCTGTAGCATTTCTACCTGGGTCAAATATTTACAATATAGTGTATAAATAAACATTATCGACAATCATGTGTCACTTAATCATGACATGAGACACTCTTTTTCTTAGTTAATTTAAAAGAGTAGATATATATAAATGCTGTAGTAAACAGATACAGTCATATATTTCTCAGATGTGCACCAGATATGTTCAAACTTATAATAAAAGTAACATTATATGACAGAACTTTCCAATAGACCTAATATTTTGCAATATCTATAAATCAGAAACTGGCATTCCATTAATTTTACTTCCTCCTTTTTAAGGAATAAATTATTATACTAGAAAATTTCATCAAACAAACTGATATTTCTAATTTCATGTAGTTTATTCTAAAATTTGCCCTTGCCCCCCTTTTTTTTAAGTAATATTTTTCATTAATATCTACACAGTGACTTATTTTTATGCACAATATTATATCATTTATTGTTATAAATTTTTATGTAATATTTCACATTAGTTTTCATCTCGTAATTACAGGGGTGTTTTTGTTCAGGGTTTACCCCTGATTTCAGGGTTTTTTACTCAACCCATCTGTATTTTCATATTTCCTATAAAGTTATTTTTTGCTTTCATTGGTTGTTCATTTGTTATCCAAGTGATATGTGAATGAAATGTAAAAGGATTAAGGGCTTCTGGCCTAAACAGTTTGAGTATTATGTGATATTTTTTTTTTTTTTTTTTTTTTTAATTTGAGGTTCTAAATTTCAGGGTTGAAACCTTTGAGTCACAATCACCCCTGATTAATAACTTCTTATAAAGCATTACAGGATGACTAGCAATAAAAAAAAGCCAGAAGTTAGCAAATCTGGAATAATCTGGGCAATTCATTGTAAAATCAGGGAAATTCATCGAAATTTGTAGAAATAAACCATTGTTGAATGCTGATTATTCTAAATCGCTAAATCGTTCTCTTTGCCTCTAAAACTGTTCACTAACGTCATTAACTTTACATGAAAAGTAAACTGCAGGAGTCAGGGAAAGAAAAAAAAAATTAGAAAAGTTCAAATGCTGTTGATTTAAAAAAAATAAATAAAAATAAAGCACATTTGTGGATTTCCTTATTATTATTATTGCTCACAATTGTTTATGATAATAATTTTCCTAGATTTCTTTGAAGTATAAAATATGTAAATATTAAAAGTAATTGTCAGTAATGTATGGGAATTCAGCATAGGGACCAATTTTTATACTCATTTTAAATCATATTTGGTTTGAGAACTTTAATATTTTTATCACTTTGGTAAATGGGTGTTACACTTTGCCATTAGTTGTTTTTTAGATTATGTTATTTTATATAAGCCATATGATGGTATTTTGTTTGTATTTGTTTTCTGTATGTTAGTAGTTCTTTTCATGTGCCTTACTCGTTATGAGAAGCAATAAAAAATAAAATGGTTATATTATTTAACAAAGAAAAGTAATAAATAAAAGTCAAATAATTACTCAACCATGAAACAATATATTTTCACTACGTTTCCCAGAAATTTCAAGTCAAATTTTTGAATCATCATTTTTAATTATTATAGTTAAATTTCCCTACCCAAACAAAAATTTAAAATTTTTATTTTACATTCTTACCTGTTATTTGTATTTCGTATTTTATGTAAAAATAATCTTGAAATACCAAGTATTAGGCAAACCTAATTAATTAGATTTGCCTATTTTAAATCAAATGAATATATTAATGATCTTACCTGTAATCATGTATCATCATCTATGTTTTTTTTCCCTTAAACTTTGTGTAAATTATTTTCCATATCAATATAATCATTCATAGATCTTACAATCTGTTGATGAAATTTCAACAATTTTATGTAAGTAGTATTGATACCATAATATATTATTTGATCAATTTAAAAAAGATGCAAGAAAAGGACCATAAATAGTAATAAGTTATTTTATTTATAACAATTACTATTAAAAAACTATGTTACCTAATCTACTTAAAAAGGCAGAAAATTTGAATCTATGCTATTATAATTATACTAAACAAAGATTTCTATTTAGATTTCGCTATATGATTAATAATCCCACTCCTGTTTGTAAATTAAGTCACATCTGAATTAACATGCATAATATTGTATTGATTATTAATATTGTCCATATAAAAACAGGGGGTCATTGATAAATTGTCAAACTACTGTAATGCATTTTAAATAAGATGCCAGTATTCAAGTTAAGTTGAGCAAAATTTTAGAAAAAAAAATAATAAGTTTTTCCTCATTGCTATTGCAGTATAAATGTCTTTAATCAGGGATTATAATAGTATAACATATTGATTGCCTAATAGTTTCTTTAATTATTTGTAAACATACTGAGAAAAATAGTCACCTTGGAACACCATGATTACTGAAACTGTGTATTTAAACAGATATTACTAACTGTATCGCTTTATTTTTCATTGCTTCCTTAACAATTTTTTATGGGTTCCTTTTGTTTAGTTCCCTATTGTACATATTTTTTTCTTATATTGTGTGCTTTTTTGAACTGGGTGAATTGGAAAGTGTTAATTTTAGTAACTGCCTTTCAATTGAATCAAGTTTCCCAACAAAATTTTAAGTAATGTTTTATTAAAACAAAATGAAGTCATGAGATCTTCAAAATACTTTACCTCATCATAATATGTAGCAATGATTTTACAATTCATATTCAAAACAAATATCAATATATTTCTGGGCCCAAATAAGCTTAACTGAGTTTTTTTTCTTGAGGTATCATAAGATTGAGCCTTAATGTATTTTTGTTTTATTATTTGTTTATGGAATTAGCATATGATTTTTCTGTAAATCAGATGATTTCTGTCAAAAATAATAATTTGTAAAAGTTTGAGAATTATTTATTTTTTAATAAGTTCAAAAAAAAAAAAAAGTGCATTAAATATGCCACCGTTGATAACTATACAAGTTATCAAGTTGGAAAGATATTTCAGCTAATTTCTTATTTTAATAATTATGTTTTATTTTCTCAAATGAATCTGTATATGGATTTTTAGTTAGGTGCCAGTGACCAGTCGACCCTTATAATTTAGTCGCCATTTCTTCACGACTTAATAATAACCATTTGCCATTAGATTCTTCTAGCTTAGTAGCCACGTTTTCACCAAGATTTCCTTAATTATATTACAATAGATATATAAGGGATAATGCACAAGAATATAAACTTTTTATTAAAATTATTAGTAAGTTAGCTTTTATATGAGTCTATGCTTGTGCATTATTCCTATGAAATCAAAGCTACAGAATTTTAAAAAAATTGCATGTGCTTACAGTAAACCACTGATCAATAGACCTCATTCTAAGCATTTTGCAGATTTTAATTTAAATATTGATGCAGGCACATATATATATATATTAATCAATTACAACAGTTAATGTAAAAAAAAAAAGTTCCCTCCCCCCTATTACCAATTTTTTAAAAGGCTTTCTTTCATTTCTATTTTGAAAAAAAAAAAAACTAATTTGGGGTTTACTGTGGCTGGTCTGAGAGAAACTTATTGCAGATGTGAGATGATAAATTGGTGCCCTTCCCCTTTTTTGAATAGCTAATTATTTTTTCTTTGTGGCAGGCACCGATATTCCCTACATTATAGCACACAAATATGGCTGGTGCTTAAAAAAAATGTTTTTCTAAAAGTTATACGTTTATGCATTGCAGTAGAAAAAATTTTTTTGGAGATAATAGAGGGGAACCACTTATTAATATTTTTTTTGTTGTCAATGCAGTAAGTGGATTTTTTCATGTCTACCTTCATACATAAATTGAAATATAATTACAGATTTGATTCCCAATAAATATAATCTCATATTTCACCAAAAATGAAATCAAGGTGATGCAATGATTCAAATTGATTAATTACTTTAATTATTTAGAGGAAAGACACCTGTTGGGAGTGGCAGAGGAAGATTTTAAATTTATGTAGCACAATTTGCTAATAAATAAAAGAAAAACATACTTTTGTAGTTTCATTCTTTACATAGTGATGCGGTCAATTTCTGTAATACTACTACATTGTTTATTTATTTATTTATTTTTTCTAAATTTAACTAATTGTTTATCAAAAATATTAAAATTTATATTAATTCTCTTCTTTTTATATTAATCAAAGCCTTAATGTCCTATTGCATAATAATTTTACATTTCATATATTTTTTGTAAAATGTTTTTATCAAAATTTGCTTGAATTAAGATTATTTGAGAGCATGCATTTCTTGGTTATTTTGATTAGTCCAGAGTCTATACTTTCATGTTCTCCGTTTTTTATGGTACAATGATATATCTTAAAAAAATATCTTTGCCACTTGCTTTGTGAAAGGAACTGAATGAATTCTCATGTTGTGTATCATCCATAGAAAAATATATTAATGAAAAATTTAACTACATTTTCATGTAATTTATTTTGCTCTTGAGGATTTGGTGTCTATTGTTTGACCACTTTTCTTGCTGGTTGCAAAGTTCTTACTCAACGAATTCACTGCCAAAATTGGGGGGTGATAACCCTTGTGGAAGAGAGAAAATAAGCAATAAGACAACACAGAATGTCCGGATGCTTACCAAATCACAACCTGATGGCCAATATAACATGCTTCCAAGCCTTTAGAATTGTCCTTTGCAATAGACACATCAAATGTGGTCGCACTATAAAAACAATGTTTTAGATATTTTTGATAGAATGGAGTAGAAGGCTGATTTTTACCAACTATGTGAAAAATACCAGTCAGGGAATCGAACCTCGAGCCTTCCACTTAACGTGCGAATGCTCTAACCACTGAGCTACCCTGGCTGATAACCAGCACATAATTTACGTTGGCAAGGTCACCGATTTTGCATTAAAGCAGCTATATCAAGTGACAAATTTGAATATGACATAACTCCAAACGGCCGCGAAATTTCAATTCAGAAATTTAATTCATCAACCTGGAAAATTAATTTTTGATAGAATGGAGTAGAAAGCTGATTTTTACCAACTATGTGAAAAATACCAGAGCCGGGAATCGAACCCCGGGCCTTCCGCTTAACGCGCGGATGCTCTAACCACTGAGCTACCCTGGCTGATAACCAGCTCAGCACTTCTCACATAATTTACGTTGGCAAGGTCACCGAGTTTGCAATAAAGCAGCTATATCAAGTGACAAATTTGAGCGGAAGGCCCGGGGTTCAATTCCCGGCTCTGATATTTTTCACATAGTTGGTAAAAATCAGCCTTCTACTCCATTCTATCAAAAATTAATTTTCCAGGTTGATGAATTAAATTTCTGAATTGAAATGTTTTAGATAACCAATGATTCATATTACAGGCAGTTACTAAAGTTACTAATCATATACCTTTTTGTACATAGTTAATGTAGTTGGGGATTGGGTTGATCTGTACATAATCTTTATTCACTGCCACTTCTTTTTATATTTATTAGCTTGGTTTTATGGTGGATTCTTTAAGCTTAAGATTGTTTTTCTGAAGTGAAATTGTAGAATTGATTTATTTAAATTATTTTGCTGTCTTGCCTTTTTCTTGGCACTGTGATAAAAACTATTCCTGAATTCTTGTTTCATAGTATTTTGAGAAACCTTTTTACTGATTTGTAGTAAGGCTGCTTTATAATACATAAATAAGAAAAATGTTTTATGTTACGTTGTTAATTTAATTTCTAGAAATAAACTTTGCTGTGTACTTTAATATTTTGTCATCTGCATAGTAAGGTCATTTAAAATAAATTAATTGTGCTTTCTACAAAAGTTCTTAGAAAATATAATATTTGAAATAAAATAAATAAAAATGTGTCTTGATGACATTTTAAAGTGTTTGGAGAAAATATACTGCTGTTATAATGAAGACCAAGATACTTATCTTTTTTACATTGAATTTCAAATTTTATCAGGTATAACTTTAAACTGCAATATTATTTTCTTTTTTATACATGTATATAAGTTAGAATGCCTTGAATTCTTATAAATATTCTCCAATAAGTTGTAAAAAATCAATAGAATATGCTTTTCTTATCATGTATGTCTGGTAAAAGGTTTCAATAACATTTTCTTTTACATTTAATTTATTCATATAAATATAAATACATTTTTAGATGCCTGTTTAAGTATTATGTTTTTTAAAAAAGAAAGAGGAGGGGGAGGGGAAACTAGCTTTACTCTAGACCTCTTTTCTCTTTTTTATTTATTTATCTTGCTGTTCTGCTGTATTTTTTGTAAATGTTCAAATGTGTATAATATATAGTTGTGTTCATAATAAAACTTTTACAACAACTGGTAGCAGTTTGTTTTCTTCTCTAAATCAGTACATTTTGCTGAGTTACTGTGTAAGTTAATTGCATTTTATATTCAGTTTAAGGTTCAACATAATCATATGGAGTAAGATTTAAAAATTTTAGTCCATTATCTTCCATTCCCTCCTTATTAAATCTAAAACCATTTAGAAAATGCTCAATTTAAAATTATGTTAGAGGATTGAGTGTAGACTTCTTAGAAAAAACTAACTAAATAAAGGAGAGATTTTGAAGTATTTAGAACTCTTTAAATTAACAAAATCCCCTTTGAAAATACCTTAAATTATCAGAAATCATAACATTTGTAGGAGAAAAAAGAACATATCTTACATGATAAATGTCTCATCATTGAATTTTTAATTATCTATGTACAGTAACCACCACTTAATAAATTCACTGGTTAATAAAATCAGCCAGGACCGGAATCAAATCAATACAAACTACTTTTAAAGCTGACGCTTAATAAAATCAGCATTGCCGATTAATAAACTCAAAAATATCATTTCTGCAGCCAAAAATATCACTTATGCACACTAAAAAAATTTTTAATAAATTTCTTTTTTTTTTTTTTTTTTTTTTTTTTTTAATAGAAAAGGGAATTAAAGCACAACAAACCTTCTGTTATAGCTCATTATCGAAGATTTTACACTTGCAGTTCACTTACAAATTAAACACGCCCCATAACTTATCTCCATAACAATTTCAAGGAACGTATTCTTCAAAACGCAGTAAAAAGTTACAAATTTGATTTGAAATCATTTTTTTTTCTTTTTTATTTAACTTTCAAATTATTAATATTCAATTTCTAGTTCTTATTTTGAGATTACTATAATTCATAAGATTTAAACAGAAAAATTTTAAATTTGTAAGAACAGCACGGGAATTTTTGGTAAAGTAATGATAATTTTTCTCAAAGGAAAGCGCATGGGAGCTTGGAATGCTTTTAATTTACTTATATTAAAAAAACAACTGATTAATTATCCATCAATAATTATTTAATAATGTTTACTAATTCCATTATTCGTTACCTTCTGAAGTTTCTTTCTAAATTCAGGGACGTAATACCTTTTTCTGAAGTGCAAGAACGTTCGCTGGCTATAAAAATCATCCTCTTAATAAAATCCCTTTGGCTCAGAAAGAAAATGATTTTAATAAGCGGCGGGAACTGTATATGTGGTAAAAAAAAAAATTATATGATTAATGGGGCTTTCCTGGTTAAATGGTTATTTCAAAGATCACTCTACATTATGATACACAATGTCCGTCCATTTTATGACATATCTGATTATTTGCTGCGGAAGGCATATATAATTATGCTCAGCTTGTCTGTCCCTTTACAACAATTAAAAAATATATATATTAAAATAATAATAATAATAATAAAAAAATGCTTTCTAGTGCAGGTGTCACCAGCCTTTTTGAATTCACAGACCACTAAATTCACAATTTAAGATTCCAGGGACCATTAAAAGATTACAAATGCTTATTTTTTAAAAAGAAAAACGTGAATAGTGGTATAATCATAAGAACGATGCTTAAAAATTGCTTAATTAATAAAACAATTATGGGGGAAGAATGTGAACATCTTTTATTGTTTCATATTATAAATAACTCAGACTAAATGTTTAACTACAGTAATAAATATTTCCCTCTATACAATTGTATTTTATTTAATATAGAAATGTGCATATCATATTGTTAGCTTATTTGAGTATAATTGAATATTATATTTTCGACAAACATTTTAAACCTTTGAAGAATTATGATAATCTGCTAAATTTAAAGGAATTCCTAACTAAATATCAAATTCAGATAAAAAATTCAAAGCTACATGTAATAATCTAAATAACATTTTTATATGCAAAACTATGTATAGTAGAAGAATTAAGAGTATTTTTTATTCTTTGAACAATCTCCTCAGTGGTCAATATTTTAAATTCAACAGTGATGGGTTCAACACACTTTTAGCTGCAGGATATTGTTTATCAGAAAAACTCAGTTACAATAATTTGTTTACTAAAATTACTTACAATTCCACTTTTGTGATAAGAGATTATTCCATTGATATTTTCTCTCACCCGAAAATTACTGAAGTCTAATGTTATGACCATTATAGATTCAGAAAATTAACATCAGTATAATTTCTAATAAAATATTAAAAAATCGTGTGAAACAACCACACGACTTCCATTACCCACTATTACACATATTGTATATGCATTTTTTGGAGATAATGTGATCAGAAGACATAGAATTGAACTAATGAAATAGACAACTAAAAATTTTCCAGTAAGAGAAAGTTAATACTCATTTGTGGTAAATGCAAGAAAACGTAAAGACATAAAATTTACATAACAAGGGGGGGGGGGGGGGGGGGGAAAGGTAGTTTTTTTTTAAACTTATTTGATATGCCAATTTCCGAGATCTAAAACTGATCTGTCTGATCAGGATGACTATTAATTTTCCTGTAATAACCATGTAAAGCATGAGAAAGAATATTTAAAATGGGTTTATGTAACAGTTTTCAAGAAAATCGTTAGAGCCGTTTTTGAGACACTGATTTTTACCAAAACATGGCATATTCAGGTGTTGACGGGAAAACATTAATTACATACAAAAGGACATTTAAAAAGGTTAATATTGCAAGTTTGAAAAAAAAATCTATACAGCCGTTTTGAAAGGAATCCACTTGCAGTACCTGAAATTCAGCTATTTATACAGGACGCCTGTCAGTTTTCCTGAACTAACCAACTGTATCATTCAAAAGGACATTTAATAGAGTGTTTATGATAAAGATCTTTGACAAAAGGTCAAACTTTTAGAAATCTTACTAAGCAGAATATCAAACAATGAAAACGTTTAAGTTTTGAGTTTAAATAAAATGATTTGACTAGTGACTAAATGTGGTGATTCAATTGAAGACAAAAGATTTTTAAACTTAACAAAAACATTTATTCAAAATAACACTAGTATATATAACAACATTTAACAGTAATTAGATTCAACAATTGTATTAATTGTAAGAACATAATTCAAGTTGATAATTTACCTTTCAATACAATTCTCATGACTTGGTTCTAACTTCTTGAGATGCGCTAGAGTTCTTGAAAAGAAAAGTTTTAAGGTAGACAGAAGAAAGTCACTTTAAATTTACATTTTATTATGATGAGAAATGATGAAACCATTAAAAATGTCACATTTGCATAAAACATTGATGATGACGCTCCCTTGTGGTCAAAGCCTAAAACATTCAGGTAAATTAAAGCAAATAATTATGACGCGATGGCAACAGCGAAAATAGAAAAATTAGAACTGCAGATAATGGCAACAATAAAAAGTAAACAAAGATCGACGATCGACATTGAGTAGCGTGTGACAAATATGAAGAACTTTAAAAGGAGAAATAATAATCAAAGACTTAATAAAGTTATAGTTCTTTTAATTGAAAGTAAGTAAAAAGAGTTTTAAATTCAATATATATGTAAAAAATAAAGAAATGCCTTAATTTAAATGTGAGGACAAATGATAATAGTTTACAGGGTTCGCGCTAGAGTGCGGGATCGCGGGAATCGCGCAATATTAAAAAAAATCCCACTTAAAAATTTTTCATATGCGCGATTTTCCCGCACTTATTTTCCCGCGATTTTTTTTTTTTTTTTTAATCTAATTCATTGAACTCCGCGAATTTATTTTTTCCATTTAAAAAAAATCGCGGATATCGTTCGTTAAAAAATAAATAAATAAAAATGGAACTATCGGCGATCAAATGTTGTACAAAAGCTTCTGATTCCTAATCTTTCTCCATCCACAACATAAATGTCAATATCCATTTCAAAGTTGCTTTATGAGATTCTAGAACCTGTAAAGAAATACAATTGTTAAATATTTCTTGCTCAAGTAATTATGTTTTGCCCATCTCCTCCTTTATTTATCTCCAACTAGCGATCAGCAATCAAATGTTCTGCAGAAGTCTTGTTTCCCAATCTTTACCCATCTGCAACATAAATTATATTTATAATATTCATTTTAAACTTGCTTTATTATATTCTAGAAGTAGAATTGAAAGAGTTTAATATTTCTTACTCTGTAAATATTTTTTAATCCCCCCCCCCCCCCAAGAAAATTTTTTCCAAACCAATTTAAGAAAATTAATACTTAGCTGGTTTTATGCACGTTTGAAACTAATAATTAGCTACTGCTACTTTCATATGAAGGATTAATGTGCATACATAAAAATCATATTCTATATTTGTTTGAAAAATCTGTTTTACTCTTGGTGTGAAATGTTAATAAGATTCTATGTGGATATAAAAGTTATTGCAGGTATATTGAAGATTTTTTTTTTTTACGCTAATGAAAAAATCCTGAAAATTCTTAATGTAGATAAAAACTATATATATAAATGTTTATGTCATCAGTTTATTGAAAGTGACGTTATCAATATTCAACTAATCATGCAATCAATCATATTCACGAAAACTTTTCAGCTAATTTATAATTTCAGCTACAGCAATCACATGTCTGTAATTTGCATTTTTTTTTTTAAATACTTTTTTTTTCTGTAAAATGTAATTACTAACTTAAATTTCAAAAATCTCACTTAAATTTTCAAAATCCCACTTAAATTTTTTGTTAGAGTGGGAGAATCCCACTCATTTTTTTTCCTTAGTGCGAACCCTGAGTTATCAATTGTTTATATAGCAACTTTGAAGAATATCGTTAGAGCCGTTTTTGAGATATGGACTTACAGCCCCACTTCCGGTTTCGGATGTCCCACTTCCTTTTTTCCAATTTTCACCAAAATTTGGAAAATTCGTGTGTACATCAGTTCTGTCTAGAGCATATTTTAAGAGATTTTCACTGGTGGCACTAAGGCTAAACTTATTACACACACACGTATATATACTAGATAATTTTCTTTCTTTTCGCGTAAAACATCAAACCACAAATTTTAAATATTTTATACATATATCAGTCCAAAAAGAAAAAAAAAAATAGTTTTATTAGTTCCCCATCATACTACAGTTGAACCAAAGAATCTTTAAACTGGAAAGATGGGAAGGCTCTGTAGACGTAATGTAAAACGAATGACCTCCAGGCTTAAGGAAAAATTTGTATTGCAGTGAAGCAAATTTACAGGGGTAACAGTTTCTGGCGGATTCTTGGCGATTTTGCGAAATTTGGCTAATTAAAGTAGCGATAAATAACTGCATATTGTTTATAATGCCATGATTCACAATTAAATGCTCTTTACGATATGAGATGAAGATTTATTTTACCATGTTTTTATTAACTTCGATTCTTGTTTGTTTGTTTGTCCGGTACAAATCTTGCAATCTATTTTTAACTAACTTTCCTACTAGCTGGACATTTGAAACTTTCACAGTATCTCAGAACCCGGTGACAACACAATACTTCAAAGTCAGATTTTCGAATAGTTTTCTTTTAATTAATTAAAATATGAAAATAATAAGCTCCTAATAGCAGTATAAGATAAAAAACTTTTTATAAACCATGTTTTTAAATTTTCTGTTGAATCATAGCTATAGAACTAACTACATTAGTACTTTATCAATGCGTATGAAATCTTTAAATCGATAGTGACGTCAATTTTTGTGAGATACATAATTTAACTTTTTACAATTTTTTAACGCACACGTTTAATTAAATTATTTATTTAATCACATTTATTTATTTTTATGTCGAAAGAAAATGAACTCATAATTTTTTTTGGGTAACAATTAAATTATAGCTAATATTTTAAAGGTTATTTATAAGGTATTAGGAGGTTTTTCTTTTCATATTTTAATTAATTATAAGAAAACTATTCGAAAATTGGAAAATCGGACTTCGAAGTATTGTGTTGTCATCGGGTTTTGAGCTGTTGTAAAAGTTTCAAATGTAGGAAAGTTAGTTAAAATTCGATTGCAAGATTTGTACCGGACTAACAAACAAAGAAACATACTAACAAACAAGAATAGAAGTTAATAAAAACATCGTAAAATAATTATAAGATAAAAAACTTTTTACAAACCTTGCTTTTAAATTTTCTGTTGAATCATAGCTATAGAACTAACTACATTAGCACTTTATCAATGCGTATTGTTACAAAATTGTATTTATTTTTGTATAAATTCTTTCAAAGAGGATTAGTAAATTGATAAAATATCAATTTCCAGTTCTTTTTTCGCGTTAAAATAGCTTAATTTTCCCTTTAAAATGCATTGAAAAGCTCCAATAGGCAGGAATGGATTTGGTGTCAAATTTGGCGACTTTTGGCGAGAAAATACTTATTATCGATATGATATACCAAAGATGGATGCTCTAATGTGATTGGTTAAGGAGTTACGGGAAATTTCCCGAACACTCTGCGTTTGACAGAGATGTATAAAAGGAGCTATCTATACTAATATTATAAATGCGAAAGTTTGGATGGATGGATGGATGTTTGTTACTCAATCACGCCACAACGGCTAAACGGATCTGGATGAAATGTGGTACAGAGATAGAAAATAGTCTGGAATAGAACATAGGCTACTATTTATAACGGAAATTTGATTAGATTTTTTAAAATTAATTAAAATATGAAAATAATAAACTGGTAATTGACTTAATATAAGCCATTTAAAAATTGTTGCCAAAAAAGTTTACGAGGTATTTTTTATTTATTTATTTTTTCAGCATAAAATGAAATATGCTTTCACGCGAAAAATAAAAAGTTACTAAATGTTAACAACGAGATATATAAAGTAGAGTGATAAATGGTAACCCTTGAGAAGGTCCAAGATGAGTCATGTGACATGCTCTCCTTACACCTGCGTATTCGGTGGTTCCCTTGGTATCAGCTTATTTTCAGTAAATTTCTATGGCAACGGTTTGGAGTTTGTTCTTCGCAACCAATGTTTTTGTTTACTTACGTAGTTTAATATTCTTTTGTTCTAAATCATTTTGATTTTACTTATTTTTTATTTCGTGTAGTTGAACTTTAACTGATAAAATGTTTAAAAATAGTTGAAAAATTATTATTTGTTGTTAAATTTAGCTCTTTAAAAGTTTAAATTTTCTTTTATAAACACATTTAAACTTTGTTTGTTGGGAAACGATGAAAAAAAATCCCTTTTCGGCAAGCTTAAAGGCAAAGGTAGATTCCTTTACGTTAATGTTACAAAGGTAAAGAAATTTTACATATGCATTAATACCTAGCCAATGGCTTTGTTCCCACACATTGCATTATTTACGTCGCTATTCTGTTTTCAAGAAATTTAATTTTCAACTACAAAAGGGTTTTATTCATTCTACTTAAAATTTTAGGCGAGATTTATTGGTCTGTAAATGTTTCAATTTTTTAAAATTCAAGCTCATAATCGTTCAACAAATAGAAGTCAGATACACAATCCCAGCAATGGTGAATCTGGGAGGGGGCTATTAGGCCGCCCTCCCCACCCAAGCTGAATCAAAATTATAAGTTTTTTTTAAATCCATATAACTGTTGTTCAATATCTTTTTTTTTTTTTTTTTTTAAGAGAAAAATTATAGAAACGTGAAAATGCACTTGTGATCTTACTATAGTCAAGCACTGGTGAGCCTGGCGTTGCTATAGTCAAGTCAAATACAGTTAAGTGGTAGCAGTTTTTGGATAGTTATTTCATTGGAATTTTTACTGAATTATTGAAAGTTTTGTACTGTGTTTTTGTGATTCTTATTGTAAGATGAGTAAAATTTGTAAAGTGAAACTGCTTTGGTTCACATAAGCTGGAATATTAACATTAGTTAACATTGGACCATTTGGGCATCATTCAATTTCAGTGTTAATTGTTACGAATTTAGTAAATTGTATGATTTAGCGAGATTTTGGTGGCAAAACTTGCAACTTAGCAATGAAATTTGAGATTTGGCGGCGAAATTTGATAGTTGATGACGAAATGTTTGACTTGGCGACAAAATTCGTTATATGACGACAAAACTTGGCGAGCTGGGCTATGGAGAATGGCAGCTTTGGCGTCATTTTATTTTCTTTCCACATGAAAACCTCATATCTCTTCACACACCAATATCTTGTTTCCACAAGATACAGTCACAGTCTTGTTTCCACAAGATACAAGTTACAGTCAAAGGATGCTGTAACGTATTACTCTCAATCTTAAATTTTAAATTCTTGCCTAAACTGGCATTCTAAACTATTCACCACAAACGATATTTGTATTAAGATTGATGTATTATTTTAATTTTATATATTTAAATGATTAATTAAAGCGTTTAACATGGTTTTTAATTAACACACTTTTATTAACTTGATATGATGTAACTATTAATGTATGTAACGGAATTATGCAATTCAATTTTCGGCAACTTCTTGTCGTTCAAAGGACCTGAAATTTTGCACACGATTTCATAATCTATGACAATACTATATACAAGTGTTTCCATGCACTTTTCCCATCAGGGGCTGGTTCCAGGGGCAAACAAAAATTTATACTTATACAAAACTATCGTGTGTGACACAGGACTTGGATGTATTTGTACAATGTCGAGTGGCAACAATTAATTTTCTTTAATAAAGATTTAAAAGTATGTAATAGTTTTCTAAAACCTTTATTAGTTTGCTTTTCAATAAAAGAGTGTTCTTTAGTTTTATAAAATGGTATAATTTTATGTATTAAAATAAGGGAATTCAAGTAATGAAATACTTTAATTTAATTTTGAGTTTTTATGAAAATAAACTTCAAAGGAAAATTCTTAAAAATCATCCCTAGTTCATTTGTCAAAGGGATGATACCTAAATGTCCCCAAATGCATTATTTTTTCTATCACGACAGTTTAATTTGTTTAGCATCATACATGATTTTTTTTTTTACGATGACATTTATCTTTTACATTTTTTACATCTATGTCATAAATCTAAGTCTAAATCTGCTTAGCCCTAAGATATGTCGATTTTATTTATATATTTATTTATTTATTTATTTATTGACTTTTAATTTATTTGTTTAAAATCACGGATAAAATTTTATTTCATTTTTCTCAGTACATTGTTGTAATTGTGACGTCATATTTTCTGTTGAATTAAACTTTTTTTTTTTTTTAATCAGATTATTATATTGTTTAAAAACATGATTAAAATTTCATATTTTCAGTGATCTTTTTTATTATCATTTGCACATGACATAAGCATCAGATTATAAATTTTTGCAATGAAAGCTATATAGCAAATGTCGGCTATATAGAACAATTTTAATAAAAAAGCACCACAAAACTGGCATTGTAAAAATTATTACTTACAAACTTTGAATAAACACTATAAAATGCAATAAACTCGCAACAATTGTTTCGGGTCGAAAAAACACACGACCCTTCATCAGGCGAATACAGTAAGCACGAGTGCAGCAGTCAAAGCAGTAAACTTGCGTTGCAATGGAAAACACCATTAAACAATGGGAGAACCCATTGTTTAATGGTGTTTTCTATTTCCTTCAGCTTATTTCTGTTGAGCTATCTACATGTTAGACCAGAGATGTTTTTGCCTAAAGGTTGTCTGAGTGAGTAATGCTGACCGGTTGTCGGCCTGAATAGCTCAATTGGTAGAGCCTTGACCTTGTAAGTCAAAGATCCGGGGTTCGACTCCCGGTCCAGGCATTATTTTCACTCAGTAGGGAAAAAAAAAAAAAAAAAAAAATTCAATAAATATGATTTTCTTCGACGGTTGATTGTGTGATTTTAATAAAAATTGTATTTCTTTCTCCCATTGTTTAATGGTGTTTTCCATTTCCTGTGGCTTATTTCTGTTGAGCTATCTACATGATAGACCAGAGATGTTTCTGCCTAAAGGTTTTCTGAGTGAGTAATGCTGACCGGTTGTCGGCTTGGATAGCTCAATTGGTAGAGCCTTGACCTTGTAAGTCAAAGATCCGGGGTTTGACTCCCGGTCCAGGCATTATTTTCACTCAAACGAGAAATAAAAAAAAAAATTCAATAAATAAGAATATTTTTATATCTGAAGTGGTGCTCACACCAATTTCTTCAGTGATCGTAAATAAGTCTTCCTTTTTTAGACCTTTCACATTGAAGATTTCCGTCATATTGACAAACTAGCTTATCGTAACTTTTTAAATTTTAGCAAATTTTAAATAATTCTCCACATATCTTTCAACCGATTTTTAAAACAGTCACTTTTCATGCTTCTTTTCCCCCAAAACAGAAACAAGTTAACATCTTCTTACCTCGAATCCTGCCGACTCCGCCAGTGTAACATCTTCACGAGTGGTTCCATGAGGCGAAGGTATGAATGTGGGGGAAAAGTATGAAAATGAACCAGACTTTATTCTTTCGCAAGCAGTTGCAGAATTTAATAATTACTATTTACACATATATATACAAAAGATCCATTTGAAGATTTAGATAAGTTTCCCGCACTCTCATAGTGCATAAAATAATAACAATAGACCTGAGCTAGAGAATGGCAGGACACACTTCCTCCATCTCTCCAAACCAGCTCACAGTACATTCACTGATGCTTTTTCTCTGCATCCTTTCGCGACCCCTTTAAGGGTTGCAATCCCATATATTCCCCTCCATAGGGAATACCATAAAGGTGTGAGAGTCGCCGGCATTACACCTCCCCCCCCAAGATTGTGTCTCAGCGGCCGTCTGATAACACTATCTGAGAAATAAAAGGATGCCAGAGACTCCCACTCCACAATATTATTTAAAATCTAATACAACTAAATAACAGTACAGACATTAATATTCATAAGAAAACCACAATTAAGTAATGAAATTAGCAATTAAAACAATAAAAATAAAATTATAAGAACCTTGTAAAAAAATGTTGTACATGCTGGACTAAATAAATTCCTTCTCGACGTTCATTCTCTAAAACAAACAAAATAGTTGTAAAATTACAAACAGAAAGTTTTAATTCAAAATTGTCTATCTAGAGTTAGAGTAAAGTCCACTTAATTGTTCATTCAAAGTTTATTTAGAGTTTATTCTAAGTCTAAATTAACACTTTTAGTAACGCAAGTTCGGATATATAAACGCAGAAAATCCATTTTTTTTTTCGGTGAAAACACAATGTTATTTCTAACAAAATTACTTTCTTGATAACAAACAGGTAATTGAACACTTTTAGTTCCTTCGAAGACACAATTAACTGTTTCGTGTGATTTCTTCGATCACTGGGATATTCAGTGACATCCTCGTGGTATGCCAAGTCAGGTTCCAGATAGTCTGTCACCATGGCGTTCACATTTTTATTTTGAACACTAGATCCTTTGAAGTTGAAAAACATAATTTTATGTTTAACATGAGCCCTATGTGCTTTAATTGGCACGTAGACTGAGTTGCTTTCCCCTGGAGGAGTTTTCCGATTCTCCTTCACACGATTCCAAGATGAAGTCACATTTCTTTCGTCGTGGGTGATTCTGAAGTTGGTGGCTTTTCCCTGTTTATTCGACTGTATCAAGTCAAAAGTTTCATCAATTGGCTTGATCTCATCAGATTGTGAGCATTGTCGTGCTGTTTTAAAAGGACCGCTATCTCTGCTCTCTCTCTCTTTTTCATCCCTCTCAATGAATTCCATATCCTGGGCAGAAGCAAGCACGGGACACAAAGTTTTTCAGTCACCGCAGCGAGAATTTCTTGAGGTCCGTCAACGAATGTTGCGCTCGTTTTGAGAGAAATGGGAAGTTTACATAGTTTAGCTTCAATCTGTTCGCCAAAAGCTGATGTGAGAATTATCTTTCCTTGCTCTATAAGTTCTATATCTGGTAGAGCCAAAGGGTTAAAAATCGCAAAATTTGTGCCAGAATCTTTTATTGCTTTCACGTTCCGTCCCTCAACCATTATTTCAATATGCTCTAAAGGTTCAATCGCGAGTCGGGAATTTAAAAATTCAGTTTTTACTATCACGGTAAATATTTCGCTATTATTTTTGCTCCGATTTAATATTTTCACTATTAAAACTTTGTTTTCGTTTATCACAGTCACGCTGTAAGTGGGAATTAGATCCGCAAGAATAACAAGATTTGATTTTAGGTTTATAAGCACAACTCGACTGGTTTTTGGGTGTACGCAAATGAGGAGGTATGTATTTTTGCTTTTTTTCTAACGATTCTACCGTATCGTGTTGTTTTGCTATCTCTGAAAAATCGTGTTTATGTATCGACTTGCCTCTAGACGTATAAAAGTTATCACAATCCTTGCCCAATTCCGTAGGCTTAAATCAATTGTCACCTTGCCGTATGCCTATATGCGTTTGCGTTTCCGGATCTAAAGTAGAAAATAATTTATCCGCTACTATCAAATCATGCAAAGTATCAAAATTATCGCATTTTCTTAATCTGAGGTAATAATCAAATGTTGTTTTAAGACGAGAAGCGAATTGCATGTGTGTTTCGCCGATCCTGCCTTTTAGCTGTATTAAAGTGTTCCAAACAATTTTGTGCTGTCGGTTCGAATGCTCGTAACACGAGTGTTTTTATTTTTTCATAATCTTTTATCTCCTCATCATTAATGTAAACTAAAATGTAAGCAACTTTTTCGCCTAATAAATTTAACAAAATTTCGGCTTGTACACTCTTATCTACATTTTTCATTTTAAATGCGCGTTCCAGAGTTGTGAAAAATAAATACCATAACTCTGGTTTTGACGGAAAAGGAATCGTTAATGTTTTTACTGTTCTAATTATTTGATCTAAATTATCAATATCGCTACGCTGGACAGGTTCCGGCCTAGGGCTTGAACTTTGAGCTCTGACTAGCTCCAATGCTCTGTTGTGATCATCTCTTTTCTTCCTGCTCTCTACAGTGGTAATGATGAATTCTGCTACAAAATCAGGTGACGTTTTAAATTCGTCAGATTCCAGAATTTTTTCTTTAGGCTCTTTGATTTTCATATCTGAAGTGGTGCTCACACCAATTTCTTCAGTGATCGTAAATAAGTCTTCCTTTTTTAGACCTTTCACATTGAAGATTTCCGTCATATTGACAAACTAGCTTATCGTAACTTTTTAAATTTTTGCAAATTTTAAATAATAATTCTCCACATATCTTTCAACCGATTTTTAAAACAGTCACTTTTCATGCTTCTTTTCCCCCAAAACAGAAACAAGTTAACATCTTCTTACCTCGAACCCTGCCGACTCCGCCAGTGTAACATCTTGACGGGTGGTTCGATGAGGCGAAGGTATGAATGTGGGGGAAAAGTATGAAAATGAAACACACTTTATTCTTTCGCAAGCTGTTGCAGAATTTAATAATTACTATTTACACACATATATGCAAAAGATCTATTTGTAGATTTAGATAAGTTTTCTGCACTCTCATAGTGCATAAAATAATAACAATAGACCTGAGCTAGAGAACGGCAGGACACACTTCCTCCATCTCTCCAAACCAGCTCACAGTACATCCACTGATGCTTTTTCTCTGCATCCTTTCGCGACACCTCCTTTAAGGGTTGCAATCCCATATATTCCCCTCCATAGGGGATACCATAAAGGTGTGGGACTCGCCGGCATTACATGCACATTACTGTAAATTTTCAAAGTAATGAAACGTCTGAGTAAATGGCATTAAGAAAATTTATTGTATTAAACAATATAATAATTGTTGGTTTAAATGGGACTACAGAGTAAAAGCAGAGTCCTTTTAACATTCACAATAACGTTTAATACAGAAAAGAATAATAACATACTGCTGGCATTTCTATGCCGCACGCAGAACAACTTTCTCGTACAGACTAATACAAACCTCTTTCTGAGGAGCGAAGAATGCGCCGCTCTTCTGTTGATTACGTAATACAGATATGTCACATGTCACATCTGACTTATGACAGGTGTGCGCTGGTTGGTTAGCAAATGATATGAGGAAACATGTATTGAAAATTCCTACATTTCCCCCTTTTTTCAATAAATGTTTTGAAAATAAAACATATTTATACATTATAATAGTATATTAAAAAATTACAGAAAATTATTTTTATGCAAAAATTACTTAAAATGAGAGAAGTATTAGTAAAGAAATAAAATTATAAACAAATAATTATAGTTAATATAATAAAATAAAATATTTAAAATATAAGTAGTTAATTTCTTAATGAACACACAGTTTAATTTTTTTTTTTTTTTTTTTTGAGTTCATCAGTCCCGAGTATTAAGTCTCATCATATCACAACATTTTTCGTGTTTACATGCGTTTAAACGTTTTGTTAAAATGTCTGCAGGTTGTTCATCTGATGATATATAATTAATGTTTATTAGTTTATTATTGTAAACTTCTCGCACAAAATGATGTCGAATGTCTATGTGTTTTGTGCGATTGTGATGAACAGGATTTTTTACTAACCTCAGCCCGGACTGATTGTCGCACATGATTGCAGTCGGACTTGATAAATTTCAGGATTCAGTTCTTTTAAGAAATTTCTAATATTAATTGTTTCTTTTGCGGATTCGGACAGAGACATATATTCAGATTCTGTAGTGGACAGAGCAACGGTTCGCTACTTTCTCGATTCCCAAAATAGGCCCGAAATAGGTCTCGATTTCCGAAATAGGTCCACCGGCATACTTAAAAACATATCCTGTATATGATTTTCTATCATTTACATCTGATGCTCAATCGGCATCAACAAATGCTGTTAATGGTTTATTGTCTCTGTAATAATCAATTCCTAAATTTCTAGTTCCATTGAGATATACTTTAGTATTCTTTTAGCAGCTATCCAGTGGGGTTTTCCTGGATTGTTATTAAACTGACTTAAATAATTTACAGCATGGGTGATATCTGGTCTGGTAGCAACCGACAGATACATAAGAGAACCAATTAATTGTCTATAAGGAATTTTTGACATGTATAATTTCTCTTCTTCTGTATTTCGTGACATATCTTTAGATAATTTCATACTATTATCTAACGGCGTATTCACTATTCTAGAATCCAAATTTATTTAATAAATCTTCAATATATTTCTTTTGTGTTATAGTGATTCTGTCCCTATCTTTATTGAATTCAACACCTAAGCAATAATGCAAAAGGCCCATATCTTGCATTTTGAAAGATTTTGCTAATTTATCTCCAATATTAAAATAATGCTCTTCACTTATAGTGAGATAAATTAAATCGTCGACATAGACGATTATAATAGAATCAAAAGGATATTTTGAGTAATAGACACATTTGTCGGAATTCAAAGGGTTAAATTTCATTTTTCTTAATTTCTCATCTAATTTCTTAAACCACTGTCTTCCTGACTGTTTAAGTCCATACAAGGATTTTTTTAATAAACACACTTTATTCTCATGTATATCATTTTCAAAAAATTGAGGAAGCTCCATAAAAATTTCTTCATTTAAATCACCATTGACATATCCCAGCAAAACCACAGATGACGGCCAACACGAGGCCAAGTGCTGGTTGCCAACAGTAGCTGCAACTGGCCCGTCGGTGGCAAAAGTTACGGTTCCGCAGGGAATATGTTACGCCGGCCGTCAGTAGGCCATATTCAATCGATCCACTGTTGGCAGCCTGCAGTAAGTTAAAAATAAGTTAGTGGGCCAGTGAATGGATCGCTGCTGGCAGCTAGCAGTATGATGAAAATAGGTAATGGGGCACTGTTGGTAACCGACATTAGGTTGGGAATTGTTAGTGGGCCAGTGTCGGACAACCTGGTGGCAAACATAATTTTTCTATGTTATTGCTGGCAGCCTGCAGTGGGCCAGTTGTGGCAAACATAAAAAATTATATTACTGCCGGCAGTCTTCATTGGTCCTTTATATTTTCCCATTAAAGGCCCGCTTCACTCACCGTCGCCGGAAGCCGAAGCCAGTGTTATTCTATGGGAAATTTTCTTTGCAAATAACTTATTAACTAATATATATTTTTAAATTCTGTTTTCATATTCTGAAAATTCCTAACTGTTAAATTGACGGACCTTTTTTAAAAAATTATTTTTTTTTATATTTTATTTTGAAGCTGCAAAATACGAATTTTCAATATGTGAAATTTTTCATTTTGCAAATTCAAAATAAAATATTAAAAATTAAAAAAATACATTTTTAAAAAAGGTCCATCAATTTAACAGTTGGGAATTTTCTGAATGTGAAAACAGAATTTAAAAATATGTATTAGTTAATAAATTATTTGTAAAGAAAATTTCCCATAGAATAACATTGCCTCGGACTTCCGAAGACGGTAAGTGAAGAGGGCCGTTAATAGGCCAGCAGTGATTTAGTTATAGCTAGTATATTTATTTTATTGGTGATACCTTTAATTTTATTAATGCTTTTTTCTTTTTCTTTTTTTTTTTTTTTTTTTTTCCCCTCTCTCTTTTTTCTGATGAAGTAGCAGCCAGTTTTTTCTATGCATCCAATATTTAATTTGATTTTGTACATATTCATTTTGAAATACCATTTACAAGTATTTGATTCATACACTATGGTTGTAAATTCAGGATTTCTAGTGCAGCATATAGGAAATATTCAGTTGATCCATTTTCCTTCTCATAAAAGTTTAATTTTTTGTTTTCAGTGCAAACATTTCTCTATATTACATTTTTTGGTATAAAGGAGATTATGTTTTTTTTTTCTTTTTTTTAAGTGTTCAAATTTCAATATCTTATATAAATAAATGTAACTTTACATGTGAAAATTATAAAATATTGAAACAAAAATTGTTATAAAGAGAGCATTGTAAAAAACACCATAAACTAAAAATAAATAAATAAATAAATAAATAAAACTAAAAAATTGCAGCAATTGTTTCCGGTTGAAATAGCACGAAGACCCTTCATCAGGCGAAAAAAATGTGGGCACGAGTGCAGCAAAGGTAATTTGCTGCAATCGTGCTTTTTGTTAAACTCACGAAGGGATGTGTTATTATTTCAACCTAAAAGAACTGATGCTTTTTTTTTCGGGGGGGGGGGCGGCAATGATTATGTTCATTTACAAAGTTTTCTATTTATTACTACAGTACAAAATCTCAAATCCGGAATCGTCCCTACCGTGGCCTTTCCGGATTTCGGACTTTTCCGGATTTTAGGTCATTTTCTGATTTACTGCAATAAAAAAACGGACATCTCCATTCCGAACGCCCTTTTAGTTAATAACTAGCTTACGCCTCCCGAGGGTGTGATTTCTTAAGAAATTGGAGTATACTCTCAAGTAACATGTACAATACTTTGAATAAACACCATAAAATTTTGCAAACAAAACACAGGCAGCAACGCTTACGCTTTGTTTGCCGCACTCGTGCCTACTTCGTTTGCTTGATGAAGGATCATGTTTTCTTTCCATCCGAAACGATTGTTGCGAGTTCTTACATTTTATGGTGTTTACTCTTATTACTTTTAAACACCAATTCTGTGGTGCTTTTTTATTATAACTCTCAAGTATCCAGAAAATCTTGAATATTTTTCTTTTCCCAATTGATAATTTTTTTCCTTCTTTTTTAAATAGCAGGCAGGATCAAGCTTTCTTTTTTTCTCTCTGTGTGTTTATCTTCAAAGTCGCACATTTGAAACCACAGAAATTATCACTAAGAAATGTAATCGGCTATTTAGAATTAATTACACAGCTGTCAAACTTAACCAGGCCGCCACAAAGAACTTTTTCGTGTTGTTGATAGTCCAATGGAATCTTTACTCCCTCCCCAACTCTCTTCAATGTCCTTGAGTGAATAATTTTTCGACGTGCGATACCGAAAGATGACTTTGCAGTTTTATACAGATGACGTTATTTGAACTTAATGCGAATATTCAGCATTTGACCTGTGCCAATTTATTTTCATTAGGTTTGGAAAGCAGATTCTGAAAAGGGTAAAAGAAGAAGGGAATACAGTTTCAGCTGAAAGAAAAAAAAAATTATCGTTCGGTTGAGTAAAGAGATAACGGAATTAGGGAGAAAAAGAAGAGTGCATTTGTCTTTGTAGTTGTAAATATTTGAGAGTTTTATCCGCCAATTACCTATTTAAAAAAATTTTTAGAATTCCATAAAACTCATATATGTTATACAGGTTTTCGAGATTTACTATAGGACGCTTGTCATAAAAAGTTGTACAGGTAACACAAATGGTTTCAGTATAAAAATTCATAAAATAATTTGGATACATTACAGTTTAAGAGAAACTTCTTATCAGCGCACGAAAAAATCTTTATACAACGCTAAAATACAGATCAACATAAATTTTATAGATGCAGTAAGAAATGGTTCCGATCAAAAATGATAAAATAAATATTTGTGGTTCATTTAACAGTGATGCACAAAAATATTCTTATACGTTACGGGAAATTGAGGGGGAAAGTATTTCAGTTTCGTAAAAATGAAATTATTTTTCTCACTTGCATTTAAAAAATAATAATTAATAAATAAATAAAATAAAACAGTTTGTTATGGCTACCACTTTTTATTTTCTGTTCCTATAATAGTTTATAGAAATTACATATTAAAATTATTGTTTATGAAAATTATTTTCTATGATGGAGGTAGGCGATTTTCATTTAAAAGAAGTACAATATACTAAATTTCGAAAGAAAATCCATTTTATAGTAATATATATCTACAAAAACGACACTTAAAATGTACAAAAAAGCCAAGCTCAAAGAAAGAGAATTGATTAAAGTTGTGTCTAAAAAGGGTGTGATATCAAATTCCCAAGCTTACATTCAAATACTTATTTAATATTCCCTTTTAACTAAATTTTCACATGTGAATCAAGTGCCTTATGATATGTTGATAGAAATCCTTCTTTCCTGTTAAATACATCATAGCGTGTTTCTGAAAAATATTATTATTTTTATTTATGTATGATGGGCTTGGCGGCCATCTTTCAAAGTTTTACGTTAGTTTGAATTCTATAAATCTCATCAATTATAGGATGAGTTGGTTGATTGGTTGGTTAATTGAGTTTTATATCGCACTAGTGCTGCGCAATGAGAGATAATTATAGGATGGGAGGACAGTGTTGCCAGACTTGGGGATTTCTCCCCATTTTGGGGAGTTTTGAAGCTTTAGGGGAAATATTTGGGGACAGAGATTTAGTGGAGAACATTTTGGGGAAAAGAAAAATTTTGGGGAAATACACGGGGATTTTCTTTAAAATTAGTAAAAGGTGACATTTTCGTATAATTCAATAAAAAAAAAAAAAAAAAAAAAAAGAAAAGTTTTTTTTTTTTTTTTTTTTTTTCCACTTGTAATCTCTGATTCCAAGAATTATTTGGTTTATATGTGTTGTAGCAAGTATAGTGAATGCTAAATACTTATTGATTGCTGCTTCGCTTGAATAATCAAACTTAAAGTAAGCTGGACTAGCATAAATTTGGATGCTTTGTCTTAGCTAGCTTGAATTAAACTTGCAGGGATGGAATGTTCAGTTTGACGAAAGCTCTTTAAGCTTCCTGGGTATACCTTGTTTTTCATGCATTTAAAAAAAAAAAAAAAAAAAAAAAAAAAAAAAAAACTGTTTTTATATACTTATGGGTTAAGTACAAATTATTAGAGATGAGGAATCTCAGAAAGTTAGAAAAATATACAAAAGTTACACAAAATTAAAATTTTCCAAAAACTAGCGTATTAAAATTTATTTTTGTAAATGGGGATTTTTTTCTATAAAGAGCTTCATTTGGGGAAAAATGGGAGCTTAAATTTATTAAATATTTTTTAACTTTTTTCAAAAAAAT
The DNA here is from genome assembly GCA_963930645.1 of Salticus scenicus. Lineage (NCBI taxonomy): Eukaryota > Metazoa > Arthropoda > Arachnida > Araneae > Salticidae > Salticus > Salticus scenicus. The sequence goes on along the minus strand of OZ005650.1, from coordinate 354,496,890 downwards.
TACATTTTTAGTATAAATTGAGTTGGGGATTTTTTTGGAAAAAACCCTTGTTTTGGGGAAATTTGAGAACTGTTTAGGGAAATTCACTTTGGACCATCTGGCAACACTGGTTCTTCATTACTTCAATTTGTCATTCAGTCTTCTAGTCGTTCAAGTAATGCAGATTTGTTTTTCAGCAGTCTGTTGGATGACAAATGAATAGAAGCTGACTTTAAAATAAAATAATGTGATAAAATAAATGTGTTGTCCGTCGCCGTCGCACACAAATGCTCCTTCTACTAATGAGCATGCGCGGGGGACGTCGTCTCGTCTCCGCAAGAGGAAGGTCTCGGTAATTTAAACAAACATTTTCAAACAGATTTTCCTTTTTTAAAATAATAAAAATCTCAGCATCGGAGTTATTTTATTTTAAAGTCAGCTTCTATCATTTAAAAAAATGTAGTATCTAGAAACAGATTCAAATAAATATTTAAAATTATACGAGGTCTTCATTAATAAAAATATTCATGAACTACCTTTTTTTTTTTTCTCTAAAGAAATTTACTTTAACAATATTTTTAAATACTTTAAATTGCATGTTATTTATTTTGTATAAAATTTTTCTACAGACAATTTTTACTTTCCGAACACTATAGTGAGGAAAGTATTGTAATCATGTCAAAAATCCGAATTCGAGATTTTGATATTTCTATACGTTTCGAGGTCCAACGAGTCCGTTTTCACTATTTTTACGATGATATATGTATGTGTGTGTGTATGTATGTGTGTATGTATGTGTGTATGTATATGTGTATGTCTGTGAGTGAACACACTAGCGTCTAAACGCTTGGTTCGAATAAGCTGAAAGTTGGTATGTATATTGTAAGTCACCATAGTAAGAACCCTATAGATTTTGGTGAATCTAGCACTTATAGATTTTTTACAGGAACACAAAGAAAAATTCTTTATCATTATGGTTAAGGGACCAAAATCTTAAAAGTGCGATAGCATCTAAACGCCTTATTCAATTGAGCAAAAACTTTATACACATATTATAGGTCACAGATACTCAATCTGTATAGATTTTGGAGAATCTAGCACTTATAGTTTTTTTACAGGGACACAAAGAAAAATTCTTTGCCAAATTTTTAAAAGTGTGATAGCGTCTAAACGCCTTATTAATCTGAGCAAAGAATTTGTACACATGTTATAGGTCACATTTGTACCAACTGTATAGATTTTGGTGAATCTAGCACTTACAGTGTTTTTTACAGGGACACAAAGAAAAATTCTTTATCATTATGGCCTATGAGTCCAAATTTTTAAAAGTGCAATAGCATCTAAACGCCTTATTCAATTGAGCTGAAAATTTGTATGAATATTATAAATCACTGTTGCACTAACTATAAGCATTTTGGTGAATTGTGGCCACCACGAGACTTTCTTCTATATTTTCCTATACAAATTCACTCAGTAACAATAATTAAAAAAAAAAAAAAAGTGGGACTTTGACAAAATTGTGGGTAAAATGTGAAAATTTGTTTAAGTTTGTCAGAATTTATAGATTTTTACAGGGACACAACGAAAAATTCTTTATCATTATGATCTAAGGGCTCAAAGTTCAGTAGCGTTAAATAAAACCTCGTGTGATATATGGAGAAAAATACTCAAACTCTCTGTTATGGTTTTCTCTCTTTTGTTTGTTTAGCAACTCCTCTTTCTTTATTTTATCTACAAAACTGTTAGTTACACAATGTTCGGAAAGTCGAGTGGAGTCACTCCAGATTTTTATCATTATTTGAAGATACATTTTTAAAATAACAGAAATGTATGAGATATAATAATTTCAAAATCACATTTATTACAGTTTTTTTTATTTCCTTTATATTCATTTTTCACATCGAATACTTTGTATGAAAGCTTCAAATTGATACAAATTATGTAGAAAATTAGTTTTAAATTAAACTATGCATATTTTCCTATTCTTCATATAATATTGCTTATCGCTATTTCCAATTAATTTAATAAAATTAATAATAATAATAAGATATTTCAGTTGTAAGTTGACTTTTTTATATTGTAAAAAAAATCAAACAAATATTAGAGATTTTTTCTTTAATATTAAGTTTGAATTTTATTGGATGTTAAAAAAAAAAAATAAAAAAAAATTACACTCCCAAGACCTATTACACTGGGCGTTGAGGCGAAATTAATAATCGGCTCAGAAGCTGCGCGAAAAGTTTACATGTGTGAATACCCATAAAAGAGTAAGAGCTTCTTACCCATAAAAGAGTAAGAGGTTCTTCATTAATAACAATATTCATGGATTATCAAAAGAAATATATATATATATATATATATATATATATATATATATTTTTTTTTTTTTTTTTTTTTTTTTTGAAGAAATTTTATTTGAACAATATTTCAGACATCTTGATGTAATAACAGAAATGTATGAGAAGCAAAACATCAAAATCAAGTTTAGTAGAGTTTTGTAAATTTCTTTATATTATATTTTTTACATCAAATACATTGTATGAATGCTTCTAATTCAGACAAATTAAGTAGAAAGTTAGTTTTGAATTAAATTATTTAACCTTCCTATCCTTCTTATAATACTGCTTATTACTATTGCCAACTAATTTACTTAGTTGTCAACATTTTATTTTATTCCGAAGTATTTTTTAGCTCCATCTTTATTTCGAATCACCTTATTTATAGAAAAATTTCTCCAATGTATAACTGACTTCGTTAAAATAATCAAAAAATTACTCTTAACACTTTCGCGACCGCTGACGTAGATTCACGATCACGTCATTTGAAAATCTAGAACTCCTCCAGTGGACGTTTCTTTTGTGATTTGTGTGTTACTTATTTCTTAAAAATATACCTAATATTCATACTTTTACAATAAAATATACTATGGATACAAAAACTTTGATTAGAAAGACTATAATTATAATGCATGTCCATTTGTAATATAAATGTGAATACAGAAAACTTTGCTCTGAAAAAACTTGGGAGAATAACGACCTTACTCTCAAAAAGACAAAAGTGTGCGATCGCGAAAGTGTTAAAAAATAAGTGGCATGGAATAAAGGCGGAGCTAAAAATACTCCGAAATAAATTACTATGTTGGCATCTATGAATATAAAACATTAAGAAAGAAAAAGAAAAAGAAAAAAAAAAAGTAAAATAAAATATTTCAGTTTCATATTGCATGACATTATGATCTGTAAATTTTAAAGAAAGTAAATTTGAATTAATATATATTTTATATGTTCAACTACCTATATTATATTTTATGTATGACACAGAAAAATTACATGCAACTTTTTCTAACAAGTATTTCAGATATTCCCATCAATAATAAATCAGTATTTTATTGGATTTAAAAAAGTGCTTAAAAATAAGCATCTTAAAAGACCAAATAAAAGTTAATGTTTATTACAAATTAACATTAAATGGATCAATTAAGTTGTTTATCCCCTCACTTTTTGCAATTTTATTAGCAACCAATTTCATTCAGAAGCTACCAGTTGTACAGAAATTTAATGTTATATGGGTATTATTAATATATATAATGACCCTCATCTGTCATGAACGAATCCGGTTAGTACCGCTTCAAAACAGAAACTTTTGGCAGCCATTATTTTTTCCGTTTGTTTAATTCAACTTAGGAAACATACATATCATTTTCATACATGTTTTGTATCGCACATATTATTTATTTCCTATAAAATCTTGAAAAACTATTCAATTGTAATGTTTAAATGTCTAAATTAAATAAAACGGATCACTGGCTATTATAAACATGAACCTATAAAAAGAATTATGTAACTTCATGATTATAAACAATGCAATACCAAATAAAAACAAACCAAAACTGTTGCCATTCAGAAAATACAAATTCCAACTTTTTAATTCCGAATGAACGACTCTTTGACTGTTTCATTAAAAAAAACGCTTAAAATATTTCTAAAACAATTAAAGCCTTTAAATCTTAAAATATTTGTAAAAACACATTAAAGCCTTTAAATATTTTTATCAATCTTCATTGTTTGTTTACACTGTAAGGTATGATTGGCGTCGAGTTTAATACGTAAATACCGCCAGTTGATTTTAGATTTGAAATTAGTGTAAAATGATAGTTGGGATAGAATGTTTGGTTGGGCAAATAAAAGTCGCCCGTTGAAATGAGTATTGAAAGTAGAGTAGTCTAAGGTGATAATGTCGAGTCAAGGTAAAATGTTCGGTTGTGAATGAGAAAGTCCCTAGCTGGATCCTGGATATTTTGGCGATGTTGTGGGTGACATAGCTGGTTGGAGGTATCGAGTAGAGGTGAATTTGGGTTACCATGGAGTGTCTGTAGTTATTGGATAGTTAGTTAGAAAATTTGAAAACAGGATCTACGATAGTCTTAAAAAAGAGTATTTTGGTAAAATGAAGTGAATCGCTTTTTCTTATTATGAGGACTTTAAATACGCAAGCGAAGTGATGACGTCACTTGCCGTTCGTGGATACAAAAAAAAAATATTTCCCATGTTAAACGCCCAATAGATTTTTCGTAAAAAATTATTAAAAATCGAGGGAAATTATTTCCTGATTTTAATCCCCATATTTAGGTTTAGATATGTATTAGTTATCATGTGCATGCGATTAAGTTGTTTTTGTTCTAAAATTGATAAAATTTTAATTTTAAATTTCAAAACTCTAGATAAAAAAAAAATAAAAAAAAAAAAAAACTTCCATATTACATTGAAAACATAAACATTTTATTTCAAAGGATGATATTTGCACAATAAATATCCAACTAATATACTAATTAAAAGGAAAATGATAAATATTCTATCATAATTTGAAGTGAAATTTGTTTTCAAATGTCTAAATAAAGTATCTGATATAAGATACTAATATGTTGCAGCGGAATAGATTTGATATCGGTCATCCTTGGCAGAAAAAATATATATATATATATATATATATCGCCAAATTATCTGGCGAATATAATTTAATTCCTTTCAAAAATCATAGTTATTTTAAAAACTTATATTAAGAGAGTAATGAATAATATGAAACAATATTTCGTACAATACATATTACGAAAATATACATCTGGCATGTATATTTTCGTAGTACGCTTTTGATCGCCAAATACAAAAACGTCAAGGACAACAGAGTTTTGAAATTTAAAATTAAAATTTTGTCAATTTCACAGCAAAATAACTCAATCTATCACATGCACATGATAACTAATACATATATATACCCAAATATGGGGATTAAAATCGGGAAATAATTATCCTCGATTTTTAATAATTAAAAAAAAAAATCAAATGGGCGATTAACATAGGAAATAATTTTCTTGCATCCATGGATGGTCAGTGGCGCCACACTTCGCTTGCCTGTAGAGTTCTTAATAGAACACTGGGATGTGTTGTTGCTGTTGTGTTGTCGGGCCTATATTTTTTGTGAACCAGCAGTTTTTTTATTGTCATTCATATTTATTGATCGGGTAGAATTTTTGAAGTGAAAACTTCTTTAGGCGCGTTGAGCACTTTTGAGTGAACAAAAATCATTGAATTCCCGTCATCGTCACCTGACGCTTTCCATTTGAAGTGAAAAGTTTTGGGTGAACAAAAATCATTGAACTCACGTCACCGTCACCTGACGCTTTCCATCCTTGAATGATACGAATAATGTATCATACAATTAACTTGCTAATGTGGCGTGTAAATAATTATATACTGTATATTGTTTTAAAATCTGGTGCGGCTCTACACGACTTCTCTCATCTCCGGACACTGTCTCTATTACAGTTAGACCTCACAAAACCGTGATAAAGCCCAAAGCTGCCATTTTTCTCACTTTTTACAATCTGGAGCGGCTCTACACGACATCTCTCATCTCCGGACACTGTTTCTATTGCAGTTAGACCTCACAAAACCGTGAGAAAGGCCAAAGCCGCCATTTTTCTCACGTTTTTACAATCTGGTGCGGCTCTACACGACTTCTCTCATCTCCGAACACTGTCTCTTAAAGATTGCAGCCAGAAACGTTGCAGTTAGACCTCACAAAACAGTGAGAAAGGCCAAACCGCCATTTTTGTCACGTTTTTACAATCTGGTGCGGCTCTACACGACTTCTCTCATCTCCGGACACTGTCTCAATTGCAGTTAGACCTCACAAAACCGTGAAAAAGGCCAAAGCCGCCATTTTCTCAAGTTTTTACGATCTGGTGCGGCTCTACACGACTTCTCTCATCTCCGGACGCTGTCTCTTAAAGATTGCAGCCGGAAACGTTCCAGTTAGACCTCACAAAACAGTGAGAAATCCACCATTTTTCTCACGTTTTTACAATCTGGTGCGGCTCTACACGACTTCTCTCATCTCTGTACACTGTCCCTATTGCCGTTAGCGCATTAAATGAAATTGTAATATAATTTTTGTAGTAGTAGTTTATATTAATGAATAAAAAAACACTGCATTTAAAAGTATTTCTTGCACAATAAAATATTTCCTGACGATTCAAGAAATACATACGTAATTGTTCACGTTTTCCCTGCTGTCGGCACTCCCGGAGTGCAAATTTTTTTTTTTTTTTTTTTTTTTCAGAACGAAAATTGGTACAACTATAATATTTCCCCGCAGCAGAATTTTGCGATTTTTCTTTGGCGCCGATTTGAACGATAACGATGTCGTTCTGAACTGTTTGCGATATAATATGGCAGCCTGCATGCTATTTATTTTGGATTTATGGTTTTATGATTTATGATTTAGCTTATGATTTTATCATTTATGCTATATGATTTATAATTTTTAGATTTATGGTATAGCCATAATCGCCAAAAATAAATCGCCAAATTCAGCTGTGGGGAAATACTATAGTTGTTCCCCATCATGATCTAAACATTGTTTTCAAGATTTATCGCTCACATTCCGTCATTTTTGACGGGGTTATATACTAGTGTCTAAATATTGTACCTATTTAAGTTGAAAAACAATTTATTTTCCTGCTATAGTCATGCCAACCACTATTATAAAATAAATAAAAGTAAAATAAACAGAAAGTATTTAGAATTTCGCGACCGCTGAGGCAGATTGACGTCATTTGGAAATCTGTAACTACAATTTGTATGCTACTATATATATATATATTTTAAATTTTCCCAATATTCATATTTCTGCAATCAAAACACTATGAATGCAAATATCTAATTATAAAGAGTGTATTATACATACTACATATTCATTTGTAACGTACAATATGGATATAGAGAACTTTGTTCCGAAATAAAGCAGCTTGAAAGGATAACGTCAACAGGCAGATTTAATCAGGGGTTGTAATCCCCGCTCTTGTTTCGGGACACTTTAAGGGATAAGAAAATCTGTCTTTATTATAATTGTTATCACACTTTTTATGCCCTAATCGCTATCCTATTTAATCAGGCCACATTACTATTAAAATATAATAAATATTTGCATTGGAAAATAATAGTAGGAATTTTAAAAAAAGGGTGCAATTAACTCATCATAGATGCCAGAGCATTTTAATTTATTCCAGAGCACTTTTAGCCTTGTCTTTAATTCGCACCACTTTATTTATAGAAAATTTTTCTCCAATATATAACTTCAATATAAAAAAAAAATTTACTCTTAAGAAATAAGTAGTATGAAATAAAGGCGGAGCTAAAAATATTATGAAATAAATTAAAATGTTGGCATCTATGACTCATATTTGAAAGTATACTGAAAAAGGAGTTGAGAAAATGTTATATAAAATCTGTCATACGTACTTGCCAATATTCTAATTAATATTTCCAGAGCTGCCAACCTAATCCGGCAAAGTGATAGCACCGCCCCTTTTCCTATACCAGTTACAGGGTTCCCACGACCACGCCTTTTTTCAAGATTTCTTCCACCAGAATAATCTTAAGAAAAATTTATTCTTAAATACACAGTGTATATTTAATAAGAATTTTTTTTTTAGATTTTTCTGGTGTAAGAGTCCATGATAAAAATCGGGCCGTGGGAACCCTGACTTAATTTTTAGAATAATTCTTTTCAAATGTATTTACGAGGAATTGAGAAAAAAAAATTAAAAATTTATTGGTGTAGAAAAAGGGATGGTACTAACAATTTGCCGGATTAGGTTCGCAGCTCAGTGTTTCGTAGTGTTGTTAGTCACGCCCTTTTTTCCACATTAGTAAATTTTTCGAGAAATATTCTCCAAATGCAATTACGATTAAATAAGTGTAAAAATACTCTAAAAGGATACTAGTGTGAAAAAAAAAAGGCGGGGCTAACAATATTACGGAATATTAATTAGTATGTTGGCAAGTATGGTCGTATAAAACTGCCCCTGTTAGTGTTACACAAAATTTGCTATTTAAAGTTAGAGTAAAAAATCTCATGAAACAAAGGCTGAGACTTCGAAAGTTTTATTTGGAACAATTGTGATTGAATTACTGTATCTGAAGCAGGATAAAAAGTATGATTTCAGCCATGCTAATATTTTCATTTATTCTGAAGTACTGTTACTACCAGGCTCTTTTTTTCACACCACTTTATTTGTAGTGTAATTTTCCGCAATATGCAGGCTCGGATCATAAGATTGGGGCTCTGGGCAAAGCGAAATTGTGAGTCCCCTCTAAACCGTCGCCACGTCACTTATCTGCGATAGAGGATAAGTTGTACACAGTTGCCAACATTTTAATTTATTCCGGAGCACTTTTAGCCTTTATTTCGCACCACTTTATTTTTGGAATATTTTTCTCCAGTGTATAACTCCGATAAAATAAGAAAAATTTACCCTTAAAAAAAAAAAAAAAAAAAAAAAAAAAAAAAAAAAATTATATCGTATAAAGGCGAGGCTAAGAATGCTCCGAAATAAATTACAATGTTGGCAATTCTGGGTATGTATAATGCATAAACGATATTTTTGATGCTGGTTTTTTAAATATGTTAATATTTTTTACATTTTTAATTACCATAATTTCTTTTCAGCTACACGCAATTTAATATGGTAATGGGTTTATTCTGCTGATTCCCAGATGATATCGTGTCTAACAGGCGACAATAAAAAAAACTTTGTATAACATATTTAATTCACACTAAACAGGACTTAGAATATAAATTTAGAAGTCATAGATTTGCCAGCTTGTGATTGTTGCTCTACTGCCATTCTTTACGCACTAGGATTAATTCATACTTGCCAACCATGTCATTAATAAGCGTAAAATTGTTAACGCCCCTTCTAAAAACGCCCTTTATTCCACACCATTAAATTTTTAGAGTAATTCTCTCAAAAAAGTTGTTATGATTAAATAAGAATAAAATTACTCTAAAAAATGACTGGTGTAAAAAAAAGACGAATACTATAAATTTTACGCTTCATAATAAGATGGTTGGCAGATATGTTAATTATAGCAGGGCGTAGTGATTAAAATGAATTTCGAATCACAACGAACTCCTTGCCTGTTCCAGGACACGAACACGTCATCTGTTGATTCAAGACCTACTATTTAGGCACTACATGAGTCATTAGAAATAGAAAAAAAAATATTTTTAAAATTAAAATTATGTTTCCAAGAAAGTTCAATACATTTTAAAGACAAATTTCATATACGTAAATAAATATATATATTTTTATTTTAAATTGAAATAAAAAAGAATGTTTTGCAAGTTAATATTAGGATTTTTGGTGCCACTTTATATCCGGGGACCCTAGCCCATGAAATAATACTGGAATGGCAATATGTAATTACGATTAACTAAAAAGAAAAATACCCTGAAGAAAATTGCATACCTGCTAACCATCTCTTTATAAAGCGTAAAATTTTTAGCATCCGTCTTCGTTTTTACACCATTATATTTTTAGAGTAATTTTATTCTCATTTAATCGTAACAACAATTGGAGAGAATTTCTCTAAAACTAAAATGTCGGGGGAAAAAGGTCGTTTTTTCAAGGGAAGTTAATAATTTTACGCTTATTAATGAGATGGTTGACAAGTGTAAAATTGATGTTAAAAAAAAAAAAAAAAAAAAAAAAAAAGAGGGAGAGAGAGAGAGAGAGAGAGAGAGAGAGAGTGGTTCTAACAATGCTTCGAAATAAATTAAATTGCCCATTGGTACCAACATGTATGCAGTGTTGCCAGATCTGGAGGATATTTTATTCAATAATCACCAATAATTTTGAGATGTGATATTTGATATGTATAATACACTATTAGTCCTCGAATTAATTAGGCAAACATTACAGTTAAAAATTATTGCTGATTATTTAATAAAAAATCCGTCAGATTTGGCAAAACTGCGTGTATGGTGCTTTTACATTTTTTCTGAATAAAGTTTTCAGGTTATTTAATTATAGGAAATAGTACAAAATTTATATGTATACGTACGCATATATATATAAGTGTGTGGGTGTAAAATACTATTGAAAATTTTCAGTACCAAAAGATAGTAAAAGTTGGCAGCTATGTTTCCACATGTGTATTTTATTTTATAATGTTGCACACTGAATGACACTAAGTTTTATTTATTTATTTTTTAGGAATTTTTAACCTCGATATTTTCATTTTTCAATTTACATTGATACATATTTATTTTTAATGTAAATATGTATGTAGTAAATTTGTGAATTTACTTGAACACCGAAATTGTTGTTAAGGTGTCTGCCTATCTTTAAAATGCAATTTTCGGTCAAAACTCCAATTTTCCATTTTTCGGTTAGTATTAACGCCTGACTAGCTTTCTGAATTAGTTTGAATTTTGTTTCTATCTTGCTTAGAACTTGAGTTACAGGCATTTTAATATTAGTCACTCGCCAGTTTTTGAAACCGGAAGTGACCGGAAATTACCCGTAAATGTTTGTTTACATAAATGTTTCACTCAATATAAGCATCAAAATTTTCTACTGAATATAAAATGAATTTAAAAAAGAAAATAAAAAGCTTTGAAATAAATCAGGAACTTATTAAAATTATTTTTTGTTTAATAGGTAAAATCTTGTTTTTACATCTGTTTTCTGCTTTTTATTAAAATGAGATTTTTAGCATTTTGCTTTATCCCAAAACATCATAACTCCAAAAGTTATAATTGAAACTTTGACAAAATACTCTAGAGGAATTGTTCTAGCGATTGAACTACGAATATGAATCTAGCTATTTTTTTTTTTTTTTTTTTTTTTTTTGTCGACAGAAGTTATGAACTGTCATGTAAATTCATGATTTTTTCAGCATGTAAAAATGTTATCGTCTCTAAAATATTAACTAACATGGTTATAGTTTTGAGAGTAGTTCACTTCCTTAAGGACCTTTCAATAATATAAATAAAATTTACGGAATAAAAATATCTTTGTTGAAATTTGACTTATGATGTTTTGCAAAAGTACTTTTTTTTCGCAATTTTTATGCATATTTTGAGCCTAAATTTCAAAATATTTTAAAATTTGCATTTTTTTTTTTTAGGTTATTCACTGTTTTTTACTATATTCTATCATATAATGCACATAAATTGGCAATTTTTGAATTATTAAAAAAAGTCACCTCCGACGGTACGCACTCATAGTTAAAATAGAAAATATAAGCATTTATTTTCATGTAACTACTATCTGCTTATAATACTTTTACATAAATATATCTTAGATAATTTTGTTTTCCGAACAATTGCGTGCAAGATAAGATGGAAGATTAAAAACATTCAGTTCAGTAGTTAAAAATATTACTCTGAAAACACTATATATATTTAATACATCTACACCAATAAAACGAGAAAGTTTATTTATTATAGAAAAATAATGCGTTCTTCTGTTTTTCAATTTAAATTTTAGACTTGGAATCGTTCAAGTAAAGCAGATTCGCTTTTTAGCAGGGTCTGTTGGATGTTTGGTGATCTAGCTCGTCGCCGTCACACACAAATGCTCCTTCTACTAATGAGCATGCGCGGGGGACGTCATCTCGTCTCCGCAAGAGGAAGGTCTCGGAAATTTAAACAAACATTTTCAAACAGATTTTCCTTTTTTAAAATAATAAAAATCTCAGCATCGGAGTTATTTTATTTTAAAGTCAGCTTCTATCATTTAAAAAAATGTAGTATCTAGAAGCAGATTGAAATAAATATTTAAAAGTATACGAGGTCTTCATTAATAAAAATATTCATGAACTACCTTTTTTTTTTTTTCTCCAAAGAAATTTAACAATATCTTTAAATACTTTAAATTGTATGTTATTTATTTTGTATAAAACTTTTCTACAGACAATTTTTATCATTATTTGAAGATACATTTTTAAAATAACAGAAATGTATGAGATATAATAATTTCAAAATCACATTTATTACAGTTTTTTTTTATTTCCTTTATATTCATTTTTCACATCGAATACTTTGTATGAAAGCTTCAAATTGATACAAATTATGTAGAAAATTAGTTTTAAATTAAACTATGCATATTTTCCTATTCTTCATATAATATTGCTTATTGCTATTTCCAACTAATTTATTAAAATTAATAATAATAATAAGATATTTCAGTTGCAAGTTGACTTTTTTATATTGTAAAAAAAATCTAACAAATATTTGAGATTTTGTCTTTAATATTAAGTTAGAATTTTATTGGATGTTATAAAAAAAAAAAAATCACACTCCCAAGACCTACCACACTGGGCGTTGAGGCGAAATTAATATTATCAAAAGAAAATATATATATATATATATATATATATATTTTTTTTTTTTTTTTTTTTTTTTTTTTTTTTGAAGAAATTTTATTTGAACAATATTTCAGACATCTTGATATAATAACATTGATATAACGATAATAAAATGATATAATGTATGAGATCTTGATATAATGTATGAGAAGCAAAAAATCAAAATCAAGTTTAGTAGCGTTTTGTAAATTTCTTTATATTATATTTTTTACATCAAATACATTGTATGAATGCTTCTAATTCAGAAAAATTAAGTAGAAAGTTGGTTTCGAATTAAATTATTTAACCTTCCTATCCTTCTTATAATACTGCTTATTACTATTGCCAACTAATTTACTTAGTTGTCAACATTTTATTTTATACCGAAGTATTTTTTAGCTCCACTTTTATTTCGCATCACCTTATTTATAAAAAAATTTTCTCCAATGTATAACTGACTTCGTTTAAATAAAAAAAAATTACTCTTAACACTTTCGCGACCGCTGACGTAGATTCACGATCACATCATTTGGAAATCTAGAACTCCTCCAGTGGGCGTTTCTTTCGTGATTTGTGTGTTACTTATTTCTTAAAAATATACCTAATATTCATACTTTTACAATCAAATATACTGTGGATACAAAAACTTTGATTAGAAAGACTATAATTATAATGCATGTCCATTTGTAATATAAATGTGAATACAGAAAACTTTGCTAAAAAACTTGGGAGAATAACGACCAGAGGTGGACCTTACTGTCAAAAAGACAAAAGTGTGCGGTCGCGAAAGTGTTAAAAAATAAGTGGCATGGAATAAAGGGGCGGAGCTAAAAATACTTCGAAATAAATTACTATGTTGGCATCTATGAGTTTCATATTGCATGACATTGTCATCTGTAAATTTTAAAGAAAGTAAATTTGAATTAATATATATTTTATATGTTCAACTACCTATATTATATTTTATGTATGACACAGAAAAATTACATGCAACTTTTTCTAACAAGTATTTCAGATATTCCCATCAATATTAAATCATAATTTTATTATATTTTAAAAAGTGCTTAAAAATAAACATCTTAAAAGCTGACCAAATGAAAGTTAATGTTTATTACAAATAAACATTAACTGGATCATTAAGTGGATCAATTAAGCTGTTTATCCCCTCACTTTATTTGCAATTTTATTAGCAACCCATTTCATTCAGAAGCTACCAGTTGTACAGAAATTTAATGTTATATGGGTATTATGTCTAAATATTGTACCTATTTAAGTTAAAAAACAATTTATTTTCCTGCTATAGTCATGCCAGCCACTATTATTTAAAAAAGTAAAAGTAAAATAAAATATTTCAGTTTCATATTGCATGACATTATCATCTGTAAATTTTAAAGAAAGTAAATTTGAATTAATATGTATTTTATATGTTCAACTACCTGTATTATATTTTATGTATGACACAGAAAAATTACATGCAACTTTTTCTAACAAGTATTTCAGATATTTCCATCAATATTAAATCAGAATTTTATTGGATTTAAAAAAGTGCTTAAAAATAAACATCTTAAAAGGTGACCAAATGAAAGTTAATGTTTATTACAAATAAACATTAACTGGATCATTAAGTGGATCAATTAAGTTGTTTATCCCCTCACTTTATTTGCAATTTTATTAGGAACCCATTTCGTTCAGAAGCTACCAGTTGTACAGAAATTTAATGTTATATGGGTATTATGTCTAAATATTGTACCTATTTAAGTTGAAAAACAATTTATTTTCCTGGTATAGTCATGCCAGCCACTATTATAAAATAGTAAATAAAAGTAAAATAAACAGAAAGTATTTACAATTTCGCGACCGCTGAGGCAGATTGACGTCATTTGGAAATCTGTAACTACAATTTGTATGCTACTATATATATATATTTTTAAAAATTTCCCAATATTCATATTTCTGCAATCAAAACACTATGAATGCAAATATCTAATTAGAAAGAGTGTATTATACAGTGAAACCTCTCAAGTTAGACACCCCTATAAGTTGGACACCCCTCTAAGTTGGACGCTTTTTCTCGGAACGGAATGTATCCATAGGATTAACATTATGTCCAACGTCTATAAGTTGGACACCCCTTTAACTTGGAAGTTGGACAGTGAACTACTGTCCTAAGTTGGACACTTTTACCCTATGAGACAGAAAAAAAAAGGAAATAAATCTTCCATTTTGTCACTCTTATTTTAGAAATTTTACTTTTTTCTTGTAGAAAAAACTGTAAATATCTATAAAAGAAAAAAAAAAGTGTTTCTTGTCACAATATATTTACCCCTGACTTATCTTATAAAAAATACTTTTTTTTCTTCAGTTGAAAAATTCACAAATTACTGTAATTTAGTGCATAATGCAAGAATCTTTCTTTTTATTGAATTGCGTGAATTATCCTTGCATTTATATATATATATATATATATATATATACATTCCACAGAGAGCTTACAGGCATGTTTTGACTTAGACTGTTTAAAAATTGGCTTTTAGAAAATACATTTTGGTTGATAGATTTCCTCTTCATTTACCCCTTTTAATTTTTCCTACCAAGTATAACTGGAGTGTATAGTTACGCTCAACATAATATGAAAGAGATCTGTTGTGAAAAACGATACTGATTCAATTTCAATGCATATCAGCTGTCAGGTGTTGCTGCTATGCTTCAGTTTTCCCCATTCCCCGGAAAACTATATCTCAGTTTCTAGAGTGAATAAATTCACCAAACTTCATAGGTGAGATGGCCGTTATGAAAATGAATATCAGCTTAATTTGGATGTAGATCAGCATACAGGTGGTGCTACTTTTACTCACATTCTCTGATTTTCCTCATGACTATCTCACCATCTATTAAATAAAATTGCACCAAAATGCATGTGCAAAATCTTTATTGTGAGAATCTAAATTGATTAATTTTTTTTTGCATGTTAACTGATAGGTAGCGCTATTACATAAAAAACTATAGAAGAAAGTTTTATAATGGCCACAACATAATTTAAATTTTAATTTTAAATCGGCAAATTAATTATTTTTTGTATATAAGTCGTGGATACTTAATTATGTTATATGTAGATGTGATTAAAAGTTAAAAAGCATGTATAGATACAGTTTAATTAAATCAAAAAAAGTAAGCACCCCTATAAGTTGGACACCTCTCTAAGTTGGACACTTTCTTGGAACCGTAGGTGTCCATCTTAGAGAGGTTTTACTGTACTACATATTCATTTGTAACGTACAATATGGATATAGAGAACTTTGTTCCGAAATAAAGTAGCTTGAAATGATAACGTCCACAGGCAGATTTAATCAGGGGTTGTAATCCCCGCTCTTGTTTCGGGACACTTTAAGGGATGAGAAAATCTGTCTTTATTATAATTGTTATCACTCTTTTTATGCCTAGATCGCTATCCTATTTAATCAGGCCACATTTCTATTAAAATATAATAAATATTTGTATAGGAAAATAATAGTAGGAATTTAAAAAAAAAAAAGGTGCAATTAACTCATCATACATGCCAGAGCATTTTAATTTATTCCAGAGCACTTTTAACCTTGTCTTTATTTCGCATCACTTTATTTATAAAAAAAAATTTCTCCAATATATAACTTCAATATAATAAGAAAAATTTACTCTTAAGAAATAAGTAGTATGAAATAAAGGCGGAGCTAAAAATATTATGGAATGAATTAAAATGTTGGCATCTATGACTCATATTTGAAAGTATCCTAAAAAAGGAGTTGAGAAAATGTTATATCCATATGAAATCTGTCATACGTACTTGCCAACACTCTAATTAATATTTCCAGAGCTGCCAACCTAATCTGGCAAATTGATAGTACCGCCCCTTTTCCCATACCAGTTACAGGGTTCCCACGACCACGCCTTTTTTTAAGAACTCTTCCACCAGAATAATCTTTAAAAAAATTTATTCTTAAATATACAGTGTATATTTAATAAGAATTTTTTTTTTAGATATTTCTGGTGGAAGAGTCCATGATTAAAATCGGGCCGTGGGAACCCTGACTTAATTTTTAGAGTAATTATCTTCAAATGTAATTACGAGGAATTGAGAAAAAAAAAATTAAAAATGTATTGGTGTAGAAAAAGGGATCGTACTAACAATTTGCCGGATTAGGTTCGCAGCTCTGTGTTTCGTAGTGTTGTTAGTCACGCCCTTTTTTCCATATTAGTCAATTTTTCGAGAAATGTTCTCCAAATGCAAATACGATTAAATAAGTGTAAAAGTACTCTAAAAAGATAATAGTGTGAAAAAAAAGGCGGGGCTAACAATATTACGGAATATTAATTAGTATGTTGGCAAGTATGGTCGTAAAAAACTGCCCCTGTTAGTGTTACTGTATCTGAAGCAGGATAAAAAGTATGATTTCAGCCATGCTAATATTTTAATTTATTGTGAAGTACTGTTACTACCAGGCTCTTTTTTTCGCACCACTTTATTTGTAGTGAAATTTTCTGCAATATGCAGACTCGGATTATAAGATTGGAGCTCTGGGCAAAGCGAAATTGTGAGTCCCCTCTAAACCGTCGCCACATCACTTATCTACGATAGAGGATCAGTTGTACACAGTTGCCAACATTTTAATTTATTCCGGAGCATTTTTATCCTTTATTTCGCACCACTTTATCGTTAGAATATTTTTCTCCAGTGTATAACTCCGATAAAATAAGAAAAATTTACCGTAAAAAAAAAAAAAAAAATATATATATATATATATGGTATAAAGGAGGGGCTAAGAATGCCGCGAAATAAATTACAATATTGGCAATTCTGGGTATGTATAATGCATAAACGATATTTTTGATGCTGGATGTTTAAATATGTTAATATTTTTTACATTTTTAATTACTATAATTGCTTTGCAGCTACACGCAATTGAATATGGAATGGGTTTATTCTGCTGATCCCCAGATGATATCGTGTCTGACAGGCTACAATAAAAAAACTTTGTATAACATATTTAAATCACACTAAACAGGACCTAGAATATAAATTTAGAAGTCATAGATTTGCCAGCTTGCGATTGTTGCTCTACTGCCATTCTTTACGCACTAGGATTAATTCATACTTGCCAACCATCTCATTAATAAGCGTAAAATTGTTAACGCCCCTTCTAAAAACGCTCTTTATTCCACACCATTATATTTTTAGAGTAATTCTCTTCAAATGTTGTTATGATTAAAGAAGAATAAAATTACTCTAAAAAATCACTGGTGTAAAAAAGAGACGAATACTAAAAATTTTACGCTTCATAATAGGATGGTTGGCAGGTATGTCAATTATAGCAGGGCGCACTGATTAAAATGAATTTCGAATCACAACGAACTCCTTGCCTGAACCAGGACACGAACACGTCATCTGTTGATTCAAGGCCTACTATTTAGGCACTACATGAGTCATCAGAAAATAGAAAAGAAAAATATATTCAAAATTAAAATTCTGTTTCCAAGAAAGTTCAATACATTTTAAAGACAAATTTCATATACGTCAATAAATATATATTTTTTAATTTTCATTGAAATAAAAGAGAATGTTTTGCAAGTTAGTATTAGGATTTTTGGTGCCACTTTATATCCGGGGACCCTAGCCCATGCAATAATATTGGCCTAGCAATATGTAATTACGATTAACTAAAAAGAAAAATACCCTGAAGAAAATTGCATACCTGCTAACCATCTCTTTATAAAGCTTAAATTTTTAGCATCCGCCTTCTATTTTTACACCATTATATTTTTAGAGTAATTTTATTCTTATTTAATGGTAACAGTATTTGGAGAGAATTTCTCTAAAACTATAATGTCGGGGAAAAAAGGTCGTTTTTTCAAGGGACGTTAATAATTTTACGCTTATGAATGAGATGGTTAAGAAGTATGAAATTGATGTTAAAAAAAAAAAAAAAAAAAAAAAAAAAAAAAGAGAGAGAGAGAGAGAGAATGGTTCTAACAATGCTTCGAAATAAATTAAAATGCTGGCCCATTGGTACCAACATGTATGCAGTGTTGCCAAATCTGGCAGATATTTTATTGAATAATCGCCAATAATTTTGAGATGTGATATTTGATATGTATAATACACTATTAGTCTTCGAAGTAATTAGGCAAATGTTAGAGTTAAAAATTATTGCTGATTATTCAATAAAAAATCTGTCAGATCTGGCAACACTGCGTGTATGGTGCTTTTACATTTTTTCTGAATAAAGTTTTCAGGTTATTTAATTATAGGAAAATAGTACAAAATTTATATGTATACGTACGTATATATATGGGTGTGTGTGTGTGCGCGTGTGTGTGTGTAAAATACTATTGAAAATTTTCAGTACCAAAAGATAGTAAAAGTTGGCAGCTATGTTTCCACATGTGTATTTTATTTTATAATGTTGCACACTGAATAACACTAAGTTTTATTTATTTATTTTTTAGGAATTTTTAACCTCGATGAACAGATTATTTTCATTTTTCAATTTACATTAAGATACCAGGGATGGAACACGGGCGCAGAATTCATACCACTATGAATGTAAGAAAATTTTCTACCTCTTAGATCAACGATATTATAGGTATGGAAATTTCTTAAACAGATTCCGGTATGAATTCTGCGCCCGTGTTCCATCCCTGAGATACATATTTATTTTTAATGTAAATATGTATGTAGTAAATTTGGGAATTTAGTTGAACACCGAAGTTGTTGTTAAGGTGTCTGCCTATCTTTAAAATGCAATTTTCGGTCAAAACTCCAATTTTCTATTTTTCGGTTAGTATTAACGCCTGACTAGCTTTTTGAATTAGAATTAGTTTGAATTTTGTTTCTATCTTGCTTAGAACTTGAGTTACAGGCATTTTAATATTAGTCACTCGCCAGTTTTTAAAACCGGAATTGACCGGAAATGACCCGTAAATATTTGTTTACATAAATGTTTCACTCAATATAAGCATGAAAATTTGTTACTGAATATAAAATGAATTTAAAAAAGAAAATAAAAAGCTCTGAAATAAATCAAGAACTTATTAAAAATATTTTTTGTTTAATAGGTAAAATCTTGTTTTTAAATCTGTTTTCTGTTTTTTATTAAAATGAGATTTTTAACATTTTGCTTTATCCCAAAACATCATAACTCCAATAGTTATAATTGAAACGTTATGAAATTTTGACAAAATACTCTAGAGGAATTGTTTTAGGGATTGAACTACGACAATGAATCTAGCTAAATTATTATTATTATTATTATTATTATTTTTTTTTTTTTTGTCGATAGAAGTTATGAACTGTCATGTAAATTCATGATTTTTTCAGCATGTAAAAATGTTATCGTCTCTAAAATATTAAATAACATGGTTACAGTTTTGAGAGTAGTTCACTTCCTTAAGGACCTTTCAATAATCCAAATAAAATTTACAGAATAAAAATATCTTTATTTAAATTTGACTTATGAAGTTTTGTAAAAGTATTTTTTTTTTCGCAAATTTTATGCATATTTTGAGCCTAAATTTCAAAATATTTTAAAATTTGCATTACTTTTTTTTTTTAGGTTATTAACTGTTTTTTACTATATTCTATCATATAATGCACATAAATAGGCAATTTTTCAAGTATTAAAAAAAGTCACCTCTGACGGTAGGCACTCATTGTTAAAATAGAAAATATAAGCATTTATTTTCATGTAACTACTATCTCTTTATAATACTTTTTCATAAATATATCTTAAATAATTTGGTTTTCCGAACAATTGCGCGAAAGATAAGATGGAAGATTAAAAACATTCAGTTCAGTAATTAAAATTATTACTCTGAAAACACTAAATAATTTTAATACATCTACACCAATAAATAGAGAAACTTTATTTATTATAGAAACAGAATGCGTTCTTCAATGTATAAAGCAATACGGTAGCTATCTTATTGTTCAAGTAATGCAGATTCGCTCTTTAGCAGGGTCTGTTGATTTGGTCAGTGTTGCCAGACTTGGGGATTTCTCACCATGTTGGGGAGATTTGAAGCTTCAGGGGAAATATTTGGGGACAGAGATTTAGTGGGGAACAGTTTGGGTAAAAGAAAAATTTTGGGGAAATACACGGGGATTTTCTTTAAAATTAGTAAAAGATGACATTTTCCTAAAATTAAAAAAAAAGGGCAATTCTGGATGTTATTTGTATTTCAGAAATAGAAAAGCAACTTTTTCTTTTTTTTTTTTAATTATAAAATTTATTCTTTTTTTTTTTTTTTTCTTCCCACTTGTAATCTTTGATTCCAGGAATTATTTGGTTTATATGTGTTGTAGCAAGTATAGTGAATGCTAAATACTTATTGATTACTGCTTCGCTTGAATAATCAAACTTATAGTAAGCTGGACTAGCATAAATTTGGATGCTTTGTCTTAGCTAGCTTGAATTAAACTTGCAGGGATAGAATGTTCAGTTTGACGAAAGCTCTTTCAGCTCCCTGGCTATAACCTTGTTTTTCATGCATTAAAAAAAAAAAAAAAATAAATAAATAAATAAATAAAACTGTTTTTATATACTTATGGGCAGAGATCAGGAATCTCAGAAAGTTAGACAAATTGACAAAAGTTACACAAATTTAAAATTTTCTAAAAACTAGAGTATTGAAATTTATTTTTGTAAATGGGGATTTTTTTCTATAAAGAGCTTCATTTGGGGAAAAAAATGTGAGCTTAAATTTATTAAATAATTTTCAACTTTTTCTAAAAAATTTACATTTTTAGTATAAATTGAGTTGGGGATTTTTTTGGAAAAAAATCCTTGTTTTGGGGAAAATTCAGAACTATTTGGGGAAATTCACTTTGGATCATCTGGCAACACTGTGGGAGGATGGGAGTGCGCCAAACTTAACACTGTTAAAACTTAAAGGGTGCTACCACGAACACATCGAAATGTTTCGATGATCGAATGTGACGTCACTTTGACGTAATGTTTCGATGCTAATTTGAATTTTCGATCACTTCGTTTGTATACAAAGTATAAAAGGTTTTTTTTTTCGAAAATGCATTCATTATTGCATTAAGTGTAACACATTCACATATATTAATTACGAAAAATTACTTTACAAGCTTTAACATATATACAGACTTAAATATCAATGGAACACACAAAATAATTAAATCTATTAATACTTACATGTATGAAGTCACTGCACTTCACATGATTTAACAACTTCTAATAAAAAATGATGACAATTTCTGATGAATATGTGATGAAATTATTTTCATTCCACTAAATTCCACAATTTTTAAATATTCAGAATTGTAGACAACACACAGAAGATACCTCATCAGGCTGATTCACTTTTGCTAACAATAAATCTGGAAATTGTTTGTAGAACTTTCTTCGAATCAAATCTTTCAATTGGATTATAGCTTTTCAAGAAACACAGACATGCCATAATGGCCCCAGTTTTGAACTTGAGAGCACAAAACAAGCATGCCGCATCACTTAAAATTTGCCCCATAATATATTATGTTTTATCTCACTTTGTTTCTTATTTACAATATATGTTTATAAATAAATAAGAAAGCTAGATGCCCAAATGGTGACATTTGTGATATTTTGTTACAAGAGGGTTTTTTCATCCAGTTAATATCAAAACAATTTAGAAAAAATTATGTATAAACCTAAAAGTGAAAAACCAGTATATTTACCAATGAAAGAATTTTATTATCCCTAAAAGTTAAAATTTACTGCCTCATTTAGCTATTTAAATTAAGAAAACTTTACATGTTTTGATAATAGGCAAATCACAGCATAATATAAAACTTTTTAAAAAATAACGATCTTTTTTTTTTTTTTTTATTAGTTATTTTTTGATAATTAATACTTCTGAAAAATATTACCAATATAAAGTTCAGAAATTGAAATTATAAACACTGCAATCCGTCGGTGAAGTTTTAAGATATCTTTATTTAAAAATAAATAAATAACCGTGCATATTACTCCGTAATACGTATGTAGAAGCCCAACATAACAATAAAATTTACTTCAATGTACATATAGAGAAAAAACTTATTTTACCCATTCACATTCACATTAAAAATAAAAACAAACATGTTTCCCTTTAGCAGTAGCAGACGAAAAGTATGAAGAAACGAGCTATCGTAAACAGTTTCACTCGGTAATTCCTCATCGAAAGTGTTTCGATGGATTTACCATCAAAACTTTTCGATGCGCTTGGCTCAGAGTACGAAGTGTAGCTATCTTGTGAGGCCACCATAGAAATATATAATACATAATAAAACGGGTATTTGTGTAAGGGGAATGTAAATTCAAAAAGGATTTAATGTCCTTATGATCATGATACATAACATGAAAATAAATCACAAGATTAGTACTTCATTGAAAATAAAATAGTTTTCCTTTACAGGTTTAAATCTTTGAACAAAAATAACATTGACTGTTACCAAAAATTATAATGAAATTCCTCTATACTTTACTTTTAACACTCACATGGAAATTATTTGCATAAAAACTTTTTAAAAAGGAAAAATTATTCAACACCTTCTGCATCTACAAAAATCTGCATTTGTAATATGTCAACAGAAATTTTAAAGTGTTTCACTACACTATCTATTAAAAAGATATCTTATCCAAAAGTTTCATAAATATTTAAAGTAATTAAATTAAAAATAGTCCAAAATACATTTGTAAATATGAGTCAGGCTGACTGCCAAAATGACAAGTGAAATACGAACCTGGATAGCAGTAAAGTGATCAGTAATATGTGAAAATTTTAAAATTATGTACTAATGAGCAAAATATTTACTGAAAAATATTTTATTCATTAGTACATAAAAGTACATTTTTAAATAAGTATTTACTGAGACTTGTGAAGGAAAATAACCTAATTTTGAAGAGCAATTTTCCTGTTTCAATAAAAGAAAATGAGTATACAGTCGGCAACAAAATTATTGAATCACATATCCCCATTTTCTTTTGTTTTTTAGTTTTATCGATAATTTTTATCATCGTCTCACTTTTTAATAAACAGCATAAAGACTCGACATATATTTATTTAACAAAACAGAATTCGGTGTACATCTTTTAAATCCGAATCATTGCTAGCCCTTCAATAATTTTACTGCTAACTTTAATGTCACATCTTGAAGGTTTAGATGCGTTTATAATTTAAACTAACAATTTTTAAAAACAAAGGCTATTTCGATATGTTTATAAAATGAATCATGCGAAATACAATAGTAAATAACTGTGAACTCTCTTTTGTTTATTTATTTCATTTGACATTTGACATTTATTTGACATTTATTGAGATCTATAGTTACAATGACTTTCATCTCGATTGCTCCATATTTTTACAGAAATTCGTGCACACAATATCCGCGTTTGTAATGATTGATAGATGGCGCTCTCTGAACACTGCAGTTGTTAGTAAATATAACAGCCACGTTCTTTCTCCGCCATTTCATCATGGAAAGTCGATTGCATAATATGAGAATATGCAGTTGTGTGATAATTTCACCTTAGCCCACCAGAGGGCGAGCATTTCATTACAATCGCGGATTGTTGAAGACATAGGACAGCACAAACATCCATGCCCGCACCGAGATTCGAACTCGGAACCTGGAGACTGAGAAGGCAGCACCCTGCCGACCAAGCCACCAGGCCGGCTATTTATTTCATGAGTACAAGATTTCTTGTTTATCAACAAATAATAAATATTAATATGAACTGGATTACAGTTAACTGTTTAAAGAGGTCTCCCAAAATATTTCTCAAATTTTCATTGGCTAGAGTAAAAAGAAGAAGAAATCAAATTAAGTTCCGCCTTATCCTGGACGTCATGTCCGCTTGGGTGGAGCTTATTCCTTTTCGTCACGGATTAGGAGATTCTATAGGATATATTACTAACGTTACGGGAAGGTAGTAATTTTCATCTTTCATATAGAGGGCGACCAATCTCGAGAATCCACCAATCAGCGCGTTTTTACATTTCTGGCTGTTCGTTCGTTGGATGACTGAAGCCTAAGGGGCGGGCTTTCCCTTTCTTCCGATAAGTTTCAAAGGTACTACACCAGGCGGCGATCGGATCGCTTACTCTGGTCAGCTGAATTAATGCGGAAAGGAAAGCTTCTATTTTCGCGCTCGCTGCCCTATCTAGTGTTCTATCCTGGTCTCCTAATCCGTGCTTTTCGTTAACGAACCCTCTTTTCGATCGATGACTTTAGAGTACCGCTTATGCGATTTATCGAAAAACTCCCGTCGTAACGAAAGAGTTTCGATCTACGTCATCTTTCGACGATCGAAACGTTTCGATGTGTTCGTGGTAGCA
The DNA here is from genome assembly GCA_963930645.1 of Salticus scenicus. NCBI lineage: Eukaryota > Metazoa > Arthropoda > Arachnida > Araneae > Salticidae > Salticus > Salticus scenicus. The sequence goes on along the minus strand of OZ005650.1, from coordinate 354,471,862 downwards.
CTATTTAATTGATTCAACTTGTGTGCTTAACGGGGCTTTTGCGATGTTTTTAATGCATTTTTTTTTTCTTTTTTAATCTGAATATTTCAACCCCTGTTGAATGGTATAATCACATTATTTTTACGAGATATTTATTCCAAGAAGCTAAATTCAAATTGGGCAAATATAACGGGGGGTGGAAGCTTCTATGCTTCCCCCCCCCCTCTCCTTCATGTTTTTACGTTAATTTAAATTTTTATATTCTTTATTCCCGGCATTTATAGGATGGAAGTGCACTTAATACTAAATAATTATAAGAAATCATGTTATCGAAATATTTCCGTCTCTGCTGATTGGAATAGCAAAATTAATTTTATATGAGATATATTTTAAGAAACTTCTTTCAAATTGTGTGAATGTACTTGAAAGATGGCCGCCAAGCCCATCATACATAAATAAAATTAATAATATTTTCATAAACACGCTATGATGTATTTAGTACAGGAAAGAAGGATTTCTATCAACATATCATAAGGCACTTGATTCACATGTGAAAATTTAGTTAAAAGGGAATATTAAATAAGTATTTGAATGTAAGCTTGGGAATTTGATATCACACCCTTTTTAGACACAACTTTAATCAGTTCTCTTTCTTTGAGCTTGGCTTTTTTGTACATTTTAAGTGTCGTTTTTGTAGATATCATTTATTTTTTTAAAATAGTTTTTATATTTACTGGAATTAACCTGATACTTTACATCAGATATGTCCTGGATTTCAACTCAGCTTTCGTGCGATGTTGTTCTTTGCGTTAAACTGTATTACAAAGTTTTCTTTGCGTTAAACTTTTCATAATTCTGGTTGCTAGACATTATCCATGGGTTTTCTATGCAGACTAGTATGTCGTGTCCATCACAAAACTTTCTTCTACATTTTCCTATATATATTAACGCAGCACAAATTATTTATTATTTTTTTCATTATGAATGCTGAATATTATCAACTCAGAGAGGTATTGTTGCACAAAATGTCCAACGGAAGTAAATTTTCACCATGCAGGTGGCATCCTTTCAGTTCTAAAAAAAAAAAAAAAAATGTAGTATATGAGCTCCACTTTTCGGCCGATAGGCATCGAGATTGAATCAGCATAATGTCTCATAATGGCCTTTTCACATATTAAGTTTTGTTTCATTATATGCAACAGAACCTTTCCTTAAATTGCGAAAATCGCTGTATAGCAGCGCCACATGTTGAGATATTGGTACAAAAGTTGATAAGCACTATAATTTGTAACAATGTAAATTTATTTGCAAATTTATGCAATTCCATATATTAGTTACTCCGATATAGCCTTCTCTGAAATTGCGGCAATCACTGTATAGCAGCACCATGTTGAGCAATTGACACCAAATATTGATAAACGCTATTATACATCAAGGTTCAATTGCATATAAATTTATATGTAATTCTGAGCAGTAGCTCCTGATATCTAGCTTTCGCCACACACATAGAACACACACACGCAAATAGAAGTTTTCTAAAAATAGTCAAATTGTTTTCAGGAGCTGTTACAACGTGTAAATCCATTAAAAACCGAAAGTCGAAATTCATTTCAATAAAATGGCAAGCGAAGCGGGCAAAGCCTGCTAGTATACTATATAGAAGGAAGTAGAAATCTTTATGCATCATAATTATCATTGCCAGATTGAATTGAAGGATATTAAAATTGGATACTATATCGTGTACTGACTTTCTTATTGTAAGGTATGAAAAATATTAAAAAATCAGCAATTCAAGCTATAGATTTGAAACAAATGTTATTCAAAAATGTATTCATTTCTGTTTTCAGGGATATAAAATTTAAAATTGTACAAAATAATAAAAGCAAAGATTCTTTGGTTAAAAAAATAACTTATAATTTATAAAAAGAAAAAGCAGCTCAATTTGAAATTAATATTTTTCGGGTAAACTGAGATGAAGCAATTTCATATTTGGCGATTTATGTCTCTTTGGCGATATTTAACAGTTTTTCAGCAATTAAGATAGGAAATTTTTGTTTTTAAAAGCTAAATTTTATAAAAGTTCCTAGATTAAGTAATTGTCTATCTGAAAAACCAGTTTTCAAAGAATTCTGCACATTTATGAATTCTCTAGCTTGTTTTAAAAAAAATTTCTTGAAGAAGAAATTTTTTCAAAAAGTTGTCAAAACATCTAATTTTACGCTAAATTGAAAATGCTCCCATTTTTTTACTTATAAACTTAGAAAGTTCGTTTTTATCTCAAATTAAAGATCTCGTTGATACGAATATTTTACTTTTTGTTTCATTTTACTGCGATATTTGGTTCGTCCAATATTTAAAACTTTACGGAAAAAAAATTTGCCGATTTAACATGGGAAAGTTGGTTTCTGTATAATAAGCATTTAACGATCTTGGGTTATTTCTGTCGATTTTATTATTGGCGCGTTCTGCTTTGTGTTAGTGGTAGATTGTTGGTTTTGCTTTTCTCTGAGCTTGGCTTGGCAAAACGACCGTTTCTGCTTGATATATATATATGTATGTATATGTATATATGAAGAAATTTTTCGACTTTCGGTTTTCGAAGTATTTGCATGTTTTGAGATTCCTGAACACGATTTGACCATTTTTAGAAAGTTTCACTCTGTAAGTGTGTATAAAAAAAAAATGTGGACGCTGTATCTCACGAACCAATGGACGAAATTTAACCAAATTTTTTATTTAACCAAACTTGAAAAATCGTTCCCGATTACATTTGTGGATCATTCACTCAACACATGGCTCTATATTTGTACTTCTTCGTAATTTTCGATATATGACACAGTATAGGAAGAAATTTTACATAAATGATTTCAAATAAATGATAATTATTATTTTTATTTTTTATTATTAATTAAAAAATAAATATTTAAATAACTAACAACAAACCAGGAAAATTTTTTTGTATAAGTTGAAGAATCGCTCGCCCTTCCCCATGAGGGGGATAAATTTTTAATGCTGGTATTTTTCAAAAGAAACTCATCAATAACTTTCAAGTAAATGACTGAATTAAATTTGTGGTAAATTAAAACAAAGTTATAAATTATTAAAAAAAAAAAAAAACAAGATGATGTAGAAGAAAGCATTTTTTCAGAAGTTGGCACAAAATTGATTTTTTTTTTTTTATCATTATTATTGAGAAACACTGTTCTAAAATGAAAATCGTTTGCAATTGCATACATTCAGGAAAATGATTTTAACAAATTATCTGCACTACGCGAATTTGCATAATAAAAAATATAGAAGAAAGTTTTGATATACCACATCATACTAGTTTTTGTCAAAAATTAAAAAATCAATCAATTTGCTTTAAAATATCACAAATGTATAATATAATCGTTCGTTTAAAGATCCTGGCGAATTCTTTAAAAAAGGGCGGAAGAAGTAAACTTTTTAGACTACTATCACTTTCATAAATTTTTAAGACACAAAGGAGACAGACAGACAATTTTCAAATTATTTTCATCAGAACAACCCGAACAACCCAAAACGTGTAAAATCTATCGATGTAAAACGTGTAAAATCTAATCCGGATGTCGAAAAATTTCCCGAATCTAATGCTTTCTTCTTAACTACACTGAAGGAAGAAAAAATAAATAAAACATAAACTATAGTTATAAGTGTTCTAATAACTTTCTCCCGTCCATATAGTATAAATATATATAAACTAGCAGGCTCTGCCCGCTTCGCTGGACACTATATTTAAATGATTTCTTTGTAACTGAATATATTTCGATTGGCGACTATTTTCGTCACAGCTTTAGTATGGGACCTCCTTGGCAATATCAAACATTTTTTGAACTTCTCGAATCTGTACAACAAAACTATTATTAAAACAAATATTTTCGAAAATAGTCCAATAGCTGGTGTTAATTCTTCGAATATTCTGGAAACAGTTGAAGCTGTTACTCGTACAGTATAAGTCATTATTCGATGAATGTTCTGGGACAGTCTAAAAATAGTCACTTGTTCCACAGGAGTAAAGCAAATAACCCACTCGCCAAGTTTGTCTCCAAGACTATGCTTTCTATTAAACATATCTTTGTTTAGTTATTTAAATATTAATTTGAATTAATCAAATATTTCTGCCCGACAGCGTGCAAGTGCAGTCACACACAGCAGCTCATTTATTTGTATGTTCAATTAGCGTAGTGATTGGTATATAAAAAAATAAATAAATAACTAAACATTATCGTGCTACACAACTTTATTGAATCTCTCCCTTGGCGGCTTTTGAATTTTTGTCGCCATATTAGCGATTTTTTTTTTTTTTTTTTTTGTATAATTTCTTGCATAAAAATAGAAAGCGTTTTATCGGACACCTTTTCGTTAACATATAAGAACCCTTCATATTCTGTTTATTTTATTAATGGTTTTTAGGTTTAAAATAGTGCTTAATGAAATAAATTTTCTATTTTTAAAACTGCACTTTTTTTTCTATAAAATTATCTACTCAGATAAAAATAGATCATTTATGTGACTACTATTTCAGTTTATTTTTTTTCGTTTTGTAGTATTTTATAAATTTTACATTTTTCTTGAACTACCTAGATTAAAATTGCTGTTGCTAAATTAAACCTCTTTTATATTTTTCTTGAACTACCTAGATTAAAAAATGCTAAATTAAGCCTCTTGGCGAAAAATGTTCGGTGTACTTCAACGCAACAATTTAAAAAATCACCCAGGAGGATCTACTATAAATAAAACTGATTTTAGTAGAACACACATTAGCATCTTAAACTATATTAGCACTTTGTAAAAGAATTTTTAAATTAAAAATGACGTCAATTTTTTGAGATGCGTAATTTATTTATTTATTTTTATTTATTTATTTATTTATTTATTTTTTAATTTTTGTTCACGTTTAGAGAAATGTATTTATTTTCCTGTTGAAAAAAATAAATAAATTCGTTTTTTTTTTTTTTTTGGCAACAATTAAATTATGGATAAATTTAAATGGCTAATTTTTTGCTATTATTAGCTTACAAAATTGCTATTTTATGCATAAAAATCGCAAAAACAAATTTTTTTTCGGAATAAAAGGTAGCCAACTTTTTAAGTTAGGGTATAAGCTATCTCCATAACAAATTTCATCGAAATCCATCGAGCAGTTTTAGCGTGAAACTCAGTCAAATAAACGGACATTCACATTTATAATATATATAAGATTACGATCAATAATTTTTATTTTATTAAATCAATTAAAATAATAATAACAATAATAAAATGCTAGAAAGTTAGCGACTATCATAATTTACTAAAACGTATCAACTGGATATTTGTTATATAGTTCTAGAAATCATATTGTTATAACAATGGCTTTAGAGTCAAACATTTTTAAAAAATAGTATTTAAAAAATAATACAAAAACAAATTAATAATTGAATTACTTACTCATATATTCTTTTTACGAGATTTTCAATCTCGCACCCTCACCCGCAGACTACAACAACGAACAAGAACTTCGTATGAAATGGCGGACAGCGAGGGAATTTCAAATCAACAGAAAAATAATCACAGCGCCCTCTATGCATACAAATTGGTTATGGCCTAATAACTTGTGGCCACAACATGAAAAACATGATGTTGGCCGTGTCGTGATAGCCTGCATAAGGCCAACTGTGTTTATGCCACTTCTGGGCCACCGACCATTTTTCTTTAGGCTTCCATCACTGCTGACAGCCACAAACGGCCCGCTGCTGGAGTTATATGGGGCAACCGGAAACTGATGGCAAGTGCAGGATGCCAGCAGTAGGCCATAACGAGCCCAACAGTACCTATAAGTTTTGCTGGGATGCCATAATAAAATCTAACTGGTATGCTGTGAAACTATTTTGGATAGCATACGCAATTGCAGTTCTTATAAAACTTAATCTGGCTACTGGTGAAATATTTTCCTCAAAATCTATACCTTGTTTCTGTGAACACCCTTTTGCAATTAATCTGGCTTTAAATTTTTCAATTTGACCATCTGGTTTGAATTTTGTTTTTAAAACCCATTTATACTCAATTACCTTTTTATTTTTTTATCTATCTACAATTTCCCAAACGTTTTGCTTAACTAAAGAATCATATTCTAATTTCATCGCGTTCTCCCAATTTTTAGCATAATGTCTGCTTAGCGCATCGATTACATGTGGATTAATTTCAGTAAATGAGTTATCAGCTAATTGAGAATTTTCATCTTCATATTTAGTATCTGTAATATATTCCTTACGAGACTTTTGAAAGTTCCAACTTTTAATTTTTCTAGGTCGGCCTGCACCACGTTTAAAAGGAGGATTGTTTTGGTCAATCCCTTCCTCTTGTTTAAGTCAGCGCTCTCCATTTCGGAAAGAGAGTCGATTTTTTCTCTGAATTCAGGGGGACGGGAAATCGAGCTGCTCGCTTTGTGCTTGCAAGGGGTTGGAAATTGATCCGCTGATTTCCCCCCTTTAATCGCTATGGATGTCTGCTGTCTGAGTTTCAGAAATAAAAGGAACTTCATTTTTAATATTACAGGGATTGTATTCATTCTCAGACGGAAAAATTAATTCTAATTGATCATTAGTAGCTGAATCTCTAGTTTGAAACTCATTTATAAATCGAACATCACGACTTATGACAATTTTTCTGGTATCCTTATTCCATAATCTGTAAGCGCGTGATTCATTTGAATAGCCAACGAATATATATTCGTGTGACCTCTGTTCAAACTTCCCTTTTGATTTTTTATTTAGAACAAAACATTTCTGCCCGAAAATTTTAAAATAATTAACTGTTGGCTTATAACCAAAGAACAATTCAAAAGGAATTTTATTTTCTTTAATTCCTTTAGTGGGACACCTGTTTCTTATACATGCAGCGCAATTTACTGCTTCAGCCCAGAATGTATTTGGAAGATTTGATTGCATTAATAAACACCTCGTCATTTCGCATAATGTACGATTTTTTCTTTCAATTTTAGAATTTTGCTGAGGCGTCATCGGAGATGAATACTCGCGTTTGATGCCGCATTCTTCTATATATTTATTGAATTCCTCGCCACAATATTCCAAACCATTATCAGTATGCAGTATTTTAATTTTTTTCCCACTCGAAATTCGACTGCCGCTTTGTATTTTCGGAACGCATATTTAGCTTCATCTTTTGTTTTTAGAAAATTTACTTCAATGTAATGAGATTTATCATCCAAAAAAGTAATAAAGTAACGTGATCCGCCATGGGATTTAACATTTATAGGGCCACATGAATCAGATTCTAATAATTCCTTACTATGAAATTTGTTTTCTTTACAAAATGGTTTCACAGTTTATTTAGATTGGATGCATATTTTACAATCTTTTAAAGAATCTTTTTCATTAAAGTTTAAATCTCTCAACATATTTTCAGATTTTAGTAATTTTAAATCCTTTTCATTTAAATGACCAAATTTTAAATGCCATTTATGAAAGTTGCTTACCTGAGTTGTTGCAGCGATATCTATCTGCGGCTGAAAAAAATATAAATCACCTTTTCTGGTGGCACTTATAATCGGAGAGCCGTCCTGCTCAATAATTTTCGCTCCTTTTTCGGTAAATATAACTCGGCGGTTGTTTGCAGTAGCTTTTGATATAGACATTAAATTGCATTTTAATTTTGGAACACATAAAACATTTTTCAACTTTAAATTAGTTACACCGTGATTACCGGGAACTTTTAATTTGACTGTTCCAACACCTGTGATCTCCGCTGTTTCATCTACAGCTAATTTTATAAATAAGCCACTTTTGGGTTCGAACTCTGTAAACAAATTCTTGTCATGAGCCATATGCGAACTCGAGCCACTGTCATAGACACCACTCGGTATGTTCTTGGAAAGAGTTACTGGCAGCCATCGTAAATTCTGTACTGTCTTCAACCATAAAAGATCTTTGTTTGTATTTATTCGATGAAGTGAATTTTCTGTCTGACATCTTCTTTGGCATTCTCAGGCTTTATGCCCGATTTTTGAACAATAATTACATTTAAATATTGTGTAATTTCTCTCTCCATACGTGTTCTTGTTCTGTACAGGCTTTAAGTTTTTTCTTTTGTTCTTTTCGAAAAATTCTTTCTTGTTAATGGCAAAATATGCATTTGACGATTCTTGATGCTTTTTATTTTTTCTTGATTTATATTCTTCCATAATTTTAATTTTTAGAGCTTCAGGCTGCGGCAATTCATCTCTTGCTTCGATTGTACATCTGAAATTTTCAAAACTGTCAGGAATGCTGTACTACAAGAGCAAAATTGATAGTAAATCTTCCACTACTTGAATGTCCATTTCTTTTAGCTTGTCCACTATATCAAAGAAAATATTGAGGTGATCGGACATATTTTCACTATCGATCATTTTCTTAAAGAGTAGCTGCTTCAAAAGGTGTCCTCTCGATTCGTAAACTTCTTTTAATTTATTCCATACTTCATTTGAGGTGGTACAATGTTTAATGTGACATAACTCACTTGGACTGATTGCGAGGATTATATCGGGCTCTTGCTTTACGATAATTTTCGAGCCATTTTTCTTCGTCTTCGGCGCCTTCAACGTCCATTTCTTTTAGCTTGTCCACTATATCATAGAAAATATTGAGATGATCGGACATATTTTCACTATCGATCATTTTCTTAAAGAGTAGCTGCTTCAAAAGGTGTCCTCTCGATTCGTAAACTTCTTTTAATTTATTCCATACTTCATTTGAGGTGGTACAATGTTTAATGTGACATAACTCACTTGGACTGATTGCGAGGATTATATCGGCTCTTGCTTTATGATAATTTTCGAGCCATTTTTCTTCGTCTTCGGCGCCTTCAACGGGCTTGATTTTCGTACCGTTTGCATACGACCAGTGATCATTCTTGATTAAGACAGCTTCTATCTGAAGCTTCCAGGTGTCAAAATTACTTTTTGATAACTTTTCAATATTCAGTATTTGCGACATATTTAATCAGCTATAATAGCTTTGTTATACAAACAGAATCAAAAGTCGGTTCACATGTATTTTCGATTTCGCGCCCTTAGGCTTAACAGTAAGTCGCACTTTCGTTTTAGTGAATGTAAATTTAAATTTTAAAAAGTCCGCAGTAAGATGAGTGTCTCTGGGCCCATAAACATTGTTGGTTTAAATGGGACCACAGAGTAAAAGCAGAGCCCTTTTAACATTCACAATAATATTTAATATAGAAAAGAAGAATAACATATTGCTGGCTGGCATTTCTATGCCGCACGCAGAACAGCTTTCTCGTACAGACTAATACAAACCTCTCTCTGAGGAGCGAAGGATGCGCCGCTCTTCTGTTGATTACGTAATACTAGAGCTCCTTCAATACAGGCTGGCTCATCAGGCATTTTGTTTCCCACTCAGCGATTGTTGCCCACGCGGTCCGAATTTCAAGTGTTATCAAATCACATAAAACGGAGGTTTTGCAGCCGAAAATTGTTCATATCATACCAGAACCGCTTTTAGAACGTTTAGATTTCCAACAGATGAAGAAAGGCGAAAGAAATGGGCTATTAATTGTCCAAAAGAAAATTGTACGCTTAGCTTTCAATCACAAATAGGAAGTGTAATTATGATATGTTTTCTTGCATTTTTTGTATCAATTATTTGTTTTTATTGCTGTTTGATTATCTAAATGTTGTATTTTACAACCTACACTACTTTTCAACGTGTATAAATATTTAAAATTAATTAATTTAACAGCAACAGTGATGGCTACTTTTTACAAGGGTTATAAGAAAATTTCGCCAAATATTACCGCCAAACTTATCAAGTACAAACAATAATTCGCTCTTCTGTTTAGGCAAACTCGCCATTTTAGGCGATAAAGACTCTGAGACATCTGCAACTAAACGTCGCCAACCCGCTGGGCAACAATGATCAGCTGTGAGCCAGCTCGTATTATAGGAGTCTTACGTAATACAGATTACGTCACATCTGACGGCATGACAGGTGTGCGCTGGTTGGTTAGCAAATAATATGAGGATACATGTATCGAAAATTCCTACAATAATAATAATAATAATAAATTGCCTAAAACAAATTGTAAAAACATTTTAAAATTTTGATGCAGCTCCAATACATCAAGTTTAAAGTGATTTGTTTTTATAATCTGAAAAATTAAATATTTTGAACTGCAGATGCAGCGTGAAAAAAAAGAAGTTATGCTTTTTTCTAAATTTATGGTTAATTGTGGAATTAATAAAATATAAAATTTAGAACTACATCATTATATTTTATCTATTATATCATTATATACCTATTTTGTTCCATGTACTGGCTAAAAGGAATTTTAATATTTTCGTTTTCAGTTTTAACTAGTATCCTGCCAAGTATAATTATTACTCTAGACTCTAGACAATATATATATATATATATATATATGTAACGTATCGTTCTTTAGTTGATGAATGACAGTCACTCAAATAAATATTCCACAATAAGTTGATGCAGTCGTTTTATTGAAGGCACTTAATCATTTTACACTTTATTAACAGTCAATCAATCTGAGCATGCTGACATACAGATCCGTAGACGAGTCGGGCCGAAAACGTCCCGTTAACGGCGGAACTGCAAACCAATCCCCCTCCTGGGGACCGCTAAAATAAACTTTTTACTGACGTGAACTAATTAAGCACAAGCTTCCATGAAAAAGGTGCCGATTTTCGGGTGCTCCCGCTTAAATATGAATATTTGGGGGCGAGGTCAAACTCCTAATAGGAATTCTTATTGGATAATTAATTGAGCTAAAATTCAGCCCACATTCTCTCATTGGGTGACCCGGATATCCAGGATTTCATATTTCGCAATGCCTTGCCGCTTATTTCGACTATTGCATAATTTTGATTATGAAACTTATTCTAACCCCGATTCCCGCGCTACGACGTGTTTTGCATCTTGCTTATTTTATCCTTTCATATATATATATATATATATTTATTTTACTATATATATATTTTTAATAAAGTCACAGTTTAAATTCTATTTTAATGTATTATGCATGTCACATTATGCTGCCTTCCTACAACTGAAAAGCACATTTTTTCAGTACACACACCCAAACACATAATTGTTTGCAATTTATTTACAATACTTTATATATTTGAAATTTATATTTGCAGTCTTTCGGTTAAGTTAATCGTCCATCCTACATGAGAATTTTTATCTAATTTCCCAATAGTTGGCGGAAGCATGCATTTTGAAACTTGTAGGTTGATTTTTAAGAGAAAATACTGTTCTGACCATAGATTTAGTAATAAGACATAGATTGATCAGCGAGAGGGAAAAAGTGACACCTTTCTTTTCGGGAAAAGTCACTCTAATGGCTGCCTTTTCCCGAGATTATTAAAGGTGATTGAAAAACTTCAGATACAGTTTCAAATTCATTTTTCTTTTTATCTTTTTTTTTCAATACTGTCTATGGCTGATTTTAGAACTTATTTCGGCATCAAAATTTTTTGCTCGATAACATGGGATGGGTATGATAGTTGGTTGGGTTTTTACGTCGCACTAATGCTTCGCATATAGGCAATTGGCGACGGTCTGGGAAACACCCCTAGAGGTGGTCCGGAGACATGCCATCACAATTTTGATCATCCACGGAAGGGATGGCTCTCCCGCTTCGGTGACCCCCAGAGGTATAATTTGTCATGGGAACATGGAGGACATTGCGGCCACGACAGATTTTACGTGCACCAGCCACCATTGATGGGTATGATAGATATTGCTATATCTATGGTTCTGACTTCTGATTGGCCACAACCAGGCTGTCTCTAGACGTCTGTTTTAAAGTACATTTAATTAATTACTTTCTTGCTATAAAATTCTTTTTTAACTTCAAAACAATCTAACTTTTAAAGTGAAATAAAAATTTTAAAAAGAACTTTCAAAGAAAAAGGAGAAATCGATTTTCGATATCGAAACTTTACAGCGTTCTCAACTTTCTTTTATACCTTGTTTAAAAAGTTCGATATATTTTGAAATCGAAAGTAAAATTTCAGTTGAATTTTCACGACATCAACATGGCAGTAATATTTTGCTTTGTTATGGTGACGTCTGCAAGGTGTAACATTAGGATTAAAAATCTGTATTGTTGATAAAAACGCAAAGTACTTAAGATCACAAATTATGTTGACTTAATCAAAAATTCCTTCTATAATGCGCGAAAGTGTGAAGACGAATGAGATGTTTATTATCCGTGCTTTAGAAAAGATTTTAAACGATCGTGATATTAGAAGAGCTCACCATACACAACTTCGGAGAGCATGTGAAGTCGCTTTAAGTAAATTTATGACCTAAAATTTTTGTTTTACCATACAAATTTAACATTTATATGTGATTAGAGTTTCATATTTATCGTATTCTGTTTATGAAAATTGTGTTAGTAAGTCAAACATTTTGGTCTAAGTAGCCTATTTTTATTTGGCTATTCAAGTACGTCTCATGTAAAATCGAAACTCTGTCAGCAGATATCGTATAGTTAGATTCCACTTCAGTTTTTTATGATAGTTTTATGGAATGCGTGTCATCCTCATATTTAAATGTGTTTTGATTGTTTTTAAATTTTTTATTTCTTAATATGAATTATCACCACCGGCATCTGTGAGATCGGACGAGGAACACTTTCTTTATTTTATACTACTAATTCATTAACAAAATTTTGCCCCCTTCCTTTTTTATAGGTTATGCATGTTATGCGGTTTTATGTCATTAATTTAATTGTAATTTAGCAAAATATCAAATCTATCTGTATTTTTTTTATCAATGCTAATCCCAGATTTAAATAATTTCAATGATCAAAGAATAGTTATGTATTCGATTATTTTTATCACATTACTTTAGATTATATCAATGTGTTCTTTATTGTTACTATGGTATTTGAAATTTAGGGTTGATACCATAGAAATGTAAACCTCAGAAACAAAAAAAAGAATTTTGATTATAATCTGTAACTGCAATCCTTATGATTTTAATTAAACATGTGTTTTATTTTACCAATCACTATAGTTTTGTTATTTATTACTTTCCTATGTTACCATCTTCTTTCATTTCACATTTTACTGATCGTATGAGTCAAAATAGTTTGGATCCTGTGACATTTCTCTCTTTATTTTTTTCTAGTGTTAAGTTGTCAATTTTTGGGAACAACTATAGTATTTCCCCTCAACTAGATTTGGCGATTTTTCATTGGCGATTATGGCTAAATCGTAAATCTAAAAAACATAAATCATATAGCATAAATGATAAAATCGTAAGCTAAATTATAAATCATAAATCATGAAATCATAAATCCAAAATAAATAGCATGCAGGCTGCCATATTATATCGCAAACAATCCAGAACGACATCGTTATCGTTCAAATCGGCACCAAAGAAAAATCGCCAAATTCAGCTGAGGGGAAATACTATAGTTGTACCAATTTTTGTACAGTTTAAACACATTTAAAGCATTATTTATTAATATTTCCATTCATAATAAACATATATATGTTTTGAATACTTATTTTACAACTTTTATTTATTTATGCAAGATGCAAATTTTTGTAGACCCCCCACAACATGTATTGAAGATATGCTCACGACTGTGTAGCAAAAGTACTATACAAAAAAAAAAGTTGTATAGGTATTTAGAAGTATTTTAATCTTTAATAGCTCTTTATTTAAGTTATTTCTAACAGAGATGTACTGAAGATGCTAAATTGAAAGATATACTCTGCAAGGAATATGGTTATCACTTAATTTCTTATTTAATAACCATAATCAGGAAGGAATCGACAAAAGTTCCAGTATCTTAGGAAACTATAAGATACTGGAATGGTTAACTATTTCTATGACAGTACTGACGGCAAAACATAGAGAGGCTAGGGGCAATATTTCAGTATTCTGTAATTCATGCTTGTTATTTATGTGTTATTTTACGTTGAAGAAATGAATGGGCTCTTCCCACCTGATGTCAGAGGTGACATGATAGAGGAAAAACAAATAGCAGACAAAGTCTTGTTTATCTATAGCGATTGCTGAAATAACATAGTATTTTCTATTCTTATTTTTGATCAATCGTATTTAATCTGTGTTATTTTTTATAAATCATCATTTTTAATCCATTTTATATCATTATTCATCATCTTTTGTTTGCCGTATACATTTACAATCATCATTTAGTTTATGTTTGTTATTGATGTTCATGAAAACATGTTTAATACTCTGATTTTTGGTACTTAAATCAGTGACAGTGCAATATCGTACTGCGTAAATCCATTTAGACCAGTAACTAAGTTAATTAACTTGTTGTAACACCTTTATGCAATTAAATTCAATGAAAACATTTTAAAATTTCAAATTATAATCGATAAACATTCCACAAGAAGCTATTATTTATTGCTAGATCAGTTAATGTTACAGTTACACTACAATATACAAAAATCGATTCTTAAAGGTAAAAATAAATAAACACATAAAATGTTTTTTAAAAATTATTAAATTTACAAATACAATTATTCTACTGTTTACAAATGCACAATATTACTTTTATTTTATTTTATATTAAATATTAAAATTTTTGATCTTAAGAACAATAATTGAATAACAATAATTGTTTAATTGAATTCGATTCTCAGAATTCGATTATTCGTTTTCCTCTTTCACGTGATTGAGCAGACGAAGGTGGGAAGAACCCATTATTCAATCAAAAATATCATAAATATATATATATTTTTTTCAGTGTTCCATAACTGGTCACGAATGGGATACTTTGACTTTTGGGCACCTGGTGCAGGAATTTGTTGTACCCTGACCATAATTATGTCTTATTCTATTCATAGCGTTTTTACCCTAGATATTTATATGTGTAACTTTTGTAGTATGGTATAAACTGTGTTAAATTACAAATTTATTTTCTAAAGGCAGGGGCCAAAATATTTTAAGTTGTTTCATACCTTTTAAATTGTTCTAATACCAGTGAAAAATGTTTATGTTATAATTGATCACAGATTTTTTAATGCTTGTTAAAATTAGGCAAAAAATTGTATAATGTTTAAGGCTTTGTTTTAGCTTTTGGAAAAATTTCGAAATTAATATTCTTAATCAGTTAGGTATAATTATAAAAATGTCACAAAAAGTTTCAGGGTTATCTCATGATTCATGATATAACTAATTTAGAATTTACATATTATCACATAACTTGCCATAAAATATTCCTAAAATTGTATTCTGTAGAATTAATTAATTATATAAAAATCTCTTAAAGTATTTAAAAATAGCGTGCAAAGGATTTCTAAATTAAATTATCGTATGGATTGTAAAATAACAATGAAAATTTTTGCCACATTCACAGTTTTCTATGATTTTTATTTCATGCTTTTTCTAAAATGGAAACAAGCCTTAAACATCAATTTTTTGTGTTATTTGAAAAGAACTAAAATAAACATGTAATTAATTAAAACACATGCTTTTCTTTTCTTTATTGGAAGTTTTTGCAGAAGTATTTTTATAATCTTTTTAATTTCTAATGTGATTTTTTTTTTTTTTTTGTTTCAGAGGAAATAAAAAATGAAACCAAAGATAAAAAGTACGTATATTTTGAATATATTTTAGCACATATTTTTTTACTCTGTTGAAATATCTACTACCTGATAGTTAAAATAATCAAAAATAAATTTGCTTCTAGCTAAAAAAGCCATTGTTTGTGCTTTAAAATGTTTATATTATGTGAAAGTAAAATTGACAATATAGCATTGTTTTCAATATATATATAGTGTAAATAAGAAGATTGTATTATTGTATATATGTATTGGTTTTGTACAGCAAAAGTTTTTTTAACTGAACGAAAGACGATGAAAATTTTCACAAGGTGCAACAAAAGTACGTCATCAGAAATTTGTTTTTATTTTGTGAATGAAGTGTTAAAGATGAAATAGTACTAATTAAAGGAATTTGTAGGAGTGCATGCGTTTGGGATTAAGACCAACTGACTTCACTAGGATCCTAGACCTATAGGTGGAGTGCCCTTCATGGGGGGCCATTCTGAGGGGTTCTAGCACATATTTGTGCGAGTTTCGGAGAAAACAACGAGAAACTCCGGACCGCTAGGTTGACGAGCGCGACCTGGAATCGAACCCTGCATTTCCCATCTACCAGTTTTGAGCACAGAACCGTTCAGCCACTAATGGGGCAATATTTTGTAGGAAGAACAGCATTTTAAATTTTTACTTTAATTCGTAGTTTGAAATTTTAATCGGATTTTGAAAATTTTTAATTGAATTTACTGATTAACTCGATCAAAAAAATTGATCGGGACTAAGCATTGATCGATTAACCGAACCAATTAATCGACACAGCCCTAGTTACTGGATATAGCAAAAGTGAGAGAGAGTCAGAGAATGATTACATATATGTTATTTGAAAAACAATGTTAAATCATGCATCTCTTGTAAACTATGAAACACTTTCCCATATTACGGGATATAGTTATAGCAAAAGTGAGACAAAGAATAAGTAAGTGTATATAATTGATTGAATCAGTAAGTGTATATAAATTAATGAAAACTAGCTGGCATAGGTGGTCTCTGCTCAGTTCCCCATCATATACAGTTGAACCTCGTTAACGTGAATCTCAAGGGGGATAAAAAATCTGTTCACGTTATCAGCAGGGTTGGCAGGTTTTTGACGCATGACAGTTTTTGGCGATTTAAACCACAGTTTAAACTGTCATATCAAAAACCCTGTGTCAAAAACCTCAAATTTTACACTTATTAGCATATTTTAACAATGAAATAATCATATTTGGAGAAACGAAATAATGTAGTCTTAAAAAGAGTGGTTAGTTTATGAGTTTCCCATGGTTAAAAATAATTTTTAGAAGAGTATTACCTGTTTTCTATGAATGTCAATGATTTCTGTACAAAAAATTGATATTTATTACCTTTACAAAATACAAAATTTTGAATATAGAAATTTGTATGTTCTAAGGTGAACTACTTATTACACTAAGTTATCAGAAATTTTACAAAGTACTCTATTAAATATAATTAAAATGTGCCAGTGCCATAAGTATTCTATCCCTAATGAATAAAAATACTGTGCAATATTGCATCATATCTTTTCATTTTGAGTTATAATCAATATCAATAGCATGTTTTAATGTTGTACAATTAAAACTTTTTGAGGTATTGCATGATTAGCTGAACTAAATTTTTAATATGAATCCCATAATGCAATTTTTAATTAAGAAGATAATGTACAATACATCTCTCTTTTGTGAATTAATGTCTTAAAGGTATGAAAATTTAGATTTATATGCATTAAAATGTAATATTAAATACATTAAAATGCAATATTAAATAATACATTAAAATTTCTCAAACTGTATTTAAATAAAAAAAAATTTCCTTCACTTTTTAAAAATGCTCGCATCTAACTTTTAATTTTATATCTCAATTTTACATTATTATAATTTAACAATATATTCTAAAATATCTGGATATTACTTTGTGAATTCATTGATATGATTTAATTTTTTAATTTGTTAAAAAATTATATTTGAATGCTAAAAATTTCATTGAAATTTCAACATTCAACATAATTTTCAAAAAATTAACTTGTCATTGAATTCACAAACTAAGTAATAACTTAATATGTTTAGCTTATATTTTTTAATCATAATGTTAAAGTAAGGAGGAAAAAAAAAGTAAAATTTTTACTTATTTATTTTTTGTAAAATTTAGTTAGTTTTAGAGAGTTTTTAATATTAATTGTATTACTATAATTTACCATCTACATATGCAATTTTTTGTAGCGCTATGACAGTTCACAAGAAAGATTTTTATAGTTTCCAGTTTACCCATGTGGTTTTCAACAGTTTTTGACGGTTTAAACCAGTTTTTGACAGTTTAAACCAATTTTTGGCACTTGTCACGTCAAAAACTGGTTTTTGACGTCAAAAAGCCAACCCTATCAGTAGTTCATGCTATCAGTAACTAATCTTCATATAACTAAACTAATCTTCATTTTGATGGGGACTGTGGAAACAGTTCATGTTAAAATTAATTCACGTTAACAGCAGACTCAGATAAAATGAAAAACTTTCTGCGAACACAAAATCTAACGCAAAAATTTTCTGCAAGAAAATTAAAAAAATTATCTTTTGACAGTTGAGAACCCAGTTGCCTGTGATAAATAAATCTTTCAGATTTCAGAGTCTACTGTAAAACCAAAATAGAAAAAAAAAAAAAAAAAAAGGGGGGGGGGAATGGGAAAAAAATAAAATAAATATCCATAAAGTTAAAGAGAAGAATGTCTTTTCATTATTTTGTCAGCACATTTAGAAATTGCCCAGTCCTTTAGATCATTTGATCTTCATACAAAATGCCAGTCTTTCTGCTCTATAAAATATGAATTTATTGCTTCAGGAATAATTGTGTCACAATTTGTTGGAAGAGGACCATTTACAGCTATCACCATTTCATATGATGAGCTACTTCCTTAGTGATAGGCCGTAGTTTATTGTTGTGATTATCATATTGCATGACATCTTTTTTTTTTTTTTTCTAAAATTATTTAAAATCTAGATTTATCAATTTCATTCAGACAAAAAATCTTTTTAATTAACTAGATCAAACTATTTGTTTTCAAAAAGATAAAGAAATCATCGACGCGAAATCTCAAAATCAGTAACTAAAAATTTATTTGTAGGTATAACCGTTCATTTAATTATTTGGCAAGATGCACGCATGGTAAATTCGCGTTCTCCTAGCATCAGCGAGTCCGAACGACGCGGTGACTGGGGGTGATGTCAACTGTGTCGCACCGCACCTCCACGCGCTCGCTGATTGCGGCGCATGGGTTACCGGTACGGAGGTTCACCTGCGAAGACTTTTCAGAAGTGGACACACGCAGCTTGTGATGTAAAAGCCAAAAAAAGTTTGTAGTGTGATAAGTTTCAACCGCAAGACCAGTACGTAGCCGTACAATTTTTCCACGATAACTGTTTGCAGAAAATTTTCCGTGAACACCGTTCGTGCATTCGTGTATATTATGCGGGTCTGGTTAACAGTGTTTATGTTAACGTAGTTCGACTGTATATGTTCTAATAAATTTCTAGTGCAGGACATTCTCGTAACATGATTATCATGTAAAGAGAAATGAATTTGGGGTCATTCCATGTCAAATCAACCAATAAAAAGATGATTTGACACCCATAGTCTCAGATTTTGACGAAACTTGGTGTATTTGTTCCTTTCATAAATTTAAATGAGGAAAAAAAATATTTTTGCTCTATCTTAAATAGTTTAGGTTTTATAGCTAGTTAAAGATTTGTGGATTTCATGTTTTTTTTCGATCAGGCAGAGGAAACGCAATTTGTTCTTTCATAAAGAATAATTTTTATCTCCCTTATTTTCCAACTAATGTTGATGAAATTTTTTATGAGTATGCTTTAATATATAAGAAATACAGGAAAAAATAAATTAAACTAGCAAGTATTTGCACATGGCCAGGAAAAATTCCTGAAATGTTATTTTGAATTTTTTTTTAATGAAATACAGAGTTCCACTCCAAATGGATTATCATCATGAGGGAAAAGGATAATCAAACAATTTTTTTTTTTGTATTCTTGTTCTAAAGGATGTATTCTACAACATGAAAAAATAAAATAAATGGCTTTTTGCATCCTTCATTATTTTTTCTGACTTCAAATTTAAAATTTCCAATTCCCTCATTTTCTTGAAATCGCCAAATTAGAAGTTCCAATTTTAGTAAAATTATACAAAACTTTGAACTAAAATGTTATTTATCAACTAATTTCAGTTTAAAGGTTTTTGAAATAAAATGAAAATTTGAATTACATAATTAGGTGGTGTATGATTAAAACAACAGAGTAGTTTTTAAGAATGTTAATTCAACATGTACAGAAAGATACATACATAAATGCTATTAAATTGAATCAACAAAATTATATCTAAACTGAAATTTCAAAACAAACAAACAAAAAAGTTTCTAAATTAATATTAAATGTTCTAATTAATAGAAATTTGCATTAAAATTTATTTTTGTTTTAAAAACAAGATCTAAATTCTAATCATTTTACTACTCACTGCTATTTCAAATGTTAATCTTATTGTAAACAATCAAACCATTCAAGTTGCAACAAGACAATTAAGTGATATTCTGTCTACTGTGTAGGTACATGTTTAGTTGTCTGAAAAAGTCAAATTTTGTTTGACATGCTTAACCCTTTCATGATCATTGGTTTCGCAGCAAAACCAAACATTTGACATAATTTAACTATTTTTATGCAGCAGATTTTTTATTATTTCTCCCTTGTTTTAATCAGGTTTTAAACTTTTGTTCCTTTTCTGCTCTGTAGATAACAGCACTATTCCAAAATTTAACAAATAATGCTTCAAAGGAAGCTAAATGCATAAGTCACTTGACGTTTCTTAGTGTGTGCGGGTGCGAACTGCTGGTTTCATGATGCATTCATGTCTAGTTTTTATCATTTAATGAAGAGCTGGACTATTATTTTCACCCGAAACAACTTTTACGAGTTTTCGTAGTCGATAATGTTTACTTACAAAGTGTTTTATTTATTAAATTAAATATTATTTGAATTTAATAAGATTAACTTATAGATGTTTCAAACCAAAAATTCTCGAAAGGAACAATGCTAATTTTATTATTTTTTAAATATTTATGATCAGCTACGTGTCAAAAAGCCATTTTAAAAATTAGTTTAGTAATTTTTAAAATAAGTAGTGAACGTTAAAGGGTTAAACAAGTGAGCTTGCTCAGTAGCATAGACAAAACTTGGCATCTTGTAATTAGTCAGTCACAAGCTATTGCATGTGTAACATGCATTATTGAGGCTATACTATTTTGAAAAGAATTATTGTTAATTACTTTTTGAATGTTATAGTATATTAGAAAAATGAGAAGTGCAGTGTGGGGGAAATGACTCAAAGTGATTGTCATTTGTTATACCATGTTAAGAAAGAAAACCTTGCAAACTCTTGATAAACTATTTGAAACTGATTTAACTCTCTTAAAATTGAGGACAGAATTAAGTTGTGAATTAAAAACTATTTGTCTTCATCACCAAAGTGTGTTAAAAAAAAAGAAAAAAGCAGAAGGCTTGTTGCATTTACTTTGTATTACTATGCAAACTTTCTTTTTCCAGTAAAATTTCAGATTCTTCCTTTTTGAGTTGTCAACTATTCTTAAAATTCTAATTATACTATTAAACACAATGTAATCAATCAGTGAATTTCATTGTTGCTTCATGGTTTCATTGTTATTCATCTGCTTTGAAAGTTTGCTTGAAATCCATATGACTCCTATTCTGGTCGTGGCAGGCTGGGTGAGTGTTGTCGGCGTGAAACTAGTTTAACCCCACTGGCAAGTCACAAGTCTTGTCGCCTGCCTCCTTCCTTCCTATCTTATGTTTCTTAAATTATTTTTTCATAAATTTTGATAAAGTTTATGGTTTTAAGTTAAGATTTGTTGTATTACTTTATTGATTCGTTTGTTTTGCAGGCTGTTAATTAATAAAACTGGTTTTTTACATTAGTGTATTTCATCCACTGATAAAATTTTTTAAAAATCTTATTGGTCATTGGTGTTTCAGTGATCTTGTATCTGTTGCTTGGCTTCTACTATGCTTAATAGATCATCATTATTATATATTATATATATTAAGATCTTTTAAACTGAAATTAGTTGACAAATAACATTTTCTGCATTGCTGCTTTCGTTGCAGTACTCGTGCGTACTTTGTTTTCCTAACGAAGGATCGTGGTTTTTTTTTTTTAACTTGAAACAATAGCTGAAAATTCTTGTATTTTATGATGCTTATTCAAAATTTGTACTTATTAATTAAATAACATTTTGGTTCAAATTTTTGTATAATTTTACTAAAATTTGAACTTCTAATTTAGCAATTTCAATAAAATGTGGGAAATGGAAATTTTAAATTTGAAGTCAGAGAAAATAATGAAGGATGCAAAAAGCCATTTATTTTATTTTTTCATGTTGTAGAATACATCTTTTAGAGCAATAATAATAAAAAAAAATTTTGTTTATCCTTTTCCCTCATGATGATAATCCATTTGGAGTGGAACTCTGTATTTCATTAAAAAAATTTTCAAAATAACATTTATGGATTTTTTCCTGGCCATGTGCAAATACTTGCTAGTTTAATTTATTTTTTTCTGTATTTCTTATATATTAAAGCATACTCATAAAAAATTTCATCAACATTGGTTGGTAAATAAGGAAGAAAAAATTGTTCTTTATAAAAGAACAAATTGCAATTCTTCCGCCGGATCGAAAAATAACATGAAATTCCCAAATCTTTAACAAGCTGTTAAACCTAAACCATTTAAGATAAGCAAAAAAAAATTTTTTTTCCTTATTTAAATCCATAAAAGGAACAAATACACCAAGTTTCGTCAAAATCTGAGACTATGGGTGTCATGGTGTGGTTGAATTGACATGGAATGACCCTTTGACCAAACGCTTGACACAGTGACAGAATGAAATCCCCGCCTAATAGGCTATCCACCGTTCACTTCGATATATTTATCTTATTCAAATTTATTAATTTATTTTATTAGGTTCAATTTCGTAGTTTAATTTTCATGCTATTATTTCCAGTGCAACAATGAACAATCCTCAAAATGCATATTTATATAGAAAATTTAAATTTTGCTATGATAATTTAATCTTAAATTAAGAATAACTTATGAATTTTTCCATTAGAATATTTGTAGTCTATCATGTTCAAACAAGTATCATAAATATTATTTCGAAGTTTTCTTATATATTTATAATTCTCAAAATGAAAATTTATGCTCAATTTTGTCCTATTCTGCAATTTTGTAAATTGTAAATTCCAAATAACTTACGAATTTTTTAAATTGGAAAATTCATAGTTTATGATTGTGGTGGTACTTTTTATTTTATTTAATAATGTGGATAGAGGTTGCCTTTAATTTAAAACAAAATATGTTAACAAATTGTGATCGTATGAAATAATGATGAATTACCCTAGGCTTCGATCTGATCATACATGGGTACATACCAAGTATAAGATAAATTCAATCTTTACTTTTTTAAGATATTTTAAAGTTTAGAATAAAACATACCCGGTCTTGGAAAAAAGGAAAGGCAGTCTTCAATTCCAATTTAAGAGTATTTATTAAGATTAATTTGCTTTCCCACTTCAAGAATGCAGAAATCCGGACAACTGTTATAAATCTCAAATCTCTAATACATAGCCATGCTTCTTTAAAATAAATTCAAGATACTTATAACAAAATATTTATATAACAAAAATCAGCTCCGGTCACTGTCACAATTTCGTTTCAAGTCATAATAACCGTGTGGGACCACATATATAAAAATAACGGTAAAATATAACGTACGGACGCAAGTGCCCGGCCATTCTTCTCTGTACACAGGTGGAACACCAACTGACTGATTTTTAAATTTTTAAAAATCGCTCCTAAAGAAAAAAACAGGTCCGTACACCTAAAATCACGGATACGCGATTTTGATTCGTTAATCGGACCGCAAAAGTAACCAATTAAACAGTTCGCGCATGCAAGAGAAACAATCGCCGATTCTCCCGTTGACAAGTGTCGCGGGAAGCAAACTTTACAGGGTGCGTTGAGCCAGGAACGAACGGCTGCGATGAGATGCCTGCAAAACGATGTATTTTGGCATAGGAATTAAACAAGAGGTGATGTATTTACATCACATATCCCCACATGACCAATTACAAAAAATTTTATGGCACTGGAAACATGAACCGGATATGGTGAAATTGTGAACAGAGCCAGAGACGGTTTTTGTTGACAAAAGACATAAAATTTTTTGTGAATAAATTGTATAAAAGAATAATATAAAAAAAAATTCAGAAACATTACTAAATATAACATATATATCAATTATTTTACAACAAAAAGAAACTCATCGTTATTACACATACGAACTTGTTATAAGAAGAAATAATATAATCATAATATCAACAAAAAAAAAAAAAAATCACTGAACACATGAGCTTGTTATTTGAAAACACTCACGTGAGAAAAAAAAAAAAAAAAAATTTCCTTTTTTCTCTTATTTTCTCTTTAAAGGAAATCATGCGAATGACAATAACATGGCTCATAAAATTAAATAATCTCAATTCTTATAGAAAAGTAAGATACACATAAAATATAAATGTAATATCCTAAATGTAAACACAGCACATGAAAATAGATATCTATTAATATATATAAGTATGAATATAAACATGAAATCATATTACACAAGTGACATGTCATGAAAGAAATATTATATTTGTTACCAGTAACATAAGAATTGTTAATAAAATAAATAGCAATATATTTGGGCCCAATTATTACATGTGAGAAAGCCCCTTGGAAATAGACCAAGAAAATATCAAACGAAATTAAAACCCAATTAAAATAATAACCCTAAAATGAAAATAAAAGAATGTACTTTACAAAAAAAAAAAAATGCTATTTCCAATTGACTTGCTACTATTACACAATTATTTTCACATATATACATCTATATCTGAATAATACTCTAAAAAAAAATATATATATATATATATATATATACATATATGAATGAGGAATTATTTAACAGAAGTGTGGTACAGCAAAATCCAACCATCTAACACATTGAACACTTTTTTTTTTGTATACTTTACTATGATAATCTTGAGATATTAATATTATATTTTCAAAAATTAACTCTTTTATAAAACATAATTTACTGGCTGTGACTCTCTAAGAGTACTCCCAAGCAGGTTGATCAGTCCTATTCTGAAGCACTCCCGGAAAGACACAGAAAGCAAAAAAAAAAAATATTTATATATATATATATGGTTAAATATTACTATTTTTTATTCCTGGGCCTCAGGTTGTACCTGGAGGCTGAGCTATCTGGTATACAAGTGTTATTTTTCTTGTTGACAATAGGAGCAGGAGATTGACTATTTTCTAGAACTGGTAATTTATTGTTTGTAAGCAGAGAATTTGTATTGTCTTGTATAAGATATTGTTTCCTTTTTGGGACAATTAAAAGTCTATCGATATTAATGTGGAACGGTTTTGCTGTAACACTTTCATACTCTTTAATTTGAACCAGCACCTTAGAAATTACTTTAGTGACAATAAAAGGCCCGATAAACCTTGCTTTGAAAGTGTCTCGTGTTTTCATGTAAACAAGGTCGCCCGTCTTGAACACTCTGAGGGAAGCCTTCTGGTGCTGTCTTTGATTTCTGTAATTTTGAGCATCCTTCATATTTCTATGTACCTTTTCATAAACTCTATTTAGCGACTTCATGTATTGATAATACTCAAAGGGGAATTCCATATTTGACATTTCATGCAATTCACATACATCAAATATATTAGAAACTGACCTACCAAAATGTAAAAATGCTGGTGAATACCCCGTTGATGAATGTATAGAAGTGTTGTATATACTTTTATGTATCATCAAGGCTTGTTTGAAGTTGAAGCCTTCACCTGCTAATGAAGCAGTAGATGATTTGATACTAGTGTTTATTCTTTCGGAAGATCCTTGCGTCTGTGGATGTGCAGACGAAGCATGAACAAGGCTTATTTTCATGGTTTTGGTGAAATGGTTGAAAATATCTGCTGTAAACTGAGGTCCAAGGTCAGACATTAATGCTGCAGGACGTCCATATGATGTGATATATTTTGTTAGGGAGTCTACAACAGACTGTGCCGTGGGTTTTTTAATTGGAAAAAGTTCTAAGAATTTGGAGAAGTGATCAAAACAGGTAAGTACAAACATTTTGTTGGAGAATGGTCCAACAAAATCCATAGATACCAGTTCACCAGGTTTATTTGGAATGAACATTTCCTGTAAAGGAGCTGCAGGAATTTTGTGAGGCTTATTTCTGATACACAGTTTACAAGAAAGCACGTAATTTTTGGTATCTCTGTATATTCCTCTCCAGTAATATGACTTCAGGATTTTACGGTATGTATTATAAATACCAAAATGTGGCATATGAGCTATCTTTAAAATTTTAGGTTTTAGTGAATTTGGTACAAGAATCTTGGAGGAATTACTATCTTGTTTGCTATTAAATTTTCTTTTTATCATCAATAGACCCGTATCTGGATGAATGAAATAATTTTTGAATTTCTGTTTTGGATTTTCAGACGTAATATTTTGTAATATTTTCAATAAATTATCATCATGTTTTTGTTCAATAAATAAAGTATCTTGTGAAACTTGTAGTTCTGGGTCATTATTTTTTCTATTAGTTAGGTTTAGGTTGCTGTGATTTATATTGTGCAACTGTATGCTGGGTGAATTGGATGATACAGGTAAGATGTTTTCATCATTTATTAACTCTGGATTTGTTGTCAAATTTTGGGTGGATTCTGAAAAGTCATCACGTGAAAAATAATCTGCTAGAACATTAGATTGACCTTTAATGTATTGGAATGTAAAATCATACGTGTACAACTCTATTAGCCATTTTGTAGTAAGATCTACAGGTGAAGTAGTACTGCGATAGAATTCTATGGGTTTGCTATCACTTAAAATTGTAAATTGTCTATTATATAAGTAGAACCTGAATGCTTGAACTGATTTAACAATTGCCATAAGTTCTTTCTTGAGTGCCGGATAGTGCTTCTCAGAATTAGAAAGTGTTTTGCTGAAATAGCTAACTGGTTGTAATACATTGTTGCGTTCTTGCAACAGAACCCCAGCTATAGCTACATTGCTAGCATCGGTATTCAGGAAGAAAGGCTTGTCAAAATCAGGTAAATTTAGAAATGGTTTAGTAAAAAAATATCTTTTGAATTTTCTGAAAAACTTCTGTGTGTTGATGTGTCCATTTAAACGGGATCTTCGTTGAAGTTAACTGTGTTAGTTGATCCACTAGTTTTGCATAATTTGGAAGAATTTTTCTGTAAAAACCACATAAACCCAAAAATCTCTTTAAATGTTTTCTTGTTTTGGGAGTTGGAAATGCTGTTATTTTGGTGATGTTTGATGATATGGGACTTATTGTATGGTCTTGTATATGAAATCCAAGGTAATCAATAGCCTTCTTAAAAAATTGGGATTTCTTCGGAGATAAGGTGATGTTATACTTTAATAAAATTTTGAAAAGTTGAGTCAGTTTTTCTAACATTTCTGGAAATGAATTGCTACCTACAATGATATCGTCCTGGTATGCAAAGATACCAAGACATTTTGTTTCTTCAATTATCGCATCAATCAACATTTGGAAACTGCTTGCTGCAGATCTTAGTCCAAACATTAAACGACTAAATGAATAGGTCCCCCACTGAGTTGTGAATGATAACCTTTTTCTGAACTTCTTTGGGAGATGTATTTGATGATATGCAGACGGGAAGTCCAGCGTGGTGAAGTATTTATACTTTGAAATGTTATTAATGATATAATCAATTCGGGGCAATGGATACAATGAACTCCTTATCATGGCATTGATGAGTCGCAGATCAAGGGCTAGGCGAAAAGATGGCTTTTCATCAGGAGATGTGGGTTTTTTCTTCACAGCAAGCATGGGACACGCCCATTCAGAAATGCTCCTTTCAATGATGCCAGCCTCTTGTAGAGCATCAATTTGTTTCTTTATCTCCTCCTGCATAGCTTCAGGAACTGGATAAGGCAACGTTCTTACAGGAACATCACTTGTGAATTGTATATGCGGGGTCACATGGTCAGTGTGTCCCAGTGATTTAAGTGATGAGGAAAAAACCACTTGATGCTCCATAAGCAATTTCTGGATAGTCAATCTTTCTTTAGTAGACAAATGGTGTAAGGAAAAATTATCAATACTAAATTCAGATTTTCGGAGTTGAATGATCTCATCCGATGCTTGAATCAGATTAACTTGTGCTCTGGGCTCTTGTTTAATTTCCTCTATTTCTTCAATTTGGTGAATTATTCCAAGCTTGGTACCTTTATTTAAATGTTGATCTACTTTAGAATAATTTGTTAACGGAACTGAAAATGACATTACTTCAATATTTTTACTATGTGAACCCTCTTCAAGGTTGACAATTGCAGTGTACAAACCTATACCTTTGTTTTTATTCAGTGTGGGAATAAAGATTACCTGTTTATCAGCATATATTTGTTTGCACATAACAAAGACATAAACTGTTTGTAGCGGTGGAATGATCACTTTGTTTTTGAGTGTACATTTATTAACTTCATCTTGACAGTCAAATTGAGAATTTTTATCGTTTACGAAAGTAGGATTAGAGGTAGAACTACTGGTCTCAGGAACAGCGGGTAAATTTTGGAGGCAATTAATTTTGGATTCAGGAATCTCATACTCATCTTCAGGAATTGTGCTATAAATGTCAACATGACAATCGTTAATTTGTACGAGATTTTGTTTTAAATCAATTAGGACCCTATGGGTTTTCAGAAAATCAAATCCCAATATACCAATGAATTTTGAGTCTGTAGGAATATCTATGAGAAAAAATGTATGTCTGAAAAAAAATTTGCCAATTTTGAATGATAGATTGATACATCCCGCACAAAATACCGCTGAATTGACAGTAGCAATTTTAACTTTTGTAGCGACTCTTTTAAAGTGTAATTCATTTCTGAATTTATCGAAATAGCCTTTGGCTAAAACTGAAATGCTCGCACCTGAATCCAAAAGAAAGTTTTGTAATGACTTATTTATGTTTAACTTAACAATAGGTAAGTGAGGACTGGCAGCTTGAGTGTACAATAGAAATCTTAATGAATGAATAAAAATAACATCCTCATCAGGCTGATTTTCTGTTTGGGATGTAGCATTAGATGATATATTTGCAGGAACAATGGTTTGAGTACTTACTGAACTGACCAATCTTTTTGATGAGATAGGAAATTTTAATCTAGTGCTTGGTGATCTTAGGATTATATCCTGACCACAAATTTTTAGACCATTCGAATGTTCATTATGAATGGGAGAGGAAGTGCAGGACTGACCTCTCCCAGAAATTTGTCAGTCTTTATGAAACTGACGATTTTTGTAGTTGAGCCCTTTACGTTTATGTTCAAAAGTTGCTGACTCCGATTGAGCCTGTGCTGACCGGGGGTGTGTGTGAGAGGAGTGTCCATCCGAAGGAGAATGTCTACGGTTATATTTGGATCTAATTTTATTTCTTTGACATGATTTGAATCCCTGTCGATCTGTGTCAAATCTTCTGCCACCCTGATAATCTTTTAATTTGTAACAAAAGCGGGCAGTGTGTCCAACCCGAGAACACCACTGACATGTCGGTTTATGACCATCAGACCGCGAGGGCCGATCTGAATTTAATTCAAGATGATGCAGCTGGGAGTCCCGATCCGCGGCATTATGCTGTGCATTTTCAGCAGTCATGCAATGATTTATATTTGAAAATGATGGCTGGGAAACAGCCAAAGATTCACCTGATTGAACAACCTCCTGATATGCAGCCAGATTGTCAACCATTTCCTCAAAATTACTACACTTTCTCGTTAAAAGATGTAACTTATAATCGGGGGTGAGAGTATCCGTTAATTTTGCAATGAGTAGTTGGTCCATTGATTCTTGTGGAAATTTTGGAAACCTCTTATAAACAAGATGTTGGAGCCGATTAGCAAAGTTTCGGATATTCTCCAAACCATCAAATTTAATGGCATTATATTGTAATGCTACACTCTGTTCTGTTTCACCTTTAAAATTCTTACGTAAAATCTGAAATAATTCATCAGGAGACTTGGCTCTTTGGCATGGGATTGACGATGTATAAAATTTTAAAGCCCTATCGCAAAGTTTTGATTTAATAAAAATAAGGGCCTGTTTAGGATGCCATTTAAAAATATCTATTTTAGTTTGCACCTGTTCAATAAAAAAATCCAAAAGATCTGGATCACCATTAAATGGTGTTACTGTGAATTTAAGACAATAAGTTTTTTCAGCATTCATGATTTTAAGAAAAATTTGTCAAAATTTTGCAGAGACAAAAAAAGTTAATGCATAGTCATATATTTTCAAAATATCAAGCAGACATACTTATCTACTTTAATCTTATTATATTTCATAACAAATTTTCATATTAACTGAAGTTGACCCATCTTATTATGTCTATTTTTTTGAAGTGATAGCAAACTCCCAAACACAATAAATTATAACATGTTATTCCTTCAAATACAAAAATATCATACAGCCTATTTTCAAAATATTCTCTCTCTATTATCTTGGCATTAATTCTAAATCAAAACAGTATTTTTATTTTGCAAATGAATAATACCCTATATAATCCAGAAACACATACCAATATATTACACTTCAAATGTGAAAGTAAGCTTTTAATTATTATTCTTGATAAACTATTTGTTTAAATACATTCAACAGACTAGATTATAATACTTAGTTCAATATGCCACTATGGAATTTTTTTTTGAAAAACCACTTTTCAAAAGTATGTTTTTGAAAAAATATATGAATTCTTATTTAACTATTTCATTTTATTATTATTACTATTATTAATGAAATGGCTAATAGGCATCTTAAAATAAAATTTCACCCATACAAACAGTACTACTTTCAATAATTACTGCCCTTATGGCTATGAAAATATGAATAATAACAAAAATATACATCTTTCCAATAATTTCTTAAATAAAGCACTTTCAGATCAAAACTGGCAATGTACCTCATGCAATCTTTAATTTTTTACGATCGGCACCATATGTGGTGGTACTTTTTATTTTATTTAAATAATGGGGATAGAGGTTGCCTTTAATTTAAAACAAAATATGTTAACAAATTGTGATCGTATGAAATAATGATGAATTACCCTAGGCTTCGATCTGATCATACATGGGTACATACCAAGTATAAGATAAATTCAATCTTTACTTTTTTAAGATATTTTAAAGTTTAGAATAAAACATACCCGGTCTTGGAAAAAAGGAAAGGCAGTCTTCAATTCCAATTTAAGAGTATTTATTAAGATTAATTTGCTTTCCCACTTCAAGAATGCAGAAATCCGGACAACTGTTATAAATCTCAAATCTCTAATACATAGCCATGCTTCTTTAAAATAAATTCAAGATACTTATAACAAAATATTTATATAACAAAAATCAGCTCCGGTCACTGTCACAATTTCGTTTCAAGTCATAATAACCGTGTGGGACCACATATATAAAAATAACGGTAAAATATAACGTACGGACGCAAGTGCCCGGCCATTCTTCTCTGTACACAGGTGGAACACCAACTGACTGATTTTTAAATTTTTAAAAATCGCTCCTAAAGAAAAAAACAGGTCCGTACACCTAAAATCACGGATACGCGATTTTGATTCGTTAATCGGACCGCAAAAGTAACCAATTAAACAGTTCGCGCATGCAAGAGAAACAATCGCCGATTCTCCCGTTGACAAGTGTCGCGGGAAGCAAACTTTACAGGGTGCGTTGAGCCAGGAACGAACGGCTGCGATGAGATGCCTGCAAAACGATGTATTTTGGCATAGGAATTAAACAAGAGGTGATGTATTTACATCATAATGATATTCATGCCTGTATCTTAAATAATATTTCAAAAGGGGTCTGACATCTTTACGATGAAAATATCCCTCAAATTGACGTTTATGTGAAATTTTGCCCTATTCTGCCATGTTAAGAAATTCGTAAATTTCCAATAATATACGAAATTTTTATATTGGAAAATTTGCAATCAATGATATTCATGCACATATCCTAAACAATATTTTAAAAGTGGTCTGACATCTTTACGATGAAAATATCCCTCAAAATTGACGTTTATATAAAATTTTGCCCTATTCTGCCATGTTAAGAAATTCGTAAATTTCCAATAACTTGCAAAATTTTTAAAGTAACGTGTTTATAGTTACTGATGTTCATTCCCACATCAAGACTGATATTTTAAAACTGGTCTGTCATTTTTTACAGTAAAAATTTTCTATTTAATGTACGTTTAAGTGAAATTTTGCCCTATTCTCCCACGTTAAGAAAATCATAAATTTCTAATAACTGACGAAGTTTTTTAATTCAAATGTTGCAAATAAATAGGGTTCTTGCCAGTTTCAAAAGTAATATTTTATTTTAAAACTGATCTGACAATTTGTTCTTGAGATAACGTGTACACAGACTAACCAGGGGTCTGTCTAGGGGGAAAACTGGGTCCGTTTACGGACCTTTCACAAAATTCCAGGCTAAAAAAACGGACCCTTCACAAAATTCCATATTCATAAAACGGACCCTTCACAAAATTCCATACTCATAAAACGGACCCTTCACAAAATTCAATTCGGAGATAAACAAACTTTTCCCGAAATTTTTTGGAAAAACAAAGCATTTATAAAATAATACCGAGCAAAAACATCTGCTCAGCAATATATAAACATTGCATCCCATCAATTTTCTCTTATGTTCTCGTACTAGTCACTATCGTTACTACATGACAATAAAACCACGCCTCCATTTCTCGCGCAGTCCACGCTGATTAGTAAGGGAATGACGTCAAACACGATAATGGGTGTGGCGTACCTTTCCTTGATGTGACGAAATTTTTCTGTGGAAAATTACATAAATATTTTGGCAAGATCTTTTGCCGCGTTGTGTTTGTTTTTGTTTAGTTTGTAATTCTTTAGTATGTGGTTTGTAGAGTAGCATAGCTATAGAAGTGTGATTTTGTATTTTTGTCAATAATTTGATCGCTTCTATTTAGTAAAGATAAAGCGAGGCCGGCCAGTTACGGGAGTAAATTCCTGTTATTCGGACTATTACGTTAAAAAAATACGTTCAAATTACGTTGCTCTTCTTTTATTGATTGACTGATAACAAGGTACAGAAAGATTAGGGCTTCTGTCTAAATAATTTGAGTATCATTTGAAATTCAGGTGTTTTTTTTTTTTCTGAAACACTAGTTTTTTTGGGGGTTTTTTACCTATGAGTTATAATGATCCATTAAAAGTATAAGCATATATATTAGGATTTTCCCCCGGGATTATAAAAGGGCAATGTGCAGCTAATGAAAAGGCGTTTTCTAGATGTATGTGGGCAAGTTTGGAATTCTTAAGGTCATTTAATATTTAAAATCCAGACATTTATTTTAAAATTTCAATTTTAAGTACAAATAAAAGAAAAACTTTCAAACATTAACTTTCTTTACAACTTAATTTTGCTTGTTACTGACATATGAACGACTGTGGATTGTTATGCACAATACATTACATTTATTTATATTTATAACATATCTTCAATTTGAAGGTTATTTTCAATAAAAGGCAAAGGTGCAACTTTTTTAGATTAAGGGCAAGAAGGGTGTCATTTTTTCAGACAAAGGGCAGGCAGGGCAGCACAGCACCCTCCTGCCTGCTCTAGATGAAACATATATACATATGTGTGTGTGTGCAGATAAAATTTGTGAAATAAATTTTCACAAAAATAAAAATAATAACTATGTCAGAAAAAAATTTCACAAAAATAAGAAAAATTCACAAAAATAAGAAAATTTTTCACAAAAATAGGACCCTGGAAAAAAAACCTGGACAGACCCCTGCTAACATACTAACACACTAACGGACTAACAAACATAAAAGACACCTTACAGACGGATACCATACAAATTTTGCCATTTTCAGATTCCTCAGTCCTGAAAACGTGTAAAAAGTAAAAAAAAAAAAAAACTGAGGTTGGAAATTTTCACAATTACCTAAATTCCCCATACCTATAGTATGATAGGGAACTAATAATGTTTTTAAGATTTAAGTTTAAAACTTAAAAAGCAAATAAATAAATAAATATTGCTAAATTAATGTTTTTTTTTCTTTTCTTTTTTAAATTTACAATTCCTTACAAAATGTGTCATATAATAAAGAGAATGTAGGTATGACTTAGATGTTGTGCGTATTGGGGGAGGGGGAGGGGAATTAGAATTAGCGATGGCCCCGATGAAATCGCACGCCTCACCACTGATTAAACTCAACAGATAAACTGGTGGGATTCCAAAAACAAATAACTTTATGGAAGAATAAAGCTCAAGAAGGCAATTTGGAAAAGTTTGAGTCAGTCCCAAAAGATTTTAATAAAACTATTCATAAAATTGTTATTGACCATTTGACAACATTAGAGGACAGAATTATTCATTATTTCCTATATTTAGATATTAAAAAAAATTGTTTGGGTTTGTAATCCATTTGCATTTAATACTTCTGTATTTGAATTAACTTTGAATGAAGAGGAAGAACTAATTTCGCTTTATAATAATTGAGATATAATTATAAAATATTTGGAAGAATCATTTAATTCATTTTGGATTAACATTAGATGCAATTATCCTATGATAGCCAAAAAAGCTTTAAAAATATTGTTACAATTTTCTACATCTTATTTGTGTGAATTCGTATTTTCAGTGTTAATCAACATAAAAGTGAAAAAAAGATCGAAACTCTTAAATAAATGTAGAAGACGATATATGAGAGTAGTATTGCCATTTTTACGACCAAATATAAATGAAATTATCAAAAAACATCAAACTCAAATTTCTCATTAAAGGTATTCTTATTATTACAATGTAATTAATGCCTTAATAAACATACTATTGTTTTTGTAGTACATATTATATTATTTTATTTTACATTCAAAATTATTATCATAAACTATTTTACATAGTGTATTATAGGTAAGTAAACAACTTTTAAACTTACCTTTTTCTTTGTGTGGCATCAAATTTTGAAATTGTCAGAAGTGTGCCACGACAAAAAAAAAAAAAAGGTTGATAATCACGGATCTAGACTATGACACTTTGAAGTATTGCTTGTCTCAGAATACTAGAACAATTGGTATCTGATTAACTGTAAATGTAAGCTCCCCCCCCCCCCAAAAAAAAAAAAAAAAAAAAAAAAAAAAAAATTCTTTTTAATGGTGATTTTATTCAGCCTTAAATCAGACATGTTACTTTTCAGCCTTTTTAAGCTTGAAAATTATTATTCTTGGGATCAATGCAAATCTGCATTAAAATTTGTTGAACATGTGTAGGGGGGGGGGGGGAGGGGCTCAGCCTGAATTTGTGCAGTATATTATTTATTAGCAATTTCCATGTGATTGGCTTCAAGAAATGTCAAATTCAAACTTGGAGAAAATGAAGAAGAAATAGCACTTCAACTGCATTTTCCTAATGAACTTGAACTACATTATTTAGCTAATCAATTGCCCCAGCAAAGAATGCTTCTATAGAATAAACTTTTTTTCAAGTAAATGTAATAAGTTTGTCTATTTTTTAAGCACTTACAACTATTTTAATTATAATTAATATGATATTCAATATAAGATTTATTGTTCCAATTTTGTTTATTGTGTGTACATGTATGCAATTCAGATTTAACATTATTTTTATTATTGAAAAATTTATATTGTGTCAGTTGCCTGATACCACTTTTGAGAGGGGGGGGGGGGTCATGAAAAGTTCAGCCTTTTTTTTTTTTTTTTGTGTAAGCTTGTACCATGTCTGTTAAATGTAGTACTATTTTTTATTTATTTTTTTAATAATTTATTTGATTAGGATATTATTATTGCTATTTATTTTTATATATTTGTTATGCATAATTTCAGTGAAGAATCAAATGAATCTTCTTGTTTGCCCTTGCCAAAATCAAAAGCTGGTAGCTTAGAAGCTGAAAAGTATTTTTTACCTTTTGAACTTGCCACACAGTCTAAGTCACCCAGAATCGTAATTACTGCAATTGATTGTATCCAGGTAAATTTAAACAAATTTATTTTAAGATAGCAATGGCATTTTTAAATATTTCATCAACTAATTTATATTGAATTTTTTTCTAAAATATTGTTTATTTTTCTTACTTTATAGAAATTAATAGCATATGGTCATCTAACCGGCAACATTCATGATCCTGCAAACCCCTCCAAATTTCTTATTGATAGAATTGTTGAAGCAATCTGTAGTTGTTTTCATGGACCTAATACAGATGATGGTGTCCAGTTACAAATCATTAAGGTACTCATATAAAGAAATATATATATAAAGTTGTTTAAAAATTATTATTATTTTAAATTATTCATTGATTAATTTACCTCTGCATGAAATAATGTTGAAATTTTCAAAATGATTTAGGAAAGTTAATTAGTTTAATTTTAGTAGGTTTGTTATTTCAAAAATAATTCTTCAGTAGATTAATTATCCTTTATTACAATTTAACTTTTATATGTATTATTATTTGTTAATTTTTTAATTTTTTCGTTAAACTTAACTAGGTATCAATTTCGCTGTCAAGAAAAGGAAACATTTTTAAAGGGAATTAAACCAAAGGAATACTGTTAGCGTTATGTCGAAAATTAGGGAAAAAAGTTTTATTTATTAATTCATATTATTATGAGTATGGGAAATTTAGGTATTCATAAAAAAATTCATCCTCTTTTTTTTTTTTTTTTTTTTTTGAGTTTTTAAGCATTTTGTAGTATGAGGAATTTAAAAACAGGGAGCTGAGTGGATGAATGTGTTATGGGACATTTTTGAAAACTAGTATATTGTGGCCATCACAAGACTTTCTTCTATATTTCCGTATACAAATTCATGCAGTACAAGTCATTTATGAAATTATTATTTACTAAAATTATTTTTCCATGATGAATGCCAGCAATTTTTATCCGAGAGAAGTATAACACTGAATGCTGAAAGTAAGTAAATTTTGTGCCAACATCAGAAAAAATTCAACTTTTTTTCTTTTGTTAAAAATGAAAAAAAAATCTATATAATTTTTTTTTAATGGTTTAACCATTTGTTTTAAAGGTATTGATATTTTTTTTGAAAGATAGTCATATTGAAATTTTATACCCGCCGATGGAGGGAGCAATGCTCCTACATGCACTTAATTTCCTAGTTTTATTACTTCTATTATCAGTAATTAATATTAATTTTACAATCATTTGTTAAAAATAACTCTCATGTACATTTATAAAAAAAATTTGGACTACACTCCACCTGTTGAGTTATTGATCTTGAAATGTAATCAGCACCAGCTTACGTCAAGGTCCAACGAAATTCCAAATTTTGTTTAATTTCACTTGTTGATTTGTGAGATACAGCATCCACAAAATATTTGACACACACATACAGATACAGACATTCTCTTAAAATAGTCAAATCCTGTTCATGACATCTTAAAATGTAAAAATCTTTCAAAAACCAGAGTTAAAAAATTTTTATGAGTCTAATACTTTTTTATACAGAGAGAAGAAATTTTGGGTGGAAGAACTTATTATGGTCTCTTTTAAATATCAAATATTTATTGGTACTTCAAAGTCTTTTAATAATGTAGTTATCAAGACACAAATTTGTTATGTACATGATTTTTAGCTATCCATTATCTCTTTATTGTTGGCTTTATTTACTTTTTGTGATAGCAAACATTCAGGTTCAGATTGTTTTTTAGCTCAGAAAATGAGTTTAGCGGAAAAAAAAAATAAAGATAAACGTTGTTGCTTTGCCTGTTTATCACCAACTCATACTGTTAAGAAATGCTGAGCAGTTCTAAAGTGCGTGATCTGTTCTAAAAAGCATTTTCCTCTAATTTGTGATGTACTTGATTCACAAAAAAAAAAAAAAAAAAAAAAAGAGGCTGTAGAAAAGGAAGAAGAAGAACCTGCAGAAAATGATGTTAATATGTTTAATTTCAACAAATGAAGTCCAAAGATATTTCTTCAAACCATGAAAGCCAAATGGATCTTTGGCAATAAACAGAAAACTGTGAGATTGCTCTTTGATTCTGCATCGCATAAGTCATATATTCTGGAAAGCATATCCAAAGAAATGAATTATATACCTATTTGACAAGAAAAAAATGGTTCATTCCTATTTTGGCAGTGTTATCACTAACGAGGTCAAGCATAATTACTGTAAAGTGACATTGAAACATTTGAACGAAAATTTTGGCTGTAATTTTGAAGTTTTGGATCCTACAATATGTGAGAATATTAGACCGGTTTTTAAAGGCCCTTGGATAAAAGAGTTAGAAGAAAATGAGATTAATTTAACGGACATAGGTGACAGATGTAAAGTGATCGATATTCTCATTGGAGCTGACGTTATGGGAAAAATGTTGACAGGAAAAAGAAAGGTCTTATCATCGGGTCTCGTGGCTTCAGAAACATACTTAGGTTGGACCTTAATGGGAAAAGTACCACATGAAAAATCCTCGGAAGAAAACTTGGCGATGTCAGTGTTATCGCTATATATAAATGAAGCTGAAATCTCAAAACTATGGAAGTTGGATTTGATTGGAATCTGTGATCTTGTTGAGAAGAAGTCCAAATATTAGATTGATCTTCAGATTAAAGAGCATTTCTTCAAAACCATGGCAATTAATAAAGAGGGCCGATATGAAGTTTGTTTGCCATGGGCTGATGATAAGTCGCCTTTACCCGACAACTTGAGTTTGGTGAAGAAGTGGCTCAAATACACTACAGCAATGCTTATAGTGATGAACATGGGTGCAAAAAATGTTTTTACTCCCAACATTTCCCCCAATCCGTATAAAAATTTCCCCAAAATGGGGGAATGATTTTAACAGTGTTTTTGTAATTTATTGTTCAAATAGATATCATTTGTATATTTTTCTGCAAAATTTCCCCCAATCCTAGATTGCTGGATTGGACATATTCTGCACCCCTGGCGATGAACATGTATGAAAAATATGAAGATGTTTTTCTGAGCTGGATTAAGAAAGGCATAATTGAGGAAGTTCCGAAGAACGAAGTAAACTCTTATGGCAATTACTTTACCTCATCTTGCTGTAATAAAACCTAGTAACAGCACTACTCCGATTCGCCCAGTGTTTGATGCCTCAGCTAGATTAGCAAATCATCCTTCTTTAAACCAATGCTTGGAATGTGGTCCTAATCAAATGAAACTTATCCCAGATATTTTACTTCAATTCAGAGAAAAAGATTTTGGCGTTATCGCCGACATTAGGAAAGCTTTTCTGTAAATAAACATTCGTAAAGAGGATAGAGATTTTCTGCGTTTTTTATGGTGGGAAAACTTAGAAGAAAAGAAACTAAAAATTTTTTGCCACACAAGAGTTGTTTTTGTTGTTAAATGCAGTCCTTTCCTTTGGCTGTGGTAATTGAGTATCATATTCGGCATCGTAACAGATTTGAAGAATCTTTAAAGAAAAGGCTTTTAGAGAGTTTCTGTGTAGACAATGTCATTACCAGCATTAATAACAAAGAAGAATTAGATAAGTTTATTGTTAATTCTAAAGCTTTAATGGTCAAAGGTTGTTTTGATCTTAGAAAATGGGAATGGTCTGGCGACTGTAATGAGACTAGTTCTAAGAAAGAGACTCAAGTATTAGGCCTTATCTGGAATAAAGAGATACATTGAAAATTAACATGAAATTGTTAGACAACATTAATATAGAAAAAGTAACTAAAAGAAGTATGCTGTCTGCCGTCACAAAGTATTTGATCCTTTTGGCTTCACCTCACCAGTCATGCTTTGTCCAAAAATAATGTTACAAAAGGCATGGAAATTAGGAACGAGTTAGGTTGAAGAGATAACTGGTGAGCTTCATAAAGAGTTTATGTAGTGGTTTCAAGAACTGAAATATTTGACTGACATACAGATTCCTAGGTTTATTTGAGTATCATCTGAAGCTTTAAGTAACTGCTCTATTCACACGTTTGTTGATGGAAGCAAAGATGCCTATGGAGCAGTTACATTCCTTAGAGTAGAGGATGATAATCAAGTTGAGTTATTTTTGCTTGCAGCAAGGTCTCGAATGGCTCTGTTAAGAGGTGTAACTATTCTTAGAATGGAGCTTCTAGCTGCTGTAATCAGAGCAAGACGGATGAATTCTGTTATTGAAGCTCTTGGTTGGAGAAATGTTATGATTCATCACTGGAGTGATTCTACAATGGTTCTTGCATGGATACAGCAAGAAGAAAATTGGTCAGTTTTTGATAGAAATAGAGTGCAAGAGATCAGAAAACTGAGTGATCCTTCATCATAGAGACATATAACGGGGAAGAAGAATGCTGCAGACTTGCTCTCCAGAGGATGCAAAGTGAAACATCTAGTCTCATCAAAATGGTGGGAGGGTCCACAATGGATGAAAGATATTTCTGAATTTCAAACAATGATGGATTTCTCTAATTGTGATTGGAATGAGGAAGAAATTAAAAAGGAAAAACCTAAGAAAACTTGACAAATACGGAAGCCATTGGTGATGAAGACTGCAGGGGTGTTTGTATTCAGGGTTTTTACTCTAACCCACCTGTATTTTCATATTTCCTATAAAGTTATTTTTTGCTTTCATTGGTTGTTCATTTGTTATCCAGGTGATATGAGTATGAAATGTAAAAGGATTTAGGGCTTCTGGCCTAAATAGTTAGAGTATTATTTGATATTTTGGGTCTTTTTTAATTTGAGGTTCTAATTTTCAGGGTTTTTACCTTTGAGTCGCAATCACCCCTGAGACTGGTACTATAGATACTTTTCTAGTTATGATAGAATTATTCGTCTTGTTGCATGGATCCTTCGTTTCAAGCATAACTGCGAGAATTTAAATAGGAGGAAGCATGGTGAATTGGCAGCCTCAGAATTTCATGAAGCAGAAATGAAGGTTTTATTTTTTATTCAGAATGAGTCTTTTCCTCGAGAAGAAGAAGAAAAGAGATTGAAAACTTTGCAAACATTTAAAGACGAACTTGGTGTCATTCGTTTGAAGACCAAAATTATTTATCGAAAAGATAGTGAAGATTTTCTTAAATCTATTGTTCTTCCATCAAAACAATGAAGTGGTAAAACGTCTAATTTATAGAGCACATGTTGAGAACTGCCATGCTGGTGTCCAGATACTATTAAATATACTTCGAGAAAAGTATTGGATCTTAAACGGCAGAAAGGCTGGGAAAAATGTTATAGCCAACCTAACTGCATGCAAAAGATTTCAGTCTAAGAACTTAGAAGTAATCAGTCCTCCACTTCCAGAAAACTGAGTTAAAGATGCTGCCGTTTTTCAGATAATTGGTGTTGATGTGGCTGGACCATTATTTCACAAGGATAACAAGAAAAGCTGGATTTAAATTTTTACTTGCGCTGTATACAGAGCAGTCCATTTGGAGCTTGTTACTGCTGCTTCAACAGATGGTTCTTAATGGCATTTAGAAGATTTGCAGCTCGCAGAGGAAGATACTCTACTGTATACTATGACAATGGTTCAAATTTTGTTGGAGCAGCCAACTATTTCAAGAAACTAGACTTGGAGTGCATACAAAAACATGGAGTTGTCAACTCTATTAATTGGAAGTTCAATCCCCCAACTGCTGCTTGGTGGGGCGGATGGTGGGAGAAGATTAGTTCGAATTCTAAAAGATCTCTTGAAGAGAGTATTAGGACTGGTACATCTCAATTACGAAGAAATGATGACAGTTTTAGCTGAGTGTGAGAGAGTAATCAACTCAAGACCTCTTAGATACATTTGTGAAGAGGATGCTGTAAAACCTATTTCGCCATTGATGTTCATCCAAGATGTGCATGAATGCAGTCTTCTTGATTTGGATGCTGTTGAGCAAAATTTTTTGTGTAAAAGGTTCAAATACAGACAAACCATTCTTAGAGATTTACAAAGCTGTTTTAGATCTGAGTATCTTGGGGCTCTTATTCTACAAAAAAGCAAAAAGCCAGCCAAACATACCGCTACTGTTGGCAAAATTGTTATGGTGGGAGCCGATAATAAAAAAAAAATTTACTGGCCTTTAGGTCGTATCACTGAGGTTATACCAGGTAAAGACGGACAAGTACGACAAGTGCAAACTTCCCAAAAGGAGCTCTTACGCTTCATTTAAAGAGTTTATCCCCCAGAGATAACATCCTCGGATGATCTGCCCTTACCGATGACTCTCAGTAAAGTTAAAGAATCAAATAACATCTCCAAAGTTTTGGACAGCACTACTAGAGAGCAAATTAAGTTTAGTAGAGTTAGCAAAAGAATTAAAGTGCCGGAAAGACTGAACTTGTAGATTATACTAGAAATTGTTGATCATTCTGCTATTTATTTTATTTTCTTATTTTTATGTTTAATTTAAAACTAATGTTGCCATCTTTGTATCAGATTTGTTTTGACTAATAGTTTTTATGTTTTGATTATTATTTATAATCAAAAGGTGGGAGGTTGTTGAAAATGTATTATTATGTCTTATATTTACTTTATGAATATTATTATTATTAGATGGCAATGTTGGTTAAAAAAAAAAAAATAAGATATGTGGTCTCGTGTCTCGTTTAATCGAGAGCTTGTGTGTATTAAAATTTTTAGAATAAGTAATTT
Source organism: Salticus scenicus (assembly GCA_963930645.1). Classification (NCBI taxonomy): domain Eukaryota; kingdom Metazoa; phylum Arthropoda; class Arachnida; order Araneae; family Salticidae; genus Salticus; species Salticus scenicus. The sequence continues at coordinate 354,429,456 of OZ005650.1, read as the reverse complement.
TCTGTTTTTGAGCAGTAGGTTTTTTCCATTGGGAATAAAGATTTTTGTATTTTTCAAATGATTTTCTTTTCATAAATTATATTCAGCATGGTTGTGTTCTTTTTACTGTTATTTTAGTTTTAGAAAAGTGTAGTACGTGTTATTCAATTGAGTGACCGCTTTGAAGATAAAAGCGTGAATATTTAATTTACTGGTGTCTGCAGGTAACACTAGTTTTTTTTTAGAAAGCAGAAGGAAATGGTGCTTTTCCTTAGGTAGCTTTACAATAATGTTTAATATTAAATTGCCAAAAACTATGACCGAAAAAAAAAAAAAAAAATTTTAATTTTATTTAACTTTTAGCTTGATTTGTGAAATGACTTGTTTATTACAGTTCATCAATCTAAAAATGTGCAAGAAAATTGAATTATTAGATGTTCTTAAATGCATAGCTATTAGTATTATGTTATTATGTATAAAAATGTTTAAAATACATACATTTTCACATTTAGTAATTTTTTTTTCTTGTTTAGGCTCTTCTTACTGTTGTAACATCCCAGGCATGTGAAGTACATGAAGGAAGTATATTACTAGCTGTGAGAACATGTTATAACATATATCTTGCTAGCCGAAATTTAATAAATCAAACCACTGCAAGAGCAACTCTTACTCAGATGCTCAATGTTATTTTTACCAGAATGGAAACTCAAGCTGTATGTATTAAAGTTTTTATTTTTAAAAATACGCAGGGTGGGTAGAAAGTCCGTAAAAACTTAAAAAATTCATAAAACCTGAAAAAATAACCAAAATAAAGAACGGTTTGCAGGTTTAGCATTGATAAGTCCAAAGATTTTTTTTTTTTTTAAGATAAGAAAAAAATAATAATTAAAAAAACAGCCAATAGGTGGCGTTTCATACATAAGTGAAAGAAACGACATGCAAATAACAAAAATGTTACCAAATCATTTATTATAAGGACATGTGGACTTTTTGGCCACCCTGTATATCTAGTTCTTTGACAAAATAATAGATTGGGTCAGGCATATAAAAATGTATAAGTAAAATCATAAAATATCAAGAATTGTGTAGGTACAGCAAAATACACCTTGTTTTTTTTAAAAATATTTTCTCATATGAAACATATTTTAAACAAGAAGATTCTAAACATTATAAAACTAGAAAGCTTACTTGAGCTTCTATAATTTAGCCAAAGCCCTTTTGAGGGAGCTCCACCTCATCTTCAGTGGATGGCTTGTGTGGTCTGCTTTGTTCAGCGAACTGCTTCTATTCCATCTGTTGATTTATTAGGTGTTGCCATGATCGGCACAATCCCATTGTCTGCTCGTTGCCATTTACAGAATCATAATTTGAAAAAATCTTGACCGTTTCTCTTCACTGCGTAGGCATTATTATAGTAGTTAGCAATCTTTTTAACGTTGTTGAAGTCAACAGAAATATCTTGATTGAGGCATGCTTTCGCTAATGCTGTGGTAGCTTTTCCGTATTTTATATCGGCCTGATGTTCTTTGATACACATTTTTATTTTAGTCATTTCTATGTAACAATTTTCCTTTTGATTAACTTTGATTGGAATTTTGTAAATACCGGAATTTTCTAATGGTGGGATTGGGTCTTTTTCATTTCTTATGATTTGATATATATTCGGGTTGGGTTTGATAGAAATTTTAATATTATGTTTTTTTACCTAAATTTTTAATTTTAAGGGCCACTCTGCGATCATAAGGAATTGAAGATGTGACACCAGGGGTTAATCCAGAACGAATTTAGTGCCGCTTTGCGGCACTTTCACAAATTCAATTTTCGGCCATGCGGTACCTTCACAAAGTCAATTTTCGCCGATGCGGTACCTTCACAAAATGAATTTTCAGCGATGCGGTACCTTCACAAAATAAATTTTCGGCAAAACGGCACTTTCAAAAAGTCCATTCTTAGTGATAAAAAAAAAAAAAAAAAAAAAAATCTCACTTGAAACTTACATTTTCTTTATATTTTTGGAACATCTCGCTCTGAAGAAGAAACAACAAAAATCCTTTGTAACCCTTTTCTGCTGTAAAGAAAAAGAATCAATCCTGTACGAAAAACACACTCGAACACGATCGGTCGGCTCGAAAACAAAAACAGTTCCGAGACGCAAAAGCGTAGTTCCGATTCATATACAAAAAGATTACTAGTAAAAAGTGCCGCATAACCGAATCTCATCATTGAATCACATCACTACAAAATGAATCGCCAATGCGTGCCCTGTATCGAAGCTCAGCGCTCAGCCGAAATTTGGAAAATGGTCGAAAAACCACATTCTTTCAAAAAATAAAAAAGTATTTCTCTGCAATATGATAAACATACACAGGCAACTAGTGCCCCCCCCCCCCCCCAAAAAAAAAAAAAAAAAAAAAAAAAAAAAGAAACTATGTTTCTAGACGAGAAAAGAAAGTTCCGATTCAAAAAGGTTATAGTAAAAAGTGCCGATACTCCGAATCGCATCCTCACGTAATGAATCGCCAACAGAAGCTCTGTTTCAAAGCTTAGTCTCTGTCTTTTCTGCTGCGTTCTAAGTTCATTGGAAGAAATAAAATGGTTGAGCAAATGTGATTACAGTAGTCTGTATATGCAATTCAAGAATTTTTATAAAGGGTCTAACTCCATAAATGAGAAATGAGGTATAAAAGAAGTTAGTAAATGGAGTAAATTAATGCCACAGATACACTATAGCGCGTAAATTACGCAAAAAATATCAAAGGTGGGAAGCTAAATATACTAATATGGTGCCTAGGGAATGCGCAATAAAATTCATCCTCAAACGAAAGAAAGATTTTTTTTTTTTGTGTGTGTGGGATGAGCGTTCTGTAAAATCGTTCACATGCGTTTAAAAATAGCTTTTGATTTTTTTTTTTTTATGTTGTTTCGATTTTGCGATAACAATTACTTAGATTATAAATGATTTCTGCAAGACAGTTGGACATGGTCATTCCACGGTGACTTCCGGAAACGCGTGCTCATTTGTCCAATATTTAATCATAGTAAAAGTATCTATTATATTTAATAATAAAATCACTGAATAAAATAAATAAATAACGCTCAATATTCCGTTATCTCTTGACTTGGCTAAATGATAATAAACACACTCCTTCAAGATCCTAACAGAATCGCTGATCTACTTCTACATAACACGTTGCTCTTTGACCTTGAAGCAGGCCGCATGCAGACTGTGCATCTTTATTTCTTTTGAGAGCTAAGAACTATCTATAAAAGGGATAATATTAAAATTTATTGACATTATACAAAATCATAGAATATTTATCTTTATACTTTTAATAATTCCCCCCACCCCCCAAGAAACTGAAAAATACGGGTTTTTATAAAATTCCGGAGTGCATGTCTCCTATTTTATTATTTAATTCGCCAAATTAAGTATAATTTGCTTTTAAGGAGTAAAAATAGCATGTGGCATATTTCTTTTATTATCAAAAATCAGTTTTCACAAATCTGTAAAATTCAAAATTGCCGCGATCCTTGCAATTCCGGATTTAAGAGGACCATGATAAATTATTACTTCAATAATTATTTCGGTAATTATAATCTAATAAGTTTTTACAAAAGGACGAAAATAATATACATTTTTTCATATTAATCGCGCAGGTCGCTGTTAACGTCTGGTTGTTCCAGTGAAATGAAAGGCATGAACATAGCTACCAACTTTCCCGTTTTTTCTGGAAACGCCATACTTCAATTTTTACTTTATTTTGTATTCAATAGAAAAACAAATTGGTTTCGTAAATATTTTTTTTACTTGCGGTTTTCGATGGTTTTATACGTTTTGATAGGTCCTGAACAAGATTTGATAATTTTTAGAAAATTCTATTTGTGTGGGACAAGAATTTGTGGCGATTATATTTCAAGAACTAGAGAACACAATTTCATATGAATTTATATGTAGTTGCACTTTGACATAAATTAGTGTCTATCAAATTTTGGTGCAAATCACTCAACAGGTGACGATACGATTTTTTCCATTTAAGGGAAGACTATATCTAAGGTTGTATCATATATACTCGATCAAAACTTGATAAGTGAGAAGGCCATTATGAAAAATTATGCTCATTCAATTTTGGTGCATACCGACCGATAGGGGGCGCTGTTATACTGCAGTTTTTCCCTTGAATGGGAAGACTATATTTCATATTCTATTAAGTATTACCATTTATTGCACAAAACTTGGTATATGAAAGGACTACTGTGAAATACTATGCTGATTCAATTTGGGTTCATATCGGCCGACAGGTGGCGCTGCTGCGCGCGTAAATAGAAAGACTAATTTTCAACTTCTATGGCATATAAATGCGCCAAAACAGTTATTGACTTAATTTGATGTATATTGGCCTACAGGTGGCGCTGCTATTACTCACCTTTTGTTATTTTCCACGTGGCTACATTTCAGCATCTGTTGATTAAATCTGCATCAAATTCCACAGATAAATAAAAATATTTACTGTTAGAAGCTATGTTTGAATTTTTGTGCATGTTAAACAGTAAGTGGCCCTGTAATATAGAATGATACAGAAGAAAGTTTTGTGAAGGCCATAACAGACTATTTTTTAAAATAATTTTTAATTAATTTAATCGTTAAATAATAATAATAAAAATAATTTCAGTTTTATTTTAGAAAAGTGGTGAAAAATGTTATTTAAAAATTCAAAATATTGACAATCTTTGTAATCAAACATTAGTTTATTTCAATATTTTCTTTTCCTTCCTTCCCTTTTTTTTTTTTTTTTTTTTTTGTTATCCTAATGCTGATAATTTCAAGGACTTTTTTTTTTTTTGAATGGCATTTTATATCACTGAAAATAAAATGTATTTAGTAAATATATACATGTATAGCTATTATACTGTACTTTCTTTTGTTAATTTTTCCTTTCTGGTTCCAGAACACACTGGGCTAAATATTTCCAGTTGTTTTTAAACAGCAAAAACCTCCTACATAATAGTTTTAAGGAAATCTCAAAAAGAGCTGATGAAAAATTCATAAAAAAAATATCTTTTAACTACAATAAGATAATTTTAATTTATATCTTTATAGTATATACGACCCATTTTTTTGAAAGAAGGACCCAGATCTTCGGAACTCATGGGTCCTGAGGACCCAGGATTTTCCCAAATACCCTGAAATTGGACGTTTAGCTTTTCCTTCATTACTGTTTAAAAATTGTCAAAGTGACACAAAATGAGAGGAGGGAGAACGTATATATAATAGCTTTATATTATAGCATTTGGTATGATGAATATTATTTGCTTATTAGAGAATAAAGCATTTATCCATTGCTAGTTGAGATCTTTAAAATTTGTGACTTTTGAAACGAGTCTGTTATATGTGATGTCTTAGATGGTTTGAAATGTCGCGTAATATGCATACTCAAATATTTTACAAAAAAATTATAAACAGCTTCAATTTAGGTATTTACCCAATCAACATAAATATAACTCTATTTTACAACTTTTATATTTTTATTGGTATTTTAAAACTGTATAAATTACTTTGTGCACTTCGGTTAATTTGTTCACTAGGCATTTTTAATTTTCACAAATTAATAAAAAAAATTTTCACAAATTATTTACAAAATTCACAAATGGGGTACCATTTTCAAAAACCTGGATTAACCCCTGGACACATCTTCAATTCCTTACGATCGTGAAGTGGCCATTAAAATTAAAAATTTAGGTAAAAAACATAATATTAAGATTCCTATCAAACTCAACCCAATCCCATCTTCAGTTTCTTGCGATCGCGGAGTGGCTGTTAAAATAAAAAATATTAGGTAATAAACATTAAGTTTCCTATAAAACACAACCCAATCACATCTTCATTTCCTTACTATCACAGAGTGGCCATTAAAATTAAAAAATTAAGTAAAAAACTTAATAATATTAATTAAGATTCCTATCAAACCTTACCCGATCACATCTTCAATTCCTTACAATTGTAGAGTGGCCGTTAAAATTAAAAATTTAGGTAAAAAACATAATATTAGGATTCCTATCAAACCCAACCTGATCACATCTTCAGTTCCTTATGATCGCAGAGTGGCCATTAAAAAAAAAAAAAAAAATAGGTAAAAAACATAATATTAAGATTCCTATCAAACTCAACCTGAATGTATATCAAATCATAAGAAACGAAAAACACCCAATCCCGTCAGACAATTCTGGTATTTACAGAAACCCAATGAAAGTTAACCAAAAGGAAAATTGTTACGTAGGAATGACTAAAATGAAAATAAAAATGCGTATCAAAGAACATCAGGCCGATATAAAATACAGAAAAGCTACCACAGCATTAGTGAAAGCATGCCTCAATCAAGATGTTTCTGTTGACTTCAACAACGTTAAAAAGATTGCTAACTGCCATAATAATACTTACACGCTGAATAGAGAAACAGTCGAGATTTTTTCAAATTATGATTCTATAAATAGCAACGAGCCGATAATGGAATTGGACCAATCATGGCAACACCTAATAAATCAAGACGGAAGAGAAGCAGTTCGCTGAACGAAGCAGACCACACAAACCATCTACTGAAGATGAGGGGGAGCTCCCTTGAAAGGACTCTGGCTAAATTACAGAAGCTCAAGTAAGGTTTCTAGTTTTAATAATTTTTTCATGTATTAAGAGTTACATCATTTATTTTTTCAAAACAATTGTCAAAGATATTTTGCAATAGATATTTTAGTAAATTTTGTTCAGCTGAAGTAATTTCAGCACTGTATTGAATTTTCTGATATGGAGCTTCTGCTTTTTCAACATACCCTGTAGAACTTACGGGCATACCAAATAAATATTTTAATCACCCTGTTTCATTAAATTTTTTCTGAAGTTGCGTTGTCCAGATATATTGGTTCGCTTAAGACAGTAGTTTGTTTTACTTTAAACTGAATATTGAAAATTATTATTGAAATAAATATATTGTTTTTTTATTATTCAAAAGGCTTACTTGGAAATTCTTGCTGAACTTTTTCGGTGCAGATTCACATCATCCTCAGGCGTGAATTCCAGGTGCCTTCTGCAGGCACTTCTGTTAGTTCATTTATCTCTCGATTAGATGCTTCCATTTTTCAATGTCTGTTGATGATTTGTTCTGGTTGCAATTGCGTATGTTCTGTATTATTTTTGTTAGGTATAGATAGTTTTTTTTTTCTCCTCCAACATTTTCTTGCCATCTATTTGAGTTTTTGCTGTACCAGCAATTTAATTTGTTGAATTAAATTACATGTTTAATAAATTGAATAATCCTACTAATTTAAGTTATTTAATCATCATTTATAAATTATCTTTCTCATTAAAACATCTTTCATTAAACTTTTTCCAATTCTTACCATTAATTTCTGGGTCATTCCATGTCAAATCAACGAAGCAAAAATCCTGACCCCCTCAGATTTCTATGAAATTTGGCTAATTTATTTGTTCTATAGAAAAATGGATCTGTACCAATTAATAAGTCCCTACCTCTTTTAGTTTTTGATATACAGGGCTGCAAAAATGCAAATTTTCAAAATTCTTGTTTTACAAATGTGCCCATATGTCCTTCCCTAATTGACTTAGAGGTATAAATTTGGTGTCATTAGAAAGCTTATAACACAGGCTTTCAAAGGATATATCGCATGCACACATTTTTAAAATTTTTCATTTCAAGGTCAAACTGTTTGACCTTTGACTTTCAATAACTCAAAAAGTGCATTTTTTATTTTCTTTTAAAAAATATATGTTGTTCCTGCATTTATTATCTATAATTACTGTGATTTTCAGAATGGGATTGCCATGGGATGCTGAGTTATAAATTAAAATGTAACATCTATCAGTGTATTCATACACTGATAGATGTTACCCTGATAAAACATCAGGGTCATTCCAAGTCAAATCAATGAAAAAAAGTAACATTCTTAACACCTGATCCTCTTATTTTTATTATTTATTAATTTTTTTTTTTTTTTTTTTGGGGGGGGGGGGGGGGGGGGGCTCAGATATTAGGTTTATATAGAAATTAATTAATACTGAATAAAAAGTCTGCATCAAAAATGCAAATTTTCAAAATTCTTGTATTACAAATGTGACCATATGTTCTTCCCTAATTGACTTAGAGGTATAAATTTGGTATCATTAGAAAGCTTATAATACATGCTTTCAAATAATATATCACGTGCACATTTTTCAAATTTTTCATTTCAAGGTCAAACATTTTGACCTTTGACCTTCAATAACTCAAAAAGCACATTTTTTTTTTTTTTAATCTGAAAAAAATATATATTTCTCTTGATAATTTGTTTTATGTGTGCTGAAAATTTCAGAATGGGATAGCAATGGGATCATAGTGAAATAAAATAATGAACTTTCTACTCACTTCATACATTTTTTTTTTTCTTCTGAAGATGGTTAGAGTTAAGGATACAATATTTTTTACAACTTCTGGTTAGCATTGTCCATTTCTTGCTTTGACAGGTTATAAACTCTTCCAGTTGGATTTATCCTGGGGTCAACTTTTGAAATTACATCACTTACAGCCTTACAGGTAAATTCAGTACATCCTCAATGACTGGATAGTAGAAAGAAGGTGAAGGTCCGTGTGGGTGTAAGAACTTTATCTTCAGTGTTTGATTTTCCTCATTAGAGTCTAAAACACAACCTAACCACCATTGTCCATCATATCTGCATATCAAGAACTCAACCATTTCAGTAAATTCAAGATTATCCCCAAAAGCTGTTACGCTTTCTATTCTTGAGTTCTTAGAAAATGAAAATGTTTTGACTCGCACATGATTTTTGTTCAGTGGAACAAACGAGTGGAGTTTCTGAATACCTGGTCTTCTTCTTGCTATTATTATCCTTTGTTTCAAAGTCTTTTCTTCTTCTTTATGTTGTTCAGTTGTACTGTACTGAAAATGTATGGACTCAATATGCTCTTTTGCCCAGTCATACAACTGTCAAGGAGTCCTGATTTGGTTATCATAAATCATTTGAAGGCTAGCTCTAACTGCAAGTCTTTTAACTGTGCCGCCTACACCATCACATGCACTTTTGCCATGTGATGTTGCAAAAAAGTGCCACTCTGCTTTGATCTGCAATTTATTTCTCATAGCAAAATTAGATTTTAGTAGTAGAATCTTTTTGTTAAAAAGTACCCCATGCTATTTTTTTTTTTTTTTAAATATATGGAAAAAAAAAAAAAATCTACTTTTAAATTCATGTAAAATAAAATTAGATGAATAGAATAGAGATATTAATTGCAGTATTTTATTACTAAATATTATGTTGTAATATGATTGCAGTGAAAATTTTCTTTCTCCTTTTTTTTTTTTAAAAGTTTTTTTTTTTCTTAAAAAAAATCTAATACTGTATTATAAAGGTGAGACACAAATTAACATTTTAATTTAATTCAGAATCCCATAGAAATCCCAAATTAATATGCACAGATATTTTACAATATATTTATGTAAGAATACCATACTTTTTTTTTTTTTTTTAAAGAAACACACTTTTTGAAATATAGGTCAAAGGTCAAAGTCTTTGACCTTGAAATTAAAAATCCAAGAAATATATGTATATCATATATCAAATGAAAGGCTTATTCAAGCACTTTTTAACAACAGCAAAAATAAGGTTCTGTGACAATTAGGGAACAAGTTATGACTTACGCAATATGCATAATGCAAAAACTAACATATTTTGCCCATTTTTGAAGTTTATTAACACAGAAATCAAAATAGATGCAGACTTTTTATTCAGTATTAATTAATTTCTATATAAACCTAATATCTGAGCCTAATTAAAAAAAAAATAATAAAAAAAAATAAGAGGATCAGGTTAAGAATGTTACTTTTTTTCATTGATTTGACTTGGAATGACCCTGATGTTAGTATGAATACACTGATAGATGTTACATTTTAATTTATAACTCAGCATCCCATGGCAATCCCATTCTGAAAATCACAGTAATTATAGATAATAAATGCAGGAACAACATATATTTTTTAAAAGAAAACAAAAAATGCACTTTTTGAGTTATTGAAGGTCAAAGGTAAAAAAATTTGACCTTGAAATGAAAATTTTTAAAAATGTGTGCATGCGATATATCCTTTGAAAGCCTGTATTATAAGCTTTCTAATGATACCAAATTTATACCTCTAAGTCAATTAGGGAAGGACATATGGGCACATTTGTAAAACAAGAATTTTGAAAATTTGCATTTTTGCAGCCCTGTATATCAAAAACTAAAAGAGGTAGGGACTTATTAATTGGTACAGATTCATTTCTCTATACAACAAATAAATGAGCCCAATTTCATAGAAATCTGAGGGGGTCAGGTCAAAAATGCTACTTTTTTTCGTTGATTTGACATGGAATGACCCTTCTGTTAACGTAAACATTGAGCAATGTCTAGCTCTGTTACTTCTTTGTAACCTTCAGTCACCGCAACTCACGCTATCTGATGTTTCACGAAAGCTCCATGAGGCAGCGATGTCACCATAACCGTAACGTCACATTCTGTTGGCTGTTAGCTAGCATGACACGCTTTTCCTTGCCATTGGCTTACGTTTTGCATATCCTATTGGAGAATCGTTTCTTCAACTATAAGTACTGAATCTTTGCAAAGCTCATTCGCTTCTTTGCCTTGCTTTATTTTGTCTCTTCTTTTATAGCAGCTTTTTGTCACGTTATTCTTAGAGATGTTTTAGTTAAATCTCTGGTAAAATGTTCGTCAGCAGAAAGCGTGAGTCTTGTTAGTCTGCTTGTTTTTACTGGATGGTGTAACAAGAGATATGAATTCCTATCAATTTTTTTTGTCTACTGAGTGCTTTATCATATAGGATCGTGGTTGTAAATTTTGGTTTTATTCTTTGGGCATTATCGATCCCATATGATAAAGGTACCTCTATAAAAATTTTAAATGAAGCCTCTAAAATGAATATAAACATACCTATTAAACCCAATCCAAAACTCTTTGAAATAATTTGCAGTGATAAATACAAAATAAACCAACTAGAAACAGCGGGAATTTATGAAATAAAATACGAAACAGATGATAATCAAAAAGGATTTTATATAGGAATTACAAAAAAAAAAAAAAAAAAAAATAAATAAAGACCAGAATCAAAGAACATAAAAACGATATAAAATTTAATAAAACTACAACTGCTTTAACCAGAATCTTTCATAATAATAGCATAAAAATAGATTTTGATAATACTAAAAAATTAGCAAATTACGAGAATTACTGTTATGCCATGAATCACAAAGCAGTTGAAATAATACAGAACATGTGCAGTTGTAACCAGAACGAACTATCAATGGACATTGAAAGATGAAAACATCTGATCGTGAGAAAAAAGAACTGACAGAAGTGCCGGCAGAAGACACTTGGAATTCACGCCTGAGGATGGTGCGGATCTGCCCCAAAAAAGTTTAACAAGGATTTCCAAGTAGGCCTTTTGAATTTACATTTATCATATAATTTAGGAAATTAAAAATATTTATGAAGTTTTATAATTTTTCTATTTGAAAAAATAAAAATATGATCAGATTTTTTTTTTTTTTTTTTTTTTTTCATACACGCATAATTATAAGAATAGCTTGATTGTGTTTATAATTTTTTGGCAACTATTTTTTGAGTTAATATTTTGTGAGAAATCTTTTCATAATGAAACAATCAGTAATGAATCTTGTAAATATTTAATGAATTTGCATGTGACATTAATTTCTGCCTGGTATTTATGTGTATGGGGGGTGAAGAGAGTCTTCCAACTTTCAACTATAGTTTCTAACCTAAAGAAAGAAACATAAAGCAACCAAATTTTATAGTTATGACAGGTCCTGGTTCTGTGTGTAAACGAGTTTGGCAAGTTTTGGTGAAAATCTGAAAACTGAAATTGGGGCTAAAAACTGGTATCTGAAAAATGACCTTTAACTTTTCCTTTTTTTAGATGTTATGTATGTATTAATTGATTACTATACACGGAAACAGACAGGCGTTTTGATTAGGTAGATGAATTTCAGGTCCTGATTAGTTTGCAGGGGTGAAACTTTTTTAGATATATACCCCTGAATTCAGAGTTTTTGAAAACTTTGCTGTCTCTGAATTTCATATTAAATTATTTTGTTTTTATTAAATTTTTTGTTTTAAATATTTAATTTGTTTTATATTTTATTAAAAATTCCAAATATAATTTATTATAGATATAAATTGATACTTTTAACTTTTAGTAATAACTATATGATATTTTATTAATAAGTCTCTGCTCGCCATTCATTCTGCATGCTAGTAGAAATTTTCGTAGCAGAGCTTTGCATGCAGATTACCACATTAAAGTTTTTTTTTTTTTTTTTTTTTTTTTTTGTCATGTCTTCAGATTAAAAAAAAAAAAAAACTTAATTTAAATTAAGATTTTTTAAAATGATTATCAACATGGGAGCATTTTCTTCTTCTTCTTTTTTTTTTTTTTTTTTTTTTTTTTTTTTTTTTTAATTTTGTGTGAATATTCGCGATTGACTCATAGGCAAATTTAATAATATTTTTCTCAAAGTATGTGGATGGAGGAGAGGTGTCAACTTATATGTGAGGGAATATATCTATATATATATATATATTTTTTTTTAAATCTAATCTACCATTCTGTTTCTCAATTTTCTTACAGGATATTGATTGAAATTTATTATCTTTTTATTTTATATATTGTCACGCGTACTTGCTCATTAATAGATGCCATAGAAAATGTTATAGTCATGAAAAGAATTAATTGTATAATAAATATATATAGGAATGTGTATATTGAAAAAAATTCTTATTTATAAACATTCTAAATCTTTTTTTTTTTCCCTTAACCCTTTTCTTCCAGTTAAATGCTGAAGATTGTCCCCTTCCCAAAAATAATGACAATGAAGATGAAAGAGATCCTGAAGAAATTTTAAATGATAATATTAAAGTTGAAGTGGCATCTGTTCTCCAAGATTTAATCGAAAGAGTTGTTGCAGGTTATCTATTTTTATTTAATTTATAAATGGACTTTTTGTATTTTTGTTTCAATTAAACATTATTGTTATTGATTTGCTATTAAGATCAGAGACTTTTCGTATTATTGTTTATGAATATGTTTTGAAAAATAATTTTTTTTATAGTTTTTGCAAAAAAAAAAAAAAAAAAAGAAAAAGAAAAAGAAAAAAAGAAAAAATTATGACTTTAAGGGATTAGTTTTTCTTTTCATATGATAAGATATTTGCTATAGTGTTGCAAAGTTTGAACTACAGGAAATGAAAATTATGAAAATCAAAAGAAAAAATTGTTTTTAAATATATTTCTTGTAATTAAAATTCAGTACTAAATTTAGAGTATTTAATGATTTTCATTGGAAAAAAAAAAAAAAAAAAAAAAAAAAGGTTATGATGTTAATGAAAAAATATGATTTTGCATTGATTTTGAATTGTTTTTCACACATTTATTAAAAAGACAAAATTTTGTTTCTGTAACATAGGCAAATATAAATTATATTTATCAAAAAATAAAGATTATTCTTAACATAATATTTTTAATTTTGATACAAGAATACATGAGGAATATTATAGGTTTGTACTGTAGAGTGAATGTGTATTTGCATAAACAGTAAATTGTATAAGAACAGCTCTTTATATTTTTAACTTTAAAAAACTGCTTATTAAAAAGTAATAATAATCAAGTATTGATGAACTATTGCTAAGATTCATACATAAAATTGCAAAATAAATAAACATGTATTTGTATTCATAAAATGCTTAATAATATTTTAATATTTTTCCCATTTAAAATAAAACCTTCTGTGTTACATAAGGTGGTCACAATGTCTTCCCAATCACAAAAAATATTGTAAAAGAAACTATCATAATTTGGCATATGATTCTTTCAAAATATTGTAAAAACGTTTATCAAGTTTTTAACAAAACAACTTATGCTGATAAATTTTAGTGTAAGTATCCTTGGTAGCTCAAAGAATATCAAGACAGTATTCCAACTTGTTACCTATTCTCCAACATTTCGATTATTACACTAGACACAGCATCTGGGATCCTTATACTGATACATTCAAAGTTAGGATCACAGGTGCTGTGTCTAGTGTGGCAACCAAGTTTTGGACAATATGTGGTGAAAACTGGAATAGAGTCTTGACATTTTTTGAACTACGAAGGATGCTTATGTTAAAATTTACTGATGTAAGTGATTTTATTAAAACTTTGATAAGCGTCTTTAAAATATATTAAAACAACTTTTTGCCAACTTATAATAGTTTTCTGTACGAGGGCGGCTCAATAAGTAATAAATTTATATTTATCTAGAAAACAGATTACCTTTAATTGTCATAATTTACATGGTCTTTTTTTATATTAACTACCATTGGACATGATGTATTTAACCGAAAGTTCCATCTACTTCTGAAACACATGTAAAAGTCTGTCTTTCGAGAGTTGTTTCAAAACCTCTTCCGCAGCTTTTCAACATATTTTATTGCTTTCAAAATGGTGGCCTCTCTGCGGTTTCTTGAGCTCAGAAAATAGCCAGAAATCGCACTGTACAAGATCAGGACTATGTGGAGTGTGTGGTAGAACCTTTATGTTGTTCTTTTGCAAAAATGTCTCCCAAGCATCCAGCAATATGTGACCTTGCATTAGATGATTGGCGGTGCAAGAAGTGCCCATTTTTCAGCAATGGATGCTTTTTAAAAAATGAAATTGATGATTGCCGCAGCTGTGTTGATCATTGTCTTTGTAATGGAAATTGAAGATTTTCCCTCAAATTCAAGATTTTCCACTGTTTGTCTTTCTTCCTCAAAAGTTTAATACCAACAAAAAATATTTGCCGAGCGCATTTGAGATCCTTATATTCTTATCATTATACTGATGACATTGCTTCTGCTGAAAAGCCTCGCATGTCATGTCAAAAGTGTCTGATGTTGATTTTTGTGAACAAACACAAATTTGATAGTATAATGTTGTTCCAAGGATGCTTCCATTCCGACAACTGACCTTGGCTCGTAGGCGTGCCAAAACTAACTTGCGTTTAGTCATGTGACACTGTGCCACATCAACCCATATGCACTATCTATCAACTTATTTTGATTTATTTAATTATGATGATGAATGGTTTTGCTATATTAAAATTAGTTTTATTACTTATTGAGCAGCCCTCGTTATAATAAATTTTTGTAATCATAGAAAGACGTTGTGACCACTCTATATTTTGTTGTGAAATTTAATATTTTTAATCATAATATTTTTTTGTTATGTGTAGATGAAATATCTAATTCCCTGAATTTTTCATCCGAGAAAAATACTAGTGGTCATTCTAATGCAGCTATTGATACATCATCATCTAGTGAATATTCTGTCTCCAGTAATCTTCCTCGTGTTCCATCAGAAGAAAGTCTTGAACCATATGAAAGTCATGTCGAGCCAATACAAGCAGGCTTCTCTCATATTTTACAAAAAGATGCTTTTTTAGTGTTTCGTTCCTTATGTAAATTAAGCATGAAACCTCTGCCAGAAGGCCAGCCTGATCCGAAGTAAGCCAATTGATACTTATGTAACAAATAATGATTATGTATTAGTGATTGTTTAATAATATTCATAAGTAATTGTGCTTTATTATTTAAATATGGAATTGTTAAATATTCTAATGAACTTCGTTCAGTTTATTATTAAATATTCAAGATTATAGAGGTAACCAATTCATTTCTATTTATGAACCAGTTTCAATGATGTAACATTTAACTGTATATTTATTATTAAAAATTTGATTTTAAAAAGTTTAATAGTAATATTTTTAGAATCATTGGTATAATATTGGGTGTCTATAAAAAAAAAAAAAAAAAAAAAAAAAGTCTGACTCATTATAATATTTAATAAATCTTAAAATAATGAAGATAGATTCAAATTAATAACATTAATAGTTAGATTATCAAAAAAAAAAAAAAAAGAGTGTGTTTCAATGAACACATTCATGTCATCACGTAGAGAATATCAAGTTGGTAGTTAATTTCATGTCATTTATGAGCAAGCATGTTGGCATTCACAGCAGCTCCTGTGATTATAATTATAGCATTTAGGTCAAATTTTATTGCTATGGGACTATTCTTATTTAAGACAGGCTCTTCCAGTTTATAGAAACCTCTTTTTTCCATTGCAAAGGAAAATTCCATTGCGTGTCAAAGTTATTTTGTCCACTTTTTTGCCAAAAGTCCGGGACACTGGACAAAACTGGAAAAATCCTGGACAAAATAAAAATCCATTGAATTGTAATATTCAATGCATAAAATTATTCTATTAAAGCAATAAATTGTACTTTTAGTAAAATTTTTAAAATTAAAATTTATTAAAATTAAAAAAATTAAAAAAAAAATTAAAATTAAATTAAAATTTTAAAATGAAAAATTTTTTAATTGTACTTTTAGTTAAAAAAGCAATTTTAGAAATGGAAATATTTCATTAAAAATTAATAATTTATAAAAAAAAAGTATTTCATTTTAATCATGATCAATGAAAAAATTATAAAGAAAATGCTAATAACATTAGTTATGCATACAATCAACGTACCTTCTTCAGATATAAAAAAGGAGCTACATTAATAAATAGGTTTTCTTTGCCAAAAAATATTGATTGATTAAAAAAATAAAAAAAAATAGCTTTCCAAAAGAAATTTTATACATTAAAGTTAGCCCAATCAAAGATGATTAAATGATTTCAAAGGTTACAAGATTTAGGGAATTTCTTCAGACATCTTAGAGTAGGAAAAGAGCATTTTTTATGTTGGTGATGGTCAAGAACAGAATCTATTATTCTAAATTTGTTCAGTAATTGATATATTTGTTTACACTAACTTTTGAGAAGGAGGATCTTTTCTTTATCCTTTACATCTCTAATTCTTGGAATGCGCATTTTGAAGATGAAAACCTGCTGCTCTTATATGAAAGTTATAAATTTTTGTACTTGTGAAATGATATGAAAACATTTAAACAACAGTTTTATTGTCACACATTTGTCCCACAATTACCTAAACACTTATATTTTATAATTAGAGTTCTCCTCATAGTTTCAGGGGAATGCTGCAACCTGTTTGCCATTTGTTTAAAAGAAAGAAAAAAAAAAAAAAAAAAGCACCCTTCTAGCCACTTATCTAAAAAGAATTGCACCCTTTGTCTCTTTGTATTAGAGCACAAATTTAACATAAAGCAATTTACAAACTGAAGAATAATGATACACTGAAGACAAATGATATATATATATATATAATGAATAAAATTGTGTATAACCATAACATTTATTTATTATTAATAAGCATAAATAAAGAAAGTTAAAATTAAAAAAGTATTTATTATGGATGCTTATTATGGAATTTTGAAATAAATATGGAATTTACCTGTTAAATTTGCTCGTTTAGAATCTAAAACTGCCCTTTTTTCACTAGCAGCACCCTACCCATTTTTAAACCCAGGAAAAACTGTTACATTAGCCAAAAGATTTTTTTTTTTTACTTGGTAGGTAGGTTTTGAAACCCCCTTTATCTTTAGAAATAAAAAATATTTGTATTAAATAGCTTCTTACTACTTATTGTAAAAAACTTATCTAAAAAATAAAAATATTATTAATTTCATGATTGTATCAGTAATGTATAAAATTTAAACTGAAATTTTTGAAAATACTTACTTTATACATTAACAAATGAAAATGCATCTGTTTCTTTGCAGATCACATGAGTTACGATCAAAAATTCTTTCGCTTCAACTTCTTTTATCTATCTTACAAAATGCCGGTCCAGTATTTAAGTCAAATGAAATGTTTATTAATGCCATTAAGCAATATCTATGTGTAGCATTGTCAAAAAATGGTGTTTCATCTATACCTGAAGTATTTGAACTGTCTTTGTGTTTGTTTCTTGCTCTTCTGCAGAATTTTAAGACACATCTGAAAATGCAGATTGAGGTAAATTATTTTCAGTTTTTGTATTATTTACTTAGAGAATTTCTGAAGTACTTAATATTTTATTCTGTGACTTAGAAAAAATGAATGATTTGATTCAACTATTGTCAAACCTCTACATAAATTATTATAGCTAAACCTTTAATAATTAACATAACAGAATTAAAATTTATAAGCTCCACTTGTTTATGGAATCAATGCAGGGGTGCAGAATATGTCCGAACGCCCGAACGAGGTTCGGAGGAAATTCTGAATATTTTCTTTTAAGAGAAAATGTAAATAAAAAATAAAAATTTGCTGCTTTGAAGTTCTTATACACTAACAGTGATATTTTTATGTTACACTGTATACTTATTCTCTTAAAGATTTATTACATAGAACAAATGACTTTGTGTAGCAAAGAAGATTTTTGCATTATTGAGGGAAATTTATACTGTGTTTGGGAGAAATTTCCGAGGTCTGAACATTTTCTGCACCCTTGAATCAATGCTTTATCAAATTAATAAAAATAAATTTGTGACTTTTTTTTTTTTTTTAAATAGCATCTTTATTTTTTGTAGGATTATACAGGATGACCCCCACCCCACCCCACCCTCCTAAAAAAGTTTCCCACTTTTCAAAGGATAATAAAACAAAAAGAATTTCACAGAGAAACTTGTTAATTCAAAAATGCACATGACAGCAGTTTGTTATAGATCTGAAAATTTAAACTTCAAATTATTTTCCAGCAGCAATTTGATTCTTTCTTATTCCCAACTTTTTTTTTTTTTTTTTTTTTTTTTTTTAGTAATTTTTTGATTGAATACTGATTTGCCACTAATAAATATAATTTCCACATATTCTATGTTAATTTCCAAAATGAGTGATTAACTCATCTCAAATTAACAATTTTTTTTTTTTTGGTCTAATTTTCAAAATATACCATATATTTGCTGATGAATTTTGAAATGCTTTGTTTATTACTTCTCTGATGTTTCACTTAATTTATGCTTTGATTGCCCAAAAATGCAATTTTTGCCTTCTTGATTAATGAAATTCATGCTTTATAAAAGTAAAAAAAGAAAAAAGTGTTTAATTCTTTTAAACTGTTACTGTACAGTGTCATCATGTGGCAGATGGAGAGAGTATCTTTTCAGGTCTAGTTTGTAATGACGGTTTTGAAAATAACACCTGACAAGTGTTGTCTTACTGACAGCGCTACAGCCAATCAAAATAAATGTAGGAGATTTTACTGAATTAGTATTGAATTTATTGACAATAATTTTACTGTCATTTCTCTCATTATCAGACATTATCACAGTTATTTATCTCATAACTCAGTGCTTAATTTACAAACTATTTTCAATAGTGTCTTATATTTTTAATTAGGCAAGTTTCTATCTGCAATATTTTTTGTTTTATTCACCTTTCAAATGTGGGAGGTATTTTGGGGCCTACCTCTATGAATATTTAGATTAACAGTGAACTTTTTCTGTATATTGAATCGATTAATTGCAGATTTCTGAATTTATTTAATCTAGTGACACTAAATCTGCTGGAATGCCTTAATTTTGCTGACAAGGGAAGTATGAATCAGTAAAATTCCTATTGAAACCAAACTAAGCCAAAATTAAGAAGCATGTTCGAAAACACAGGGTAGAGTACAAATTTGCTGCAACAACTCCCATGGGGGCGAGATATGACTAGTGATGTAAAAAACCCGGGTATTTATTTTTAAGGGGTATTATTGGTATTTACCTGAGTATTTATTTTTCAATGAACTCTATTCAAATAAAATATATGTACTTGTGTATAATATGATGTTGCTGTATATAGAGAGAGACACAAAAGTTAGAAATATTTGAGACTAGGATAAATTTTTTAATTTTATAAAACTAAAAAATTTTAACAGAAAAAACAAATGCAATTCATCATCATGCATTTTGCGTGAAATATTTGATTTCAGTATCAACCCTTTTTCAGTTTAATGTATTTGCTGATGCTTAAGAGCAATGTTAATAAAAGAAAATATTATGTTTGGTTTTAAAAGTTTGGTATGCTGAGCGTGATAATGGGGAAAGAAAGATAGCTGCAATCAAAGGCAGAATTGTAACACTATTTAAAAACCCTGAAAATTATTGCAAGGTTTTTCATAACCTTGTTTAAGCAATCTTAAAATAACATTAAAAAAAAAAAAAAAAAAAATTGGTTTTAAACTTATTTTTATAGTTATATAAATTGCAAATTCTGTAATAAGTTCAAAAACAAAATATATTACAACTATATTACTTACAAACTTTGAATAAACACCATAAAATGCAATAAACTCGCAACAATTGTTTCGGGTCGAAAAAACACACGACCCTTCATCAGGCGAATAAAGTAAGCACGAGTGCTGCAGTCAAAGCGGCAACGCACAAAATCGTTTAAAATGAAAAGAAAAACTTTATAAAGTAGAAAATAAATATAGCTACTGGTGTGAGTAGAGTTGTACAAGCAAACAAGAAAATAAATAAATGAGTGAGATTAAACATATAACAATCTAAGGATAACAAAAATTAAACGAAAATCTAAGTTACGTGAGTAATTTCCAAGCATCAGAGAAGAAAGGAGTGGAAGAAATCTCCACTTAATTTTTGTTATCCTTAGATTGTTATATGTTTAATCTCACTCATTTATTTATTTTCTTGTTTGCTTGTACAACTCTACTCATACCAGTAGCTATATTTATTTTCTACTTAATAAAGTTTTTCTTTTCATTTTAAACGATTTTGTGCATTGCCGCTTTGACTGCAGCACTCGTGCTTACTTTATTCGCCTGATGAAGGGTCTTGTGTTTTTTCGACCCGAAACAATTGTTGCGAGTTTATTGCATTTTATGGTGTTTATTCAAAGTTTGTAAGTAATATTTTTACAACGCCAGTTTATTGATGCTTCTTTATTAAATATTACAACTATGTTGAGAATTTTGACTAAGTGATATTTTGCATTTTACAGCTTCAAATATTAAAAATTGAAAAAAAAAAAAAAAAAAAAACCTTTTAGATAATGATAATCAGTTTAACAGATGTGAATTTTCTAAGTGTGAAAATAGAAATAAAAAATATGTATTAGTTAATGAGTTAGAATAGGGTGGAATTCCCCTTATAATAATATTGGCTTTGGCTTCCTGCAACAATAACTTTTCAGCATAAAATTTAAAGTAACATTAATACATATAGAAAGTGTGTGGCTAACTGTTCATAAAATCAAAACCAAAACTGACTTGTGGCAGGGTATTGTGAGAAAATTAAGAACCAGAAGCTTCTCTGGCACGATCTATATTACAATACAGTCGAATCTCGTTAACGTGAATCTCAAGAAGAATAAAAAATTTGTTCGTGTTATCAGTAGTTCATGCTATCAGTAACTATTCTTCATATAAATAAACTAATTTTCATTTTGATGGGGACTGTGGAAACAGTTCATGTTAAAAGTAATTCATGTTAACAGTGTTCACGTTAACAAGGTTCGGCTGTATGAACATCTAGTTAAAAAATATTATTTTATTGTTAACGCCATTGCTTTATATCAGAAAAAAATTAAATTATACTACTATACCACTTAGGTTTTAGAATATTGTATCATGAATTCTGATAAAATTGTTTAAAAATAATTTCTTTAAAACTTTATATATATATACGCATCTGTGTATAATAAAACATGTTATAATATATATGAAAATCTTTATGAACAAATCACAAGAAGAAATGAAAAATTCATTTAAAACATTAAAGCTTGGAAATGTGTTAAATATCACTGGGGTAAAAAAAAAAAAAAAAAAAAAAAAAAAAAAAAAAAAGATCCAATATTATATTGCCATTTAATAAGTAAAAGAAAATTAAAAAATAAATAAATAAAATAAAAAATAAAATAATAATAATGAAAGCAATAATTAAGTCTTCATGCGTATTAAACAAATAATTGTATGCATTTTTTTTTTCTTTCTTCCATTCATTCTTTCTTCTTTTTTTCCCTTCAAAATACCCAGTTTTTGGTTATTTACCCACTCCACATCACTAGATATGACCTCTTAATATTTTTAGTTATTTTTATAAAAACTAACAAAACACAAGGAGATTTGCATTTTAATTTTTTATTTCAACTGAAATATTTATTTTTTTACATATTAAATTAAATTATTATTTTAGAGAAAGTACTATTAATAATATTAAAAAAAGAAATACTTTTATATTACATTTAGATAAAATTGTTTTATGAAAATTTTTAATTACTATTTCTTATTGACGTCATTAATAACAAGAGTTAATCATCTGCTCTCAATTGTATTATTATTCATGCAATTTTTGCATGAAAAATCCTGAATGGGACAACAGCTGTTGCTTAACTATTTGACATCGAATTTAACTTTTATATCAAATATTTCATTAAACAACTGTCAAGTTTGGTGGTGTCAGAAGATACTGACAATAAAATTGAACACAATGACAAATTTTCTCAAAATGATTTCATTAATTTATAATGGACTTTATGCACCACATGTCATTGCGGGTATATGACAGTCTCTTCGCTAATCACTGGGCTTGAAATTTTTCTTTACTTCTGTATTACCCAATCCTAGACACTTAAATTGGTAAATACCCGCAGCTATTGCCATTCATCGGTCCATTAGTTTACATCTAAAAAATATCAAAATCTGGGTAAATATGAATTTTACAAATCTAGTAATCTTGGCGAAAAGCCAAATATTTAACAATGTTCGTGATGAACAATAATTTGACGGTGAACAAAATTGTAATTCAAATAATTGTGATCAATCTTATATTTCTTGCTCTCAGTGTTAAAAATACTTATGGTTTCATGATTTTTCTACTTCTAATCATAATTGTTGTAAATTAGGAACTATATTCGTAGCTTTAAACATGATTTTCTTTTTTATAAATAAAAAAATAAATAAAATATATTTCTTAAATTCATAGTCAATATTTTATTAATTGGAATACTAAAAAAAAAAAAATCTTCAAGAGATTTTCAAAAGATCTTAAATATTTTCTCTTAAATTACTAATTTAATTTAATTAAAAATGTAAAAAATAAATAAATAAATAAAATATTGAAACAAAATAAATTAAAATACAAAACGCCCTTGCAGGGACTCAATCTGAGGACCTCCATATCACAAGTCATGCACACTACCACTGCACCACCCATTCTTACAAGGATGCATTGTTTTGTTAGTTTTTATAGAAATAATTGAAACTATTAGGGGGTCATATTTCGCCCCTATGGGTGTTGTTGCAGCAAATTTGCACTCTACCCTTTGTTTTCGATCATGCTCTTTAATTTAAGCTTGGTTTGGTTTTAATAGCAATTTTATTGATTCATACTTCCCTTGTGAGTATAATGATTATATTATTTTATAGTAGCCATATAATTACAAGTTTATCTGTATATTTAACAGTTTATTTCATTTATTTTTGTATTTAAATAAAATGAATTTTAAAAAGCAGTAATAAACATCTTTGCAGGTATTTTTCAAGGAAATTTTTCTGAATATTCTTGAAACTTCCAATAGCTCATTTGATCATAAATGGATGGTCATCCAGGCTTTGACCAGGATCTGTGCAGGTACCTTCAACTTACCATTTCTGTTTATTTTAGCTACAAATTTTCACTTGGGAGATTTTAGTGTGAAAAAAAAGGAATAAAAATAATAGTAATGTATTATATGTCGTCTTTTCATTTCAGAGGCTCAATCTGTTGTAGATATTTATGTGAATTATGACTGTGATTTTAACTGTGCAAATATTTTTGAACGTTTAGTAAATGACCTGTCGAAAATTGCGCGGGTAAGATTTTCTAATTTAATAATGAGAACTAAAAAAATTAATCAAGGAAAATAGCTGCTTAATAAATAGCTGCTTTCTGTTTTATGTTTCAGGGTAGACAGGCTTTAGAATTAGGGGCTACTGCTGCTCAAGAAAAGTCTATGCGAATTAAAGGTTTGGAGTGTCTTGTTTGCATTCTGAAATGTATGGTGGAATGGAGTAAAGATTTGTATGTCAACCCTATGCAACAAGCAAATCTTGATGGTAAGTTAAATTTGCTCCACTCCCTCTTACAATTTCCCTCTCTGATCACCAAAGCCTATGTAAATCTATGGCAAAATTTATTTATAGAATTACTCATTATCTAATTGTATTTTGAAATTCCATTTTGAAATTTAGAAAATTCACAACAGTTAAATTAATACCTGTGTTTCAGAAATGGGATTGTTTAAATTTTAATGTTTCATTTTTTAGCTAAAAATGAGAAAAATGCATTTAATTAATATTTCACATTTTTAAACTCAAATTAAAAAAAAAAAAAAAAAATAAGTATTTTGGAAAATGAGTATTAATTTAACGGTTGTGTATTTTCAGAATGTGAAAACAGAATTCTAAAATAATGGTTAGGTAATGTGTAATTCTATAAACAGTTTTACCCATAGAATAACACAGGCTTTGACTGACCTTGACGATCTGTGATAATACCCCCTTAAGAAATGAGTTACAGTTTTTATGCTTTGTTTGTTGGGTATTAATTTGTAAATCAGGCTGATTTTCTTTTAACATTTTCATTTAATAACCCAATTGTAAGTTTTCTATTTTTTTATTTCTTCTATATGTAAGAAAAAATTTTGGATTCGTGAAAATTTTTAACCTCCAGTTTTTGATGTTTTGAGATAGTCTGAATATGTTTTGACCAGTTGTAGAAAATGTTTGTCTGTGTGTATAAAAAAAAGAATTGTGAATGCTATATCTCATGAATCAATGAATGAAATTTAACTAAACTTGGTTGGACCTTGACATAAATTGGTGTTGATAGATTTGGAGATGAATCACTCAACTGGTGCTGTTGTCATCCTAATTTTTCAAAATTTTTTAATGTGACAGTATAGGACAAAGTTTTGTGTAAATGTAAATAATGATAATTACTTTTGACTTTTCAGTGTGAAATCATATATATAATAGTAATAATAAATCAGGAATAAACTTTAGGAGAAGCACAACTTTTTCTTGGGGGTGTAAATTTTTAATATAGATATCTTACAAAAGAACTTGTCAGTGCCTAATACAGTTGGTTGAACCATAGATCTATGATAATTTAAAAGAAATTTATTGATTTTTTTCATAAAAAATAATGGAAAAAAAAAAAAAAAAAACCTTAGATATTGGCGCAAAATTAGCTTTCTCTCGGTTTTTAGGGTTATACTTCTGTGAGACAAAAATCATCCGCATTCATCATGTAAAGTAATTTTAATAAATAATTTGTACTGCATGAATTTGTATAGAAAGATTTTTGGTGGCTTACAACATACTAGTTATTTTCTATGTGTATGGTGTTTTGTCCATTTTTTTTTTTTTTTTTTTTTTTTTGACCAGTGTTTCATATAAGAAAAAGAAACCACTAAAGAAAACGGAGCCAAAAGTATCATACAGTGGGGTTGCCAGAACGAAAACAATAGCATTGTAACCATAAATTATTTCAAGCCTAAGAAATGAAGCCAAATTGAGGGGGGTTTATGGATAATGAATCGTTACAAATTTCGTATTTTCTTTTAATAATTTCAAATGATTCATAAAGAAGAGCTT
The DNA here is from genome assembly GCA_963930645.1 of Salticus scenicus. Classification (NCBI taxonomy): domain Eukaryota; kingdom Metazoa; phylum Arthropoda; class Arachnida; order Araneae; family Salticidae; genus Salticus; species Salticus scenicus. Next base: position 354,403,861 of record OZ005650.1, on the reverse strand, counting down.
GGTTTCTATTGTCAGTATTGTAAATTACTCTGGCATTTTCAAAATCGGGTTCGATGGGATTATTATTATAAGTACGTGAAAAAGCTGTGTTGTTTCTGTTATATTTTAAATCTGCTATATGTTCCCTCGTTCTATCATAAAAAGGTCTATTGGTTATTCCTATATAATAGTTAGTTTTATTATCAATTTTATATGGGATTTCATAAACACCAGATTTTAATTTGGAAGGAGGGGGATCTAATTTTTTAGAAATTAATGAATTTAATTTTAGGGGAGCTTTAGCAACAAGATGAGCTTTTTTATTAAATAATTTAGAAACTCCTTCATGAAGACCAGACCAATATTGAATTTTCTTAAATTTATTATTAGAGGATTTATTACTATTAGAAGATGAAGAAGAGGGAGGAGGTGACATAATTTTATGAATTAATTTATTTATAGCCTTGATTTTATAACCATAATTTAAAGCCAAATTATAAATAAAATCGATTTCATTGTCTAAGGCCTCAAGAGTAGAACTATGACTAAAGGCACGTTTAATCAAAAATCTAAAATTAGCAATTTTATAGGACCAGGGCAAAGGATAATTACTATGAAAAGTATATGGAACTATATTGGGCTTTCTATAAACAGAAGTTTCAACATATTGATTAAAACGTTTAATTTTAATATCCAAAAAGGTTAATTCATTTTCATTATTTTCAGTTTCTAAAGTAAATTTAAGGTTGGGTTTTATGTTATTGATTATATTAAAAAGAAAAAAAAAAAAAAAAAACATTAGGAGAACTAGATGGATTTTGCCATATTATAAAAATATCATCTACAAACCTTTTCCAAAATTTAATACAATGTATATGTTTTTTAATAAATTCATTCATTAGTATATTTTTATAATTTATGTAATCATCTATTAATTTTCTTGAAATTGTATTTGTGGTATCATAGAATGACTTAAATTGTCTATGTTTATGGTTTTTAAACATCATTTTCCCCTGAAGATGGTTAAAGATGAATTTTAACCGAAACGTTGGAAATAAAGTTTATTAAAGTTATTAAAATTATGTGATATGCTGAAAGATATTTTATTATATTTTATTACTATTTCACAATTATTAAAACAGCATATATAAAAGTGGAATAAATATTTCTGAAACCCTAAATACATTATAATTTCTGTTTAAACATTGATTTTTCAATTTTTGTGGTACATTGTTGCAGGACCTGAAAAACAGAAAGATTCAAAAGATCCTTCTGAAGAAATAGATTCAGGAAAAGGAACTATAACAAGTTATGGTAGCATAAATTCTTTGAGCTCTTCTTCTAGCTACACAGTTGTACCTAGTGATAATCCAGAGCACATTGAAGTTATGAAACAATTGAAAGAAATTCGAGAAAATGGAAATGACTTGTATGTATTTTTCATTTCTTCATTTTTATAATTTTTTTTTCTATAAATTCATGCAAATATATTTAAATATGGATAAAATTTCAATAAAAAAAATTGTTTCATCTAAAAAATATTTGTTAATATTAATTATTTTTTAGTATTTTAAAGTTAAAAATGTTATCTGTTGTAAATATGTGTAAATGAATGTTTGTAAGAAAAATTGTAAAAGAAGTCCAAGCTACAAAATATACAGTATAAGCTTGATTTAAACTTAATTACCATTTGCAAATGCATAAAAGTTAACTTGTAGAATATTTTAGCAGAATAAACTGAGATCCAAGTGCCTATCTAAATGACCAGTAAGAATAAATGTGCTATACAAATAATGGTTTAACCTTAAGGAAAATCCACAGAAACAAAATTACGTGACATCAGCCTTAGAACAAATAAGTTTTTGCAGTAGAATACCTTATTAACTTATCTGCATCTCAAGGAATCCCGACTTACATGAAAATGGGTCTTTCATCTGACTTTTCAAATGGCCATCAAAGCCGCAGTCAAAGGATAATTTGAATTTGGAAGTTAAACCTCCCTCCCCCACCCCCTGAAATTTGCAAAAATTTTTAAGTTGCATTACATTTTAACACTTAACATTATGTACTATATTTTGAACCCTTTTGAAAAAAAAAAAAAAAAAAATGGGATATGATCTTGTTGCAACTCTAGAGCCTGAATAAAAATGATTTTTAAAAAGGATTCGTCATTATTTTTCCCAAACAGATATGCATAGTAGTACCTTGTTTAATCTAGATTATTAGCGTTAATGTTTCAATATGCATTTCATTAGTCGATAGGATAATTAAATGTATATAGAAAAATATATAAAATTTAAAGAAATGTCAGGACTGCCTAACATAACTGACTTCAGCTCAGAAACTCCGTCTCTGTAAAGATTTTTCTGAGAGATTTAAAATTTTAATTCATGCTTATAATATGTGATTTATTTTTTTCATTGTTTAACTTATATTGTTTCATTAATAATATAAAATTAATTTTCTGGTCAAAAATAAATACAAACTTTTAATTACTTTATTTTAAACTCATAACCTTTAATCTTTAATTCCTTTTTAAAATTTAGTAATGCTGCTGTATCTGAAAGGAATTCTAAATTGTTACTTTATTTAACCATTAATAAAATATTTTATAAATTCATTTGTAAAATCTTAAAATTTTTATATTGATTATGCTGTAGACTATTTTATTTTAAAGGGTTTTTATTTATTTTTAGCTCGAAAATTAATTTTATTTTTATTGTATGTAGAATTTTAAGTTATCATTCTAGTATAATTTCAGTATTCATCCTGTGTATAATTCATTATAAATTTCATAGGTTTAATCGAAAACCTGAAAAAGGAATAGCTTATCTTCAAAACCATGGTATACTTGGATTCACGCCATATGATATTGCTGAGTATTTGCATACTGAAGAGAGGCTAGATAAGGTAAACTAATTGCAGAATACATTTATGATATACATAAAATATAATATATAAAGTATATATTTCACGGGAGGGGGGGGGGGTTGAGGAAGGATATTTAAATTTGTGATCTACTTTCTGTAGATTTAATAAAAGTACAAAACTTAATTTTTAAAATGTAAGTTTTTATTAATTTCTTTTTTTGCATTATTTCAGACAGTAATTGGAGACTTCCTTGGTGAAAATTCTACGTAAGTTCAGAAGAATTTTTCTTAATATATCAACAAATATGTTGTTGTAATACATACTTGCCAACCATCTCATTATGAACCGTACAATTTTTAGTACCCGCCTTTTTTTTCACACCAATAATTTTTTAGAGTAATTTTTGTCTTATTTAATTGTAACAACATTTGGAGAGAATTACTCTAAAAATATAATGGTGTGAGAAAAGGGGCATTTTTTCAGGGGGCGTTAACAATTGTACGATTATTAATGAGATGGTTGGCAAGTATGGTAATATCATCTTAATTACTCACATATATTTTTTAATTCTTTCTTTCTTCCTCTCTTCGTCGTCTTCTTTTTATGGAATTTTTTTTTTTTTTTTCTTTTTAGGCTGTTGCTTTAAATTTAGATTTAAAAATAAGTAAATAAAAAAAATAAAAATAATAATAAAGTAAAATAGAGAAATAAATAAATTGAAAGTAAATTTTAATAGAATTTTAATATATTTTTTAATTAATATATAACTTTTTAAAATATTTTAACTATATTAATAATTTAAAAAAGAAAAAAAAAAAAAATGTATATCTTCAGCTGTTTGTGAATAAAAATTTTAAACTTGGAATAATTTTTTTTTTTTTTTTTTTTTTTTTTTTTTTTTTTAATTATTAATGTATATATAACAATAGCAATAACCATGAATATGTGTTAATAGGAAAATCTTAAATGATTTTAAATAAATCAGAATGTAAAAGAATTTTCCTTTTTGGAGTGACAAATAATTTAAATAATAATATAGTATTTATTTTTCAAGGAACATTTTACTATCTATTCCTATGTTTATTTATCTATTAATTGTGTTTTATGTATTGTTTTATTTTTTTAAATATAATTTAAATTGAATTTAGTCATAGAACTGTTTTAACTTTTGGGGAAATGGAAATTATATAATTTTCATGTCTTCCATTCCATTTCAGATTGAATCGTGAAGTTATGTATTGTTATGTTGATCAAATGAATTTTGCTGGGAAAGATTTTGTTTCTGCCTTAAGACACTTTCTAGAAGGTTTTCGTTTGCCTGGAGAAGCTCAAAAAATTGATCGACTCATGGAAAAATTTGCAGCTCGCTACTGTGAGAATAATCCAAAGTGAATATATTTTTTCTATCATAATAATTGAAATAGTTTATAATGATTCCTTTTTAATTCTGTAAACTTTTTTTTATGTTCTTTCTTTCTTTAGAATTTTTAATGTTCTGTAGTTGAACATTTTTTACTTTTCTATATTGAATAGAAAAAAGTATTGGTTTTGTAAAAATTTTTACTTTTCAATTTACAATCAATTTTCACATTCTGAGAGGCCCAGAATACAATTTGATCATTTTTAGAAAAGGGATGTCTCTGTGTGTGTGGAACTCTAGCTCAAGAACTAATGATTGGGATTTCATATAAATTTATATGTTGTGACATAAGTTTGTGCCTATCAACTTTTAGTTTAAAATTGCTCAACAGGTGGCATTGCCAACCTGTTTTTTCATAATTTCATGATTTTTAATCTGGCGGTACAGGAAAAATTTCATATAAATGTGCACATTTTTATTGAATCATTATGAAATGAAAAATTTATAACAGGAATATTCAACTAGCAAAATATTTTTTGTGTATGTAGGGGCATTGCTTCTCCCCCAATGGCTGTAAATTTTCAATGTGTGTATTTTTCAAAAGAACCTCGTCAGTATTTTTAAATTGAATGTTTGAATGATAGATCTGTGATAGTTAAAAATAAAGTTTTTTTCCCCATGTATAATATATATATATAAAGAAAAAAAAAGTAAATTAAAAGGCATCGCCAACATGGCGGCAAAAATTTAAAAGTCGCCATAGGAGTCCTATACTAAAGCTCTCCTGCCTGGGGAAACATGAAAAGTGGATCGTCTAGTATGAATTTTATTTGACATTTTTCTTTGCATGATTTTGAGTTAACTATGATTAGCGTTTCATACACATACACACCCAAAAAAATTCTAACAACAATTTGGCTTTTGATGAATTAAAAAGTCACAAGTCTTGCCGCCTGCCTCCTTCCTTCCTATCTTGTGTTTCTCGGTTTGTTTTTTCATTAATTTTGATAAGCTTATGTTTTTAAGTTAAGATTTGTTGTGTTACTTTATATATTCGTTTGTTTTTCAGGCTGTTAATTAATAGATCTGGTTTCTTTACATTAGTGTATTTCATCCACTGATAAATTTATTTTAAAAATCTTATTGGTCATTGGTGTTTTAGTGATCTTGTATCTGTTGCTTGGCTTCTACTATGCTTAATAGATCATCTTTATTATATATATATATATATATATATATATATATAGTCATTGCACTAATAACATAGATAATTTTTTGCTTTTAAATTAATTTATACTAATATTATATGATTTATAATGGTATAAAATAATTTTGTTTCCTATAGCTAATTATATTATTATTTTCATTTCTCTTGCAGCAATGGACTTTTTGCCAGTGCAGATACAGCTTATGTTTTGGCATATTCTATAATAATGCTTACTACAGATCTGCATAGTCCACAAGTAAGTACATCAGTTACTTAATGTAGACTGCATTTTATTACAAATATTGTTATCATTTCTATGTATATATTTTTTTCAGAATAAAAAAAGGGTTTTTGTCAAATATTTAAATTTTTTTTACAGGTTAAACACAAAATGACTAAAGAACAATACATAAAGATGAATAGAGGAATAAACGACAGCAAGGATTTGCCAGAAGAATATTTATCTCGCATTTATGATGAAATAGCTGGAAATGAAATAAAAATGAAGTCCACTGCTACTAAGTATAGTGGCAAACAAAGTAATCCTTTATTCTTCTTAATGTTAATTATTATAAATTAAATCAATTTTAAATTAAAAAAAAAATATATATTTTAATCTGTTGTAATAAATAATGAATTGACTCTACATGAAATCAAAATGTAATATTAAACAAAAAGAATATTTATTTTTAACTTTATGCCATTTTTAATTGTTCTTCAGTCAATTTTTTTTTTTTTTTTTTTTTTTTAACTACTATATTTTTAATATAATTTTCAAGAAGATGTTAATGTGTTAGTATTTACAACAATATCTTTATGAAAAAATAAAAATTAGTTGGTATAGGTGGACTCTGCTTAATTCCTCATCATGTATTGGTTCTCATAAATTTCTAGTTTAGTGTCAGTAAATAGCAAGTCGTGTAACGGAAATTTCTCAGACACTTGTTTTGTCCCAGACACTTGTGTTAGGAAAGAAAATCAGTTATTCTGTAGTCAAGAGGTGTATTAAATTTATTAAGGTAAAAAAGTCTTTAAAAGCTTGATAAACCCATTATTTACCAGCAAAATATATAACAGACAGGTTTAAATTTGGCAGGTTAATATAGAATCAAAGATATTTGATTTCTAAACCAAAAGAAGAAAAGATGTCCCACATATTATTTACTGATGAAACTTGGCTAGAAATAAATACAAAAAGTAAAAAAAAAAAAAAAAAAAATAAAAATAAATAAAACCTTCAGAACTGAAAACAGAGGTGAAATACCCTTAACATATGTTCCAAAATTCTCTGCCAAAGTTATGGTTGGTGGCGGTGTTTGTGCAAGAAGTATAATAAAATTATATTTTGTTCTTCAAGGGCAAACCATTAATGCTCAGTATTACAGGAATGAAATTTTAATTGTTTATTTATATGCTTTGGACATTCTGTTCCCATGAAGAGACAAAAAAGTCTTCATGCAAGTTGGTGCTGCACCCCATATTGCAAAGAGAACCACAGAGTTAATGATGCAAGTGGATCAAAATGGTTGGGTAATTCACCCAATTTAAATCCACTTGATAACTTGCTGTCTATACTCAACAATTCTGTTACCAAAGAACTAATTTGAAGACCAATTAGGGAATTAACAGCAAGATTTCAAAACATTTGGAACAGTTATCCTGTCATAAGTCTAAAAAACTTGTCAATCTTTCAAGCCTATTTTATTTGTGAAATAATAGCACTCACATAATCACCTTTATTTTAATTTTTGTTTATTTACCTTCTTTTTTTCTTATTTCATTTAGATAATTAATTTGTTGTTACTTTAATAACAAAAAGTTTTTTCAGAAATTAATAAAATATGAATACTTCATATATTGTTACAATGGATTAAGTCTTTTCCTCTGCATCATTTGTCCTGTTGCAGTGAATATTGTTTTGCAGTCAAAAAAAAAAAAAAAAAAAAAAAAAAAAAAAGAGGGAGTTTTGGTGACAAACTTCGCAACTTTTCGATCAAATTTGGGGAAAAATAGTCATTTAGAGTTCCCAATGTTTCAAAGCTCTACAATGAATATCAGCCGAGACCTAGAACTTTCTATTTAATTCTGGATAGAACTGCTACCAAACTCCATCACCAAAAGGTATAAATAGGAGTGAATTGACTTTTGCTGAGAGAGTGTGTAGCCACTGTATCTCAGTGTTGTTCAAAGAGCGATTCTGAGTGAGATTGCACTTTGAAGACTGGGCTCCAAGCTACTGAACTTTGTTCATGAGATAGTGAAAATTTCTGATCTAGAGTGTTGATGTTATTTGCTTTAATCCTATGGAACAAGTGACTGTTTTCTTGGACTGTTCCAGAACATTCGTGGAATAGTGACTTTTGCAGTATGATTAACATCTTCATTGCACTGCTACCAGAATATTTGATGAATTAAGGGTACTGTTGGATTGTTTCAAGGATATTCATTGTAATCACAGTTTTGTTGTACTGATTTGAGAAGTTACTTTGAATAAAGAACATTCCTTGGCTGGAACCTTCCTTTTTCCTTACGAACTAATTTCTCACACAAGAAAGTCGACAAGTTTTTAGTAACAATATTATTTTATAAAAGTAGATAATCATGGTCAGTGGCATATGCAAGGGGGGGGGGGAGTTAAGGGTTTAACCCCCCCCCTTGACAAAATGTATGATAAGAAAAATTAGGCTGTTCCTTACATTTTTTTTCACATTTCAAGCAGAAAAAATGTATGGCAAGCGTAGAATATTTGTTTCTACGAAGTGGTTTAAAATTATGACTAACTTTTTTTTCCATTACTCTGCGATAAACACTCCTGAAAATAACTAAACTACTTCATTTGCGCGGCGCAAAACATGTTTCCCCTGAAAACAATTCTCTGAAAGGATTTCACCTTTACGAGTTCATACTCAAGGACAAGAGGGGTCGACCATATGGGGAAGGGGTGACCATTGAAGTAGTGACCCAAACAATACCCCAACAGTAGAAGACATTTTAAATGAACTAGCGAAAACTTCTCGTTGATTAGACTTTGCCCTGTAAATAAGAAAATTTAATGAAATATTTTGCGTAACTGTGTATTGAATTTTATGTTTTGTGTAGCAGTTTGTACAGGCTCTACGTTATTCGTCGCTAATTAAAGATTTTTTAGTTTGATCTTCTAATTTGTGAGTTTGTTTTACTATTTTTCATTTTCTTACTCTTATTTTCAGCAAGTAATTATGATATTTTAAAAGATTGCTAAAATTAATTAAATATAAACTTAATTAAACTTAAATAAACTTAATTAAAAATTCGGAAGGACAACCTCCCCCCTTGGAAAAATCCTGAATACGCCACTGATCATGTTTATATAATCTTAAAGTCTTGTATTCCTTTTCATTCTAGCTTTGGGCAATGAAAAAAAGCGACGTTTGTTATATAATCTAGAAATGGAACAAATGGCCCAAGCAGCTAAAGCGTTGATGGAAAGTGTAAGCCATGTTCAAGCACCATTTACTTGTGCAAAGCATTTAGAACATGTGAGACCTATGTTTTTAGTAAGTATAAATTATACATAATGATAATCGATGTATTTTAGGTTGATTTCTTTTGAAATCGACCTATTGCAATCACTTCGTTTATCTATCTATATATGTATAATGAAAAATTTATCATCATGATAACTCCCAAAATAATGCTCTAAATCGAACCAAATTTGGACAGCGAACTTATCTTATAAATATTTTGGATGAGTTCATTTACCATGTTGCTCTGCCTTTTTATTTTCAAGTGGTGGCCACTTGAAAATTTCGCATTCACATTGTAAAAAGCGTATTTAAGGTTGGATTTGCTTGAATTTTGATGTAAGTATAGACCACTTAAGGGGGTCAACCAAGTTTATTATAATGAATATTCACTATTTTTAACAAAGTGACGAATATCTTAAATTAAACAGGGTCACTTGAAATCAGGTTACTACTTGAAAATTTAACATCACAATAACTTCGAAATAAGGCTCCAAATCAAACAAGATTTGGACTGTGAACTTATCTTATAATTATATTGGATGAGTTTGTTAACCAAGTTGCTCCACCATTTTATTTTCAAGTGGAGGCCCCTTGAAAACAAAATTCACTTTGTAAAAAGCATATTTAATACTGGATTTGCTTGAATTTTGATGTATACATAGACCATGTAAGGGTCGCAACCAAGTTTATTAATGAACTTAATCCATTATTTTTAACCAAGTGCGGATGTTATAAACTAAGCGGGACAAATTTAAATCAGGCTACCACTTGAAAATTTATAATCATGATAGCTTTTAAAATTCTGATTCAATTCGAACAAAAGTGAACTTATCATATAAATATCTTTGATGAGTTCACTGGGCAGCTTGTTCCGACATTTTGTTTGTAAGTTGCAGCCAGTTGAAATCAGGTTGCTACTTAAAAATGTGCCATCACAATAACTTTTAAAATACTATACTGATTTAAACCAGAGTCGGACAGTGAACTTACGGTTCAAATATCTTGCATAAATTCACATGGTAACTTGCTTCGCCGTTTTATTCCCAAGTGGCGGTTACTTGAAAATTTGTCATTATGATAACTTTTGTACTACTGAATCAATTTGTATCAAATTTGGGTAGTGGATCTATCATTCCAATATTTCAGATAAGTTCGCTGGCCATCTCATTCTGCGTTTTTTGTTTCTAAGTGGTGACCACTTGAAATCACAGTGTACCATTTGAAAATTTCTTATCGTGATTATTTTTGAAATACTGAATTAGTTGAACCAAAGTTAGACAGTGAACTTATCATACAAATATCTTGGATGATTTCGCTAGACAAGTTGCTCCGCCATTTTGTTTCCAAGTAGCAGCCACTTAACTGCCACTTGAAAATTTGTCATAACCATAAGCTTTTGAAATACTGCACTTATTCTAACCAAAGTTGGACAGTGAACTTATGCTTCAAATATCTTGGATGAGTTTGCTAGGCAACTTGCTCCGTCATATTGTTTCCAAGTGGTGGTCGCTTGAAATCGCAGTGCCACTTGAAAAATTTTTATCACTATAATTTTTGAAATACTGAATTAGTTTGAACAAAAGTTGGATAGTAAGTAAACTTATACAAATATCTTGGAGGATTTCACTGGGTAAGTTGCTGCGCCATTTTGTTTCCAAGTAGCAGTCACTTAGACTGCCACTTGAAAATTTGTCATAACCATAGCTTTTGAAATACTGCACTGATTCGAACCAAAGTTGGGCAGTAAACTTATACAAATATCTTGGAGGGTTTCACTAGACAAGTTACTCCACCATTTTGTTTCCAAGTAGCAGCCACTTAGATTGCTTCTTGAAAATTTGTCATAACCATAGCTTTTGAAATACTGCACTGATTTGAAACACAGTTGGGCAGTGAACTTATGCTTCAAATATCTTGTATGAGTTTGCTAGACAAGTTGCTCCGCCATTTTGTTTCCAAGTAGCAGTCACTTAACTGCCACTTGAAAATTTGTCATAACCATAAGCTTTTGAAATACTGCACTTATTCTAACCAAAGTTGGGCAGTGAACTTATACTTCAAATATCTTGTATGAGTTTGCTGGGCAACTTGCTCCATCATATTGTTTCCAAGTGGGTGCCTCTTGAAAATTTGTTATCACGATAACTTTTGAAATACTTAATTAATTCGAACTAAAGTTGAAAAATGGATTTATCATTCAAATAACTATGTTTATGGTGGGCAAGTTTCTCCACAATTTTGTTTCCAAGTTGCGGTCACTTGAATACTGTCACTTGAGAATTTGTTATTGCAATAACTTTTGAAATATTGAATTTATTCAAACAAAGCTGGACAGTGTACTTATCTTACAAATATACTGGATCAGTTTACTGTGCAACTTGCTCCGCCATTTTAATCCAAGTTGCAGCTACTAAATTTTTCTTTGCGATAACTTTTGAAATTCTGAATTAATTTGAACTAAATTTGAACAATAAAATTATCTCACAAATGCATTTGATATATTTGTTTGCCAATTTGACTTGCCATTTTTTTTCCAAGTACCAGCCACTTAAAACATTCAAATTCACGTAAAAAGATATTTATGAACCGATTTGCCCACATCAATATTTCTGCCAAGTCTATTAATAATTTGAAGCTGCCATTTTGTTTCAAAATGGCTTAAAATGGTGGCTATTTGATAAGAAAAAATATATCAACCTACCCTCCCAAATGAGCTGGAAGGACTTGTTTTCCTATTAAAATCTAATGTAAGATAAAATTTGTATTTCAAATGATATAAACAAACAAATGTAATGATAAAAATATTTGTAGTGCTCTGTTTTCAAAGAACAGCTTAAAAATAAATGTACATCTTTCTATATATAAAGTTGAAGATTTGTTGATCTGTCTGGATTATTAGTTCACTTATACAAAGCTACACCATTCAACCGATCGCCATGAAAAGTGGTACACTTATTAATCAGGACAAAATCTAATTAATACTTTATTTTTTATCTTAATTGGATAATTGGTTCAAAAGATATTAAAAAAAAAAAAAAACCATAAGTAAACATACTTCTTTTTATATTAGGGGGAAAAAAAAGTACAGTATAGGATCCATTATCCAGAAATCTTGGGACCTGGGATATTCTGGATAAGGGGTTTTTCCGTTATTCGGAACACTTTATTATATGTATAAAAATGGTACAAAATGATTTCATAAATAGCAGTGATAAACATGAATGATATATATAAGCACTTTACCTATATATTTGTTCATTTAATAAATTATTTCCACAAAATAAATAAACATATATATATATAATTTAATTTTGGACCTGAGAGTAAAATCCTTTCATTTGGATTTAGCAAGTGAAATGATATATTTGCTATGATATTTTTTTGCTTATAGTGATACTAATTGTTCATAAATGTTTCAAATATTTTTAGCACATAATACTAAATATTTTATGAAATTAATTCTAAAAATAGCGGGAATTAACAAAAACTGTTTAAAATTTTTGTAACAATTGGGACTTCATGCATGTAACCTGAGTTCAAGGATAAAATTCATCTGCTATTGGGCACTTTAAGAAGTATGCGTTATTAATGTTTATCTATTTAAAAATACCATAAAAATTCATTTTTTAACCTAAATTTGCAAAATTTTCAGTAATTATTTGAACAATTTTGTGCTCACCATATTTCCCCAGAATAACACCATAGTATTAAAGAAAGTAGGTTGTAAAACTATAATTCTGACTGCTACTATTGTATAACTTTAATTCTTAAATTTTACGAAAATTAAAAATTTCGGTAGTTGGCATTTTGCATTCTGGTTTTCGGAGTATTCTGGACAACGGATCCTATACTGTATATGCAAACTTTTTTCTTTTTTTCTTTTTTTTTTTTTTTTTTAAATATGTCAAGCTGAATGCTTATCATTGTATCTGTCTGGATTTTTAGTTTGCTATGCAAAGCTCCATTTAACCGATTGCTACATAAACTGGCGTACTTATGTAAATATTATGTTGTTATTTTGTTGTACTTATGTTGTACTTATGTATAATCTAGCCAACACTGTATTTTTGAAAAAAAAAAAAAAAAAAAAAAAAAATTGCTGCCAAAAATAAATAAATTAGTAAATATATTTCTTTTCATGTCAGAAAAAAAAAGTAAACTTTTTTTTTTTTTTAAATAAATTATTTATTTGTAGTTTTATTCATTTAAATTCTAGCAATAAGTTCAAATTGTTATAATTAGGATTTTATTGTGATACGCATAGTGATTCAATTTACTGCTTTCTTTTTATTCCATTAAATTTTTTGTTTAAATAATTTTGATACAAAACTCAATGGTGATATAAATAACTAATGTTCACAATATCATAAAACTAAAAGCTTTGTAATTTAATTTATTTCACACATCCTTTACTTTTTTTTTCTGTAATTCAAAAATTTTATAAGCATTACTTCAACTTGAGCAGCACTAGGTAGACTTTCTAGTAAATTATTAAAGTAGTGTGTATTTACAAATGCCTGTATGTTTTCTGTAATATTGCAAAGGAGAAGAAGAAAAAAGTGAGTACAAGTTTAAATAACTGTTTATAAATAATTGTCTAAGAAAGGGGGGGGGGGGGAATTAAAAAAAAAAAAAATAATAATAATAATATCTCAGTTTCCAGTGTTACTTATAGCAAAATCCATATAATGCCATTTTACTTTTATATTTAAAATTTTTGCATTAAGCTTAATAGATTTTAAAGATTATCAATCATATGTATTCAAGAGCATAACTAAATTAATGGTTTCAATTTAGTGAAGATTTATGTTTTTGTGATCAGAATTAGGTGATGTTTATTCATCATATAGAAGACTTCGGAGAACCTCTGACTTGTGATCAGAATGTCAGTTGATACCTTTACTTTATTCACTCTAAACCTTATTGTTGTCAGTAATAAATTAATCTCAACAGTTAACAGAAGATCAGGTTGAGTGCCATTGTAAATATATGTAGATTATTAGCACATGAGCTGAAGTTATTTATATAAATAAAATCATCATTTGAGCAAAAGGTGTTTTTGAGCACTGAGGTCATTCTCAATTAAAATATGAAGACATTTTCTGGAAATTTTTTTTTTTTAAACTGCTGCTATAGATGCCTTTTAAAAGTATTTTGTATTATATATATTTTTTGTTTTCATGAAATTAAATACTGAATGATTAATATTTTGACAATGTATGCATAGACATATTATCTGTTTGTTATTATTTAACTATTTAAAAATGAATGATAAAATATAAATTGATATCATAGCAAGTATTAAAACTAATTTGGATTTCAGATTGCATGGACACCTTTTTTAGCAGCATTTAGCGTTGGCCTTCAAGACTGTGATGATTCCGAAATAGCTTCTCTCTGCTTAGATGGTATTAGATGTGCCATAAGAATAACATGCATATTTCATAGGACTGTAAGTAACTTTATCTCATGCTAAAATAAACTGGCCTTAGGCAAAATTAATTGTACTGTAAACAATTTTTATTGGATTTATATAATTTCTAAATTAAACATGATTTACAAATAAATAATTGTGCCCAAGAATTTTTGCTCTCGAATCTGATAGATATTAAGTGACGGTTTATTTCAAGTCATGCTCATTGACCCATATATTCAGTTTTCCCTGGTTTTCTCTTAAATTCACATAAATACGGGCTAGGATCGCGTAGAAAGATCCCCATGGAGGGCATCCCATCCAGATATATTGGGTGAGTGAAAAAGTTCTATCCGTTTTTATTACCCATAAAGAAGTGCAAATAAACGCAAAATGAACAGTACCTATTATTGTGCATAATCCCCATTGCTATCTACGACCTTTTTCCATCTTTCTGGTAGGAAATTAATCCCACGGCAGTAAATTTTTGGCTGTTTCGAGACAAAAAAGTGTTGGATAGCAGTTTTCACAGCATCAAGATCATAAAAGATTTTCTGACTGAAGAAATTGTTCAATGCTCAAAATAGGTGATTGTCAGTTGTTGCCAAGTCAGGAGAATAAGGAGAGTGGGGTAAAACCTCCCAACCAAAGCCCAGTAACTTTTGGCGAATGATGACAGTAGCAAGTGGCCTGGCATTATTGTGATGAAGATAACACGGCGACGATTGATGAGACCTAGCCGCTTTGCTACCGAATTTGAATGTAGCCTCTCTAACTGCAGGCAGTAGAAGGCAGCATTGATGGTTTGTTTGAGTGGCAGGACCTCCCAGTGAATTATTCCCTGCACATCCCACCACACACTCAATAACATCTTGGGATGAAGTTCAGCTTTCGAAGTCAATGCAGGCAGATCAGAAGGGCGACACACAGTCCTACGATGCTTTACGTTACAGTATATAACCCACTTCTCATCTCCTGTCACAATTCATGTCGAGAATGGGCCATTTTTGTACCGGGAAAGCAAGGAAACACAGGTGGTGACTTGGTCATCCTGTTGACTAACTGTCAGGTTATGTGAAACTCAACGATCCAACTTTCTTGTAAAACTCAACTTAACCAGCCATCTCTCGACCATTGTCCGGTACACGTTGAAGGTCTCCGCTAATTCTTGCATGGTTAGGTTCGGGTTGTTCCTTATGGCTTGGTCAATATCGTTGTCTCCAATGTGTGATGGCCGTCCACTCCTAGCCTGATCTTGGTAGCTTGTCTCCTTCCCTAAATTTACGAAATCATCGACAACATGTGGTTTCGTCTGTTGCATCCTCCCCATAAACTTGACAAACATTGCGACGTGCTGCGGCTGCCATACTCTTTTCATCGAACTTGTATAACAAACAATGTCTTATATGCTCCTTCTTGCTTTCCATGTTATACCCTCTGATTTTTTTTTTTTTTTTTTTTTTTTTGATGATTTGTGAGACACGATGCATTTATATGTGAGGCATCCACGCGTTTGATTGGCCGACGATTTGCATCATTAACGGGTAGAATTTTTGCACTCACCCAATAGGTCGCTTGAGCCAACAATTGTCCTTTATCCCTAGATTACCACACCTCAAATAAATAGTTACATTGTTTCACAAAAATTCATTGTTTTACAAACTGAATGACAGCATATTTATTACAAATTTTTGATAAAAAACGTAAATGGGTTTTAACAAGAATTTCTTTAAATGTATTGATAGCATTGATTTTTTCTGGCATTTAAATTATTGAACACTAATACCCTACAAACACTCTTATCCACAGTTCATCCTAAAGATATCCCTTTCATCCACATTACATCCTAAAGATGTCTATTTCATCCTCAAGATGTCCTATAAATGTCCTGGAGAAGTGTTTATAGAGTAGGAGCAGCAAAGACAATACATAAATGAATCTTTGTTCTAGCTAAATTAACAACCTCAGAGGAGAATTTAAAAACAACCACTAGTTTTTCAGAGTAGTGTAGAAAATTTCTAGTAAGATAGCAATTGAATTAGCCATTCCACTTGCTCCAAACTTTGATCCTTAAGGTATTCACTCTTAAATGTAGCATGGTGAACTTGGATTTTCATCTAGCATCAGTGTATGTTTTGACATACAGATTAAGAACTTTCACCTTGATAGCTAATAGCAGTTCTAATTTCTCCATTGAGCACATTTAGATCAATCTGATCACTCAAATGGATGTCCATTCAAAAGAAGGTTCTGCCTCTTTTATAATAGTGCCTTTAAAATATCTTTGATTGATAGTATCTAGTTCTCTGTGTGTTTAAGGATACAATGAACATGAATCATTCTCCGAAGTAAACAGATTTATGTATGAAGAAGGTAAGGAAAAAAAAAAAAGATAGAGGATTTTATGCACATGTGTTTGCAATTAATGTAATACTATATTGCCATTTGATTGAATTAAAATAAAAATTTGGATATTTATTTATTCATTTGTCTTTTTGAGAGTGGAGTTGAAATTTAATTTGTTCTATCAACAATAATTTTTGTAATTTTCATGATATTTACTTGGGGGTTTTAATATTAAGTAGCTGAATACATTTGGGTAATAAATTAAACAAAAGAAAGTTTACTAATGCTTGCACATTCACAGTTAGAAAATATTTAGTAAAAATAAATGCTCATATTTCATGTGATATTTAGTATTTTTATATTAAATTAGATTGCTGTATGTTGTGCCTAATGTAATATATCAAGTTTTCAAAATATGACATTGCACTGGGTTGAATACCCTGTACATTATAATAATAATAAAATCAGCTTTTTATTTTTTACAAAAACATTTTTATTTTCATGAATATATATGTCGCATCTTTAGGGTAATGGTTGCTGGCGCACGAGAGATTCTGGATTGGTTCAGGAAACCATCTTTATTCAAAAATAGAAGCAGGTCAGAGCTGGTGGAAGGTAATAGTTGGCTGTTTTTCTGCCGATAAATAGCAGCGGCTGGCAGTGCCCGCCATCAAGCATTGTGGTGGTGTTCGGATGATATAGCTCCTGCATAATTTCGGACTAGAGACCTTTGTTAAGATGTTTAGCTATTGAAAACTATGGCAAAAGTTTCTCTTAATGTTTATAATTCATCTTTTTGTTAGCAGTTTTGTAGCTCCTTATTGGATCAGAATTTTCCCGGGGCTCATATTGGAATTTCTGTGCTTAATTTTTATGCAGGACTTTGCAGCATATTGCGCTAGCGTCAGTAGAATTCGTCTTATAATTTCTGTCATTTTCCAGTTTCTTCGCAATGAAGTCTTTGACCATGAAGCAAACTTTAAAGGGCAATTATGAATTATTAGCAATTTATAATTTTGACTAGCTATTTTAACACTTTTAAATTGTGTTTTTAATTAATTAAATGTACCTATTTTTATGCCTTTCATATATGCTATACAGATACAAATAAATACAGATAATTAAACGAACCTTATAGTAATCACATACTACAGCTGCAATGTATTTCAAGCATATTGCTATTTATTGGGTATATTCCAAACATTCTGCTTTTTCTGTAATTTGCTACTGGTTCTCTTTTTGTCTTTGTGATAAAACTTTCATTGAAATATGCGATATAACATGTTTTTTATATGCATAAAGTTTCAGAATAATTTGTCAATTATTAAATATTTGTTAATTTTTTACATATTTGAAAAAATATCTAAAATCAAAAGTATCTTCTCATTTATGGCAAGTTAGTGTATATTTTAAAGCACAGATTCATGCAGAGCTGTGTTGCAACTCATGCATTCATAGTATAATATTGTTTTCACTCTTTGGCTTTTTATCTATTGCTTACAGACAAAGTATCCCCTTCCCCATAAATTAAAGACTTTTAAAAAAATTAGGCTACAGACAGCTGATGCTTGAAAGTTAACTGCTTTTCTTCAAATTATTCTATTATTTTTAAATAAAGTAGTAAATAAATTATAATTGTTTTTTCATAATTGTATGTTTATTTTATATGTATGTGTTAGACTATTTAATATATCTGATTTATATGTTATTCATGAAGTATACAGCCATCCATTTGAATAATTTTGTGTTATTTTAACTTTTATACATATTGCTATTTTGCTAATATCGGTTGACAAACAGACAAATAAACATATGTTCATGTCCGTACAATAAGAGTACAATAAAATATAGAGCATAGAATAAAAGCCATTTTTACAGTCATTGCTGAATATTCTGTAAATTTTACCATGTTTCTATTCTTGATTGTTTGTTTGTCTGGTACAAATCTTGCAATCGAATTTTAACTAACTTCCCTACTAACTAGACATTTGAAATTTTCACAGTAGTTCAGAACCCTGTGACAACACAATACTTCGAAGTCCGATTTTCGAATTTTTGATTAGTTTTCTTATAATTAATTAAAATATGAAAATAATAACATCCTAATAGCGTTAAAATAGCCATTAAAATATTAGCTAAAATTTAATTGTTGCCATGAAAAATTTACGAGTTCATTTTTTTTCGACATAAAAATAAATACATTTAATTAAACGTGAACGTTAAAAAATTATAAAAAGTTAAATTATGTATCTTACAAAAATTAACGTCATTATCACTTTAAAAATTTTATGCACATTGATAAGAGCTCTATGATTCATCAGAAAATTTAAAACATGGTATATAAATAGTTTTCTTTTTCTTATAATTATTATTAATGCCATTTTAGTCTTTATCGTATTGTTTTAAAATATATTTTAAATTTTTTGTCTTTGCTTTCCATTTTTAGTAAATTTACTTTTTAATTTTTAGCTGGAGCGTGATGCATATGTTCAAGCATTAGCTCGATTTACTCTCCTTACTGCTAACTCTCCTATAACTGAAATGAAATCAAAAAATATTGATACTATCAAAACATTAATAACAGTGGCTCACACAGATGGAAATTATTTAGGAAAGAGTTGGCTTGAGGTTTGTATGCTTTAAAATATTTATATACCATGAAATACCTTTCAAGCACTCCTCTCCCCTTCCTATAGCCTCCAAGGAAAATGAGGGTGTATTTGGGAATGAAACAAATAAATGATTAAAATATGCAAAAATATAGAAACTGACATGTATTTTCCTGCTAAATGTAAGTGACAAAACTAAATGTATCATTTTTTAAATTGTGATGATAAAAAAAGAATGAAATAAAGAATGAATGCTAGTTAGGCAAGAGTTTACTGAACTCTTGCCTAACTAGCATTCAACTAATCAGAAAAATTCTTTTTTGCCTCTTTCATTAAATTGTTTTAAAATATTTGCCGCTAATTTTGTAAGCTTATGATTTCCAATTTGAAATAATCAGTGTCCAATTTAATATAATACAAATCAATGTTAATATTTACCAAGATGAATGTTGTAAAAAAAAAAAATAACGTAAAGAACTGTTGTCTGTTTGGAATAAAGTCTATTGCTGAGTGCAAGGAATCATTTATATGGTATTTTAATAACAAATTAAATTTACATAAAAAGTAAAGGGGTATATTTAATGGATGGAGGGTGCTTTTTTGGTATTTTACATAGCATTTGAAAACAGAGCTGTCTTTCATAACTTATATTTTTTGTGGAATTAAAGTAAAAATTAACTGAACAAAGAAAATGTAATTTGTTTTATTGATATACAGGAATGAGAATTCTTCAAAGATTTATGCCTTTCTACTTTTTATTAATTTCAGAGTATTCTCAGTTGTTTGTTTTCAAAAGCACAATTAATACTTTGTTTGAATCAAAGGTTAAAATCTAAAATCAGTTATTTCTAGTTTTATGTCAATCAACTGTTTAAAAATTTTTGTAACTTGAAAGTTATTAGGACATATTCGATTTGTCATTATTTTATTTTTTCTCTCTCCCCTCTCCCACTTTTTAAAAAAAAAATATTTTTATTAAAAGTACTTTTAATATTGGGTGATAATGACTCAACTACATGGTAAATTATCAGCCATGGGATAGAAATTTTATATATTTAGTGTAAAACTAGTTTTTAAATATAATAATAAATAGGCAGTAATTAATTTTAACTATTGAAATATACAAATTATTATTATTATTTTAGATTCTGCGCTGTATTTCCCAGTTAGAACTTGCTCAACTTATTGGCACTGGAGTTAAACCTCAATATTTAAATAGCCAATCACCTAATCCTGAAGGACCTGTTGTGCTTGATCCTGTTGATTGTATGATTTTCTGTTTCTTTTTTTCTTTTCTTTTTAGTGTTACACTATTTTAATTGTTTTTAAACAATGAATCAGATGCTAATACCTTTCAATTTGTTAGTGGCTCGAGGTGCTGTATCTTCAGATCAGAAAAAAATTGCTATGCTAGCAGAATCTTTGTGTGAAACCAGCTCACAGTCAGTTGTTGTAGCTGTGGACAGGTTTGTTATTTTATGTGTGTTTTTTTTTTTAAGAACAATAGAATTTAATCATATGCTACAATTTAATTTTTATTTGGCTTATTATTTATTTGTATCAAAAATTCTTGACTAGAATAAAGCTAAAAAATATTTTTCCCCCTCATTATGATCAAACATTTTGAAATTTATCTAAGTTAAAAAAAAAAAATAAAAAAAATAATCAAAAGTCACTGACTATCAAAAATATTGTACTTTCATTTTTTAAGGGGGGAGGGGGTGTTTTCTGTTTTTAACCATATGCTCTCCCCTCCTCTTTAGGGTTAAAATAGATATAAAATGAAGGTGTCTCTGTTTGATTTAGAAACTGCTTGAGCCCTTTTAATCATTCAGTTTTGTTTATTATATTCTTATTATAACTTTTTTTTTTTTTCCCAGATGAGCCCGAGAAACACCAGATATATCAGCTAGTATAATATAATTGACAAATATACTTACAAAATTACAGTACATTTCAAATTACTTAAACACATCCATTCTAATATGATTTGTTCTGATAAAATGGCTGCTACATTTGAGATCAGTAAAACAATTAAAAACATGAATTTCTGATAAAATTAAAAAAGATCCTGTTATCATAAGAGTTGAAAATATATGTATTTATTCTTGTTTTAATGAAACTTTTACGGGAAACTTTTTACTGTAAAGTGAAATTATATTGCTTTAAAATGTTAATTTTATAGAAGCAAGAGTAAAACATTCTATTTAATTTCTTTTTATAGCCTGCAAAAAACTCAATCTGAATTACTTTAAAAGAAATTTATTTAATGAAATTACAGTATTTTCTTCTGTGATTCTGTCTATGCTGAATAATCACGAGCATGATAAAAATCAATATCTAAGAAGTATATTTATTAGTAAATATAATGAATGAACTCAGTCTATTGATAAATTAATTTATAAACTACATTATATTGAAGGCTATTCTTGTGTTTATTTATCTAATTACAAATTTCCTTTTAACATCAAGTTTCTATTGAAGGCAGTTTTTAAAAAGCACAGCATACCACCTCTGTTTACCCTCATTTTACTTCCCACTAAAGGGGCTGAACAATCTTTTAATATGGTAAATAAGAACTTGAATGAAGAATTTTCATACCAAATAGCAAGTTTTTAGATCAAACTGTTTCTAAATTGTGTGGCATACCCTCTTTTTTTTATCCCCATTTCACTCCCTTTTAGGACATTAAGCAAATTTTTAATAGGATAGGAAACAAGAACTTGCGTAAATACCATTCAAACCAAATATGAAGTTTTTAGTCAAACAGTTTCCAAATTGCGCATTCTCTTACATATCCCCATTTAGGGATGAGAAATTTCGCGCCCTGGTCTAAGGGTCTTTGGCAAATAGACTGATAAACTTTTCTATCTTTTAAGTATTTAAATAATATTCATAAACTTCACAATAAATAAATAAATATTTGTATCTTATTTAATTCTAGGATATTTACTGGATCAACAAGATTAGATGGTAATGCCATTGTTGACTTTGTCAAAGCTTTGTGCCAAGTTTCCTTAGAAGAACTTGCTAGTCCTACTCATCCCAGAATGTTTAGTTTGCAGAAAATTGTTGAAATTTCATATTATAATATGGGACGTATCAGATTGCAGTGGTCTAGAATATGGGAAGTTCTTGGCGAGCATTTTAATAAAGTATGTGTTTTTTTCTTTAAAGTTTTTAGAATTTAAGAGTGTAGCAAATAAAAGAATATTAATTACTCCTTATGCAATAAATATTCTGGAACTTTTTTATTCCAAAATATGGGTGCCTTCTCTTTTACAAGTTAATTCAACAGAAGTTTTAGAGTTTTGCAAGATATAATGTGGTAGAATATGAACTTTGTTCTGTCCATTTTACTGTCTATATCAATGCTGGTGATGTCTGCTTTTTTTTTTTAAATACACATGACATAACATTTTCGACCTTTTGTTTTAAAAAGATATTTTAAATGTCCTGAGCACAATTTCACCAATTTTAGAAAATGTCTGTGTGTGTGTCACCAAAATTTCTAAGCACTGTATCTTATGAAACAATGGATGGAATTCTACAAGGCGTAATATTTGGTTAGACCTTGACATAAATTAGTGCTAATCAGGGTTTAACCTGGCAAAAAAGTTTCTTTAGCATTTTAGCTAAAACATATAAGCAATATTTTAGCTTTTCTGAAAATTAATTCCTTGAATAGTATTGATTTCTTTTTCTTAATTTGGTTATCCCGAATTGTGTTTTCTGTTTGTTTTGTTCACTGACGATTTTAACCAAGCATATATTGCGATTTAAGAAAAATGAATCAGCAAAATTTTGTTTCGATTTCAACAAATGCAATACTAGCACGGAGAATACATCTATGAAGCAAATTCTTAATTATGTTTTTAGATATTTTTGCATTTAAATTCAACTATTAAAAGTCGAAATTAAATCCGAATATACTAAATAGATAATGATTCCCAAT
Organism: Salticus scenicus; assembly: GCA_963930645.1. NCBI lineage: Eukaryota > Metazoa > Arthropoda > Arachnida > Araneae > Salticidae > Salticus > Salticus scenicus. The sequence goes on along the minus strand of OZ005650.1, from coordinate 354,380,615 downwards.
ATTTTCAGTGATTTTGTAATTTTCATCCACGAATATTTGTATAAAAACTAGAGGTAGATAAAGATATTTTATGAAGTAATCTGGTTTTAGCTTTTAGCGAAATTCTTATTGTCATAGTTTATCAAAATACAATATCTTTTAGCAAAATGCTAAAAAAACTAATGGCAGTTTAAACCCTGGTGCTGATTAGGTTTTAGCAATGTCTTTCAACAATATAAACTGCATCAAACGATATGTGATGTGCCCATCATGGAAAAATTTGTTTATTTGATTTGGGTGCATATTGGTTAACAGGTGGTGTGTTGTTTGTGTTTGTTGCAATTTTTGTGTTTCCGAGGAGGCTAGTTTTTATGCTATATAAATGCACCAAACTTGATATGTATGATGGTTTATTTTCAATATATTTTGCTCAACAAATCATTGCTATTACTTTCTGCAATTTCCCTGCATCTCAGCATGTATTGGTTAAAATGACACTGTGGGTTTTTTTTTTTTTTTTTGTAATCATTCATTTTTTTTTTTCAATTAATATGCATTTTTCAAAGCTATTTTAAATACTGATTTTAAAACAATGTCTAAAGAAATAACTCTCTCTAATGATATTATACAGTGGTCTAAAAACTTAAATATATTGAAATTTCAATTTTTTTTTATTATTTGCTATTGTATTCTTTTAGGTTGGTTGTAGTCCTGTTGAAGATGTTGCATTTTTTGCTGTTGACTCATTAAGACAGTTATCAATGAAATTCATAGAGAAAGGAGAATTCCCAAATTTCCGGTTTCAAAAGGACTTTCTAAGACCTTTTGAGCATATTATGAAAAATAACAGGTAAGGAATTTTTACGATTAAATAAAGTGGCTTTCTCTGATTATCTAATATTTATTTATTTTATTTTATTATCATTATTTTTTTTTTTCAGCAAAAATGAAATTGAAAATTATTTGCATTAATCCATCAAAAATTGATGCACTTTGTGTTATCTATACATATAAAAAAGCACTTCCACTCACTCACTCACTGACTCATCAACACACAGCAAAATCTACTGGAGCCACTGACTTGAAACTGGGTCAGATTACAGAACATATAGTGTAAGCACCCTTAAGAAGCGATTTTGCAAAATTTGCCCCCCCCCCCCCCGAAAAGGGGAGTAGGGGGCAAAATGGGATTTCACAAAAACCTTCGTATCTCAAAGAAAAAAACAGATATCCATAAAATTTTTGCTTTAAAATATAGCTAACACAAATATCTAAAAACCAATTTCTGGAATTTTAAAAATTCAGTCTCCAAGGGGGGAAAGGGGGCAAAACGTGATTTCACATGTGCAAAATGTGGTTTCACATACTCCTATATATCTCAAACAAAAAAACTCATATGCGGGAAATTTTTGCTCTAATATATAGCTAATACAAATACCTAAAAACCAATTTCTAGGATTTTAGAAATTCAGCCCCCAAGAGGAGGAGAAATGGGGCAAAATGATTTGAAATAATCTTTTATATTGCGAACAGAAAAAAAGATATATGTGAGATTTTTGCTCTAAAATATAGCTCCCACAAATGCATAAAAACTAATTTCTTTAATTTTAGAAATTTGTCCCAGGTGGGGTGGGAAAGGGAGGGGCTATGGGACAAAAAAAATAGAAATACAATTAGACCGTTCAAAATTGATACAGATGGGTTTTACAGGCTTGCAAGTTGAATGAGGATATTTTCGAAAGTGTTAAGTTATTAGGAGGATCAGAAAAGGGGTGGGTAGGGGCAAAAGAAATAAAAATAGAGTTAGATCGTTCAAAATTGGTACATAGAGGGTTTTGATACCTACAAATCGATTGCGGATATTTTCGAATTTATTGAGTTATTAGGAGGGGCAAGAAGGAGGGGGGGAGGGTCAAAAAAGTAAAAATAGAGTTAGGACGTTTAAAATTGGTGCATAGAGATTTTTGATACTTACATATCGATTTTGGATATTTTTGAATTTGTCAGGTTATTAGGAGGGGTGTGAAAGGGAGGGTGGAGGAGTAAAAATAAAGAAATATAAGTATTATTAGGCTTAAAAGCCCAAGAGAACAATTGCGAGTATTTTTTAAAGTCTAAAATAGTTAGGACGGGCGGGAACGGTAGGTGAAAGAACATGTGCGCCCTGCGTGCCTATATACTCTGCCATAGGCAGTGAGGCCCGGACCGATTATTCCACCGATGGGAGAAGATTTTTTTTGTATTTTATATTTATGTTTTTCCCTTACGATAATATAGTTATTCATTAAGAGTGTCGAACATAAATGCGCGTGAGTAGCACACAATGGCCTACGCTGCCAAAGGCAGTGGGGACCTGGTGTGACATTTTTTCCAATCAGAATTTTTTTCTTCTTTTTTTTGCAGGATAAAAATTAATGCAATTTTGAGAAATCATTAACTATAATGATTCGTTTAAAAATAGTGACCAGCAAAGTGGGCTTAGCCTTCTAGTTAACAAATAATGACAATGTAAAATGATACATTACACGCATATTGTATAATGAACAAAATGTATCTACTTACATCAAAATAACTAATTAAACAAAAATAATGCATTTTCTTTAAGTCCACACATGAAGTAAAAGGAATTGGACTCTACTTTTTTTAAAGAGAAAATTGTTGAATAAGGCAGATTCCTTGTATAACCTTTCTTTAACTAAGCAACAATAAGAAATAATTAAAATAAATACTTATTGTGTGTATATCAAGAAATTTTATAAAATTACCTAAAAATTTAAGTTATTATTTTTTTTTTCTTTTAAACTGATAGATATTAGCAAGATTAAAACAAGATAGGATTTTGGTAAAACAATATGTTGTATCTTGGTCAGAATCGATGTAATAATGTGCAAAATTTGTTCAGAAAACATACACAATTATTTTAGTCTGTGATTTGTTCTTGAAAATGTGTGATAAGATGACTTTATTGAAATAGAAAAAATATTTGCTGTAATTAACCCAATCACATCAAATGATGAGTTGTTGTTGCATGAAGATGCTATGACACTTAAATTGGGTGACGAGCTGAAATCTCGAATACATATTGCACTATTCACAGTATTTGTAGATAGAATTTATTTTCTCTAGCAGTCGCTGCTGGTCTTTGGAGTTTCAGTTGACAAAAAAAAAAAGTGAACTCTTCCTACCAGTTAATCAATACAATTGTCTAAGCTAGTAGCAGACAAACCGGAAGTTCTCTTAACCATTTCTCTCAACTCAAAAATTGTTCTTCAAAAGAAAAATAAATAAATAAATAAATAATTAGTCTTAAAAATACGTAGGTACTAATAATGATCCAGAATAACTTAGAAATGTTTTATATATGTTGGTAGGATATTTAAATATGAATTATTTCATTCAGTTAAACAACATTTTTAAAGTTTACAACAAAAAGGTATGTTATTTTTTTATGGTTTTATTAAGAAATAATATATTCTTATAAAATATCTATATAATTATCATTAAAATTGATTACCATAATGGCTTCTTTTTAGAACACTTTCGACCGTCTTCACAGCCATCTTCAGTATGCTGTAGCTTTTGTTCACTTCTTTTCCATTTTTTAATCTGTTTTGGTTTCATTACTTCTTTTCAGTTAACTTATTATAGGTTGCCAGTCCTGGGGAATAATGCTATGCTCATGGTCGTTAGTTGGAAAGGGGCAGGTTAGTATTTTGATTGCTTCACATTTGAGGGCATAAGTATGGGAGTTAAAATTAGCGATTTTTTGGAAATTGATGGAACTAATGTCAATTGGGTTATTGATGCTAGAGAAGGCAGTTGAAGGCTTATTAAATTTTAGGTTGGCAAGGTGTTTTTTGCAATCTTTAATTTTTCTTTTTATCATACCAATATAAGTTTCTTTTTTTGTTGTTTATGAAATTGATTTTATGAATAAAGGTTTTTTCATTATTGTTAACTAGATCTTTATCATTGCGGATACGGTGACAAATGTTAGGATTAGGTTTGATAGGGATGTTTATATCATGTTTTTTACTTTCATTTTTTTATTTTTGTGGCCGCACCTTTACAATAAAGGATAGAAGGGGTAAAAATTAGGAGTGTTATAAAACGCCATTCTTCTGAATGGCTTAAGCGAGTCTTCTAGACTCTTTGAAATATAAAGATTGCAGGCTATTTTTATTTAATCAAATGTCTTATTTAATAATTTCTAATCATTTTAATTTCAAAGTAATAATCTTCAAACTGATATTTTAATATTCTTCTTACCTGTAAAATTCTTCGACGTTAAAAAATGAAGACTAATAACGGACACTTGTTTTTCTAGAAATAATAGCTTCTTCTTTAAGATGATAAAATCAGGGCTGCCAACAACTACGCAATTGGCGTAGTAACTACGCTTTAGCCTGCTTCTACTACACTCTACGCATCGCATACTTAAAGCTACGCTTTTCCTTTCCCCATCGTCATCTTGTTTACAACGAGCGAACTCCGATTTCACCACGGATTAAAAAAGTATAATATAAAACTAAATAGTGGCAGACACTGAAAAAAAAATAAAAAAAACTACTATCTTTTTTCTTTCTTTCTTTTTCTTTTTTTTTCCTTGCACACATCTAGACAGAAATCCCAATCCAATCCTTATCAACTTTTAATTTTGCATTTCCAACAGTTGCCGCATAAAACATTATTCTTTGAATTTTATTTTTTATCTATGAAAGTGCTTCTTGAAAATATAAAAATAACAAAACTAACTTTTACAATCTAGTTGAAGAACCACATGCTTCATCGTAAATACTCATAAATAAATAGTAAAGAAAAAAAAAAACATTCTAGTGCTAGGCATTGCATAATCGAAATATTGCTGACTCAGAACGGGAACACATATTTGTTTACATTAGCTGAGAGTGTGCTTAATTAAAACCGCAAGCACAGACACCGCAAGCTGAAAGGGGGGGGGGGGGGGGAGAAAGAAACCGAATGCTATGATTATCTTCATGGCTATGATTATGCTGTATTTTGATTTTCATTTAAACTCTATCAATGTTTCAGTTAACTTAATGCTTAATAAGTCGCTAAAAAATAATACTTTCTAACGAAAAAAATTGTTTATTTTAATTATTTATCGATAAAAATAATGGATTCAAAGTTACTGAACTTTAAGTACGATTGACAATGCAAGGAAACTAAGACCAGGAAGAGCTATCTTCCGTGGGAGACTTTCTAAAGTGTCTGAAGCCGTAATCACGCGAGTTTTGGAGAAAACAGTATAAAGTCGGACTTTAACGGAGGAATTGTCCTCTGTAATAGGAAACTTTCTTAAGTGTTTTAATATACAAGTTTCTGAGAAAATCATGGAAAATTTCGAACTTTATCGTACGAAGTATCTACCGTTGGAGAAAGAAAAAAAAAAAAAATTCTGTGCTTTTCCTTAGGATAACGGAATACGCGATAACTTAGTTTTTATTGGGTGATTCTAAGAAATTTTCATATCTGAAAATGGGACTTTCACAAAAATCGCCGGATTTAAAATGGATTTATCACAAAAATAGCACAAGAAAATTGCGTATTTTATAAATCAGCCGCAAAAAATGACATTTCAGTAATAAAAAAAAAGCTGATTTATGACTAAATAATTAGACATTTTTAGAAAAATAACATCTATTTTAGCAATTAGTTTACGATTACGTAATTTTGAAAATTAGCTGTAAAATAATTCCGTATTTCTATAAAAAGCCACAAAATTATACTTATAATGTAAATCATGTTTGAAAAAATCAAGAAATTCATCGATTAGCATCAAAATAAAGCCTTTTTCAGCAATTAAACATAAATTTTGTTAATTAGCGGCGGAATGATTGCGTATTTCCGTCATCGGCTACAAAAATATCGCGATTTACTGAAATCAACTGGGGGAAAAAAAAAAAAAACCTTTATTGGCTAGCAGCCAAATGATAGCATATAAAACGTAAATTTTTGATTATTAGTGGGTAAGCGATCCCGTATTAGCGAAAACTACTTCAAAATTATTCCCGATTTCCGAGATTACACTTTGAAAAAAAAAAAAAAAAAAAATGCAAATTTCACTGATTAGTGGCAAAATAGTTGAGTATTTAAGATTCAGCTTTCAGATGAACGTATTTTGCACAAATTAGTAGCTAAATAATAGCGTGTTTCGGCAATCGGCCGCATAATAATCGCGTATTTTAGGATTTACCTTTAAAGAAGAGTGAATTTTATCAATTAGAGCAAAATTATAGTATATATTAGCAATTATTTGCTATTAAACGTAGATTTTGTAAATTTGCAGTGAGATAATTACGAATTTCGGCAATCGGTCGTAAAAATATTGCGAATTCTGTCAAATACGAGAAGAATAGCATATTTATTTAATTAATGATAAAAACGTAATTCTACCCCCCCCCCCCCCCCTCTACGGAAACTCGATTTTTTAGGTATATTTAGCAATAATCTTAAGGGGGGAAAAAAAGTTTCAGAAAAGTTGATGGCTGTCAGTTTGCACTGAAATTGAATTTAATGTTGTACAATTTCAATCCTTTTCCATCCTTAATAACAATGATTATTTTATTGTAGATTCAGTTTTATTACATTTTCTAATATCTAAACTATTAAAATTGTTCATTATTTTGACTTTTGTTACTCCAAAAATTTAAGATTTTGTTTAAAAAAATCCAATTTTTGTATCTGTTTGAAGCATAGCATTGAAATTATTTTCACATCAATTGTCTTGTTCTTGTAATTAAACAAGTTTCTTTTGAATAGGCATGCACTAAATGTTTGATTATTACTGAATAATGAATAACTAAAAATTTGATGCATACCTACATCTTACCTTTTTTTTTTTTTTTTCTTCTTTACTTAATTTCATATGATTATTGCTAATTTATTTTTGTTAGTAGTTTCTTTCTTTCTTTTTCTTTTTTAATTTTTAAAATTGCTCCTCAAAGTAGCCGAAATGCTCCTCAAAATTTCTCTGAATACTCCTCAAACTGTTTTTGAAAAGTTGGCAACCCTGCATATTAGTGTATTATATTAGAATTAGTGTATTTTCATGTATCCATGTTAATATAAAAAGTAAATTTGGATAAAATTTCTATTATTTTTGAATGTTTGATTATTAAAAATCAATAAATTTCAGAAAGTAAGTCATAATGTAAACAAAAGATTTTATGCTTATTTATATTTTAAGTATTTTCTAATTTTTTAGCGACTACACTTTGTAGCTTAAAACTACACTTTTTTTGCTTTTTAACTACACTTTAGCACTCCCAGAGGTTGGCAGCCCTGTAAAATATATACAGTTTATTAACTAAAATAGTTACATGATGAAAATAACACTATTTACAAAAAGTATTTACATATTCGAAATTTCACGAAAACAATTTTCTATTCGTAATATTTAAATAACTAAGCCACCAGTTTTCTATTTCGTAATGACAATGGTGGTTCCATAAAAATAAATTAGGCCAAAGGTGGCCTGAGAGCATTCTATTTCATTGTGTTGCTCTCTTCACTAAAGACAAACTAAAACCAAAACTAATGTCCTGCGAGCGAGTAAACAAAAAATGTTCTTCGAATCTCATCTCAACGGGACCTCTGGCGCCCTCTAGTGAGGCAAAAGTATATCAATACCTAACATCCTCCCACCTTTAATTTTTTAGGTGAGAGCTAAAAAATTAAACAGTTAATTAATTAAGAAAATTTAAACTTATAAAACTACATACTAAGAAAAATTAAAGCTATAAACTACAAATAGTAAAAATTTAAGTTACAAACTAATGAAAATAAAGAAAAATAAAAATAAAATATTTTAAAGTTCAATGCAATTTTAAAACAATTGTGATTGTCTTTCGAAAAGTTTTTTTTATAGTTTTTGACCACTTTCAATTTATTGTCTCTTTTGCTGCTTGTATCACTGGATCCTCAGCATCTGATATCTCTAAGGGATAGAGTTTTTGAAGTGATCTAATCAATGTCCCAGAATGCATTTTCAGTTCCACAACCCTGGCACGGCCATCTCGGCTGGGAAAAATTTTCACTACTCTTCCTATTGGCCAATGTAGTCTTTTCACACTGTTGATTTCTACTAGCACAATGTCGCCTTGTTTAACAGGCTTACATATCTGTCTACTTCGTTGTACCAACTGCGCTAGATACTCTTTTCGAAATCTGCTTTGTAGTTGCCTTCGAACACTTTGGCAGTGCTTGTATCGTGCTCTCAGTTTTTTAGCATCAATGGCATCCAGATCTGGTACACCAATTTCTTGAATGTCTTGCATAAAACAAGAAGGTGTCAAAGGAATGAACTTGTCTGGTTCTTCTGATAGGTATGTTAAAGGTCGTCATTATGGCTTCAACTTCACACAAGATAGTAGAGAGATCTTCAAAATTGGGAAGATTTTCCAAGAGTTCTCAGTAGGAGGTTTTTTACACTTCTAATGAGACGCTCCCACCATCCGCCCCACCAAGCAGCGGTTGGGGGGATGAACTTCCATTTTATTGGAGCTATGTCATCCGTCTTTTGAATTTGATTCCAGTCAAGAGATCTAAAGAGATTGTTGGCACCGCGAAAGTTAGTTCCATTGTCACTGTAGATTGTTGAAATTCTTCCTCTTCGGGCAACAAATCTTCTTAGCGCTTGTATGAATTCCTCTGTTGAAAGATTCGTCACTAATTCCATGTGTATGGCTCGATATACTGCACAGGTAAAAATGACTATCCATACTTTGGATTTATTTTTCAGGTAAAGAGGGCCACATAAGTCGATGCCAACAACTTCAAAAACTTTTGAGTCTCTGACTCTGTCAAAAGGTAAATGGATGGGAGGAGTAACAAATGGTTTGGAAGAAAAAATTTTACACTTTGTGCATTTTATCAATTCACTTCGGATGTTACGCTTTGCAGAAACAATCCAGTAATGTTCACGTAAGATCGAACCAACTGTCTGAAGTCCAGCATGGCTATTCTTCAAGTGGCAGTCTCTAATTAGGCACCTTACAACATGATGTTTTGATGGCAACAATATGGGATACTTGAAAGAAAAAGTGTCTTCTCGGTCTAACAACTTTGTTTTGACTCTTAGAATATTGTCTTGATCATAACAACAAGTCCTTTTATTGTTTCTCGCACATCACCAAAACTTTCTAACTGTATGCGTGACCAGAGAAATTTTTCCGCCTCTTCCTTTTCTTCTGCCGAAAGTTCAGCTGGGAAAATATGATTTCTATTTCTACATTTTGTTGCAAATCTTCTTATCCAACAAATAATATTTACAAGTTTACTAAATTTCGAAGTTCTTTCATAATTCATAAATGGATCTACATTTTGACTCGAAAATAATGACACTGCAGTTTTCTTTCTTTCCGACATAACTAAGACTTCATTAGGGACAATCTTCGGTTGGGGCCAGTTACTTTTTTCATCTGCTAGCCATTTAGGACCCTCCCACCATCCCGATTCCAGAAGGTATTTAGGACTACAACCACGGGAAGGCAGGTCTGCCGGATTTTGACTTCCTGGAACTAAGTACCACTGTTGAGGGTTCGTAAGTTGGCATATTTCTCTGATTCTGTTGCCCACAAAGGTACCCCACTGGTCATTTTAATCCAGGCCAAAACTGTCGAAGAATCAGTCCAAAAGTAAGTTGGTACTGTAGGGATGTCCAAAGCTTCTACGACATATTTTGATAGTCTGGATCCCAACACACAGGCAAGCAGCTCAAGATGAGGAATCGTTAGAGCCTTTTTTGGAGCCAACCGCGATTTTGCTCCCAAAAATTGAATTGAAACTCTTTTTTCTTCTTCGCACCGTAGAAAAATTACTGTTGCATAGGCACTTTGACTTGCATCGCAGAAAATATGTAGGGTCCAATCTTCTTTATTTCCATAACCTATTCTTCTCGGGATCTTCAATTCTGTTAGCTGTTTTAATTCGCTGTACCATTTCTGAAAGTCTCTTTGAATTTTCTCTGGAAGCGGAGTGTCCCATGCTGATTTGCTGGACCAAGATTCTTGAATTATTATCTTGGCTGGTAACAATGCTGGAGCTAGAAAACCGATGGGATCGAAAATTTCTTGAGTTATGGATAGAATTTGACGTTTTGATGGATTCACTATTTCTAAGTCAAATTTATTGCAGACCATCAAGCTATCATCTGTTCTGTCCCATTTAATTCCAGGGTTGCCACAGGCTACTAAAAGGCAACTATTTGCAACTATTTTCAGCCTGAGGAGACTATGGCTACTTTTTTGAGCCAAAAAGCTTGAAAAAGCAACTATTTTCACAAAAAGTCAACTATTGGGAGACTATTTTTCACCCTTTGCAAAATTCTTCCAGAAATATCAGGAAAATCTTTCAGAGAGAAATATTTTCTCAGTTATTTATTTATTTATTTTTTTTACCACCTTAAAGTATGGTATAATATCCTTGATGCTGACCTTGAAACATGTGGTATATCAATGACAATGTGGAAAGAGCGCCAGACATGACACATGTATCTATTAAGCTGGCGAATTTGCTTATTGCAAATGACTACTAGTACACTCCTATGACTTGTTATATCCTTCCTCACCCTGATTTCATGTAAGAAAAAATAACAAAATTATAAAAGAAAGCTCTTTTAGTAAATCAGAAAAGGAAAAATACAGCAAAAAAAAAAAAAAAACGGGGAAAAAAAAAAAAAAAAAAAAAACATAAGCTTTTAAGAGTGGACAATACTTAACCTTTTCAACAACCAAACCCCATGTTATTCGATGGGAAAATTTGTCGACTCATTGCCTAATTTTTTTTTTTTTTTTTTTTTTTTTTTTAACTCAATTTTAACATTCAGAAGTTTTTTTTTTTTTTAATTGGTATATTTATATTGAATGGTTGTTAGCATGTGATATTTAAGCTAGTATTTTGGTCGCTAGGCTACTATTTAGGCAACTATTTTAATGCATCTAGGCTACTAAAGCAACTATTTTTGTTCTATTTCTTTTGTGGCAACCCTGTAATTCCTAAAACTGGAATTGGAGTTGAGAAGTCTTCCTTTTCATTTTCTAAAGACAGCTTTTCTATTTCTTTTACAGGACCGAATTGCCACAATCTTAGGTCCATTTTAGCTTCAGCCATAATTTCTGTTGCCTTAGATTTAAATTCTTCCAATTCGGACGTGTTGTTTACAGATGTGACTCAGTTATCTACATAGAATGACTTCTGAAGTTTCTGAGCAATTGCCTTAAGTTCTTCTGGACACCCATTCAAATGATGTCTGATAACTGCGCCAAGTAAAAATGGACTGGAAGTAATACCAAACACCACTCTATTATGCTGATAGACTTTAATTTCATTCGTGTTCTTCCACCACAGGAACCTTAAAAAATGACGATCTTCCTCTTTTATTTCGATCTGAAGGAAGGCTCTTCTAATGTCGGATACAACAGCGATTGCCTTTTCTCTGAATCTTAACAATATTGCGGGAATCTCTTCTAATAAATTTGGTCCTTTAAAGAGACAATCATTCAGTGACGGTGCTCTTCCGACTTCGCATGATGCATCAAAAACTGGTCTGATGGAGGTGGTAGAACTATCAGGCTTGATGACTGGATGGTGGCATAAGTAGTGTTCCCTAACTTCTTTCAGTTCTGTCTGAGGGACTTCCTGTATCACATTTTCTCTTTGCCATTCCTTGAAAATTAGATCATAATCCTCAAATTTATTTAATTTCTTTAATCTTCGGGTAGTACTGAATAATCTTCTTTCCGCTTCATTTCTATTTGAGGGAATATTGACATCGTTGGAAATCCATGGAAGGCCCACTCGATAATGACCATCTTCATTTCTGGTGAGTTGTCTAAGAAACATATCGTGGGCTTGCTCTTCTTCTTCTCTTTTGGACAAGGTTTGTGCAGGGTCGTTGATTCCTATCGTTTTGAGTCGCCACAAGTCTGGAACATTCCAATCTTTTATGTACAGATTTGTCATCAATACCGCTGTACCGCTATTCAAGCAACCCTGAGATGGAAGCCCTGTTTTTCCACAAACTGTCCATCCAAGTTTGGTTTCTATCGCTGTGAGTCCATTTTCTAATTGCTTGACTTGACCCGTTAACAGTTGACCGTAAACGTCACTCCCGATCAGGATTTCTATTTCCGTACTACCAGGGCCGATATCGGACAACCACAGCTTATTTTTCTTGAGTTCTCTGCACAGATTTTTCTTTGGAATTTGAGGAATTTCACCACAAATTTTCTCTTGGTCTAAAAGATCGAGCTGATGTATGGAACTGACCCAATTATTCGATGTACCCACTGTAACTCTAAATTTATTATGCTGTTTAGCTTCTATCTGTGTACCCCCAAAAACTGTATGGGCAATTATTTCTGTTCCAATGGGTTTGAGCTTGAGCTTTTTTGCAGTTTTCTTTAAAATATAACTTTTCTGGGAACCACTGTCCATAAGACAACGCACCTTTTTTGGGCCTTTTTCCCCTTTTATATTTATTTCTAACGTCATAAGGGCTATTTCCTGGGAGCATTGTTTGGCGACAGTGTTCTGTATTACTTCAGGAGGTTTGCTTCTACTATTTTCACCCCCTTTCCTTATCTCTGGACAAAATAACTCTGTGTGGGGTTTTAAACAAACGTGACACTTAATAAAAACCTTGCACGTTTTTGCCCGGTGTCCAAAACGTAAACATTTCAAACAGCAATTTTTTTCTTTTACTTTATTTTTCTTTTCGTCAAGGGAGAGCGATCTGGCTGTTATGCAGTCTTTACTCTCATGCGTTTTTCCGCAAAATATACAGCTTAATTCATTTGCAGCGAATAAGCCTGTAGCAGTGGGGACCCTGTTATCTCTCTTGTGGAATTTATTTTTAACATTTTCCTTGGGTGAATTAATTTCAAAACCCGACCTGGCTAATTGTAACCTTTCTTCACCTGCCACTTCCCTTTTCAAAAAATTCAGCAATAGTGACAAGTTCGATTTCTGTGTGGTTTCCTTATCATCTAACTCAGTAGAATCTTCCCTGGCCCCAACATTGTCTTTGAAACGTTCTAATAATATCTTCGGGTAAACAGGATTCTACCATTGGGTGCAGCCACGCAGAGTTCTGATCAATGTTTACACCCATGCTTTCCAGCGATCTCAAGTGTGCTTCTATCTTGGTCACTAAATTACACAAATTTTTGCTATTTCCCCTAGTCTGTACATTAGCTGTAATTAATTTCAAAAATTCTCGAACATATACTTCGATTAAGATATCTTTATCCCCATAGCGTTCTTCAAAAGCCTTTACTGCCTTTAAATAATTTTCTGATGTTACGGGGTAACTTTCGAGTAATTCTCTGGCTCGAGTTCCTAGTTCTACGCACTGTAAAAGGTACTGAAATTTGTCAGCGTTGTCTAATTCTTCATCTTCATGAATTTTCTTAAATTGGGCCCAAAAGGGCAAATAATTTATCAATTTTGAATCAAATTTCTTGATAGCTAATTTTGGTAATTTATATCGCTTTGTTTTCAAGTTTGTTTCGCTTTCTATTTTATTTTGGCCTGTGTAATTAAAATTTACACTTGAATTCAATTTTTCATTAATTAGTCTTTTAACTGTGATAAATTCATCACAGTATGCTTCGCTTTCTTCGGCTTCTTTTATAATCAAAGCTTCATCGCATTTACTATCTTCCGACATAATGTCCAATATCTCATTATCAAATGCTTTTAATTCTGTCATTAAACCCTCTAATTTATTTAAATTATCTAAAAGTATACCCTTCTCAAGATCTTCTTTCTCTAGTTCAGTTTTTAAAATATTTAAAGTTTTAGTAAAGGAAGATCGTGATGGCGTTCTTCGCTTCTTTATTTTTTCCATTTCTGATTTTTAAACAAAAACAGAACAGTTTTATGTTAATTAACCAATTATTCGTTATTTATGCCTTTTAATTTAAATGTAAAAACTTTCACTTTTCTATTTACCAAGAAGATTTTATTTAAAGAACAACTTGGAAAATGTTCTAATTTGAGAGCCATTTTCTTTTCATAAAATGTAAACAAAAGAAAATAACCATTTATTATTTTTTATTTTACTCTTATAGCAATATTTATTTCCAACTGAATAATAATTTTTATTTATTTAATAACTGTAAAAATTTATTGAATATAACAATCACCAAATGTAATCCAAAAATAAATTAGAATCAAAGCTTCTATCACTTGCACATTCTGTTTTCATTCATAAATTCTAAAATAATACTTTATTTCATTATGATTGCGAAACAAAAAATAAAACAATAAAAATTCACTGCAATCAGATTTTGACATCATCTAATATTTAACATGGAAAAAATACTTTTTATTATTTTCTTCATCAAATGATGCTTCTTTTTCAAGGTCAACTCAATACTCAATTGCTTTCTTTATATTCTAGTTTTATTTATTTCAATCATAAAAAACAACTATCTTATTTTGACCTTGATAAATTTACGTTTTAAATGTACAAATAATAGAACGAATAAAAAATCTTGTTTTATTTCAATCAATCAGACATTTTTAATTTTATTTACTTTGAAAAAGGAATATTCTATATTCTAAATAATTTCAATCTTAGATATCTTTTGAAAAACATTTCACATAATAATAAAATAAATTTTAAACCATTTATTGTTTCAAATGAAAATAATTCTTTTCTTTTCAGTTAATATAAACAATATTAATATAAACGATATTTCCTGTATTTAATATTATAAACAATACATCCTGTCGCGGACGCCATAAAATTATGTTATAAAACGCCATTCTTCTGAATGGTTTAAGCGAGTCTTCTAGACTCTTTGAAATATAAAGATTGCAGGCTATTTTCATTTAATCAAATGTCTTATTTAATAATTTCTAATCATTTTAATTTCAAAGTAATAATCTTCAAACTGATATTTTAATATTCTTCTTACCTGTAAAATTCTTCGACGTTAAAAAATGAAGACTAATAACGGGCACTTGTTTTTCTAGAAATAATAGCTTCTTCTTTAAGATGATAAAATATATACAGTTTATTAACTAAAATAGTTACATGATGAAAATAACACTATTTACAAAAAGTATTTACATATTCGAAATTTCACGAAAACAATTTTCTATTCGTAATATTTTAATAACTAAGCCACCAGTTTTCTATTTCGTAATGACAATGGTGGTTCCATAAAAATAAATTAGGCCAAAGGTGGCCTGAGAGCATTCTATTTCATTGTGTTGCTCTCTTCACTAAAGACAAACTAAAACCAAAACTAATGTCCCGCGAGCGAGTAAACAAAAAATGTTCTTCGAATCTCATCTCAACGGGACCTCTGGCGCCCTCTAGTGAGGCAACAGTATATCATTACCTAACAAGGAGTTTCTTTTTGAGCATTATTGATGAAGTTAAGGGTTTTTAGACTTTTTTATACAGTTTATCAATTAGAATTTTGCTGTAATCTGCACTTTGACCAATATTTTTAATGTTACAAATAATTAAAGTAAACCTTACTTCTACTCCTCGTGTGTTACACCAGAGTACTTGCGGGAGGCCCCCCCCCTCTTCGTCAGAGGCAGCTTTGCGGTGGCTTGCTTGCTCGGTGATGGTCTTCCTTCGTGTGGCTCTCAAATTCCGATACCAGTTACGATTAAGATCTTGTGCCGGGTCGTTGCCATTGCAGGTAAAAGGGTTTGACAAAATTTCAACAGTTTCGCAATTTGTGGCATAAGCTGTGTTGTTATAGTCGGCAAGTTTATGAGTTTTGCTGAATCTGATGTTAATCGGATTATGGACTGGTATCGGACTTTGAGAGCCACACGAAGGAAGACTATCACTGAGCAAGCAAGCCACTGCGAAGCTGCCTCTGACAAAGGGGGGGTGGGGCCTCCCGCAAGTACTCAGGCATAACACACGAGGAGTAAAAGTAAGGTTTACTTTAATTATTTGTAATAGTATGCTTCTCGCTTTAATGTTTTGAATGAATTTTTAATGTTGTTGAGTTCATTCTGTAATAATATTTTAATGATAATTTTAATTTAGGTTTTTTTAAACATTATTAATGTATAATATCTATATATATTTCTCTAACGTTGACCAGTTAGAATTACATTTTGTTGAAATTATAAAATAGTGACGTAATGTGCTACCTGATTGGTCAATCCAAATTAGAATGATGAAAGCATAAATTTAGCTATAGAGATATTGCTATAAAAATTTAATCTAATATATTTGAAATGCACATTTTCTTAAAGAAATTGAAGAAATAATTTTTTTTTGTGTTGAAACATATGTTCAAAATCTTATATTTAAAAGTATATTTATAAGCCTCACATTCATGGTTAGCTATTCACCAGAGCAGTGGTAGTGGCATCTGTTGGTTTAAGTCAAAATCATTATATTGAGAAAAAAATTTTGCAAGCCAAAATTATATATATTTTGAGATTTTTCATTCATTTTAAATAGAAGGAACATTATTTCTTTTATAGATACATTTATCCACTATGGAATTTCTGTTATGTATATGGTAATATAGTAATTTAATTATGCCAAATTTTATGAAATATTTGATTTTCAATTTAACGCTAATTTAATTATAAGAATTTTTAATTTAGCAGCGGTTATTTTCTAAAATTGAAGTTATAATGCAATTATAAAAAATTTAAATATATTTTATAAATAAAAAAAACTGAAAATTTCCAGTAATTTTATTTATGAGATTTTTCTGAAAATCATATTAGCATAGGTGTCAACTTGTACTTTTCTTTAACACCAATATTTCTTTGTAAAAAAATACATTATGTTTAATCGAAGAAAACTGCCAAGAAGATTGTTAAAAATGTCTGTAAAAATTTCCAGTTGCAAAAAAAACATGCAAGTTGGCAGCTATGTATTAGATATGTAAGTACTATCACACAGATGTTCTGTGCGAGAAAGGCTAGTGTATATATATTAATCTTGAAATGAAAAAAAAATAATAATAATAATAATAATAGTAAATAAATAATTAAACAAATGCAAATTATGTTTATTATGACATTGCTACAGTAGCAATGTCATGAGACAGTTTCAAAATTATAGAACTTTACAGTGTTTATGAATGATTAACGTAAACTAATAATAATAAAATGATAATTTAAGGAAAAGTTTGTGCTTATTATCTCTTTAACCATCTGCTGCTAGTAACAAGAAGAGGCCAAATCACTGGAAATGAACAGCCTATTTCAAACATAGTATTGCTTTTGTAATGAAGAAGTTTTGCTAGTACAAGGTTAGAGTTAGAGAAATTTGTTAATTTTTAGAGCATTTCTAGTTAAAAAAAAAATCTGTAAATTTGAATAACACATTTAAATAACATTGTGTCATTTTAATGTACTCATAAACATATTTACCTTAATGACATGATAGTTGGAGTTCAAAATTGAAAATATAACTAAACATTAAAAGGGAGTTATTAAAATGATATTTCTTTAATCAGTTCTGTATATTGTTAAATAGCTACTTTTTAATTATATAGTGTTATTTTAAACTGAGATACAGTAAATTTATTGTTCTAACTGATAGTTATAGCTTATTATCTCTTTAAGCTTATTAATCTCTTTATTTTTCTGAAGCATAATTTTATAAAAAATTTGACAATATTATTGTCAGCGATTCATATTTGCTTATGCTTTATTTGCTTACATTTGTTTTTTTTAATTGGTTTTAATTTGTTAATTTACTTTAGATCTCCCACCATAAGAGATATGGTTGTTCGTTGTATTGCTCAAATGGTGAATTCACAAGCTTCTAAAATCAAATCTGGTTGGAACAATATATTCAGTGTGTTTCATCTAGCAGCTGCTGATGATGATGAAAGCATTGTAGAGTTGGCATTTCAAACTACTGGCAAGATTATAAGTATGCTATTTTCTGTTCATTACATATGGAGATGATACTTTGGTATTTCTTATAATTTTACTATGTAGGGAAGGCTTAAAAAATTTTATAATTTTAGTGTAACAAATTTTATTTTAAAACCTATGTTACACACAGCACACTTTTACAATTGGATATTTACAGTATTTACAAACACTAAAATGTAATTAAAGTTCTTTAATTTTCTCCACAAATAGTTTCTTTTTTGGTTGATGTGCCATCGAGCAAAGTACGACAGCTACTGTAGTTCAACAGTTTCTCCAAAATGTGTCACAGGGTTGCCACAGTACCTGGAGAACCTGGAAAACCTTGAATAGTCAGGGAATTTGAAAATTGACCATAAAAGTAAGGGAAAAATCAGGGAATTTGAATATTTTAGCCAGAATCTGGAAAAGTCAGGGAATTTCATATGATGGTTGCTAAAGAAAAAACAAAACATGCCAACCTTCCTTTCCGCTCGTGAAAGAAATTTCTTATTCCGCTTATAAGCGGCAGATGCTATCACTGTATGTAACTTTTGTCATATGTATTTTTTGTGTTTTCAAGTAGTACCGTAATTATTTTGCCCTCAACACAACCAGTGCTCAATATATGGTTAGACTGGAATTTTCTTAGAACGCACCTGGAAAACCCAGGGAATTTCATTCTCCTGTTAGAGTGACAACCCTGTGTGTGATTCTTTGTAATTAAGCAGGGTCACTAGGGGGCACTTCCATTATAGCATTGATGCTGCTACAGCTATTATTTATTGCATTTTAAAATGATCTCTTGAATGTTGTGTTACAAGCTTTATTATGAATAAATGGTTATTACTTTCAAACCTATTTGCTTAGTGCTGTATGTAATATGCATATATTGTCAAATGCACATGCCATTAAGTGGAAAAAATATTGATAAAGTATTTAAAAAATTGCAGTAGAACATTTATTCAAATTTATTGTAACTGATTATTTCTAAATATATATATATATATTTACAACTGATATTTTGATTGTAGTATTATACTGCATTATTTTGTATTTTCTGAAGCTGTGCCAATTTTACTGATAACAGGATTCACATGACCTGTAAAATGATGGTTTTGAAAATAGCAATGTAGGAAAATTCTAATTTTTAACTGAAACCTGTAAAAAAAAATCATGTTACCTGTAAATTTTTCAAAATTACAGACTTCTGATATTCAGTAGTTTGCAGTTCAACAAAAACAGTGCCATATTAAGTAGAATCTATTAAATGCATTCAAATGGTTAATTTTTTTATGATAATTTAAATAAATTATTAAAAATAAATTATTTTTTGCCATCATATAGAAATTACTACTTATTTATGTACCCTATTAATGTTCGTCAGAATTTTTATTTTTGTTGTATTATGTCACAATGTTTTTATATTAAAAATTTTTACTGTTTCAAGATGTCACTCATATGTCTATAGGTGACAGTGTTTAGTCTGTTGATGGAATTCCGTCCTTTTTTTATGTGTTATAATACGGATAGGCTAATTTTATGGAATTGATCTTTGGCAAAGGAAAAGGCCCCAATTTGAAAAGGCTCCAATTTTTTCCTGAATCCTATTAATGTTAATTCAGTTATAAATAATTTTCCTAAATTTTCATACTTATGCATATTAATGTAACTCTTGGAAATGTATGATTTGAATATCTGCATACATTATGTATGAGTTATTATATTTTACCCGATATTACTGAAAAATATTTATACTTATATCCAGCAAAAATTTTTTTACTTTCACCCATGGCTTGGTCATAACATCTTAATGTAATGATACAAAATTTTAGATGGAAGGTAAATTCAATTTCAAAACAAGTGAAATATTTATATATTGACATGCATGAAAATGTATTTTTTTTCCTCACTAATATGGTGCATTAAATGTAGTTGTTAAGGTCTCCTTTTTATGGTTTTTTTCAGCTCAAATATATGAAAAGTACTTCCCTTCTCTAATTGATTCTTTCCAAGATTCCATTAAGTGCCTCTCTGAATTTGCTTGTAATGCCAGTTTTCCTGACACTAGCATGGAAGCCATTCGTCTTATACGCCATTGTGCAAAATATGCTGCAGAGCAGCCAGAAATATTTCGTGAACACAACATTGAAGATCAAAGCATACCAGAAGATGATAGAGTCTGGGTCCGAGGATGGTTTCCTATATTATTTGAACTGTCATATATTGTTAGCAGATGTAAATTAGATGTGCGTACGAGAGCTCTTACAGTGATGTTTGAGATTGTTAAAACTTATGGATGTTTTTTTAAAGCTCATTGTTTTGAAGATCTTTTTAATATTATTTTTCGAATTTTTGACAATATGAAACTGCCTGAACAACAAACGGAGGTAAGATGTTTTTTGAGCTCAGTAAATTCGTAATTAATTTTTTTTTTTTTTTTTTTTTAATATGAATGGATATTTATTTTGTTATAGAAAGCTGAATGGATGACAACAACTTGCAACCATGCTTTATATTCTCTCATAGATGTCTTTACTCAGTATTATGATGTTATAGGAAAACTCATGCTTGACAGTTTGTATACTCAGTTGCAGTGGTGCGTTCAGCAAGGTAAAGAATTGTGATTTTTCATTAGCAGAGTTAATAAGGGTTATTATTAAGCAACTTTTTTGCCACTATTTTAGAATTTAGAGCAACTGTTTTTTTTTTTTTTTTTTTTCTTTTAAACCAAGAACTCAAGTATGGTTGAGTTATATAATATACTTTTATTGCGACTCTACCCCCTGTCTCCCCCCATATTGTGGCAGTTATGCTTTGATTGATTCTCTTTTCTCAAATTTTCTATTATTTTTCTTGTACACAGGAGAAAACTTCATGAAATGACAAATTCATTTTTTTACTTCATAACGGGCCGGGCCGGGTAAGCAAAGTTTTTGTATGGGCTGGCCGGGCCTCGAAATTCCGGCCCATGCAGACCTCTAGTACGCATACACATGTATACATAAGGTGCGGCCCACCTGAATAAAATAGGTTCTCAATGCGGCTCACCATGCATTTTTGCTTGGGCAGGCCTGATATATATGAAACTCTGAAATGTCTAATGCATAATTCATGGAAAAAATATTTCCTGTTGTACAAATTTATCTCAAGTTTAAATCTTTGTTACTTGACTTAATCTTTCTTTTCCTGGCTGCCTATAACTTGGGATTACCGAACTGGGGAAGACATACCTTCTTTACCAGACCATCCCTAGATATGAATACCTGGCCTTTGCCAATTGTCTATTGTGTGTAATTCTAGTGCAACACAAAACTCACGTAACCTGAATCTGACTGCACTTCTCTGAGTTGCCAAGAAAATATTTTACATCTACACTTTGCCAAATATTTAGTTTTTGTTCACTGGAAAATTCACAAACATTGAAATTTTAAGCATTTCTTCCTATTTTGCAAATGATAATTGCACTTGATTATGATAATAAAATATTATTATTATTATTTAATATCTTAAAAATAAGATTGGAAATCAAATCTTGAGTTTTTATATACTTCAACTGCTTAAATCTGGCATATCAAAAAGATGAAGGCACCATTAGAATGTATGAAAGATGATCTAAATAATAATTAATTCTCAAACTATCTGTTGCTAAACACTTTAAATCTGAAACAAACAAACACACACACACACACACACACAAACTCTCACACCTTATATTTTTGTTCTGTCCACAAACTGCCAAAACCTGATTTAGATTAATGGTGGCTGTTGCATGTAAAATTTGGCGTGGCTGCCATGCCTTCCATGTGCTGTAAAATTAATGTCTCTGGGGTTTACCAAAGCGGGGAAGTTATCTTTTTGCAGAGGATAAAAATTGTGATTGTATATTTCTGGACCATTTCTAGGAGTGAATTCCAAATCCTGCTAATTGCCCACTATGTAACTTTAGTGTGACATTAACCCTTTAAAAGGCCTTGGGAAGTATACTTCCCACCAACTTTATTAATTTTTAAATGTTGAATCCTATACTTCCTAATTGATCTGCCAATTGTAAATGCCTTCATTCTCTGGAAAGTAAGTAGAAGAGATTCAGGACCTAGAGACCAATTAAATTTTCTACTTCAGCTAGCACGACAACTGATTTCTGGATTTTCAAGGCGTAAATGCAAAGGATGGCCTGTAAGTTTCCTGAGCAGCAAGAAAACTGTTCCAGATGATGTACGATTGACTAAAGTTGGTGACCATATGCCAACTTTACAAAAAATATATAATGCAATGCGAAATAAAAATAAATGCAAAATATATGATGTCTCACCTTTGAATAGCTCCCAGTGGACGGTGGGAAACATACTTACCACAAAAAAAAAAAAAAAAAAAAAAGTGATCAAATTAATTTTAGGTAATAAGCTAAATGAATTTCTTTTCATAAATCAATCTCAATCCCAAAAATATTTTAACATAACATTACTAGAAAAAAATGGGCCTATAAAGGGTTAAACCACCTCAGTTTCAATCTCATTTTTATATTTTCCATTCTTCTAATAATAAGAATTATAATTGTTTCAGATCAACTCAAAGATTTTTATGCTTACGCAAATGTTTCTTGTCATAAAAAGTATTTATTAAAATATGGGGCTTACTGTAAATGCTAGTAATAGATGATAGTAGATATTGTTAAATGAAGAAAATATATATTTTATACACTTTAGAGGAGATTGAAGGAAAGGAAGTGACAGGTGATTTTTGGATTAATGCGGCTGTGATCTTTTTAAAACGGCTACATGTTCTTCTTGAAAGGCATCGCTCTAGAAACATGTTTAGGGGAATTGTTGCACTATAAATAATGGAAAACAATACATTACCTTTTTTTGAAGCAGAAACTATAAAAAGGTCAGAGAAATTTTATTTGAAATTTTAGATAGAGTAGTAGACATTAAATTTCAGTGAAACAGAGACTTGAATGATAGAGTTGAAGGAAATGTTTATTGCAGAATTTTGAAAGGTGGGGCTAGTATTAGTTGTGGCATTTCACTTATATATATTTTTGAAAGTTATGTATAAATTATGTTACATAAAAGAATAATCATCATAAATATCAAATTCTATGATTCTAAAATAACCAGAAATATTATTATTATTATTTTTTTTTATCTGCATTTTTATGATGCAAGCAGTTAACAAAAATTAAATATAGAGAAGATTAAAAAAAAATGCATCCTTTTGATGTGAACAGTAAGAGAAAACTGAATTTTTGTCAGAGCTCTTTAAGCAATTTTTCAAACAGTTGATACCTCACAATATCGGCTGGGCCAATCAAACTTTAGACAAGATTGAAAGAGACCAAGTGATTTTAAAGTATACATATGACATAAAATTTTAGACTGTTGAAAGAACATTCTAGATGATTATATTAAAACTGGATTAAACCAAAATAATGATTTAAAAAACAAATTTGGGGGGGGGGGGGGATTCCCTAAAAAGATATGCATGAAATGGAGGCTAAAAAACTAAAAAACAACTACAAATTATGTTTTTTTTTTAAGACTGTGATCTCATAAAGCATTGGGTATTTCATCTGGAAATGAATGACATGGGGAGAAAAATAAAGTCGCAAAACAAAAATTTATTTAAAAATTAAAAACATGATAAGAACATTGTAATTAAACAGAAAAGATCACTAATTTTAGTATGCACAAAAGGAATTTTAATTAAACACATATTTATTATAGATTTAATTAATATAATTATTATTTATTGTACTTTAATTGTTATATCTTTTATTAAAAATTTAGTAGAAAGTGATAATTTGAAGAAATGTCATGACTTCATGACACTCCCCTTTAGTTTTGTTTTAATCTATAAGAAAAGTCTGTCCATAAATTTTAAAGTCAAAAATTAGATTACAGTTCAAAAAAAAAAAAAAAAAAAAAAGTGCTTGCTGTTTACTTCCTTAAACAAATACTTTTAACCATGTGCTTAAAGAGAGACCAAAATTTCTGAAATTTTACTATTTACTGAATTTTGTAATGGTATCCATTATCCAAATATGCATTTCTTCCCCCCCCCCTCCCCCTTTATTTTTTGCATGTTATCAGTTTATTAGAAATACAATAGAATTCAGTTGATTTGGTTGAAAATTTTAGTTGTGTCACAATTAAAGTATCATCTTAAGAAGTGAATAAGTATTCAGAATGTTAGAATTTCTTGTGTTTTAATTAATATATATAATTTTTAACCATTATTATAATTGTGATCTATTTTATTTATTTATTTTTATAAGTTTATATTCAATTATTTGAAATTAAGCACATGTGAAAGTTATCCTAATTTTTATATCTTTGTGCTTATCAAAAATTTCATATTACTGTTGTTTTATTGTAAATGTACTTAAATTTAATTTCTGTTTACTTACTATTATTATCTATTGATACAAATCTGTAATTAATGAAGTAATGTGTAAGTAATTTTTAGTTGGTTATCGATGAATAATAAATTTTGTTGGTATATGCTTAATATGCTTCTACAAACCAGTTTAGCAAAATTTAAAAATAAGTGTGCTAAGGTTAACTTAAAAAATAAATAAAACTTTTAGTATGTTTTGCTAGTGGTACATTGTAACTTTTTGCGACTTTAAAACCTAAGAAGGTAATTACAAAAAAAAAAAAAAAAAAAAAAAAAGTTTTAATATTCTTGAAATATTAGTTTAAGTAAGATGTTTTAAAAATAGCATAATTTTAATGCAGCACAATAGTAATTTTTATTTTAAAGGAATCTTTTCATTTCAGATAATGAACAGCTTGCTAGATCTGGTACAAATTGCTTAGAAAACTTAGTAATCTCTAATGGGATGAAATTTACAGCTGAAGAATGGAATCATACATGTGACTGCATGTTAGATATATTTAACAGTACTTTACCTACCCTGTAAGTCTATTTGTTGAAAGTGTTCAGCTTAATTTTGACTGCCAATTTTTATTCTATTCCTCCACAAATTGGTCATAAGTTTGAATAAAATTTCATACCACTGACTTTACATATTTTGATATAACTAATTTTTGAACATACCCCCCCCCCCTTTCTCCTTTTTTTTTTTTTTTTACTTTCACTTACTCATAAAGTAAAGAAAGTATTGTGTTTGAATAAAATTTTCAAAATTGAGTTTTTGTTATATTTGCATGTTTTGAGGTCTCCTGAATCCAAAAATCATGTTTTTAGTGGTTGGTCTGTGTGTGTTTGTGTGTCTGTCTGTTATCAACTTATCTCAAAAACAAATTATAGCAGAAAGTTCAGACTTGGTATTCTAAGTGTGTATCATATAGGGATGCTACATTACTAAAGAAAAATCATTTTTAATTGTCTGCTGGTGTCATTGGTGAACTGATTTTTTAAATTCAGTTGAATACTAAGTATTACGTCTTCAAGCAAAATAAGAACTACAATAAAATGATTCATTTGAACTTGTGAATTTGAAAAATCTTTCTGCAAACAGCCTTTATGTGTTTTTGTATTTGCTGGTTTTTATTGAGCTTATTGTATACGTGTTTAAACTGACAATGTTAATTTTATAAAGATAATAAAAAAACAGGCATTTTGTAAATTATAAAGAAAAAATTTACTAGGACAGAATTGATTTTTTTAAATCTGGTCAAAAGTTAGGCGTTAAAAATGATGACTGAGTGTGATTTTATGGTTGTCAAACTTAATTTTTTAGATGCAAAATACACTTATCGACTGCTAATCGACTGCGAACCCTGTTTAAAAGTTATTTACAAATTGAATAAACCAAAATAAATTCTTTAATTAATGCAAATTTATGAATTTAGATAAATGTACTCTTTTTTATTATTTTTATTTAGCTTGTTGACTTGGAAGCCTTGTGATAAACAGAAAATTGAAGAATACATCACTCAAGATGTATCGGATACAGCTGTAAGTGAATTAGTTTTAGTTTATTTATAAGGTCTTATTTATTAGTTTTTCAAAGATTACCAAAACAAAATTCAAAACTGGTGTACAATCAATATACAGATTTTAAAACTTAACACACCATAAATTTTAAGCCAGCACAACCGGTTTCGAAAGGACGTAGCCTGTCTTCATCAGGTGCAAAAGAACTTGTGCTACTGCCTTGGAGGTAAAAGCAAGAAGCAAAAACAAGTGTCTTCCTTTTGTCTCCAAGGCAATAGTACATGTTCTTTTGCACCTGATGAAGATAGGCTACGTCCTTTCAAAACCGGTTGTGCTG
The DNA here is from genome assembly GCA_963930645.1 of Salticus scenicus. NCBI lineage: Eukaryota > Metazoa > Arthropoda > Arachnida > Araneae > Salticidae > Salticus > Salticus scenicus. The sequence continues at coordinate 354,354,505 of OZ005650.1, read as the reverse complement.
GCTTAAAATTTATGGTGTGTAAAGAAGTTTTAAAATCTATATATTTTCAAAGATTAGTTTTGATTTATGCTTTGATCTCTAACTGCAGACTTCATGTATAATTTTATTCATGTATCTGATGTCTAATAGTCATCTGATGTCTAATCTGATGTCTCTAGCCAATTCTGCTTATCTGTTTGCTCATTGAAAGTGCATCAAGTAAAGATTTTTATGTTATTTTTACTAGATTGAAGCTTGATGCCTATTTTAAAATTTTGGTTATCTTCTCTATTGTGTGAAGCAGATTTTGGAAAGAAAAATGAATAAATTAAAGTTCCACCTTCTTTCCCATTCTTTTCTTTTAATAAAATTGAATTAAACACTTTTAATAAGGCCAGCAACTTGTTTCGCTATGGGGCCCTGGGCTTTCCATGCTATTGGTCAGTGATTCATGACATTTTTCTCTTGTTTCTTATTCTTTCTATATATGATGGAGCACTACACTCTATTTCCTTTACAGAGTCGCCTCAAGGCCACGCTCAGATGAACTGTGATTTAACTTTCCCGTCCGTTGCTAGGTTACTGAAAAAACAATGATATCTCACTGGAGCACGTGATCTCCCTCTCTGAATTCCGTGGCCTTGAAGTACCTCTGATGAGGAAAGGGACTATAGTCTGTTGTTCTTCTTTTTTCTCCCCCTCCCTCTCCTTTCTCTATGCAGTTTTTTTTATTTCATAGATTTTAACCTTTTCAATAGCTTTTTTTTTTTTTTTTTTCCCTAAACTTCAATTTCTTGTTTTTATAACATTAGTAACTGTTTTATTGTCTTTATCTCCATGTATATTATTTGAAATATGGCTAATAACAAATAAACTATAAGAAAAAACCCTTCTGGTTTGATTTTTATTCCAGTCTGCATGTTTTAAAGAAATAGTGCAAAAAAAGCCTTAGAATAAGTTGACATCCCATCATTTAACTAATGAATTAATGTGCGATAGGTAAAATAGCTTATTACTTTTTGAATTAATATGCACATGCTTTTCATCAGGATGTATAACTTGACTTCCCAGTATTATATTAAAAAAAAAACTTTTTTGTTATTTTAGAAATAATTTTTTTTTTTTTTTTTTCAATATATTAGTAATCCTTTCATAATACCCTACAAGAAATGTGAAAGAAAATATAAATAAATAATAAATAAATAAATAAATAATAAAATATAAATAAATATAAATTATTAATATATAAATAAATAAAAAGAACACATAACATTTTACTTGAATTTAAATCAATGCGTCTTTTACTTTGTTTTTAGTTTTTAAAAGTTTCAATTATTTTTTAATCATTTATTAAGGTTGTGGTGTTAGTTGTTCCTCTTATTCATAAAATGTTTATTTTGGAAAACATAGCCATGCTGTTTTAATTTTGGTACATATCACTGAACAAATGATGCTGCTTTGTTGCACATTTTAAGATTTTTGATATAACAGTATTTCATGGAAATACTGTATTTCTCTCACATGGAATTGCATTGTATTTGATATGTAAGGTGTTTATTATCAAAAACTATTTTGATAAAATTTTGATTTGGATTATACAAAAGAGGTCCATTCTATGTTTATTTTTTGTAATCTATATAAATAAAGAGAAGTGTCTGTGTGTGTCTCTGATGCTCACACTACTGATTGCAGAGCTTCCAAATTTGGCATATAGGTACCTGGGACCTACAGGTGTGCACCTCATCGAGATTTTTTTTTAATTTGAATTTTTTCAGTTCATGTTTTTTCGATTTTAAATATTGGTTTTTATGTTTCATATTTCATGAATTTTTTCTTCTTTTGTAATCGTCTGCATATCTTAGCAACATTTATTACACAATTTATTTTTTATTTAATACATTCATTTGAAGACGAAATCTTTTTTCTCTTTTTAATTTATTATATTTATTGAAAATAAAATAGTAATGCAGTAGAAAAAATTAAGTATATTAAATTTAAAATTTAAAAATGTATTTATAACAGTTATGTTTATGTATAATTTTTGTAGTATAACAACATTTATTTTTAATTTTATAATTTAATTTCTTTAAAAGAATTCTTTTCTTTTTTTTTATTTATAGTATTTGTCGGGAAAAAATAGTAGTATATAATATTTATTTGTTTTTTATGTATTTAATTCCTTTTAAAAGAAAATCTACTTTTTATTTTATTTCATTATGTTGGTCGGAATGAAATTGTAATATAGTGTAAATAGCGCGAGCTAAAAATACATGGCCTAAAAACTAAAATATTTAATAGATGCTGAAATAAAATAATCTTTAAAATCGTAGTTTGTAAATAATAGCAGACTCACCTGTCGTCAATAAATACCCATATTGAAATGTCTAAGAGAAAGATTTCTGCAGGCAGTGGGAACCTGAACCCAATGCAGTGTGGGCAGAGAAGAGGTGCCATTGACAGTGGGTACCCGAAGCAAAGTTTAGAGCGATTTAAGTGTAATATTATTTTAGTTTTTATTTATAATGTGTTATAAAAAATAAATACTGATCCAATTCTTTTGAAAATTCATTTAAATATAGTGACCAGCGAAGCGGGCATAGCCTGCTAGTCTATATAAATAAAGAGAAGTGTGTGTGTGTATGTGTGTGTGTCTTTCTGCACTCTGGTTCTCATACTACCAATCGCAGAGCTACACAATTTGGTATATGGGTACCTGGGATGCTGTAGGTGTGAGATTTTTTCGAATTTTAATTTTTTTAATTAATTTTTTTTTTTTTAATTTTAAATATTGGTTTCTATGTTTTATTTATCATAAATTTATTCTTCCATTGTAATCATCTGTGTATCTTAGCAATGTCTATTATGCTGTTTATTTTTCATTTATATAATTCAATCATTTGAAGGGGAAATCGTTTTCTCTTTATAATTTATTATATTTATTGAAATAAATAAAGAGAAGTGTCTGTGTGTGTGTGTGTGTGTGTGTCTGCGCTCTGGTGCTCACACTTGTTGGAGTAAAATGATTTTCCATATCATTTTTCATATTTAAACATATTTTTATCATGCTACTAAATTATGGAGGAAGGTTATAAGAGTTATTAGTGTAATTAATTTAAAATTGTTTGGTTTAAAACATATGGATTTGTAGTTAAATTTAAAGTGTAATGATAAAATTAAATCTTTATTTGAAGTATATAAACTTGCCTTTTAACTGAATATATACTTTATTATAGGAGTTTTTGAGTTAACATTTTATCGATAAATTTTGCTTTTGTTTACTGTTATGCTGCAAGCTACGCCATTTCTGACATTCAATATGGCAAAACTTCATGTTGCAGCCGATAGATGGCGTAAGGTGATCAGCATTGTTTGCTGCCTTAGCAACGGATCACATGAGTGGGCGTCACCAGACAAAACGTAGCGGTTTAAAACATGCTGCTCTGAGTGGTTGCTTATGTGATATGCAATCCACTTGGATGTATATATGGCAGTAAGAAATTGTAAAGTTTGCTTTTCCTTTTTTTATTTCATCGTTTATCTTTCATTATGCTGTTGGTAACGTTTGAGTGTTAGCTCTTTTGAGTTGACATTATGCGTTTTTTTTTAATTTATTAGATATGGTTTAAAATGATATTTAATTTGAATTATATTTTGAGGACTGATAGTGAGGATATATTGAAATGCATTAAGCTATTTAATTTACCCTCACAAAATGTCATCATTGACTTCGTTTATTTTAAAAATCAATTGAAATTTCTTTAAGTTATCCTCCAGGCATGTTTAAGATAATTTTGGCAATCGTTGGCAATCCCATATTTCACTTTATTAATTTGTCTCGTATTCAATTGTTAATTTATACAATTTTTGTTAAGTTATAAATTGTTAATAAATTTATTTATTGTTATTCAAAATTTGTTTTTTTTTTTATTGAAGTTGCACTTCACATATATTACTTAATTACTTAAATAGTTTAAATGGCTGAACTAATTATTCTTTCTCTGTGCATTAAAACTCCGCATTAAGTTTAATTTTGTCTCAATTAAGTTTTTGTTGACGACAACACTACCAATCGCAGAGCTACACAATTTGGCATATGAGTACCTGGGACGCTGTAGGTGTGAACCTCATCAAGATTTTTTTAAATTTGAATTTTTTTAATTCATTTTTTTTTAGTTTTAAATATAGCTTCTATGTTTCATTTATCATTAATTTATTCTAACATTGTAATCATTTGCGTATCTTAGCAATGGCTTATATTTTGTATTTATTTAATTCATTCATTTGAAGGGGGAAATCTTTTTTCTCTTTTTAATTTATTATATTTATTAAAAATAAAATGGTAATGCAGTAGAAAAAATTAAGTATATTAAATTTAAAATTTAAAAACTTATTTATAACAGTTATGCTTATGTATAATTTTTATAGTAAAACATTTATTTTTTATTTTTTTTAACTAATTCCCTTAAAAGAAGTTTTTTTTTTTTTTTTTAAACAGTACTTATTGAAAAAAATGGCAGTATATAGTAGAAAGGATTAAACTGATTAAAATTTATTTGTTTTTCATGTATTTCTTTTTAAAAGAAAATCTACTTTTTATTTTATTATATTGGTCGGAATCAAATCGTAATATAGTGTAAGTAGCGGGGACTGTAAAATACATGGTTCGAAAACTAGAGTATTTAGTAAATGCTGAGATACAGTCATCTTTAAAATCGTAGTTCTTAAATAATAGTAGATCCACCTGTCGTCGATAAATACCCAAATTGAAATACCCGAGAAGACCTTTCTGCAGGCAGTGGGAATCTGGATTTGATGCAGCATGGGTGGAGAAAAAGATCCGTGGGCAGTGGGTACCCGAAGCAATGTTTAGAGTGATTTCAATGTAATCTTTTAATTTATTTTATTTTTAATGTGATGTAAAAAATAAATTCTGATCCAATTCATTTAAATATAGTGACCAGCGAAGCAGGCGTAGCCTGCTAGTAGAAATTAAAGTTTGTTCTTGAATTCTATATTTGTACCAAATGAATCTAAATAATTCAAAATTCCAAAGTCTTTTTTTTTTTTTTTTTAACTCATGTATTAATATTGTCTTCCATTTATTTCATTTTAATTTACAGTATTATATTCTAGATTTAAATTTAGAAACTTTTCTTTTTGTTGTTGTACTCCATAAATATCTCATTCATCTTCTACCAAAATTTGGATTATGTTAGAAATATATTATGTTTTAATAATAATGCTTGCTTTCTGTAATATATAGGGAACTCATATGTATTACTTTTTCAGAAAAATTTGGAAAATGTGACAGGTGGAGATAATTTAAATGGCTTAATCACCAAAGGTGGAAAAAATGAAGTAAAAGCTTCCCAGACACCAGAGAAAAAGAACAAACAAAATTCAGAAATCAGAGAAAGAGATACAACTATTCCCGAGAAAAGAGAACAAAGTAACCGAATAATAGAAAATAAAGTTGAAACTCATCCTGTTAGCCCCGTTCCTGGTCCTAAAAAAGTTCCGTCCATAAGTAAGTAATTTTAATAATAATAATTAAATTTTATTTTGAATTGAAGTTAGATTGGATTATTGTTACCATACAGAATTCTAGTATTAAATTTGTTCTTAACTTCTATAAATCAGAGATAGGTATGTGAGTAAGATGAAAATAAGAAATGTCTTGGTATTCAATGAAAGGTGATATACAGGGTGTATAAAATGATTACCTTAATTTTATACCATTCTTACTCTTTAATGATTGTACTAATTTTGATTTTCTTTTGTAGATATGTTGAGCCAATCAAAATTTTTCTTGATGTCTGAAATTAATATGCAAGGCATCACTAGCCTTCTGACACATTGGGGAAAAAAAAAAAAAAGTTACTTTTAATGTGAGATTTTTATGAAATTTCCAAAAATAATACAATGGAAGTTTCGAACTTGCTGTGGCAAACAACCACAAGATGTGAAGATTAAAAAATTTTTGCATTTTTGCATCTTTGAGTCCTAAAAGTTTTTCAGGCAAAATTTTATTGACTTCAAAATCTGTTAGTCATTTGCTATAGTGAGTGTAACATTTTCATTTTAACAGCAACTGTGTCCCTAATGCACCTACATGATTCGTACACTTTTAAAAATCCTTGAAAAGTGCTTTTAAAAAAAGCTTCATTTTCAAGTGCTTAAAGGTGCTTGAAAATTGCTGTAATATGTTAAAAAGTACTTGAATTTCAATTTTTTTTTCAAAAATATATAACGAATTTTCTTCTATTCTGAAAAAATAAGTTACTGATTTTTAACATATTTTATTTTATCTTATTTTTTTTTATTAAGTGCTATTAAATGTTATGTAGTTCAATCCGGCATTGAATATGGGGATTTCTATAATATTTTTCTGCTTTTGTTTTATGAAATGCACTATTTATATTCCTATTTATTCCATGGGAAAGCAGTGAACAGGTAGGAAGAGCCCTGCAGGGGTTAATAAAGCAAGGTGAGTCGGGGGTTGGTGAGTGAAACGAGCAGGAGGCAGAGCCCTTAGTTATGTTAATAAATAAATTAAATACATTTGATACTGAGTTTTTAAGTAGGTAATTCCCCCCTTCCCCCTCCAAAAAAAGGTGTGTGTGTGTGGACGCATCTAAAATCCTGGTTGAAAGGGCTTGAAAATTTCCTGGAAAGTGCTTGAAAAGTACTTGAAAAGTCCTTGAATTTTTTTTTAGTCCTAAGTGTATGAACCATGACTTACCTATTAATTTCGGACATCAAGAAAAACTTTTTTCCAACATATCTACAAAAGAAAATCAATATCAGTGCAATCATTTGTGTCCACACTGTACTTTATACAAGGTATAAAGGTCTTCTCCAAAAGGTATATCTTTTAGAAATTTTTGTGATTTTATTCAGATTAAAATGCTAATTGATGAGAACTGTGTAATTTAAAATACTGTTTTAAATTTCGTTAAAAATAATAATAAATAAATAAAAAAATTAAAAAACGATTACATAATACTTTTTTTTTTTTTTTTTTTAATATTAAGAAAGTATCATCCTGATTATCATCTATAATTTTCTGAATAAAAAAAAAGAAAGAAAAAAATTATAGTTTTATAATTAATTTTAAGATCTAAAATCCGACATATATTTTTTGGCATTTAAAATATCTTTATTTGAAAATAGCTGACCTGAATTCGAAGAAGGGTTTTAGTTTAAGGTATCTCTATGGCCTTTTTTTGGTATGTTAAGGCTCATTAGACGTTATAACCTATGGATTAAAGTGGATTCCAAACCACTGCAAATTTCCATGCTTGAACCAGGATTCAAACCAAGCTTCTGCGAACTGAAGGGCAGATTGTTAACCATTTTGCCACCAGATGCTCGAATTTGAAGAAAGAAGTGATTGGTGGAACTTTTATAAAGAAAAATCTATCTTATTGTAAAATCTATGTTCTAATCAATATAAAAGTAGTATTATTTACCGGAAGGCTGAAAAATTTGAATTGTTCAATTTTGATTAATTGCTGGAATTTTTAAACCTTTTTTTTTATTCATTAATTTTGATAATAAGAATTAATGTCATTGAATACTGAAATTTTTTATGCTATGACTTTGTCATAGGTGTTAACTAGTAAATATGCCACAATATAGAAAAATCATTCATCTAAATAAATACACTATAATATTTTCAGAACATTATTTTTTTGTGTGTTAATTTTTATTATTTATGTCAATTTTTATTTACAGAAAATGAAAACTGCGATGAAAAACTTTTTATGTCTTTAAAGATAAAGTGCATTGTCCAACTGGAACTGATTCAAACCATAGATAATGTAGTATTTTTCCCAGCAACTAGTCGTAAAGAAGATGAAAAATATCTTGCCGCTGCCAAAGCTGAGATGAAAAAAGATGAAGAGACGTTGTTTGACAGCCAACAGCATGAGGAACAAGGAATGTATCCATTTTTATCCTCATCTCAACTTTTAAAATTAGTCGATTGCCTTATGGAATCTCATCAGTTTGCAAAGACTTTCAATGCAAGCAATGAGCAAAGAAATATCCTATGGAAAGCTGGTATGCATATTTCAAATTTTAAATTTGATTTCATATTGAAATTTCATACTTGATATTTCATAATTCAAATTTTCAGAAAAAATATAAATTGTTTTTGCTTGTAATTCATTATTAGGTTAATTTCTTTAGAAATTGACTTATTCCAATCATTTAATTATTTATATGCAAGATTATAATAATAATAATAAAAAAAAGTATTAAATTAAGAAATTATTAAAAATTATAGATTAATAATTTTTATTCTGTCCCTATAAGTTTACTTTCGATAAATGACACTTTATTTTATTATACTTTGCAAGATTTTATAAAAGGTGACATTTTCAAAATCATTTTAGTTGAGTAAATCAATCTGTTCCAAGACAGTTAGTTATCATATCAAGTTCTTAAATAAATCTTATACATTCCTTCCTTTTATAGTTTATTACAAATACAGATGCACAGTGAAACACAAACAAACACATGGACGAACAATAATTACACAAATAAAAATCTTATACTATTAGATGAGCAATATTTGTATTATATATATGTATATTTCACTGTTCTCAAAAACGGTAGTTCGGATAGTCATGTGATTTAACACAAAGGTGCCCTGCAAAGGGTCATTGTGCATATCGAAGTCAGATTTCCGAATTTTTGATTAGTTTTCTTTTAATTAATGAAAATATGAAAATAAAACTTCCCATTTTTATAATGACGCACAATGGAGAATCTTAGGAGAGATTTGATTGGTTTATTTGATTTTCATTGATTTGAGTGTATTTTACATTGAACTACAGCTATGTTATGAGGAATTACAAGAGATTTGATTGGTTTATTTGATTTTCAGTGATTTGAGTGTATTTTATGTTGAACTAGAGCTACATTATGAGGAATTACGACAGATTTGATTGGTTTATTTAATTTTCATTGATTTGAGTGTATTTTACGTTGAACTAGAGCTGCATTGTGAGGAATTACAAGAGATTTGATTGGTTTATTTGATTTTCTTTGGTTTGAGTGTATTTTACATTGAACTAACTAGAGCTACGTTATGAGGAATTACAAGAGATTTGATTGGTTTATTTGATTTTCATTGATTTGAGGTAGGGGTGTCAGTGATGTTTTTTAGTTTTAGCATGCTTGATAGTGATTGCTGCGAAAACGAGTTTCGTGCATTTTCAGATTCATGCACAGTGAGGTAGGGGTGTCCAGTGGTGTTTTTTTTTTTGGTTTTAACATGTGTGATAGGGATTGCTGTGGAACCGAGTTTTGTGCATTTTCAGATTCATGCACAGTGATGTAGGGGTGTCCAGTGATGTTTTTAGTTTTGACATGCGTGATAGTGATTGTCACGGAACCGAATTTTGTGTGTTCTGAGATTCATGCACAGCAAGGTAGGGGTGTCCAGTGATTTTTTTTGGTTTTAACATGTGTGATAGTGATTGCTACGGAATCTAGCTTCGTGTGTTCTGAGATTCATGCACAACGGTGTAGTGCTGTTCAGTGATTTTTTTGTTTTTGTTTTCATGTGCGTGAAGTGTACATACCAGGGCATTTAGTGTGGTCCCTAAAGTCCCTAAAAGTCCCTAAAAGTCCCTTAACTCTTTTCAGGTCCCTAAAAGTCCCTTTTTTTGCCAAAATGGTCCCTAAGTCCCTTTTTTTTCTCCCTCCACTAAAAGTTATAGTTTTAGTTATGCCCAAAAAATTATTCAAATGCAATAAAGCCGTGTAGGCACATAACTTATAATAGAATATTAAAATGATTAACTTTTGGTGGCCAATGATCTGAAGTGTAACAAGAACGCTGTTATTCATAGATAACTCAGCAAATGAGCTTAGAGGGCTAAAATTAAAAAGACCGTTTTGCTGACTGTCCCTCACCGTTGCATAGTTCTAGAATCCTTACCATTGTACTGGATGCATTTGATCAGAAAATTAATTATTTTCAGTAATGAGTCTAGTTACAAATTCAACCCTATGACCACCAAAGACAAATCTGTAGATGTCCAGGATAATAGTTGGATATTCACTTTACTTAGAATTGTCACAATTTTAATTTATTGTGTAACACTATTAGTACCTGCCAATTTTTTTACACCACCTTTTCTGTAAAATAATTTTCTCCAATATGTAGGTACAATTAAATAAGAAGAAAATGAGTTAAAAAAAAAAAAAAAAAAGTAGGGGGGAGGGATGAATAAAAAAGTGAGTACTAACATTGTTATGGTTTAAGTTAAAATTGTGCCAGCTGTTCTTAACTGTCATCTGCTGCATGGTCTGACAACTGGGAGTTGTGGTATGGGGTGCAATTTTATTTGATATTGAGACTTCATTGATTTCCATTGATTCATGACATTTTTATAGCTCAATGCTGAGATTCTATATTCTGTTGTATCAACCCTTTTTTCATAAATCCTAGATTACATTTGGTAATTATTACATGTATGAACAATTCACATCGTTGTCTTTGCTGCTTGCTGAGAATTGCAGTAGCTGATTCTTCTCTTGTTCGTTTTCTCGAGCTGAGTAGGTAGATATCTCTCGTCAATACTCCTACTAGACTCCACACAATTGCAACTGCACTTTGGCTAAAATCTCTTGTTTCATGCTTTTTTTTTTTTTTTTTGCACATGTAAGATTTTTGAAAGTTGCTAGTTGTTTTACATTTTTAAAGTTTATTATATTTTGTTCTTTATTATTTTTGGTTAGGGCTGTAGTAGCTCTATTATATTTAAAGTCAGTTTCCTGTTCTTTTATCCTATCTTTTCTATTTTCCTCTTAGTCATAGCTCATAGCTATGTAATAACTGTTTGCATTTTCCTCTGTTTGATATTTTATTTCATAAATGCCTGCAGTTTCTAAGGGGTTTGTGGAGTTTTTGTCATTACTGATACGCTGGAAAATATCTGCTAGGTGTAGTGGGGATATTTGTGTTTAGTTTTGAAACTTCATTTTTAAATTTATTGGGTGCATTTTTATTAAATGAAATTGCTGTAGTATATTTTTCTTTTGGTTTCTGTCCATTTTCAATATGAGTTTATTATTTAATTCTATTTTTCTATAGTTTATACTCTAGGTTTTTCTTATAACTGACTTTTCTCATATTTTATTTAGTTCGTTTATAAGTTCTCATATTTTATTTAGATGTTAGGGTTTATTTTATTTAATTTTTTTTGCGTTTTTTCAATTTGTAAGTTTTGTCGTTGACAGCAAAATCATCATCGGCATATTTAAACTAACATTTAATTTCATCTTTAAAATTTAAAAAAATATTTCTTTTGTTAACCTAAGTTTTAATTTAGTAGTGAACCTGAATAGTGGGATTCCATTTGGACTCCCATCCCCCTTTTTCTTCTTCCTCTTTTTTTTTGTAAAATTTTTTTTTAAGTCTGAAGTAATTTTCATTGAGAATTAAGTCATTTGCTGCTATTAATGTTGTGCTAATTTAGTTTTATCTATATTTCTTTCCCTTTTTTTTTCATTATATCAGTTACAATTTTGTTAATGTTTTGTTGATGGAAACAATTTAATACCATCAAAATTCACAATAGTGTTATTTTCATCAATTTTAATTTCTCTTAGTTTTCTTATAAAGTGGCCAGTGGAACTTAGGCTATTGTTTGAAGGGAAGAGGATTTCACAGTAAAAGTCTTTCATATATACTCTGAAGGAAAGTTGGACTTTTCCTTTTATTTACTATTTAGTAAAATTTAGGGTAATTCTTATGATCTTTAAACTTGCTAAACATACGGGCTGTATTAGGTGCAGGATTTTAAATTTTAGGTGGTTTGTTGTTCATTCATTTTTCCTCAATTATTAACTTTTTTTCTTCTGTTAGTTTCTTTTTATTTTGTAGACTATCACACAAGCATTGAGGGCAGCCGGGCCCCTGGCTGGAAAGCTTCCGTGTAAAACTTCAAATAAAGCTTATAATTTAATTAAAACATGTTTTATTTGTCATTCAAACTTTTGGAAACGTATACTTTTTAATTATTTCCAGAAGTTCATGACAGTTACATGCAGCATAATTATTACTTTCCAATGCAAAACACAGGCTGATGCTGTACAAAAATGAATTTTAAAGCAGCAAACCTCACCAGTTGTTGAAAGATTCTTTTCTCAAAGATGGGGGAGGAGAAATTCTATATTCATACTCAGGTCACACCGTGGGCCTAGCTATTTGAAATTTTCTGTGGTTTTCTGAAAAACTTGCATAAATATAGGCTAACAATTCTTTGAGAAGATCACCATGGAGGAGTGAAGGGAGTATACACACATTCATGCACAACACACATAGAATGGCAAATTTTGAGGACAATTAATTCATTGACAGATAAAAATTCTTTTAAATGTAAAATCTGACATTTTTTATTTTATTTTTCATTACAAAGAGCAGTAAAAGTGGCCCCATCTTTAAAATTACTAGAGATGGAGGAGCCTAAACCCCATTTTATGGTATATTGTATCTTAAGGTATTCAGCAAAACCGAAAGAGTATGGCACTGACTATATATATTTTTATGTTTTGCCACTGACTCTATATATTTTTAAATTATTTGATTTCAGGTATTACTCGGGTTACACAAGGCAGGGGATCATAGCGGGGGAAAAAAAAATCAATATATGCATGTATATTCCAGAACACGTAAAATAAATAGGTCCCTAAAGTTCCTATTTTTGAAATTTTGGTCCCTAAAGTCCCTTAATTTTAGAGAGATTTGTGCTAAATGCCCTGACATACGTGCGTTATAGTGATTGCTACGAAAACGACTTACGTGCGTTCTCTGATTCGACGATTCATGAAATAGTGACTTTTACTGTACGAGTGACAGCTTCAACTGTTTTCAGAATATTCAAAGAATTAACACTTCTATTTGACTATTTTCGGGAATATTTGTTTTAATAATAGTTTTATTCCACAGATTCGAGAAGTTCAAAAAATGTTTGATATTGTCAAGAAGATCCCATATTAAAACTGTGAAGAAAATAGTCGCAAATCGAAGTATATTTATTTAAACATTTCAATTAATCAATTAACACATTCGCTGCCACCAAAATTTATATATCCATCCTCAGAAGCCGAATTAAAAAAAAGTGTTTTAATGATTAAAAACGTTGGCTGCACAAAAAAAAAATTTAAACACAAAATTTAAAAACCACGCACTGAAAATATAAAAATAATGCTTCACTAACGTGCCACAAAAACCTCATCGTTCAACCTCCAAATCCGAACTAAAACTAAAGCAGTTTACTTATCATACTCGATTGACGCCCCAGAGCGTCACCGGCATGGGAGGTAGCGCCATGCTGACACGCCAGCGCGTCAGTGGCAGCGAATGTGTTAAAAAGAAAACCTTTAAATTTAGTGCCCAGCGAAGCGGGCAAAGCCTGCTAGTACTATTTTAAGTTGTCAAATATGATTGTCCTCTTACGAGTCACATTTCCAACTAAACTAAAGTTATCTTTCGGAGCGGGTGCAGTGACTCTACGCACCATCTATTGAGGATGAGTAGTATGACAATTCAGTTTGCAACATCCTCCTGCCCCAAAAGGTAGATTAATTTTAAACAAAATCCAAATCAAATACTATTCAGAAATACTACCAATGAAATATTATAGCATATAATAAAATAAGTTTCACTAACAAATAATACTGGAATAAGAATTATATCAAATACAGAAATCATTGTTACCTGAACACTATTGAAAAATGAAAACAATATCAATATTACTTTATAGGTGAACAGTTGGTGTTAGTTAACTTGGTTGTGTCCTTCTGGATTTCTAAGTTGTAAAGCAGTTGGATTGGTTGCTTTAATAATCCAGACGAAGTTTTCAAAGTAACTGCTCTTATCTTATGGTCACGCCCCATGTATGTCTCAATCACCTTCCTAACTTTCAAATTTGTCTTGGGGCTTTGTCATCACTTATGAGAACTATGTCACTTATATTAAAATTAGAAATTGGATTAACAGGTTTTACAGCATTTGCATTTCTTAACTGCAAGAGATATTCAAATTTCCAGCACTTCCAAAATTGATTAAGAAGCCTATCATGATACAAGTATCATTTAATCAATAACTGTTGTGAACTGGATTGATCTCTGATCACTAAACGACCACACTGTGGAGGCAAAGCAGTTAATCTTTTTCCGATTAAGAAATGGGCTGAGGTGAAAGGAAATGGTTCTACTGGGTCGTTATATACATAAGTTAAAGGTTGAGAATTAATAATTGATTAAATTTCTGCAAGTATAGTTTGCAGTTCCTCAAAGGTAACCAATGCCCTACCAAGAATTTTCCTCAAAATGACTTTTGTCATGTGAATCATTTGCTCCCAATACCCCCCCCCCCCCCCAACTATGAGGCTCTTTCTACAGTGTATTTCCATTCAATATCTTTGTTACCAAAATAGTTTTGTATTTCAAAGTTTTTAATGTTTGCATAAAGTTTCATTAGTTCCTTTTCACTACTTTTAAACATCAGGGCATTGTCAGAATTTACAGCCCTGCACACACCTCTTCTGGAGACGAAACGTTGGAATGCAAGTAGAAACTGTTTACAACTCAGACCGGAGGCTATTTTCAAATGAACTGCTTGAGTGAATGAACACGTGAATAATGCGATGTAAGATTTGTTATTGTCTCTTGTGAATAAGGGTCTCGTGAAATCAGTTCCTACAACTTCAAAAGGTTGAGCCTCACTAGTTCTTGATATAGAAAACAGAGCTGTTACTTGCTGTCCTTGTTTGGCTTTAAACTGTTTGCATAATAAACATTTGTTCAAGCAGGACTTCACAGCTTGCCTGCCCTTAATAATTCAAAAACGTTCTCTTATTTGAGTGAGAGTGGCGGAAAGACCAGAATGACCTAAACTTTCATGTTCCTTCATGATTAAAAGCAGGGCAGTCCGACTGAATTTTGACACCCGTGTGAGTACCCGTATAAGCACCCCCTATCCTTGCAATTACTGGTTTTGTCTGCCTCCCCCTCACTCCCCAAACAATTCATCTGATTTATGCTGCCTGTTATAACTTAAATTTAATTCTTCAAGTAATTTTTGTAATATTACAGAGCATAACAGTAAGTGCTGCAATATTTAATGATTGTAACGAATGAATTTGTACTTCAATCGCATCATACATTCTTCTTAATTCCGTAACATTTAAACACGACTTCACCAGTTCTATTAATAGCAATTTATGCATATGTGATATAATTACATCATTTCATCCAAAACGTTCCTTAAGTAATTGTATTGTTGCATCGTAATTTGATTCAGTTAATGAAAACCCAGATACAGCGCTCACGGCAATACCTCCTAAGAAAGATTTCAGATAAGTAAACTTTTCAATTTTGCTTAAAGAATCGTTGCAATGTATTGCAACCTCGTAACAATTCCAAAAATCCAACCACGAAATACAGTGACCAAAAAATTTTATAACTTCGAATTTTTGAAGTGTATTTAACTTGTATTCCTGGTTTCAGTTCTAACTATTAGGTTCTCTGAACCAATCCCAGTTGATCACTCGATCTGGCCATCTGAATAACATCAGGCAACGGCCTGTCATTCAAACTATCCTCTAGACTTTCTAATTTTGTTTTTATGCCAATCCCCTTTTCCTTGTATTCCTCGCAGCTTGCCACATCTTCCGTTATATCTTTAACATTAATTTTTGCCTGTACTTCATAATCAATATTAATGAGTTCACTCTGTTTGTCGATGAGCTGAGCTTTTAAGCTCAAAAGTTCCTCAATTTTCATTAATTTGATATATTCCTCCATTATTTCAGAATTTAAAATTGTTTCTATTTTAGTTAAATGTTTAAAAATAAAATGCGCAACCCCCTCCGTTTTTTCTTTAACCTTTCAAGGTCCATTTTAAAAATCAGTATCAAAACAAGAGAACAACAACAACAATAATAATAATAATAATAATATTCCACATACTAAATGTCTAATGATAACCCTGTCCTTATCCAAATATTTATTAAAGAATGTACATGTATTATCTATATATACAAATACAGATCAAAAAATGTAAACATGGTTTTTAAATATCATTCAAGAACAAAGACTAATTAAATATCATTTAAATATTTTTTTCAAAGAAACAAAAGAACCATTTAAATAATGTTTTTCCAAAACACAAAGTAATATTTAATTTTCCAAATGTTAAAAGAAAATGAAACTGTTTTATTTAAATATCAGCAAAAAATTTATAAATATTATTAAATATAGACCAAATAACAATTAAATGTCGTTATATTACTGTAACCAATTTAAAACACAAACCAAAATTTTCAGTAAGCTCTTCCTTTTAAAGAAAACGAAATTATTTTAATTGAAAACTCAAACTAAAATAATGAAATAATAAGAGAAGAGCCTACTTCCTAATCCAATGCCACTTAAATTCGTTCTATATCTTATATTCCTTTGTATCAAAGCACTATCAGAAGTTGTTTCTCTATCATGGACGTGGTCCACCAGAATGTTCCATATAAAATAGTAATTATCTATCTTGAAGCAGTTAGTTATTATGTCAAGTTCTTAAATAAATCTGATACATTCCTTCCTTTTATAGTTTATTACAAATACAGATACACAGTGAAACACAAACAAACACACAGATGAACGATAATTGCACAAATAAAAATACTAAAGTGGCCAAGCGTGACCGTTCTCTTATGAGTCACATTTCCAACTAAACTAAACTTATCTCTCGGAGCGGGTGGAGTAACACCACGTACCATCTATTGAGAATGAGTAGTATGACAATTCAATTTGCAACACAATCTTCCTTTCTTTGTGGTCAAGTTTAAATTTTATTTAGAACCAAGAGACAAGCTGCAGAGGTAAGGGATAAAAGCTAGACATCATTAGCATCAAGTATTTTTTTCTAGTTGCCAAAATGTAAGTGTAATTTAAAATAAAATTCAAATTGCTTAAGCAGAACTGCCAACTATTATGTATATTTTATTATCTTTACAAATTCTTTTGCATAAAATTAGAAGCATATTTCAATTTGTATCAGTCTTGTCTTACCAATAAAATGCTCAAGAGCAATTATTGAAAATAAATTAATATTATTACATTTTTTTTTTTTTTTTTTTTTTTTTGAGAATGTAGTAATAGGTAAGAGAATAAAGAGGGGAAATTGAAAATTGCACTTAATGAAGAGACGGGAAAGAGTGAAAAATGAAAATGCAGAATTCACTGCTTATCTGCTTGTGCTTATAAGACAGGTGTTTTGGTGTTTGGGAGTTTTCAAAGCCTTGAAAAAGAAAAATGGGAGATTGCTATGAAAAAGCAAATTTTCATTTTAACAGTAGACTGTTTGACTGATATTTTGTGTTAAGAGGTAAAGCTTTTAACATCTTATTTAAAAATTCAACATTTAAAAACTTCCTTCCAAATTTAACTATTATGGATTTTTAATAAAAAAAAAAAAAAAAAAAATGGTCAAAAGACTTCAAATAAAAACAGAGGTGATTTATTTCAAAAATCAAAATCAGAGATGATTATTTAAACATCGGAAATAATATATTTAACATCCAGATTAATCAATTTTTTCAGTTAATGAGCTATAAAAAATTATTTAATAAACCCAAAAAATAATTAATAAATAATTCTCAAAATCCAGAATAAATCCCAAAATATTTAATAAATAAACATCTGAAAATTAATATTTTTAAAAATAGTGACCTTACTTGACTGCTCCATTACTTTCATAAGCTGCTTTTCGCCTGTGGGCCCTCGGCGTCATCAGTCATGGCTTGAATGGAAAGTGGCTGGACTTCCAAGTTTGTCGTCGCCTGTGATCAGGTGGTGCCACCGTGTGTCAATTCCAATTTTTTATTTGTGGTCATTCACGGCATCACAGTTACAAATAATTTCAATTGTTTCGCAGAAAAAAGCATATGTAGGGTTATTATAATTCGCGATTTTTATTACGTCATTGAATTGAACATCGATGCTATCGTTTTCCCTCCTAAAGCTGATGCTATGACATCAGGTTTTCCGAGAATTCTCATCCCCAGGGTTCAATATCCTCATTTACCGGAAGTATCTCTCCTCATTTTTCAAAAGATAGCGTCTTTTCAAAAGATAGCGTCAAAAGATAGCACTTTCCAATTTTCAACAAGAAAAAATAAGTTAATCTTTCAATAATTCAAAAATAAATAATCTGTGAATAAAGATAATTCACTTTGATCAACTTTAATTAACTTTTATTCTTAGAATCAACTCCAATTAAGAATATTTGGAGTGAGCTATTTTAGCAGGATTTAGGAAGCAGCGCCGATACACTTGTAGGGAGATTGTTCTATGATCAACAGCTCTGGTGATTCTCTCGTCCCGCTTGATGGTTTCGCCATTAGAGTAAGCTGTTAGCGTGGTGTGAGATTGCACGGTAGCTTTTTATGATTCAACTTTTAATATAAATTGAAATCTACAGTTAATCAATAATCAAAAAATCTATAAGATTGCAATATGATTGTTATCATCACATGAAGCCTATCCAGTATCATCATTATCTTCAACTGAAGCCTAACATAAATGAAAATTGCTGCTCAGTCTGTGGTTTCCTGTGAACAACCCCATATGGATTAAAAATTATGAAGGAATCAAGTGATCCAAATCCATTTGGTAAACATCATTGGATTATTGCTCCTCATAATGATCAGCTTCAAACATCTTTTGCCTTCATCGTGATTCTATAATAATACGTAAGATCATCCTAAGTGCTTTTTCAAGTGAAAATTAATATGCAACAGTCCCTCTACTACGATTAAAAATATTCAACAAAGGCTGAAATAACAGCATCTTGTTCGATTAATATGTGAATTCTTTAAAAATCAATGAATAATAGATGATATTTCATAAATTGCCATATCTTCATGTCATTAAAATCAACTATGAACAGTCGAAATAACTCAAAAATAAATGTTGTTTCAAAAAGAAATATATGTTTGATAGTTCGTAAAATGAAACGTAAATATTGTTCAATGGAAATTAAAGTGAATGTTATTTTCAAAAGGAAGTGTGGAATAAAAAAGATTATATCTATTAATCAGTTAAAATAATGATTTTCAATCACATAAAGTTAATAATCATATGTAGGAGGTACCTCTGTTCACCATTTCATTTTGAAGTATTTTATTAAATGAGTTCAAGTAAATTGATGGTGTTTCTTTTTTGTGTTTATAAAATGAATAATTTCACTTAATGATTTGGAGGTAAGAGTTTTGTATTTTATCTTTTTAGTTTGATGACCATGAAAGATTTTAATAATAGCATTTTTCATTTTGAATAAATTTAATGAAGGTTTAATAATTGTCTTTGCCGATGAAACAGCACTTAGAAGAAATTGTCGCCCTTTAAAATATGTCCGCTAATAATACAATGCAATTTTGTATTATCACTATTCTTTTTTAATAATTGCTAATCGGCCACTGCTGTACTTATTAATTATTATTACATTAAAACTAATGTTTATCTCTTATTTTATTTTACAGCACCAAATATTAAATTTTTAATTGAGTTATTATTTTTTAAATTTTTTACATTTTGAATCTCCAGTAAGTATTTTCCTTTGTATGTAAATAGAAACAGTTATGATAGTTTTAATAATAATTTAGCTACAAATTACACTTTTGCAAGTGTAAAAAAAAAAAAAAAAAAACATGATAATTTCTTATTTAAAACGTCATTTCTTTTATTAATTTCTTGCTCTAATTCAACTAAGTAAAGTAATATTAATATTTTTTAATAATTTTTTTTTTTTTTTTAATCTAGTACCTCTTATTTTTTGCTTATTTAGGGTTTCAGGGAAATGTAAAGCCCCACCTTCTAAAGCATGAATCTCACAGCTTAGCATGTTCTCTTCGAATATTATTCAGAATGTATACTGATGATTGTCGGCAAGATGCTGCTGCAATAGTTGAGAAGAAACTTATTTCGTAAGTTTTTGATGCTGTTAAAATTACACAAAAGAACTTTTAAAGACTTTATTTTATTATTATTTTTTTTAACTGTTTATCACAATTCTTTTTAATTTAATGTGCATAGAATCTGCCAAGAAGCCCTAGAACATTACCTTAGTTTCACCACTGAAAAGCATAAAGAGTCTTATATCACTCTTCTTCTTTTACTTTTGTCAAGAGTCACAGAATTAGATGATGAAAGGGTATATTATTTTACTATTTTATTTTGTGTATTAATTTAATTTTCCTGTTATTATAGTGCAAATATCTAATTCATGTATGTTGTGTTTAACATGGAAACTGCTCCAACCCCCTTAAAAAAAAAAAAAAAAAAAAAAAAAAAAAAAAATGCAATTTTTAGATTTATCAATTTATGTAACAAAATATTAAACTTGAAAATAAAAATATAATTATGAAATGAACAGAATGTATTTTTTTTTTTTTTTTTAAATAGCAGACACAGAACTATATTTCAAATAAATTTGTTTCTAAAACTATTTTCAACTTTTTTCAAAATACATATTCATTTACAGTGCTTGTTATCTTAACCCTCTGGCTGTTGATCCCGTGATTTCCACGGGCAACTAAAATGTAGCAAAATTTGCTTATCCCGTATATTTTGCGGGCATGTGTTTTTCTTCCTTTATTGAGGAGCGCATCCAGCCTTTTCACCGTTTAACCAGAGAAATATACAGTATTAAACGTTTAATTTAGGCTTTGACCAACAGATGTCGATAGTCATCTACTAAATTGCGGCATTTTAAGGTACTTGATATTTACCACTCTAACTTCACTATGTTTGCCGCCTTTTTCTAATCAGAAATGACTGGTAGAGAATGTTTAGCAATTGACAGAGTATATATTCCTGATGATTTATCAGATTCTGAAAGTGATTTTAGTTTTGATAGTGATATAGATTTTTTGGACTGCTCCTGAGGTAGCGATGAATGTGATTAGGATTCATTATATTTTCTTAAGTTTTATACATTTTACTTTTTTATATTATGTAATAAACAGAAATTAACTGTAATTAAATTGAAATTTATTATTATTATTATTATTTTTGGCGATAACATCTGAAATTGGTTTTTCTCACAGCTTAGTTTCTCATGATAAAAATCTATATAAAAAATCTTTTCTAGAATGAAAAAAATGCTTATTTCAATTCTCCAATATACATATAGATTTAAAATATGAAAAAAAAAAAAAAAAAAAAAAAAAATTTTTTTTTTTGAAGCAATTTCAGTCTACAAATTGAACAGTCAGAGGGTTAATCCTTAATCTGTATCTATCTTTATATTATTGAAATGAAAGGTAAGGGAAAGTTGTGTGAGTAAAACACCAAATTATTTTCTTTAATTTTTTATAAATTGTTAAATTTACGAAATGTGTGAATTTGAGAAAATATACTAGAAATTTAGTTTTCTTAAAGAAAAAAAAAAAAAAAAAGTTAGGATTCCTGTGGCATATACTAGCAGCTAAAGCCTTGCCCTTTTGTTAAATGTTGATTTAAAAACTTTAGTATTAGAAGAAAAATTTAGAATGTGAAGTTTTAATCCATACAGTGTGATTTTGTAAATAAAATTCTGTAATAAAATTTCATGTGGTCTTAAGTCATTAACAAAATGATTTAGTTGAAATGTGACACAATTGGTGGCAGTGAGTTTTTACATGACTTTTTGATTGATAAAAATATATTCGTTTAATTTAATCCATCCTGAATTTTGAGCTTCTTTAAAGTTTACAAAATTCAAGGGTTCAAATATCTATACTGTAATACATTTTATTATCATTATTATTATTTTAATACAAAAATGAAAAGGTTTTAGGTCCGTCCTATAATTGGTTTCAACCCTCATACCTATGTCACAGTCAAAGTTTTAACTATGGAGGTTGACAGTATCATCCTGATCATCATTAATAAATATTAAAATATTTTTTTATTATAAATTTAAAGCAATTTTCTAAGCAGTAAAATAGGTACCTAATGGTTTGGTCATTATAATTTTGATAGTTAAATCTTTTTAAGGAGTTATTTTGGTTAAATTTGTTTTTGTGATATTAAGATTGCATATGTTTTGAGTGGCTGGATTATTCATAAATTTGTATCATTTTTTGAACTTTTATTTTTAGTGGAATTTGTCTAAAAATTAAATTTTAAAGTAATTTATTTTATTTTATTTTATTTATTTTGCAGTAAAAAGGAATGAATTTTTAAGCAAAATAACGTGAAATAGAATAATAGTTGAGTTAAAATTCCAGTGTTATTTTACAAATGTACTATTGAAAATGTTTTTTTTTTCTTTATATTTTATTTATTGAAAGATAAAAATATTTTTAAAGATAAATCTATTAAAAAAAATCACAGTCAAGCAGTGCTGAGAAAATTTCAATAATTTAGTTACTGAAAAGGATATTGTTTTAAATCTTTTATTCAGTTGACTTTAACACTATGAAAAAAAATCACAAATGTAAAATCTTGAAAAATTTATAAGATTGAATAAATGTGTTTATAAAACTCATCATTAATAGAATTATTTATTAATTTTATTTTGTTTTACACATATATGTATTTGGAGAAAAAAGAAAAAAAAAGGCTATATTCGTTTATTTGTTTGGATTAAAATCTGCTGTATATGAATTCAGCCTCGGCCAAGACCAAGAGATTCTGCTTTCGAAGCTGTTAGACATGAAATGTGCTAGGTTCAATCCCAAGTTATTCTCGTCAACCTAATCATTAAGAATTTAAAGAAAAAATGAAAACCTTACTTCAGCTTTATTGACATAACTTAAAGTTACGTCAATAAAACTGAAGTAAGGTTTTTGTTTTTTCTTTAAATCTATTTGTGGCTTTATTAATAGTTATTAAAGTTCATTAAGAATTTTTTATGTTTTTCTTCTAAAGTTGTAGAAATATGGACTAGGACCCTTTTTTTTTTTTTTTTTTTTTTTTAAAAAAAAAAGAGGGCATTCTATCTAGGCTTAGGATTGAAGTACAGTCATTCGGCCTTAACTTCCACATACTCCTATATAATTCACAAAATTGTTCAATCTTGTAAAATACATTGAAAAAAATATATAACTTTGTTTATTTGCTATAGTTATTTTGTATTGTTTTTCTAATAATTTCCAGTTAAAATAAAGAATTTCAATTAAATTATTGAAACAAACTTTACTGTGTTTTATTGAAAAAAAGCATCATCTTAAGATTTTATTTAAAACTATAATTTAAATTCTAAATTTATCGTTTGTAAAAATCTTTCTGCAATTAAAATGTTTCTTTTTTGCAAAATATTAAAATAAATTAATTCTAAAGAGTAAAAAGTGACTTTGTCAGGGATTGACTCTAGGTTCTTGGCAAATATTTGTAAGTGCTCTACCAAATGCGTTTCTTAATTAACATCTGAATTGGTCAATCAGTTTGGGTGAAGTTTTAAAATCCTAGATTTGTTTTAATTCAATAATATCATAGTTTCTAAATTACTTATAAATACCTGTTGTGCAAGTCCGATGTTTATTGGGTACCCCTATAGAAGCATCAGTGCATTAATTTGGCATTTCCTATGTATGAGAATATTAATTGCATTTTGAATGAGAAAATATTAAAATGTTAAAACATTTATAAAAATTTTATTTTATTTCATTATGCATATATAAAATGTTACAAGTAATATTTATTATGATATAAATAAATACATAATTATTAGTTCTAATAAAGAGTCTTCTCACACCATTTATATCCTGTGTTATTCTTATAATCCTCCCCCCTCCCCCATTTTTTTTTTATAAATATTGTTTTATATTTCTATCCCAGATTTAATTATAAATTTTTATTTTACAGTTTCGTGCACATGCAAGAGCCTACTATTGTCCTCTTTGTGAAATGATATCTTTAGAAACAAAATTTGAACTGAGAGCATTGTTGAAAAGATTTTTTATTAGATGTTCTAGAGCTTTTCAAATATGCAACTATACATCACACTGACAATGGTATAGTTTCACACCATGTACAGCATCTTTACTTGTAAATGTATGTAGATAAATGAAAAAAGAACTTGGTACCATTTAAACATTGTCTTTAAGAAACATTTAATAAGTAAAAAGAAAAATGCCTGGCTAGTCAAATTTAGGCAACAACTACTTTGTATATATTTTAATATTAGCAGTTGTTGTTATTTATAATATGGGTCTTACTAAATGCATATAGGGGAAATTGCCAAACTGTATAGTGTCCAAACTGCTGTGTTGCTTTCAAAGAAAGTAATGACTTAATACAGTCAGGCCTGGTTACATAAATTTTATTTAAATATATATTATAAAATGTAACTTCTATAAAAAAATTGTATATATTGGTGAAATATGATATAAATTGTAGATTATATGAAATATATAAAAGATTTGGAAGTAGTACACCAGGTATTTATTGTTAAATAATTCTTGCAGCCCTGTTGAAATTAAAAATAATAAAATTTTTATTTTGTTTTTATTTCACTATATTAAGCAATCATGGTTTTAAACTTTGTTTTAAATTTGTAAATGAAAAAAAAAAAAAAAAAAAAAAAAAAAAAAAATGCTAACTTAGGTAATAAAAAAAAATTAATTCTGTCTGATTTGGTAAAATAAATCCACAATTAAGAGAAAAAGGTGGCAAGAGCTTTAAAATTTTTTTTGAATTTTCATTGTTTAGCAAATTTAATTAAATTCATTTAAACTATACAATATCCATTATGTTAAATAATGGAGTCTTCTTTCTATTTTTCAGGTTATAAAACAATGACTGTATAGCTTGTGTATCTCTCTCTCTCTCTCTTTTTTTTAAAAATAATATAATACATTTTCTATACTATCTAATACTTTTTGTGCCTTATGATTCTTTATTATATTATTACAAATAAAGATCAATAAATTATGAAACTAAATATTTTTTATCTCAAAATCACTTTTAATTGTTTTAAATTTGTTAAGGTCAAAATATTACACAAAAATTTGTAGATATTTGTTGTGGATTTAATTAATGATAAAAAAAAAATCATAAAAAAGTTTTTAGTTCTCTAAATATGCATTTTAATACTCGATTATTTGATCGTAATTTTTATTAAGGTCAAGTATTCAAGCATCGGTTGATACAGGCAAAAATTGGGGCCCATTAGCTGCCTTTTCACAAAATTCAAATCCATAAAATGGCTTTTTTACAACCTTAAAAATTTTTAAATGGACACCTTAAAAAAATTCGAATTCATAAAAATGGCCCTTTTACAAAATTTTGTTTCATAAAAATTATCTTTTTATAAAATTTTCCCATGTTTTCAGTATTATAATTCTAATGAGTGCCTACACTTCATTTACTGAAATACTATTAACTTGATATTAAACATTATATATATAGACTGACTGATAAAATGGATATTATTTTTTCTCTCACAAAATAAATAAATATGTCACAAAAATTTGTCCCATAAATAAAAACCTGGATTGACTGGATTGAAATATCAAAATTAATCTGTCAAACAAAAAGACTTTTTTAATGCCATACATATAAATTTGAGCATGCATTATAGTTTCAGGGGCTGATCCAGGCAAAAATTGGGTTCCTTTAACTGCCCCTTTAGAAAATTCTACTTCATAGAAAAGACCCTTTCATAAAATTGAAATCCATAATATGAGCCTTTTCACAATATTCAAATTTGTGAAATGGATCTCTTCTCAGTGTTCAAATTCATTAAAACACATGATTCTTTTGCAAAATTTCATTTTATAAAAAATAAAATTCAATAATTCCCCCCCCCCCTCCATTTTTTTCAATATAACTTTTAGTGAGTGCCTGTACTTGTTCAATGAAACACTATTAACTTGATATGATATATTATATAGAATGATTTCTAAAATGGAAGATTTCATACATTCCCACCCCCATAAAAATGGGCTCCCAAAATTAAAACCTATACCTGCTCCTAAGTTTTTCCTACGAGGTTGAATTTTTTAAAGTAAATTATTAACTAAACATTTTGAATGTACACAAATCTATGGGCTGGCAAGATTAATTTTCCCTTAAGATTAATAATAATAACAACAATAATAAATTTTACGTTAATAAGAATTCTAAAATTACAGTTGGCAAAATACATGATGTCAAACACTTAGTTGATATTTATAGTATTAATTAAAATTTGTAATCTGTTTCTGTAGATGTAGTTGTTCATTTCAAAGTGACATGTTATTCATTTAACAGTTTCTCCCATCCATTGCTACAAATAGAAAATAAATTTATGTGATGTGGATTATGTTTTACAAATAATTATCATTTGAGGTAATTTCACATTAAAGTTTTATACACCTTCCATTGAATTTATAAAGCTAAATTGTCCATTAGTATAAACTTTTACATTTTTAATAGGGTTAAACTTTTATTTTTCAAAAACAAACATATTATATGATGTACAATTAGAAAAATACATAATTTGTAAAATTTACTTTTATTATTATTATAAAATATTATTTTTGCATGTAGTAATTAGTTGACTTTTCCTGCATTATTTGAATAGTAGATACTGCTTAATATTAGTGAAAGCATGGTTAGTTGCATGGGTCACCAATAATAGTTTATTAAATACATATAAAGATATGCCTTTTTGCAAAAAATTAAAATAAAAGATAAAAGCAATAAATATTGCTGCATAAATGAAAATTTATGAAGAACTTGCAGATGTTTTCTCCAGGGCCTGATTAACTTCATATGAAGCTTAACGCACACATACTTTCATGCCCCCCCCCTCTCCCCTCACACCACTGTGCACCAATTGGCAAAGGTGCATTTGTTACCTGTAAATGGATCTAAAATGACAGAATTTTGTATTTTATGACACCATTTTTTTGGGGTCATTTTTAGGGGCAAAATAACCAAAATGGCATTTTTAGGGCCAGTTTTAGTGCCCTCTTCTATTCAGGGCCCAAGGCATCTGCCTTCCGTGCCTCTGCTTTAATTAGGCCCTGGTTTTGTCTCTAGCCTGTGAGCAGTGCAGTCACAAATATGTGAAGTCACATATTCCTCTTGATTGCAATGACATAGGGTCTCTAAGTTAGACCGAGAACAGTTGTCTGCTTTTTTAAAACTTTTCATTTGTGCAATAATATTCATAGTTTTTATCTTGTATTTTGATAATAGTTAAATTAAAAAAAAAAAAAGATATGTGCAATAATACTTTTCTAAAATTCAGTAATAAAATATATCTTAGATACTTAGTAATTATATGTATTTTATAAATATGATTGAATAATATATTTTAATTGAGAACTTGAATATTATTTTAAAAAATATTTTACATAGGTTACATTTGACTAGACTAAAAAAAGTCTTAAAGTAATTTATAATTAAAAAAAAATGTTAGTTTTTTGTTTAATTCTGTTTCTATTAGAATTGGCTTAGTTTCATTTAGCTCATTACAAAATTATTGTAGATATGAAATTTATATTTGTTTTAGCTTTAATGCTAATGTTTTAATTTAATGAGGAAATACGATAGTTACAAAATGTTTTCAAAACATTAATATGAAACATGACGTTTAATTAAAAACAAGATTCCTTATAACTTGCACATTATATTAAGCTTTTACTACATAATAAATTCTATAAATTATACATTTCACTAAGGCCATAGCCAGAAAATTTTTTGGAGGGGATTCAAACTTACATTAATAGTGCATTATATGTTTAATCGAAGTTCATAGTGCATAATATATTTAATGTAAGAAAATACAAACTGAGTTTATTACTCCTTCTGTGGGTTGGGTTTCATTTTTTTTTTTTTCTTTCCTCTGCAGTTGTGTTTGGGTACAGCGTCTAGAATAAACAGTGTGGAAAGCGGCGAATAAAATTGTACTAAAAAAATTAAGCCTGTCACCAGATGTCATTATAATCGAAGCTAGTGTTACGACAACAAAATCGAGATTTCCTATTGGTTAATTATATACTTAGATCACTTGATTAAACTGACAAAACTGGGAAAAGCCAATCAGGTCTTCGATTTGAGCAATAGCTTCGATCACAGCAACATCTGGGTAAGATTAATTTTTGTAGCACCATTTTAACATCACAGTTATAGGCGATTGCCACACTGATTATTCTAGATGCTGTAGTTTGAGTCATGTTTATTGAATTTTTTTCTGCAATCAAATTTTGTTTTTAGTGAGTCTGGTCAAGTTAAAAGCGTGTTTAAGTAAATTTCAGTAATAAGCAGTAGTTTATTTAATAGCTATGTAGCTACATAATTAATATAAGCATACTAAATGTATCATAATCAATTACAGGCATGTCCAGATTATTTCAATATAGGAAAGTTTTAAACACCTCAAATATTAGAAGTCTCGATTTAATTCACATTTTAAAAATCTCTTTTGTGCATTCAGGTCAGGGTTTGGGTCAACATTAGCTGTCAAAGGTAAAAATGAAATATAAAAGTTTTTTGACAAATCTGCGAAGTTCTAAGAGGATTTGAACCCCCTCCCCTTGGCAACGGCCTTACATTTCATGTATATTTTAAATGACTGATATATAAATAATATTAATATTCATTTATTATTATTTATTTAACTATTTTAAAGTGTATTTAAATAAATTTAAAGAATTATTATTAGTTAGCTACTAAATTATGATTAACGATTGTGATATACATTTTATGTTTAGCCAATAAAAAAAAAAAAAAAAAAAATTATTATTTTAAAGTCTGCGGAAAGAAATAGTAATCAGCCATTGCATTTAAAGTATGAAGGTTCAATATTTGTATAAGAAAATGTTCCTGGGCTCGACTGTATCTTTGTTATATTGTGTTCAGTGCACTTAGCAAATTTAAGTGGCGTGATTTGTTGGGTAATAAAGTATAACATAGAAATTATGTTTTTTAGCCGACAAAGTTTTTTTTTTTTTTTTTTTAATTTGTTTTTCTCATTTCAAGAAATGTGATTGTGTGATTGAGTTTTCAGCCATGTTAAAATTGTTCATCAATCAGGTTTGCCATTTCTCTTTCCACATATAATTATATAGGATTGTCATTGCTTTGTATTTTCAGGATATGTCATAGAAAATTTTGAATTCTGCTCTTTGAACATGTTGCCTTTTATTTTAGTCAAAATTTTTATAAAAATATGTTTCTTAAATTTTAATTTTGTTGTGTAAATTCAAAGCTGTAATTTTAAATTTATATATTGGAAAGAAAATGTTCATTAAAATAAAGGCAACAATTTCAGAAAGTGAAATTCATGAAACCAGATTCGAAAATTCCTTTTTTTCAATGAGATTTAGATATCAATCTCATTGAAAACAACAGAACACTAATCCCAAGTACATCCTGTGTATATCTTTTGCATGTCTTTTCATCCACAAGATATCCTTAGGATGTTCTGGGG
The DNA here is from genome assembly GCA_963930645.1 of Salticus scenicus. Classification (NCBI taxonomy): domain Eukaryota; kingdom Metazoa; phylum Arthropoda; class Arachnida; order Araneae; family Salticidae; genus Salticus; species Salticus scenicus. The sequence continues at coordinate 354,325,101 of OZ005650.1, read as the reverse complement.
AGAACGTGTGCTGTTAGAGGATGTCTTTGAAATGTGAAGCAATGTCAATCTCATAGAATTAGACAGGGAAGGAAGAAATAGGGAATCTGAATGATATGCAGCCTTAAGTATTGTCTTACTTTTTTTTCTTTTGCGATGTTAGAATTTGAGTGTTTATATATATTTTTCAGCCTGTAAAGTTTCTCTGCTTATTTTTCTGATAATCAATCCTCCTTTTAAAGTTTTATTGACTCACTTATTCCTTAGATTGACAAATACAAATGATGTATTTCAATGAAGATTATTTCTGTGATCATTTTGGATTTTATGAGTGATTGTTATTTATGAAAATGTAAACATATCAGTTGAACTCCATAGCTGTATGTTTATTTCTTAAGAGTTTTTCTTACTCAAAAGCATTATTAAAGTAACTGTGATTTTTTTTTCATTTGAGGGCAGCCACTTGGTGATTTGGCAGTTTTTTTCACCCTACCCCCATAATAAACCACCAAATGAAGTTCAAACTATTTAACTAGAGGCAACCCTTTTAAAAAAGAAAAATTGAAATATAGTATAACCTTGCTTTTATGTTCTCTGAATTTATAAGATTTCCCACTGTTTATAATTTCTGTTCAGATCCCTTATTTATTTTTAAGTGAAAAAGCAAACTTATAAGCAAAGCACAAAACAATTTTTGACTTTTTAGACAATTTTTCGTGGGGAAAAAAAAAATAAAAACAAATAAATGAGGTCCCAATAGAATTTGTGGTACTATGTTTTATAATGATATATTTAATGTAATAGTTGTATGTTTGTGTGTCGTAATTAATATATTTGCATTTTTTTTTTTTTTTTTTATTATAATTGTTAGATACTGAGATGTAAAAGGTCACTTCTCAATAGTCTTTTTAAAAAGTTACTTGTCTAAATAAAATACAATAACTATGCTAATAACAGGCTTTTGTTTTTTTAATTATATTTTCACTTTTTGATTGTCAGTTATATTTAAAAAAATATTTCCCACTGTTTACACTATCTTGCAATTTATTCTTCTTGCGTTATAGTGTAAAAGCCGGTTATACTGTAATTGTAATTAAATTATAAATAATTTAATAAACAAATAATAATAAAATTGACAAATGATTCATGAATATTGGAGTGAAGAAAATTAAATAATGAGAATAATTTCAAATTATTTTGCCCTCAGATCATTGGGTCTACTGTTCATTGCGACCTATTGTTGGAATAGTTTGATAAGAGTTGCCAAATCTTCTAAATAATGTGGCAGTTCTCAAACAGAAGAGTAAATATAAATAATATTTCATGTTATTTTATTATCATTCATAATGTCTCTTATTTCATTGCTTTGTTTTATTTTATTGAATTATAAATTATCTATGTTTATATTTCTATGGCTTGTTATCCAAGTAATGTGCAATTGCAAAATGTTTGTTACAAAAATTAAATTTGTGTATTATTTTCACCCACCTATATTTCTCAAATCCTTTCTATTTTTGAGAATGGCTTTTGGTATTTAAAAAAAAGAAAAGAAAACCTTTTTATCTAATTTTATTAAGAACGAACATAAAATATGTAGTTTATCAATTTTTAGTTGACTTTGGTTTAGTTGTTTTGAAATCTTTCTTATGTGTGCACATATTTTCTTATGTGTTTGTTTTCAAACATTCCAGCGATTTTGTTCATGTAAAGTACACTATTTTTTTTCCTTTTTGTTTGTTTCAAATTCATTAGTTTTAGATATTTTTAGAGACAGGGAATATTGTTAAAATTTTATTTCACTGGAAGAAATATTTATAAATTGAGAATATCTAATAAAATGTTGATTTTTTTTGTTTCTTTTCACTTTATTATTGTGTGCAGGTTCTGAAATATAGAATAAATAATTATTTTTGCATGACTTTTTTTAGATCACAAAGGGCATTAGTTTCCAAACATACACTATGTAAGAAAAGTATTGTAATCATGAAGAAAAAAAAAAATTGTGTATCTATATGTTTTGATGTTCCCTGGGTTTATTTTTTATGGTGATGTGCGTATGTGTGTGAGTGAACATGATAATGTCTAAATGTTTTGTTTGATTGAACTGAAAGATGGTTGATATGTTACAGGTTACTGTCACACAAATTGTGTAGATTTTTATAAGTGTATAACTTGCAGTTTTTTTACATAGACATAGAAAAATTCTATATCATTATGTCCTATGCACTCAAATTATTTCAAGAGTGATAGAGTCTAAGCACTTTAATTGATTGAACAGAAAGTTAGTAGGTATGTTATAATTCAGAGTTGCACAGATGGTATACATTTTAATGTGTGTACAACTTGTAGTTTTTTTACAGGGACGCACACATAAAGAAAAAAAAAGTTATCATTATGGACTATAAATTCAAATTGTTTTATATGTGCTAATTGCTAATGTCTAAATGCTAAATTTGATTAAGATTTAAATTGGCAGACATGTTATAGATTATTACCACAAGAACCGTACAGATTTTCATAAGTGTAAAATTTAATTTTTTTTTTTTCTCTGAGAAGGATATAAAGTAGATATTTTATACATTCTGGTCTATGGGCTCAAATTACTTAAAGTTTGCTTTCCCAATAAAATTTTTGTTTAAGTAAATCATTAAATTTCTTTCTTTCTTTTCTTTTTTTTTTTTTTAAATCTTGTTTTTCTTTTATCTTAAAAAAAAAAAAAAAAAAAAAACTGAGTTTTAGACAGAGCCGTAATTTGTGACTTACCTGTAAAGCTCTTTTAACAACATATATTTGATTAATTCATGTATTGATTGAACACATCTTGCATTGGAAATTTTTTCTTCTGAGCTTTGATTACTAGCAACTTTGACCATGTTATAAAACTAGCTATGGTAAACAAAATTACTATCATACTCTATATTAGAGATCTGCATAAGCCTAAGTCAGGCTATTTTTTTTTTTTTTTTTTTTTTAATGTTCTCATTCCAAACCAAGTCTGGATTATATTTTAATTATAGAGATTTATTGATAAGATTTTTTTAAACTATGTATTATTCTTTATTTTGCTATACATCAATCATTAATCAAATTCTGTTAGAGTGTTTATTGTTTCTAAGTAATTAGTAGTTTTGTTAACAAATATTCAGGGTTCTCACCAGTCAGGGAAAATCTGGAAAAGTGAGAGAATTTGAAATTAGTGAAAAAAAGTCAGAGAAAATTGCAGATACTCAAAAACGTGGGAAAATGATGTAAGCTAGGAAAAAAAAAAGCTTTCTTGACTTACCCTAGTTGAACTTGTTGCTCTAGCCATTTGGAGTTTTCAATGGCTTTCATATTGCTTTTGTTTTTGATGCAATGTACATTCATAAATAATATACATTTTTATTGGAAAATTTTATTTTAAGCACTTCACCAGCCACTGTTGAGTGTGGAGGGCTGCATTTCTCCAAAGTTATCTTGGGATAGCTGGTGAAGTGGTTAAATTCCATGCAAAAAAAATTTTTTTTAAATATGATTTAGAAAAACTCTTTAAATACCCAAAGGAATTCCTATATTCCTAAAATGGAAATAATTCTCATTATTATTATTATTATTTTTAAGGTATTGGGTTGGCAACTAAGTAATTGCGGATTTCACTCATAGATGGCATTAGTTGAATTTTTAGGTTTGCAGACGTAGTACAAATGTAAAACACATTTTGTTATTTGATAGTTGGCAATTCAGCTGTCAATCAGTAAAAAAAGTTTTTTGATCGGTTGCGTAGTTTTCGTTTGGCGTTCGTTGAAAAATGGAAAATCAAAAGGAACATTTTCGTCATATTTTGCTTTTTTATTTCCACAAAGGGAAAAACGCATCGCAAGCTCATAAAAAGTTATGTGTTGTTTATGGTGACGAAGCCTTAAAAGAACGGCAGTGTCAAAATTGGTTTGCCAAATTTCGTTCTGGTGATTTTTCACTCAAAGATGAAAAACGCTCTGGTCGTCCAGTTGAAGTTGATGACACCCTAATCAAAGCAATAATCGATTCGGATCATCACAGTACAACACGTGAGATTCCAGAGAAGCTTCATGTATCACATACATGCATTGAAAATCACTTAAAACAACTTGGCTATGTTCAAAAACTCGATACATGGGTTCCTCACGAACTGAAAGAAATGCATTTAACGCAACGCATTAACAGCTGCGATTTGCTAAAGAAACGTAATGAAAATGATCCATTTTTAAAACGACTGATAACTGCCGATGAAAAATAGGTTGTTTACAACAATATCAAGCGGAAAAGATATGGAGCAGGCCTGGTGAACCAACTCAAACAACATCAAAAGCTGATATTCATCAAAAGAAGGTTTTGTTATCAGTTTGGTGGGATTACAAAGGAATTGTCTACTTTGAACTCTTACCACCCAACCGAACGATCAATTCTGATGTCTACATTGAACAACTAACAAAATTAAACAATGCAGTTGAAGAAAAGCGGCCCCAATTGACAAATCGAAAAAGTGTTGTATTCCATCATGACAATGCAAGACCACACACATCTCTGGTCACTCGGCAAAAATTATTGGAGCTTGGTTGGGATGTTTTGCCACATCCACCATATAGTCCTGACCTTGCACCAACTGATTACTTTTTGTTTTGATCTTTACAAAACTCCTTGAATGGTAAAAATTTCAATAATGATGATGATGTCAAATCGTACCTGATTCAGTTTTTTGCTAATAAAAACCAGAAGTTTTATGAACGTGGGATTATGATGCTGCCTGAAAGATGGCAAAAGGTCATTAATCAAAATGGGCAATACATTACAGAATAAAGTTATTTAGTTTCATGAAAAAATTGTCTTTGATTTTCTAAAAAAAAATCCGCAATTACTTAGTTGCCAACCCAATAGATTCCTTATAGGAAACCTACCTATTGCAGTGGTCCTCATGACACGACTTCTGAAAAACTTCTTCATATCTTCACCGATCATGACCACTAGACACCCCCCCCCCCCCCCCGTTCAAAAGTTTATATATATATATATATATATATATATATATATATTTATAGGTATATACAGGGTGATTAAAAAAAACGTGGACAAAATGATATGGCAGAACCATCATACAATAAGGATAAAAAATCATATAGGAGCAGAGGGTCCCAAACGCCTGTAGAGCGCGCTAGAGCCTCGAGAGGGCGTTGTAATACAAACACGAGCTGAGCAAACGGAGATTGTCTTCATTCGAGCCGTGGATGCGTTGGGCGTAACATGGCTAGTTACAAGCACCATGACATGGCTGGCATGCATTTAATTTACGTCATGGCCAACTGCAATGGACGAGAAGCCTTGCGAATGTATCGTGAGAAATATCCTGGTAGAAAGGTGCCTAGCCGCTCATTCTTTGCCACACTGCATCGCCGATTGTGTGAAACCGGCTTGTTCTATGTGCACAAGCTGGATGTTGGTTGCCAACGAATAACTCGGACAGTTGATGCTGAAGAAATAGTTGTCCAAGAACACCAGCGTAATCCTTCAATGAGTGCACGAGTTGTATCTCTAAAGACCCATATCCCCCAAGCTACCATCTGGCGCATCGTACACGACGGACTTCATCTTTATCATTTACAACTTGTCCAGGTACTGGAACCGAGAGACTACAACAATCGTATGGATTTTACGCGGTGGTTTTTACAAGAAAGTGCTGCAGACTGAAACTTCGCAGCAAGTGTTATCTTCGTGGATGAGGCTGTGTTCTAGTAGACGGTGTGATGAACTTTCACAACCTACATACGTGAGCAGATGAAAACACGCATGCTACACATCCGCACGGCGCATAACGAAAATATTCCGGTAACGTGTTGGCTGGCATTGTAGGAGACTGTTTACTTGGTCCATACATTCTTCCAGAAAGACTTAATGGCCCCATTTATCTAACATTCTTGCAAGAGGGTCTGAGAGAAATGCTGAATGATGTCCCGATGCCTATTCATCAACGCATTCGATTTCAACGACGACGGAGCTCCTGCACATTTCAGAACAGACATCAGAGCACAACTGCAGGCAGGGCCGGCTCGACCATATAGGCAAACTAGGCGATCGCCTAGGGCGCTCAAATCTAGAGGGCGGCACAATTCAGGCAACAAGATCTATTTTATTTATTACTATCTAACGGCACTTTAGAATAGAAAAAATGTAGTCTTGGAAACACAGCACTCATGTTGTGGGAAAATTTTAAACACTTACAATCTTTGTCTAGAAAGGACTAAAAGGTACAAGTCTGCTGCTATGACTTGGAAACATTTACTAAGTTTTTCTTCGCGTGTTTTCAATTGGACGTGTATAAAAATGAAGTAAATGGATAATGCTCGAATTGACTTTTCAGGGCATCAAAGTCAATCTAATTTATCTGATGAGAAGCGCTAGAGAAAGAGTCAGAAACAACTGGCTGGATTTTACCATAATAACGATCTATTTATTTCAAAAACTTACAACGTCGAATTGAGTTTTGAAAACAGTCTGTCATTAAGTCTGTCTATCTAACAGCTTTACACTATATCTAAAAGTCACCGAGTTATTATTTAATGGGGCTGTACTTTATTGGAGCTATAAAGTATTGACTTTTAATTCAAGGGTCTAAATTGTACATCATGTTTCATCTCATGAATCATCCCTTGCACATCTCTTATGTTTCAGTCTTTCCTTTGTACATCTTTTCTTATTTTTAAATACTTTCCCCTTCTTTTATTTCTAGAGGGTAGGAAAGTGAGTTTTATGTCGCACTAGTGCTACATATGGGTAGTTGGAACCTTTAATTTATAGAAAATTTGCTTGAATTGTCTTTAATCAACTTTAATTTTCGTAAGTTTTATTTTTTCCTCAAAAATTTTTCTCGCTCTTGCATTTTCTCATGAATTACTTTAACGTTTCAATGAATCTCTTCTTACATGGCTTCTATTTTATCCTTAACTCCTCTTGTCAGGATTTCAGCTATTCTCTTAATTCATGTTGTCTAGCTTTCATCTTCTTTTATCCATCCTTCATCTCTTCATGTCCGATTTTCATCTAATGTCGTGCTGCTACCATATGATTTTGTCCAGCTTTCAATTCTTTTAACTAGACAGTCTAAGCTTCAAGTTCTTTCATGTCTTTTGCAATACTTCTAGTCAAAATCATTAAGTGTATCTGCCTTACATCAGGTGCCAAATCAAATGTTATGAAACAGCGACTTTCTTGTTCAAGAAAAGAAGACTGTAAATGCACACATAGGTTCAAGTTGATTAATGAGCTTTATTTAACTCATATTCTCGAAACAGTCCAGCAAAATTGTCAATTCAATGAATATTCTCGAAACAAACAAATAAAACTAGGGTTTTTAAGAGTATTTTCGAAATAGTCTTATCGGACTGTTTCGAATCCTGGGTCACTTGTATCACAAAAGTAAAGTAAAGAGCATTAATTACATTACACTATAGAGCAGGAATTTCATTTATTCAGGATCAGGAATGATAATCAAATGATTGAAGCGCAATCTCTATGAGACGATTGCTCAGAACAATTTACTGAATACAATCGACTTCTTGGGAGTTAATCAGCCTCTTTTTAAATTCTTGACTACAAATGGTAAAATATCGGGTTAATTCTGTGCTAAAATGTAGCTCGAAATTCCAGAACTCGGCCTCTATTGAAATTAGAACTTCAAAACTTTAGCAACTCGAAACTACCATTTTTTACTGAATATTCATCAATTTCTCAAGGTCGACCTTAATAGAAATGTATAGACTGTCATTTTTGTTTCCAGTTTAACTGTAAATTTGCTTTTGCTGCAAGAGCACATATTATGAAACGAAGTGGTTTAATGTACTGACACAATGTTGAGTTTAATGATTATAAAAAACTGACAAAAAAGATGAAACTTCAGCCTTTTTTTTTTTTTTTTTTTTTTAACTTTGAGTGTGTTTTGCACGCAAAAGATATTTTTTTATTCGAATTTTCTCAGTTGCTCAGCTCGTAAAAGCAATTTTACCAGGGTATAGCAATCGAAAGAAAAAAGGATTACTTCAGATTACCTTTGTATACACGTCTGACGCAGATGATTGATTGAAAAAGATTATAAAAGTAAGAATGTGTTTAAGTATTACATTATTATCTTATTACTTTTTGTTTTATATTTACTTTATATACGAAAAGTTACAAATATTTTAATTTTATAATTTTGAACTGACATAAAAAGAAAAGAAAAAGAAAAATAATAATAAGATTTGAAGAAAGCTAGCTCTAACTATGAAGAAGTTTTAGCTCTTTAGACTAGGTGACTTTGTAGGGGCTATGCGTGGGGGCTTTTTGGAATTTTACAAAGTGATTCTGTTATAGTTTCTTTTTCTAGTAGCTCAACTTAGTAATAAAATGTGAAATTTCGTTTTCAGTACAGTTGATACTTGAGACTAGCTGTTAACAGAAAAAAAAAAAAAAAAAATTGGAGTACAATTTTGTAAGAGAAAATTAGAGAAAAAATATCATTAGCAAAGCAAATTAGGCTCATTTGAAAAGTTATTTTCGTCCGAATCCTAAAGAAACACTTTCAGGATAATAATTTGAAAAAACAAAAGATTTTTCCACCTGAATCTGAATAAGCAAAAATCTTGCTTCGTCTTCCAAAATAATTAGTAAATAAACAATAGTTTGATATGAAAGAAATAAAGATTGAGGCTTTGATAAACAGAACATGAAAAATGCTTCCGGTTTCACTTTGAGTTTATGTATCCTTGCAATGTGAGAAAATTCTATGGGTAATCTGCAGCGAATAGACGACATGACTCTCTGACGTCATTCAAAGTCCTGAAGATTTTCTTTTATTTAACCTGTAGGAGTCTTCTTTTAAGCCACAAACAATGGAATGTAGCCTATCATATACCACAGCTTTTTCCCACAAACATTGAAAGCTCCGCCTTGTTCTAGTTGTCCATTCTCGACGAACACAAGCCAGATCATGTATAAAAAATGTTAATTTCCTATTAGAAAATAAGTGGAGAAAGTTTTCGTCAGTACATAACAAAAGACGACGCGCCAATGGGGAAAATGTGACCCAAACTACCCTACTAAAAACAAAATTTTTTTCTTGAAAACTGTAAAAGTGATTTCGGATTTGATAAACAGGAGGCATTTTCAGAAGAAATTAATATTGCGGTATCATTCCCATTGGAGTCAGAGCCAGCCCGATTACGAAAAATGAAAAAGAAGTTTAATTATGCAGTCAGCTGATAAATCAACAAGTGATGCTAAACATCATTTTAAGATTAATTTTTACATTTCTTTTCTTGATACAGCAAGAAATTCGAATGATGAGAAGTTCAAACAGACCAAAAAGATAAATCATGTTTTCTGATGCCTTTCTAACGACTGTGTGTCGTAAAAAAAAAAAAAAAAAAAAAAAACTTTCAAAGTGATTTTGAAATTATGTAGAAGATTAGGAGATTATCTGACTCAAGGAGACTCTAAGGATGTTGATGAAAGTACACTACAGGAAGTTTTGAATAATTTTTGTAAAAACGAACAAGTACATTGCGTATTGAATTTAGTAACAGCAATAAAATTGTTGCTGACACTTCTTGTGTCTGTGGCCAGTGGAGAACCCAGCTTCATATAACTGAAATTTATAAAAACTTACCAGCGTTCTATAGTGACGTGAGAACGATTTGTTGGACTATCACCATTATCAACAGATCCAGATGAAGCTAAAACAATTCATTCATTGTTTCTACTACCGCTAAAAGTAGCGACGAAAAAATAATAATATGCAATATGTAATAAAATAAATAGTTGATTATTTATTACAGTTTTTGTATGTGTATAATTGTCTGCGTGTCTTACATTTAAAAAAAAAATTTGTTTTAATGGGGCGCCACGAAAAATTTTTCGCCTAGGGCGCCAAATTTGCTCGGGCCGGCGCTGACTGCAGGTTACTTTTCCTGACAGCTGGATTGGTCGCGGTGGACCAATCGCATGACCATCACGATCACCAGACCTGTCTTCCTTGGATTTTTCTTATGGGGATTTTTAAAAGGACTTTTGTTTGAAACACCTGTTGCAACGCCGGAAGACTTGGTAGGAAGAATCGTTGTGGCAGCAGGATGTGTTCGAGATACACCTGGTATCTTTGAGAAGGTGCGGTTTTCTATGCAACGTAGATGCCAGGCTTGTCTCGATGCATCTGGCAAAAACTTTGAGCATCTCCTGTAGGCTAGCATTAGTCGCATGTGAGTGAGTAATTATCAATAAAATGATCTGTAATGGTTTTGTTTCTTCTCTTTGTGTTATGTATTATTTTAGACGCCCTGTAGTGGCTCCGGATCGCAGTTGCGACCCCCTGTTCCTATGCGATTTCTGATCCTTGTTGTATGACTGATCTACCATGTCATTTTGTCCACGTTTTTTTGAATCACCCTGTATATATATGTATAATGCTTTTTCCCATGTTAAGTTGTGAGCACGATAACTGGAGTAATTTTTATTTAAATTTAAATACTTGGGATATGTTATCAGGACAGTAAAAATCTCGGATATGGGGTATCCAGCTCAAAGAGGGTGGAAATGGCGAGGGGTGAAAATTTTCACTATCCCATAATTTCTTTAATATTGAAATGGGAAAAAAAACCCAAATCAGTCGAATTACCGCCTTTCCCTAAAGAACAATTTTTGTATTTAAACCTTTTCGATAGCTTCAATTGCTTAAAAGTTACAAGTTAAAAAGGGATTTTTCATCAATTGTGATGAAGCCGACTTTTTCTATAGCTTTAATTGTTTAAATCCATAATCTGATGTTTACGTCACGTGCAAACGATAATAAAAAAGATCATTGAAAATATAAAATCCATGGTAACCACTTTAATTAATCATTTAAAAGTATAAAATTAAAATAATATATTAGTATTAATAAAAATGTTGTTTGTGGTGAATAGTTTAAAGTGCCGGTTTAGGCAAGAATTTCAAATTTATGATTGAAATTGAGAGTGATACGTTAAAGCTTCCTTTGACTTTTATCTTGTGGAAACAAGATATTGGTCTGTGAAGAGATATGAATTTTTCACATGGGAAGAAATATAATGACGCCAAAGCTGCCATTCTCCATCGCCAAGCTCACTAACTTTTGTCGTCAAATAACAAATTTCATCGCAAAATAAAAAATTTTGTCGTCAACTATCAAATTTCTACGAAATCACAAATTTCATTGTTAAGTCGCAAATTTTATTGCCAAAATCTCACCAAATCATACAATTTACTAAATTCATAATGAATTAACATTGAAATTTAGTTGTGCTCAAATGGTCCAATGTTAACTAATGTTAATGTTCACTATAGGAACTCTACTTATTGCAGTGGTTCTCATGACACGACTTTCTGAAAATTTCTTCATATCTTCACCGATCATGACCCCTAGAACCTAAAACCATGATGAATGCAGACAATTTTCATCTTAGAGAAAACTAACTCTAAATATCCAAAGAAAAACAGTTTAACTCACGTCTTAAAAAGTGCGTTTTCATAATGGTTATCTCATATAAAGTTTCATATAGTTAAATGCCATAGAAGTTGAAATATAGCATTCCCATTCTTGGTAAAAATTGCGCTATAGCAGTGCAACCTATTGGTAGATATACATCCAAATTGAATCAGCATAATGTCTCATATTAACTTTCACACATATCAAGTGTTGTTAAATTATACACATTAGAATCTGAGATATAGTCTTACCTTAGACTTAGGAAATTGCTGCATAACAGCGCCACCTGTTGTGTAATTAGTACAAAAAGTTGATTCGCATTAACTTATGTCAAGGTGCATCCAAATATAAATTTTTATGCAATTTTAAGTAGTATTTCTTGAGATACAGCCCTCTCTTAACTTGTGAAAATCACTGCATAGCAGCGCCACCTGTTGAGCAGTTGACACCAAAGATTGATAGGGACTAATACATGTTAAGATGCATCTACATATAAATTTATACGCATTTTTATGGAGTAGTTCCTGAGATATAGCCTTTTCTTAAATTGTGGAAATCGCTGCATAGCAGCGCCACCTGTTCAGCCATTGACACCAAAAGTTCATAGGCATTACATTAGGTCAAGGTGCATCTACATATAAAATTATATGCAATTCTGTGCAGTAGTTCCTGAGATAGTCACCACAAAATCGGTGTCACACACACAGACAGACAGACATTTTTAAAAAAATGGTCAAATTGTGTTCTGGACCTCTTAAAACGTGTAAATCCACCGAAAACTGGAAGTCGAAAATTTTTACGATTCCAATACTTTCTTCTATTGAATGTAGAAGAAAGTAAAAATTGCATATCCAGGTGATCTCAAAAACGGCTCAAGTAATTTTAATGAGGGGGCAAGAGAAATCTACCAAAAATTCTTTTGTTTTTTTTAAACAAGCTTAGCATTAAAAATATTGCTATAATCAGAAATAGGTTAATAACTGTCATGAAATACGTGTACCTGTGTGAGCCCAAGAAAACGAGCTAAATGGTCTTGATTTATAACATGGACTATAAATATAATCAAAATAATCTTTGAGTAACGTTTGGTTTTTCCAAATATTATAACTTAAAAGTTTACTATTATTAGCAAGTGTATGATCATTTCACATTTTTAATAATGATGTACAATACCAGCAATACCAACTCAATTTTATTAAAGATTTTTCATTGGTAAGAAACGATATCTTCTATAATTAATTGTAAAATGTTAGAAGAGTTTATTATGAGAACAGTGGTGTAGTGTAGGGGGGGGGGGGGGCAAAGGGGGTGCCTGCCCCGGACGGCACTTCGCTGGAGGCGGCAAATTTTGAAATCAGTCGAGTTTTTATCGGCTCAAACTTTTAATTTTTAAAATTTTTAATCTATTTTCTTTTTTTTTTTTCTCCAAAATTTGCCAAATTTTTCCGCTTGTTCTTGTGTTAAACAGAAAACAAAAAAAGCGTATGTGCGTGTGTGTGTGTGTGGGGGGGGACTAAAACAATTCACTGAGACAAAAATTTTTAAAGAAGCATCGATGGCTGTACAATTAATCTATTGTAGACATCTTTCCCGTCTTTTTTCTTGGTATTATTTAGGGAGGAAAATAATCAATAAGCAGTTCTCCTATTTCCATTCCCCATCCACCCCACCCCACCCCATATACACATGACGCAATCATAGAAAGCAATATATATTTATATTTTAATATATATATCTATATTAATTTTTAATGCATCTTCGTCTTCCTGGTTGCATATTTTACAGAACATACATTGTTTCTGAACCACCTTGGCGATCTTTTCTTTTGGCAGGGATAAAATCGCACCATGGTGTCTCGCGAATGGCAACACAGTTGACTTCAAAGCGTAGAAGATGGGCGTATTCAATTAAAAGACGTTGATTTGCCAGACAGATGCATTATTGTTAAAACAGATGATGATTCTTCAGAAATTAAAAGAAATAATAATAATAATAAAAAAAATAAAAAAAATGTTCTTTATTTATACACATAGACAAATTGACTACTTATTATTTAAAAAATGGATTTATTACTGCATATATAAGAAGAAAGTATCAGATTCAGAAAAAAATTTGATTTCCGGGTTTTGAGATTTCCTTGCATTTCAATTAACTGAAATTGATTACTTATTTTTTATAAAAGTGGATTTATTACTAGATTCTGCATAGATAAGAAAAAAGTAGAAGATACAGAAAAAAATCAATTTCCGGTTTTTGCTGAATTTACACGTATTGAGATTTCCTTGCATTTCAATTAACTGAAATTGACTACAAAAAAAATAAAATAAAATAAATAAATAAATAAATGGATTTATTATTCTATTTTTTGCCTATATAAGAAGAAAGTATAAGATTTAAAGAAAAAATTATTTCCGGTTTTCGATGAATTTACACGTTTTGAGATTTCCTTAAATTTCAGTTAACTGAAATTGACTACTTATTTTTATAAACTATTTTTATACTACTTATATTTTTTATACTACTTATTTATCGGCCAACAAGTGGCGCTGTTAAATTGCAATTTAATCCCATTTTAGGGACGACAATAAGCTTCTGTAGTATATAAATGTACGAAACTTGCTGTAAGAGATGGTTATTAGGTAAAACTATGTTGATTCATTTTGGATGCATATAAGACAATAGGTGGCGCTGCTATTGAGCAATATTTTCCGTTTACGGGAAAGTTATATCTCAGCTTCTATCCTATATATAAATGTACCAAACTGGATGTGTGAGTACATATTATAAAAATTATTTTTATTGTTAATATTTTAATGCGGTTTCTCCTTGCTATATCTCAGCATCTGTTGATGAAAACTACATTCATTAATTTTTTTATGTTAATCGGTAGGTGGTGCTGTCATCTAAAATGGTATAGAAGAAAGTATTGGATTTGTGATTTTTTTTTTAATTTCTGGTTTTCGAGGAATTTGCACGTTTTAAGATGTCCCAAACGTGACTCGCTCATTTTTAGAAAATAATTTTTTGTCTGTGAGTGTAAATTTTACAGTATCTCAAGAATCAATAGGCGGAATTTAAACACGATTAACAATTGGTTAGACTTTGGTTTAAATTGGTGCTGATTAACTGTTGGAATATGTCACCCAAAAGGTGGTGTGCTATGTTGTGATTCATTCCATTTAAGTTAAGGCTATATCTCAACTTCTGTAGTGTATAAACGTACAAACATGGTATATGATATGGACATTACATAAAACTATTCTATTTTAATTTGGGTGCATATCGGCCGACAAATGCATTGCTGTGTTGCAATTTAATTCTGTTTATGAGAAGGCAATTTCTTTGCTTTGAAAAAAAGTGGTCGAGTTTCGACCAATTAGTGAAAATATATTTTAATAAAATTTTCTTTTCCAGTTTTTAAACATTTTAAAATTTAGAAAAAAATATTACAAATTCGTAAATTTCTAATTTAATAACCCCGGTAGTGGGCCAGTTGGTAAAGCTCGGTTCAGTTTAGAACACCGAAAGTGAAGCAGCACTGATCGCGGTTAGTGCTTTGAAGAGGGGTTGCCTCTGTACTGGTCTACGAAAGAGGCCGAGGGTGAGACGTCTGGTCCTTGTTAAACTAAGCTGCACCGTCAAGTGCTGGACTTCCTGCGTAGGTCGTTGGGCTATTAAAACGCGAGTGCCATCCCTCCGTAGAGAATCAAAATCATGATGCCATGTCTCCAGACCGTTACCAATAGCCCAATGTTCAGTCTTGTGCGACGTTAATCAATCAACCAATCTAATTTAACATTTTATCCGCTTTGGAAAATTTTGTAATTATAATAGTCATATTTTCTCTGGGTGTAGAAAGGGGGCGGCAAAAACCTACGCTACGCCGCTGTATGAGAACTGATTGAATATTATGTATACTGGTTCTGTTGAAGTTTTACATTACATATTTGTTATAAACTCAGAGAAATTTCTCAATTTCGTACCCTTTTTATTTCTCTTACGGCTTTACCCATATATTTGGTTGAGAAAGTATTGTTTTTGGGTCAAATTTTCGAAATTGAGTCTGTTATATTTACTTGTTTTGAGGTCTCCTGAATCCAAAAATCATGTTTTTGTGGTGGTGTGTGTTTGTTATCAGAATATCGTTTTTTTTTTTTTTTTTTTTTTTTTAAATGTTACAAGAGTTTTCTATGACTCATGGTTATCACCTTGCAGCAAAAACCTATACACTCATAAGCTGATGAATCATACATAATAGTAATCAGCACTATCTGATATAAAAGATTAAGTTAAGATAATTAATAAAAACAGCGAATAATTAGGAAAATCCATCATTGATATGTTTGATTGTATTGAAAAAGAGTAACCCCACATGATTTTTTTAACAGAGCATACTGTGCAATGCATGTAAAATGATTATTACCTATCTATCAGTTAAACTATATTAAAAAAAAAAAAAAAAAAAAAAAAATGAATAGTGGTTAATGAAAACAACCTAGTAAAATGAAATTTACCCTCTATTTAAGTTTTACTATATCATTTATTATTTAATACATCTGGATTATTAACTAAAGTACTTTAAATAACTTGAATGAAAAATATGCTACGATATTAAAAAATTACAGCAATTGGATACAATCAATTTTTGTTTTAATTGTGACATTTAAATAAATTTTGATTGAGAGAAAAATTTCTTTTAATTATTAGAAAATTTGAAAAATAATAAAAGAGAACATGTAATGTTTTATTGAAATAAGTATTAATATATAAAAACATTTAAACTATATGATAAAATTTATAGCATACAAGTTTTATCTAAAGCAATCATTTATCTTTATAACATATAAATTTTATTAAAACTAAAATATTTTAGAAAAATAGTAATAATAAATTCTGAAACTTACTTAAAAATTATTGAAGATTTTACTTCTATGTGAAAAAGCTTTCTCTCTCACACATACACACAACAGAAAAACAACAAAAATAAATAAAATTAGGATTACTGAATGAATAAAAAAAAAATTCCTTAAATAACATATTTCTCATTTACTGAATTAAAAATTATGTGAAAAATTCAACCTATTCCATTGAAACTCAAGCATAGGAATGACTGTTATCAATACCTCATCAATGGCTCATTCATGACGCACGCCGATCCATAGCTGCTATCAGAAAGAGGGTTTATCACTAATTATATTTATTAAAATTTAAATAAATTAAAATTCATAATAAATTAAAATTAATAAATTTTTAATAAATTAAAATTCATATTTATTAAAATTTCAGTAAATATGATTTTCTTCCACAATTGATTGTGTGATTTTAATAAAAAATTGTATTTCTTTCTCCCATTGTTTAATGGTGTTTTCCATTTCCTGCGGCTTATTTCTGTTGAGCTATCTACATGATAGACCAGAGATGTTCCTGCCTAAAGGTTGTCTGAGTGAGTAATGCTGACCAGTTGTCGGCCTGGATAGCTCAATTGGTAGAGCCTTGATCTTGTAAGTCAAAGATCCGGGGTTCGACTCCCGGTCCAGGCATTATTTTCACTCAGTCAGAAAATTAAAATTTCAATAAATATGATTTTCTTCCACAGTTGATTGTGTGATTTTAATAAAAATTGTATTATCGCTAATTGTTTTTAGTTAAACTTCTAATGTTTTCTAAACAATATGAAATAATAATATATATGGATTATTTAATTAATATCAAGTTGCAAACTACACTGAGACATCCAATGAGAGTTAAATATTTTATCGGTTAAAAATTGTGCTAAGAAAATAATTTTTAATTGGACTAATGAGTTCAAAACAGGATTATTTTACAATAAGTCACCTTTATATCTTTGATAAACAAAGTTTTAATAAAATATAAGTGTAATTTCAGAAATTAAAAATCTTATTGTTTTTAGTAATTATTTTATCTAGTTATAAACTAAGTAATAAATTTTATAAACTATCTATAATAAGAGAGATATTTTTATATAATAACTATATACAGTGAAACCTCTCTAAGTTGGACACCTGCGGTTCCAGGAAAAAGTGTCCAACTTAGAGAGGTGTCCAACTTATAGGGGTGCTTACATTTTTCGATTTAATTAAACTGTATCTATGCACGCCTTTTAACTTTTAATCATATCTAAATATAACATAATTAAGTATTCATAACTTATATACAAAAAATTATTAATTTGCCAATTTAAAATCTAAATTTAAAATGGTATATTGTGCCCTAATAACACTTTCTTCTACAATTTTTTATATATTAGTACCATCCACCAGTTAATATGAATGAAAATTTAATCAATAAAGATTTTGCATATGCATTTTGGTGCAATTTTATTCAATAGACGCTGTGGTAGTCATACGGAAAATCGGAGAACGTGATTAAAACTAGCACCACTTTGTCTACTGATACTCATATATACCCAAATTAAGATAACATTAATTTTCATAATAGCCATCTCATTTATGAAGTTTGGTGAATTCATTCGCTCTAAATAATGAGATTTAATTTTTCCGTGAACGGGGAAAACTGCAGCATAGCAGCGACACCTGTCGATTGATATGCACTCATATTGAATCAGCATCTTTTTTCACTATAGATAGATGTCTCACTTATTAACTTTAGTGCAATTATACTCTCAAGTAAAATTTGGTAGGAAAAATAAAAGGGACAAATGAACAGTACCCCGAACAACCGAAATGTATTGTCTAATGCTCAGTTTAAGACAGTTTAAGTCAAAACATGCCTGTAGAATCTCTATTGGATATTTCCTAGAGAAAAGGACAAAAACAATTCATGCAAATCAATAAAAGGAAAGTATCTTTCATTATGCGCCAAAATTCAGTTATTTGTGAACTTTTCAATTGAAGAAAATAAATATTTTTTTGCAAGATGAGACAGAGATGAATATATTGTGACAAGAAACATTGTTTTTTAGATATTTACAGCTATTTTTGCAAGGGATAAGTAAAATTTCCAAAAAAAAAAGTGAGAAAACGGAAGTTTTATATCTTTTTTCCCTGTCTCATTGGGTAAAAGTGTCCAACTTAGGACAGTATTTGGCTGTCCAACTTCCAAGTTAGAGGGGTGTCCAACTTATAGAGGTTGGACATAATGTTAATCCTATGGATACATTCCGTTCCGAGAAAAAGTGTCCAACTTAGAGGGGTGTCCAACTTAAAGGGGTGTCCAACTTGAGAGGTTTCACTGTATTATTTAAATATATATTTCCCAGAGTAAAAAAAATTCAACTTAGTGATACGGATTGTACTATAAGTAATATAAATTGCTCATTTGCTAAATTTTATAAGTAAGAAAGAGGATTTCTCAATGATTAATTCGATATAACACTAACTTCTAAATTTATTTCATGTTCAATGACACCTTATATATACTTAAAAGTTTTACTAATATTTTCAATTATACAATAAAAAGATTACAATGGATATTCATAAGGGTTGAGACCGATTAATTAAACAAGGATCCTATAAGTGGAATGTCCTGCATGGGAGTCTTTCTAACCCATATTTAAGCGGGTTTTAGGGAAAACCAGAAAAACTCCAATCGTCTAGGTTGATGAGTGTGTCTTGGAATCGAACTCGACACTTCGCAGCTTTAATCATAGAATCGTTAACTTATCGCAAGGTTAATGGAATCATACTAGAATCATGCAGATGTATTGAAACGCATTGTTTTTAGTTAATGGCTGATGAAACTTGTAATGAGACAATTATTTTTTACTATCACATAAATGTAAATTTTTATATTATTCCTGTATGGATAAAAACCTTGAATAATTCATAACAAGTATATACCATAATCATTAAATATTTAACTGTTGCTCCTATAAGCGGAATGCCCTGTGTGGGAATCTTTCTAACTTATATTTAAGCGAGTTTTAGAGAAAACCAAGTAAAACTACAAATGGATATGTTGATGAGTTGGAATCAAGCCCACCACTTTAAACACAGAATCACGTGGTCTTCGAAAATCCTTGTAAAGTTATGTTTGTGAACTTTATAAGGAAATGCTTAATAGGATTTGAACTTAGTAGATTTGCATGCATTAGCTATATAACAGCTAA